>JAWNLC010000234.1:8595833-9800000 GCA_035041535.1 Drosophila cognata | reverse complement strand
TTGTTTGTTATGCTATTGTTGCCACTGCTACTGTTGCTACTGCTAGTTGCAGCCGCTGCTGTTGCTCCACGTGTGGCATGCACTATATTAGTGTTGTTGTTGGTGGGTGTTGCAGCTGCTGCCGGCGTTGTCGCATTGCTGACGGGCTGCAACGTCGCATTGTTGCCACTACTACTGCTGCTGTTTGTTGCAATCGGTTGCGTTTTGCCCGTCTTTGGCGCCTGAGTCGGTGTCGCATTCAAGTTGATGGATTCTGTAAAGTAAGCGTGTCTGGTTAAATAAAGGTTTTCATTTCAAATCACATTTTGTGTTAACTCACTGTGTGGCTGCTGCTGCAGTTGTTGCTGTTGTTGCTGCTGCTGCTGCTGTGCATTGCGTCTCGTGACGTGTTTTTCCTCAACCTGCGCCTTCGAGTTGCGAACCTTGCCTGCCACTTCAATAAGCGGCTCATCAGAGTCGGACGACTCGATCTCAATCTTCTTCGATATCATATAATTGAGACCAGCTGGCTCTGCGGTCTCCGCGCTGCTGTTGTTATTGTTGTTGTTATTGCTGCTGCTGCTGCTGCTACTGAGACGCGTACGCTTGCTGCTGCCAGTGTCCGCATCGTTGGCGCCATCATTGCTGCTCCCGCACTCGGACTCCTGGCGACGACGTTTCGTATTGTTGTTGTGAACTGGCGGTGTTGGCGTCCCCAAACGGGGACTCGGCGTTGAGGTGGAGACAACACGTGCCACGCTCCTCGCTGGTAGTGCTGTTGGCGCTGTTGTACTCGTTGTTGTTGTCCCTGTAGTTGCTGTTGCTGCTGTTGTTGTTGTCGTGGTGACTACAGCTGCCTCGGGACTGGTCTTGGGTGCATCCAGTGGACTCTCTAAGCGACTGCTGGCCCGCGTTCGGATTCGCGGCGTTTCGGCATCGGACTGCTGTGGTATTTCAATCGAGATGGGCTGAAGTGACGACGACTCCGCAAGGGGCGGCGTTTCTTTTTTGACGCACTCCTCCGCCGCTGGCTCCTTCTCTTTGGCCGGAATAGTTGCGATTATCTGTATGGTTGGGGTTTTGGGCTCCTCCTTAATAGATTCTGTGACCGGCGTTTGACGACTGTCCTCCGAAAATGGCTCACTTTTTGTGGACAGTAGTGTTGGTAGTTCTTCTAGCTTGATCTTCTCTAGCTTAACCTTTGCCTCCGTTTTCATTTCGATTGCTGGTGTTGTTACTGGTACTTCTGCAGCAGCTGCTGCTACTGCTGTTGTTGCTGCTACTGCTGGCAACGTCTTCTTACTGTCCTCTGTCTCTATGTTGTCCGTCAGCTTCTTGATGAGATCATCGTGTTCAAGTATATCATGTTCACCATTCAGTTTTGTTGTGCTCGGCGTCAAACTGAAGCCACCGCCCATATCTGCAGCCGCAGCCGTTTCCTTTAGTACAGTTGCTACAATCGTCTCCAAATCATCCGGGAAACCCTCCATTTTGGCAAGCTCCTTTTCAATATCATCATGCTGCATCGATTGCACTTTACTATTGCTACAACTTATTGCAGTTGCTGCTGTTGTTGTTGTTGACGTTGATGTTGTTATTACTGCTGCTGTTGCTACGGAAACAGATTTCGACTGTGCTGTTGTTGTTGATGCTGCTGATGAAGTTGAACCAGTTGCCGTCGTTGTTGTTGTTGTTGACTGCTTGGCGACCATTTGTTGTTGCTGCTGCTGCTGCAGTTGTATGGGACTGCTTGAGGATTGCTGATGCGGACTCTTTTCGGACAGTGCATCCATGGACTCAATACCACTATCCTCGCCACCGCCATTGTTGCCATGCCCGGGGGTGCCACTTCCATTACTCGCCGGTGAATTTCGCAAGGTGTTGGCGAGAACAGATGCTGGTGTTGGCGACGATGTTGCACTTGTGGCATTGCTCACGACAGTTTGGTGTTGCTGTTGTTGTTGGGTCACGTGGTTTAGTTTTTGATGTTGCGCGGATGTTGTCAGTGTCGTCGTTGTCGTTGCGGCATTTGCTGTTACAATGTTGGTTGCTTCATGAACATTGTTGAGCATCGTGGAGGAGTTTAGCGAGAGTGCCACTGGCAACTTTCTTTCGCCAATCAATGTTGGCAATGTCGTTGGGGCCGCTGTTGCTACCACTGATGATGATGCTGATGAAGATGTTGTTGTTGTGGTCGTTGTGACCGATGCTGCTGCATCGGCGACGCTGCTCGGCGCCAGTTTTGTGATCTCGACGCGCTTCAGAGTCGTCGCGCTTGGCAACATGGTTACGGCCGCCGCCAGTTGTTGTTGCTGCTGCTGCTGTTGCTGCTTCTGGAGCTGCAGCTGTTGCACAGCGGTTATATATGGCGGCGGCTTATGGTTTTTTGTCATCGGCTTACCACCCACAATGGGCGTGATCGTCGCTGCAGTCTTAATCGGATTCTTCAGTGTTAAATTGCTTAGCATGTTGCGGCTGTTGTTGTTGTTATTGCTGTTGTTGTTACTGCTGCTATTGCTGGCATTGTTGTTATTGTTATTATTATTGTTGCTATTATTATTATTGCTAGTATTACTATTATTATTGTTGTTGTTGCTGTTGGAGCTGGTAATGGCGCTTAAAGTGATGCTGCTGGGTAAGGAAGTTGCAATCTTGGTCAATTGTTGCTGCTGTTGTTGCTGCAGGGTTGCTGCCGTGCCCGTGTTTGTCGATCCGACTGTCAACAGTTGTCCCCCCTCTTGCCCGGCGGCTTGCGTCTTGTGCGCCTCGACAATCGCACTAATTGTCAGCCCATTTTTACCAGCCACAATTGTTGTAGTCTTTGCACCAGCCACTGGCAACTGTTGCTGTTGCGGTGTTGTTGGCGGTGGTTGCTGCGTCGTCTTTTGCAAGAGTACACCGGAACTGGGCAAACCATTCACATGTGGCGTTAACTTGGCCTGTTTATTATCAGTCCCTCCATCGCCCATGAGCAATGCTGGCGGATTATGTTGTTGCTGCTGCTCCTGTTCGCTAAAGGTGCGCTTTATTTGGCGCACCTTTTGGTCCTCGTCGGCAGCTGGGGGTTTCTTGCGATCCTTGCGCGTGTTCTTTACAACCACCGAGTTCTTGCCGCGCAATCGAATCTGTAAAGGTGGAACGCGTGGCTCATTTAGTCCAGTGCCAACAGCCTGCTGTTGTCCACTTTGTTGATGTTGCTGCTGCTGTTGGAAATTGCTGTACACGGGATGATGCTGATGTTGTTGCTGCTGCTGGTGGTGTTGTTGTAGCATAGGCTGTTGCTGCTGCTGTTGTTGTTGCTGCTGCTGTTGAGACAGCAGATGCGTTTGCATCGTCAGCTGTTGATGCTGTTGTTGTTGCTGCTGCTGCACGTGATTGCTGTCCATTATGGCTTTGAGCTGGACATGCTGCTGGTCAAAGGACGTTGGCGTCATCTCAACTTTATCCAGCTTAAGTCGCAGCTTGATTTTCTCCTCAGCAATAGCAGCAGCTGCAGCTGTCGCATTCGCCGTTGCCACTGCATTCGCATTAGCCGCTGCTGTTGCTGCTGCGTTTTTAGCCTTGGCATTGCCCTTGGCACGTTCCCGCTTTGGCTTCGGCGTCGTCGCCGCCGCTGTAGTTGCATCCTTCACTTTGCGCTCCTTGACACCCTGCTGCAGTTTCTCACGCAAGAGATTCGGCTTGGCCTTCTTGTTGTTCGCATTGCCGCTTGTCGCAAACGGTGAATTCAACGGCGAACTATTGCCCGACCGCGGAGAGTCGCCAGCTGCTGCAGCTGGTGTTGTCGGCAGCATCTGCTGGATTTGTTGTTGTATTTGCATGTGCATGGTCTGGGCATGGTTGGCGATCTGCTGCAGTTTCTGGTGATGCAGCTGACTTAGGTTGTTGTGGTTCGCCTTGTTCTGTGGCGTTTTTCTCGCCCGATTCGAGCTCGATTTGTTGGAGACGAGGGAGTCGCGCGAACGCTCCTGATCGCTTCCACCCCCCAGCGGCATCTGTTGCCCGGACATGGCCGAGTTCGAGTCCTCCTCGGAGAAGAAGTTGTTCGGCAGTAGCATGTCATTGGCAGGATTGAAACCGCCGTAATTGCTCATTCCACTCGGCATGCTGTGGAATAGTAGCTGAGTTGTTTCCTGCTCGGCTTCCGTGTCGCTATCGTCGCTGGCCATTGGCTCCATATCACCGGTGTGTGGATTAATGATGAATTGTTTTTGCTGCACATTTCCTTGGCGTTGTTGTTGCTGCTGCTGCTGTTGCTGCAATTGCGTCAGTTTCTTTGGTGCCACAAGTTGCACATTCGGATGCTGCACTTGTTGCTGTTGCAGGTGTTGCTGCTGCTGCTGCAATTGTATTTGTTGTTGCGTGCGGTGCGTTAATTGCTGCTGTTGCAGCTGAATCTGACGCTGCAGCTGGTGCCGTTGTTGTTGTTGTTGGAGCTGTTGCAATTGCGTTAATTGCTGTTGTTGATGATGTCGCTGCTGCAACTGCTGCTGCTGTTGTTGCTGCTGCAATACCTGCTGCTGCTGGTTGAATGGCTGCATATCGAGCATTTGTGTTTGTTGCTGCTGCTGCTGTTGCTGGGCTTGTTCTGTGGTGCATCCGGTGTTATCCTGAAGCGTGCTTAGCGCATCACCCACATCCATGCCGACCGCTGATAAATTATCCTGGATCAGGTCCAAGTCCAAATCCTTCGCATCCTGCAGCAACGATTCGAGCTCATTCTTATCCTCAAGGCTCAGCGTTGAGTCTAGATCACAGTTTAGAGTTGGCAGTAAAGCATCCAAATCGTTGGTTGTCAACGCATCCAGGTCAGACAAAGATATCAGTGGATCATTAAGGCCATGATTAACGCCAACAGCTGAAACGTTCGAAACGTTGGCCAAATTCGATGCCGATTGTTGCCCTAGCTGCTGTTGCATTGGCATTGATAACTGCTGCTGCTGTTGTTGTTGCTGCTGCTGTTGTTGTTGCTGCTGCAGTTGTTGTTGTTGCTGTTGTTGTTGCTGTTGTTGTTGCTGCTGCCGTTGTGCTGCTACTGTTGTTCCTGCTGGTACTGGCCCGGGCGGTACCACGTCCACGGCCGCATTCGATGGTCCTGCTGCCTGCTGCGCTGGACCGTTGCCCAAATTGATTTGCTGCTGCTGCAAATTGTATTGCATCTGGTAGCGTGTGAACTCCTGGAAACTGCTTTTGGTAGCCGAATCCATCGGCTTGTTGAGCGCGGGCCAGCGCGAATTAGCTGCCGCCAGATTGTAGTCGGGTGGCGGAGGCAGTTGCGCATTGGCCGCGCCAGCTGCAGGTACAAGGTGTGAATTTTGCATATTAGAAATTGGCGTCATCTCCTTCTGCTTCTGCTGAAGCTGCGCCAGTTGCTGTGAATGTGCCGGGCTATGTGGCGCCGTCGATGGCGACAGCAGTGACGGCGCCTGATGATTGCCCATCAGCGGACTATGCATCGAATGGTGGCTGGAGGCAGGTGAATGGGCTATGGGTGAGGCATTGCCATGCGACATAAATTGTTGCGCCTGTGGCGAGGACAACGGCATGCTCATTAAACGTTGTTGCTGCTGCTGTTGTGGATGCGGTGGCGGTGGCAAACCAGCTCGGATTTGCTGCTGCTGTCTCAACTGTTGTTGTTGCTGCTGTTGCGCCTGTTGCAGGCTTATATTGCTGAAGCAATCTGTAAGCAAATTAGATACAGTGATCAACTGAGCCATTAAGAGGAATGTTGTATTACTTACCAGTTGGCTGTTGCTGCGCAAACTGCTGTTGTTGTTGCTGAGGTGACATAAAGCGCTGATGTATGCCTTGAAGCTGATGCTGGCGTTGCTGATGTATCTGTTGCTGCTGCGGATGTCGCAAGGCAGCCGCATGCTGAAAGCGATGTGACTGTGGCACTTGATTGTACAGATTCGCATTGCCGCTTGGGCTGAGAAGCAACTGTTGCTGCTGTTGTTGTTGCTGCTGTTGTTGTTGCTGTTGTTGTTGCTGTTGTTGTTGTTGCTGCTGTTGTTGTGGCTGATGGTTTTGCATATTGCGCATTATCACGGGCCCGCCGCCGCCAGTCGGAGATGAGGGCACCACCACCACCGGACTAGGCACATTTCCGTTGTCAAGGGGCGCATTACTTGTTGGCGTCAATACAAAATCGCTGGGCGTCGCTGAGGAGCAGCGCATCGGCGAGCTTGAGTTCATCATTTGGGCACTGGGACTCATGCTGACATGGGGTGATTGCGGCGTCGATGGCGCCGTCAACTGTGGCGATTTCATTTGGCTGGACATCGCATTGCCATCGTTTTGCAGCAGATTGACCAAGAGCGGTGATGATATTGCGATATTATTGCTTCCCGTCGATGTGGTTGTGGGCGCTCCTCCTACACCCAATGATGATGATGATGCTGTCGCTGATGATGATGGCTGTGTTGACGTGGGCATATGATAACTCTGCACAGGCTTCGCACTAGGCACAGCAACTGCCGAATTGTTGTTGGGTGCAGTCGAGCATGTGCTCGGTCCAAGACCCGGATATGGCGGAGGCGGATTTATGAATTGAGATTTATTCGAGGCAACCGCACCGATTGTGGCCGCAGCAATAACATCGCCGTTTTGCGCTGCCTGATTATTGGACAGCTTGAGTGTTACATTGGGTGGCGGCGGCGGTGGCGGTGGACCGAGTGCCGTCTCCCTGCCCTGCAGCACACGTGCCTGCCGCATACTCTCAAATGGGAAATCTCTTGGCACATTGAGTGTACCAGCTGGTGAGGGCAGCAGCGGCACCTTGCCCTCCATTGGACACACCGTGTTCGGTGATTTGAAAACAGGCGGCGTCGTTGTTGCATTATTGTACGGCGAGGGCGGCGTCTGTGGCGGCGGCAATGATTGCTGCTGCTGCTGTTGCATTAGTTTCTGCTGCTGCTGTTGTTGCTGAGGCAGCACATTTCGTCGCTGTAGCTGCTGCAAATGCTGCTGGCTTGAGATTGCATCGTTTTGCGACAGTTGCGCGAGTCGTTGCTGCTGCTGCTGATGTAGCTGCTGCTGTTGGTGCTGCTGCTGCTGTTGTACATAGGCTGCTTTGCTTGTACTGGGGCCATCGAAAGTGGGTGCCGATGACAGATGCGACGTCGCCACATTGCCAACGCTAACGGTGAGTGCGGCCTTGTTGGAGGACGTGCCAGCCGCCTCAATTGCACCGCCTGCGACATCGTTTAAATTATCTTTAAAGGGGAAATCATTAAGCGCACATTAGAGAGAGCACATATTAATTTGAATAGAATAGTTAAGGTACATACCTTTTGTTATTTTAATATCTTGTCCTCCAACTTTTAAAGTTATCACAGAATCGCCATCAGGCTGCACGGATAGAATACCGAGGGCACGCAGAGTGGAACTGCCCTCCACGGCCAATTGTCGCAGTCGTTGTGCTGCATCCCACGGGAGAGACACCGATATCCGCACAGACGGTTCAAGCTGCTGTAAATTGTACAATTCGTTTAACAAATGCATTGCATCGAATTCTTTACATTTAAGGAAGCACAGGAGGCAGGCAGTGAAATTGATAGCGATGTGCGACTGAGCGATATGTCAACATTTATCGGTCTATCGTTCACTCCGTTTGTGTTTGCAGCCCTGTTGTAACAGCCACACAAAAACTTGTACGTGCAGATGTATGCATGTATGTGTGTGTGCGACACATAATAAACAAACGAAAATTGGTAGCTAGAAATGTTACTATTGTTTCGTTTAATATACAGCTTCAGAATAAAACATCGATTTGTTTTCGCCTGCAATTATTCGGCCAGAGCAGGCAACATCACAAACCAATTAAAACATTTTGACATTTCTGTTTTGTGCTGGTGCTTCGTGTGTAGAGTGCGAGCGAGATGGTTATATGGACTCGTTGGGAATTCCAACAACAAATTATTTCAACAACAGAAATATTATATGGATTTAAAACCAAAATGCAATCAACTGATCCATATTTATTATGGGAGGAAAACTTTACAGTGAATTGAAAATCGATTACAATACAACGAAAAAGAAAAGAAATTAAAATGTAAATTGTCAGTGGTGCACTGAATGGTGCCCACAGGTTGCTCACGTTCTCATTTTTTTGTGTCTCATGTTATCGATACCCCGTCGCCATTTTTCTTCTGGCTCTTGAAAGGGTGTGTGTGTGTGTGCGTGTTTGTGTGTGTGCAAGAGGGAAAAGGTAACCAAAATACTGCTGTGGCTGCCGTTTAGGAACAACGATGAAGGTGGATTATGCTGTGTGCTGTGCCCCTCAATAAAATCCCAAAATATAGAACTACACACAGCACATACGCACACACACGAACGCAAAGCACGCTGAACGCATGACACGTTAGAAAAGAAGCGTATTTTTTATTTTGCTTTTTCTTGTCATCGTTGTAAAATTAATAATATAAACTGCCTGCGTGGGTGACGCAAGTGTTTAATAGGCAACAAAAACCACAACAGCGGTGGCGGCGGCGAATCTACAGCAAATGCAATAATCGTAGATCAGCTGTTTTTTGCACACACACTGCGATGATGGCGGCAAAAACGCAAAAAAAAAAAAAAAAAAGGAAAGACAATTGACACGGACACAAAATTATCGAGAAGTAGCAGCAGCTAGGGCAGGGGATGGGATGAGGGGAGTTTAATATTTTACTCACCTGTTTAAGTGGCATATCATCACACGGCAATCGTAACCGTCGTAGTAGATTTAATTGGCAAATTAATGCACAAAATTTGCATTTAACACAACACAACAATCAATCAATCAATCTTCTTGCTATAATAATCACGAATGCGTAGCGAAATCATCATCATCATCATCGTGCCCAAAATTAACCAAATCGTCGTATTCCAAAATTAAAAGCCATGCATTTGTTGGATTAACTCGTCCTTTGTGTTTAAACAATTGCATGTTTGCAGTCCACACATCTAAACATACTATGTTGTGTATGTATGTGTATATAATTAATAATTTTTTGTTAGATTATATGACACACACACACACAGAGAGACAAACAAAAACACTGTACCGCCTGTTTCTCTCTCTCGCTCCCACACACATACGCACTTTCAATTGTTTTTTTGCTTTTTTTTGCTCACGTTACGCACTGAACTTAAGTGAAATCCTGTTGTTGTTGCTGTTGTCTATATACATGCTAGTTGGATTTAGATGTATTTGTTAGCTTGTTGTTACATTTTACATTAATTTATGTTTGATTAGGTTTAACCTCTGCATTTTTATTATTTCCGACGCGTTTACTTTTCGACAACGTGCGGCACGGTTTGCAGCGGAGTTGCTGGGCACGAGCGGTCGGGCGGGCGGTCAGCACTTGGGCGCTCCTCTGCTGCGGCTGTTTCTGCTGCTGCTGAATCCGATTCCGATTTTTGGGTTGCAATTTTTGTTGGATTTTCAACCGTTTTGAAATGCGGCTAATTGGTTAAATCGGTAGCATTGCTATTTACAAAATTGATAATGCACTTCTCACAGCACTGGTGTAAATGATTATTGTGGCAAAGTTGTTCATTTCATGCATACAAATTAATAATATTGCTTTTCACTGGCGTTGAATCTTTTTCATGTCACGATTTGCGTTTTGAACAAAAATTTTTGTGGCGTTGATTTAAGATGTTGTTCGAGCGGGCTGAATGTTTATAACTACACAAGCAGTTAACTGAATATTTTTACTTGTTTTTTAGCTTATTGCTAGTGCTATGGCGTAGTGTTTTTGTTGTTTATTTTGTAAAAAAATCTTCGTAATTATTGAAATTCCACGAACAATAACAACCGCCATTTGCATTCGCCTTCAGTGGTAGCCATTTTTATTTTCCAGTCAGTGTTAACATACTGTTTGTGTACAAAACAACCTAAATATTGCCAAAGCATTACCACTTAGGGTTGACTACTTGACCAAAATCGCCGCACAAATTGAAACTGGTTAAATTATTTTCAAATGCAACTTAAACCATTATGTGTTTTAATATAGCGAAAAAAATTTTATTTTTCGATATTTTGTCTTGAAAAATATACGTATTGATATAGTTTCAAGTTGAAATGAATTTGAATAATTGGTTTTCTTCAGAGCTTAAATATTTTTAGTAGAACGTTGGCTTCAATTCAAGCACATTTTTCGAAAAGATATTTTATGAGAAGCTTATATTAAATAAGAATATTGATTAATTATTTAGTATCTAAGTATGGAAACATCGTGCTTACCGATACTACTTGGAAAATACCGATTAGTGTCGGCTATTTGCCCTCCACAAGCGAATCGAAAACTGTTCAAAGTGTGGCAACCTTAATTCGTCGTTCCAAGAGCGTGGCAACATCAGACAGTGAATATTCCTTGCAAATGTGAGTAATATAAAATAAATCACAATATTAATTGCACAATTATTGTTATATTATTGGGTCCATAAAGAGTACGCCAAAAAATTGATTAAGCGCACTTTGTGCGCTACACATGTTTTCGTAATGTTGAGTTATGCTTACAGACAGTTAATAATAAAATGAGTTACATAACAGCTGACCAGTGAAAATTTTTGTGTATTTACAGTCAGTCAATCAGTCGCAATATTGAAATATGGCCAACACTCCAGCAACCTCTAGCGCCGCCGCTCCCGTTCTCCGTGGACTGCACAATGCGACCATCAAGCGCAATTTGGCTGTTGCCCTCGGCCTGACCGCCGTCGTGACAGTCGCCTTCCAACTTCTGGTCAACGATCCCAAGAAGGCGGCCTATGTTGAATTCTATAAGTGTGTATTCAATTTGCGAATAATATAATCAAATTTTGTATTATAATTTCGTTTTGGCTTGCAGGAAATATGACGCCAACAAATCTTTTGAGCGCATGAAGGCCGCCGGCCGTTTCCAGTCGTGCTAAACGCATAATGCCCTGGATCAATTGGCTATAGTATAGTTTTTAAGACTATAAAGTGTGTTACTATTCTGCTTGTAATGAAAACCAAATAGATTTCAATTCACATGTGCGTGTCGACTCTTTACCTCTTTTTTCACTTACCCCAATCTGTATTACGGGCTTAAGTTCATTTATTGGAATTTACAAACTTATCAAAATATAGTTTCACATAACAGAAAAACACACATAGAAAAACTCGTACAACATTTAGAATCTAATTGCAAAGTCCTTGTAATCCAGTCGATTCAAATTGCTTTGATTTCGCAATTCACAGCGCTCGATTTCGCAGCCAGGCGAGCCTTCGCTGGACAGCCAGGTGATCCTAAGTATATATACATATATATATAGGGTTGCTGATTAACCACATAATTTTTTATACATACATTTTGTCCACCTCGGTTTTGGCACCCTGCATTTTGCCCACAATGGTGCCTTGTTTGGAGTTTTTTACCCAACCGGTGATTCCTGCCTTGACGCAGCGATCCCGCGTATCCTTTGTGAGGTTTAAGCCTGTTCAAATTATATGCACAAAACACAAAACATTTTGATGACAACAATTGTAGGAAACCAAGGACATCTAATGCCGAGCCATCGTGCACGAATTATTTTTAGCACATGACCCTGGCGCTTTTAACCATTTTGTATCCTGCAAAAATAATCAATCGCACCTTGTACATGTCCATACACCTCAAATTCCAGGGTGATCAACTGACGTATATCCGGAATGCCCATTTTTTTGTTGCTCTGATTTCTGTCGAACGCTTCTTCACAGGTTATATAAAGTTACGAACTTTTTTATAAAAGACTTCAGCTTGTAAACATAAATATAGATGTGGAGATTAACGCGTTGTCTTCAAAACATTTTAATGATTGGCAAAAATCTTATCGAATCGTAATGTAACGGAATATTATTGAAAATATATGTTTGCCAATGGCAACTGTTTCAGCAAAAGGCGAGTATGATTTTCAGCAACCCGTCGACAATCTCAAACTGAACTGCCAAGTAGCCGCATTTCACGCCTTGCTAACAATATCAATTGCTTCTATTTTCTATTTTGTGCTATTCGATTTGCATTTGCGTATTTATTTTTGATGCGCATTTTTTTTTTCGCCCAGTTTCCTTCTACTTTTTTTATTTTAAGCAACAATTTGTCGGCCAATTGAACATTTGTACTCACAGCTAAATACCCTGCTAACAGCCTGAAAATTTAGTCATATTGAAAAAATATATATAATTGTAGAACATCTGTAATTCTTGTATATAACTTATTAAAAATGTTTTAAAAACTTAGAAATCCATTATCAAATTCGGAAAATTGTGCAACTATACTTTTAATTTTTCATTCGATAAGTTTAAAAATGATTTATAAACATCTACGTAAACGTACTTTGGAATATCAGGAAACAAGATGAAATGGGCTAAATTTTAATGATGCAAAACCGAAAAGTACTCTAATATATATATATATTTTTCTTTTTGTATTATTAAAGTGTGTTTGGGAAATTTATCAGCTTGGGTATAAACTCGTATTGTCGATCATAATTACTTACATGATTAATTTTGCAGACTTTAATACGCTTTCTTGGTTGCCATTGAAATATTCTTATGCCATGTTTTGATTGCCAACATCGTAAAATCCAATATATAAAGAATTTTCTAGGCAATGCAAATAAACAAAACGACGTGTACTACATATATATAAATGGTAGAAAGGATGACATCTGTAGACGCGAGAATATTATATACACTATATAGTATTTTGTATTTACAAAGAAATCATTATATTGAAAGTGAAATTGCATTAATGTACAGAAGGGAATCGAAAACAAAAGTGAATTCCTAACAACGATATATACGAAAATATATATATACGATAATATATATATATATATATATATATGCATATAGTCAATGTAATTAGTTTGTACAGTACTAAATATAACACTCCAGGCTTTTAAGTATGCTTGCACATCAAGCATCAATTATGCAACGAGTTACAATTAAGTTTATGCATTTAAAATTAGTTTAACACCTAAACTAGCGTAATGTTAGCAGGAATCGTGACGTGATCCTCTAGATGATCTGTGCGGTGGCATGGGGTTTCTCAATGAGACTATGCTGTGCCTCCATATTCTTCTCCAGATGGCCCCTGCCCAGTGTCCCATGATCGGCTTTCAGGTAATAATGCGGCGGCTCTGAATGACGATTGTGTGCCACATCCAATTTCTTGCTGCGTTCGCGCAGGAAATGCAGTCGCACATAATTGATGGGTAAGTGGACACTCTCCGCACCAGATCCTTCGGCATCGATGAACACGCCACGCACCAGAATCGAGTTGGAGCACTTGAGTGCGGCCAGCGCCAGGAACGGAATGATGTGTGTCACCCAGGAGCTCATTAGAAGATCGTCTGGTGTACGAAAGTGTAATGTGATCTCAATCAAAATCAAATTGATATGTATATAATTATAGTTGATTTTATTACTTACCCGGATAGACGTAAACATCCAGCAGATTCCAGATGCCGCGCCAAGCGTTCACAGCGCCAAAGAAACACATCAAATAGTATAAATCGCAAATGATTAGCTTTAGGATGCCGCTAATGCGGCGAGACACATATCGCATCAGCGGTTGTAAGACAAATGTCACAAATACCGTTAGGTAACCAATGAGCTGTTGGCGAAAAGGGCATCTAGTAAAGACCATAGCTCTAATCTAAGCGAAATCCCTTATCCTCACCAGTGATCCAAATGCGGACTTTGCCTTGTCCTCCGGAAACAGGGTTAAATCAAAGATGCCCCAAATACCACGCCACGCAATCACCACCAGGGTGCCAATTACGAATACCGAAAACAATGTGTCCAGCACATACAGACCTGGTTGCTTGAAGCCCTGGAATAAAATTAATATAGTATTTCGATTTTAATATAGTAAATAAAAATATATATACAATTTTATAACATCAATGCTCAATAAATTAAATCGAGAGGTACGTTATAAGCATTTATCGATACTTAACGGCGTTTACCGCGAATATGCCTTTAATGGCTTTAACTCAAAATCTAAAGAAGAAATAGCCTCCTGCACTTATCTGTTATATATTTGCCTGGGTTATGTAAAAATGTATAATAGAAAATGTAAACTAACCGGTATTTTGAACATGGTATCCACCTCAAAGTAGTCGGTCTTGTGATCCATGGTGACCGTGTAGGGTGCTGCGCCCAGATTGCGCAGAGTGCGAGTGGCGACCAGGAAGAGTAGGGAGACCAGAGTCACCACCGCAATAATGGTCAGGGAATCGATGCTCGTTAGCCAGTCACAGATCAGCCACGCTCCGCGCCACATATTTACACAGATGATGCCAAAGACGGCGGTGTAGAGGCGAGAGATGGCATAGTAGGTGAGTCGCCGCTTGTCGGGATGTATGTTATCCTTGAAGAAGCTCTGCGTGATGGTGAATATAAAGTGTCCCGCACCGCCGATCGCAAAGGAGGCGAGCGCCGACATGGGCTTGCTGTTGGGGAAGAGCAGGAAGCCCATCAGCTCCCAGGTGCCACGCCAGTAGGCAATCACGCAAGGCGCTACGACGAGGCAGGATAACAGGACATCCAACAGTTCCAGGAGCAACTCATGCACATTCCTTCGCGGTGCATCCGGTGCATATTTCTGGCAATGCGGCTGCGTTGAGTGTGTGCAATGCAAATGGGAATGGTCATGAGGATGGGTGTGGGTGTGGGTGTGGGAATGGATATGCTGTTGTGGTGGTTGGTGGTGGTGGTGTGTGTGCTGCTCCGAAGCATGACATTGAGATTTCGGTGGTTTGTTGATCGTGCTGCTGCTTATGATAATTGGCGTCGGTGCCGACGAAGTGCACTTGTCCGTGGTCAGCATATTTATGTGTTCCTGCTCCGGCTGTGTCTTCCGTGTTATGTGCAAATTTCTGTTTAATTACTAATTTGCCTGTCTTGATATTTTTTTTTGTTTGTTTTGTTCGTTGTTTTTTCGCTGTTTCTCCCAGCGCCCGAGCACAACCCAAACCAGAACGAATTCAACTCTCAACTGCTGTTTAGTACGGTTTGCGCAATGGATTCGATTCGGTTTTGGCGAATCACATTAGTTGACATTGTGTTGATTAGCACGATCCGACTGTGAGATGAGATGCGCTCTTCCTTCCTCCTGCCACCGGCCACCCACCTCCTCCCACTTATCGTTGCACCGTTGCACTGATAATAATCCAGCACTGATAATTATTATAGTTATTAACGAACAGTCTGCCTCCGTCTATCTCGGTTGTATAATCCACGTATACCCGGGGACTGGGTCTCTACTTGGAATAGTGTCTGACACTGTTGCTGCTACTGCTGCTGCTGATGTTGTCGGCTAAAAAGTGAAAATAAAAGAAAACGTTTCATCAAATGATGCAACCAAACAATGTGCATAATGCTTATAGCTGCTGTTTAGATTTGAGTTTAGGATCAAGGTTTATAGAGTGCTATAAACTGCATTTTTTATGGTTGTAATTTTTTTTTTTTAATTTGTATTTATTAAATGTCACACTATTGCATTTAATCTTTATAAGTGCAATTATCTCTGTCCCCTAATTGCGAGTAAGTCATCAGGTGTGCTTCATCGAAGCCATTTTTACACTTTATCTTTAGATAACATGTTATGTAATAATAAGATATATCAACATCTAGTTACTGGCCTTCTGAAATCTCTATGACATTACGGCAAACTAGTACTAACAAAGATTTATATAGTAGGATATTAACCGATTGCATACAGTTTTCAATGCACAAAATATCAGTTATGTATTACTTTACATATGATTCTGAATAATGGAAAATTAAAATAACTTTTCTTTCTTCCAAGACCTGATACGACGCGAAAATACACTAAATAAAATGGGTTGTTATAAATTGTACGGAAAAAAAGAAATTAATGTTTTTTATATTATTTATATTTATATTATATTATCTATATTTTCTTGCAAAATGCTCATAATCAAAATCGTACTGACATATATTTTAATTTGTGCATTTTAATTAATAACCTATCTTATCTTTGTGGATGCTGTGAATTTGATTAAATTAAATTGTTTACTACTTGAGTACCCGCTGATTCCGATTGGATTTTACCAATGTACGACAGTGTCTAGTATATGTACTGATATATGGCTATATATTTATGTGTTGAGAGGTCAAGAGAACAGTCGAGTGAATGCCCCTAATCTTCACTTAAATATCGCTTCACTCAAGTACTTAATGGATTCAATTTAAGACGCCACCCAGCAAGAACAAGAGCAAACCCCCCAAACCAATAAAAGCGAGAGTTGTCAGAGCTTGACTGAGATTTGAACTTGATGTCGCCTGAACATGTCACACTGACTGCTGGATAGGTGCTATTAGGGCCTGAGGTGCCAAAAATGTAATGACCCTATCCCAACTGTTTGTGTGTTGCCACGAGTCAAATGGATTTCATTCTGAACTGAGAACGCGGCAAGGCGAGGGCAAAAGCGCAATCTGTATCTTTAAATATGCCCATGAGTGTGATTGTTCTTATTCATAGATATCAAGCATGATTAGCAGAGTATACATAAATAGTGGAAAGTTCTCATACACTCGGTTCAAATTAGAGAGCTTTGTAAAGGTTGAAGGTTGAAAATTTTAATCAAGAAGAACACAGCTGCAAATACCAAATTTCTAAATTTAATAAAGTTGAGTTCCTAAATCTGTTCTTGATATTTATTATATTAAGTAATTGATTTTATGTAGCTTAAATCTTATTTTAAGTACTCAAGCTTGTTGTTATTTTAAAACAACTTTTACTTTAATCCTTTCTTCTTTGCTTAAAATTTGTATTTTGTTTCTGATTATATCTATATATACTATCCTATACCTATACCTATACCTATACATATCCTATACCTATACCTATACCTATATCTATCCTATACCTATACCTATATCTATCCCATACTTAAACCTATACCATACCTATACCTATACCTATACCTATACCTATACCTATCCCTATACCTATACCTATACCTATACCTATACCTATACCTATACCTATACCTATACCTATACCTATACTATACCTATACTATACCTATATCTATATCTACACCTATACCTATATCTATCCAATACCTATACCTATATCTATTCTATTCCTATATCTATCACATACCTATACCTATACCTATCGGTTTGAAGTGCACTTGAAATCTCAATAGACAACGTTGTTTAAGTTGTCCAATTCCGGTTGCAATTCAATTAAGAACAACATTTTTCTCCAAGTGTATGCAGAATGTGTATGACGCGTGTGTGTGTCGCTAATTAGACAAACCTAAAATACATGACTAAATTTAAATTGCTTAAAGCGGCGCAGGATGTTTGTGATTTGCCATTTCGACAATGTGGCGTGTGCGCAATAATTAAACCTGGGTCTGTCCATAGTTCTGGATGTGATGCTGTCTGCCTTTCTGGCTAGTTGAAGGTCTAGCAAGTGCGACTGCATTGGAATACAACAAAAAAAAAGAAATCAACGATGCTGTTTTGTGAGTTTGGGTCAAGCGCATTCGCATTTATATAAATCAAAGTGGTGAATTTGTTTGCTGGATAAATGGAAGTCCCGTTGTGCGGCTCATTAAGGTACTCGCCACACAGCAAGACTTCCTCGTCAAGCAAGGGGTCGCTAGTTGATGATCACACACATATATGCATATATCTATACATATATATAAATATAAATATATAGAAAATTAAGCCAGGCACACGCATTTCAAGATCACCATATAAACAGAGATAGACTGTATTATCGAGAGAGAGCGAGAGAGAGAGAGCTAGAGAGAGAGAGAGAAAGCAAACACATTTCAAGTTCAAACTTAAAGGTAGATCAAACATCCCGAGAATTGTCAAGTGCTACATTGTACTATAATTACGACAGCCTAATTGACTAGGAACGGGTGACAATGCAAATTCCAAATTGGCATTTTTTCTATCTTTTTTGCATTTGCATCCTCCAGCTCTACTTAGCTCTAAGCTAATTAAATTTACCAACTACACACACACACAAACGATATATGACTTTCAAATGAGGTTAGTCTTTGTGGGTACAGATGCAAATGTTTGGTTATATTCACACACACGTATCTTGCTCAATGTTTGCTTTAGTTTACTGGGCCTTTTGTGGTTTTAATGTTTTTCTACTTATATTGTTAGTGTTTATAGCTTGCTTGTGAGATTGTTAGTCAAACAGTTAGAGACGTTTGCTAGGCTTTAAAATGTCAATACAACGCTTATTGTTTGCTTTTTATTATTCTCAATTTATATAATTAATTAGAAAAGTCACAAACTTGAAAATTGTGCAAATTTTAAGATGGGAGCTTAAAACGATTTATCAACTGAGATTCGACATTGTATGAATCTGAGATTATTGTCAAATAATTGTAGCACTTTATATAGTTCATTGTTTTACTTACTAAATAGGCAGAAGTATTAAGCCCTAGACAGATCTATTAGTTGTAGTAATATATATATCTATTATACTAGTACTATTATTTGCTATAGTTTAAGTCAGAAAATATTGTATAACTGAAATAAGTACGTAAATGCTTTAGTGGAAAGCGGATTGAGGACCTCCAACAAATCGCTTTAAAATAATATAAATTACATTAACTTATTAAGGAAAGAATTGAAAAAAGTTGGTCATTATCAGCTTGAGAGGAGGAAAAACAGTCACATAACTTCTTGCTGGCAAAGACTGAATTGCTGGCATCTAACAGAAGCAGCAGCAGCAGCAGCTGTCAGTGAACCCAGTCTCAAATCTGGTATCTTATCAAACCCCAGAATTTGTTATCAAACAATCGATTAACAACAAACCTAAAGAGATCTTGCGTACAATCAAACATAAATGCAAAAAAAAAAGTCAAAAAAATGACCAACAACTAAAACGCAAACTAATATAAATAAATGCTAAAAAGCAACAACAACAATAACAGCGGTAGCAATTGTTTACCGTTTCAAATTAGCATGAGTTTCGCTGTGGCGGCGTCTCCGGCGACTGCAATTGTGGGTGCGTGAGCGGCTAGTGCGAGTGCGAGCGGGAGCGAGATAGTGCGACTAGTCGAGTTGTTTTTTTTTCTTTTATATATATATATTTATTATTTATGCATACGTACATATGTTTGCATGTGTGTACATATGTTGAATATTAGGACACGTGTAAATTGAAGAACTTGTAAAGGCACAATTTGTTGTTGTTCGTTTATCTTGCAAATGTTGCCGACCGGAAGTGAAGAAGGCGACTATCAATTTCGATTGACTTTCGATTTATTATCGACCGTTAGACTTTGGTCGTTTGTCGTAGAAGTTTGATGTTCGAATGAACGTAGACGACTTTAGGCGCTACTATATATACTTATAGAAATGGCTTAGTCGAAAACATACACAAACACACACAAACACACACACACACTCGAACACACACACACACACAGTCAAATATACACGGGCGGACAGACACAGAGAGGCAGACCGACGCAAAACACAATCTAGTTTATTTGTACGGTTATTTGAACTCCGAGATATTTTTTGCGCGGTGCAAGCTTACGGCACTTGGGCGGCCTGTAGGCATCCAGCGCGGTGGTCCCTACTGCGTTTAGTCGGTCGTCAATGGCACCAAGCAACTGAGCTGCGCTTGTTGCGAGTTTCGGATTTGAACTGAGTTAGGGTCGCCAGAAGTGACCGTCGTCCCCAGATTTTCAGATATTTACACACTCTCTGGTCTGCTCTTACTACTACGGTGAGCGAGCTTATAAAAATATCAAAAAAAAAAATGTATATATATATATATATATATATATATAGATGTATGTATAGGAGGGCTAGAGCTCGGCTCGCTGCCCAGTATAAAGCGTGAGTGCTTGTTACTGATAACAGTCTCCGTTCTCTGATCTCGGATCTGGGATCTACTATTTAATTGATTCTGCTGCCCGCACATACATAGCTTTAAGCTTTCCGCACAGTGTACAGTGCAAAAAGTAGTTTATAAAAATTATGAAAAATTTTGAAATAAAAAACAAATTCAAAAAAATATTTTTAAGTTGCATCATGAAGATTATTTAACCTTGTTGATCGGATTGAATCTGCTGACACATCAATTTTAGTTTTGAGTTCGAAATAATTTTGTGTTTTTCTACATCTTAATACAAATTATATTTATATGTTTGTACGTGTATGATTTGAATAATTCACATTTGTGCAGATATATTGTAAGAGGAAGGCTAAAATGTTGACTATGCCTTTCTCGATCCTGCTAAAAACATATATTTTTTTCTTCAATGCGATATAAACTTTAAGGCAAGCTGATACTACCCTCTACAAGGCTAGAAAAACTTATTTAAATTAGGCATACAACATTTTAAGTAAATGTAGGAAACTGAACTTCATCTGAATATTGTTATTGTAAAAATACAAAGTAAGATTAGTGATTTTTTTTTAAGTTTTGTTCTATTTTTTTAAACGTAAAATATTATTGAACTTACAAATTGAATCGGCACATTTTACAAAACGCTGATCAAACTTCTCACATTTAGCGAATATTTTATTTTTAGTGTACATAAATTAGAGTGTCTGGCCAAACACTAAAATACTTTTGCTTATTAAGTGTCACAAATATGTTAATATTGACATGACACTTTGTAAAGTGTGCAAATTAAAACACGATCACGCCTGGATCAAGGGATTAGTGCAACTTTAATTTTATTACTGGCCGTAATTAATGCAGTTTGATGGAAAGTCGCCGCTTGAAAGCAGATAGATTGCGCACTTAGCTTGAGAGGCTCATAAAATCGACAAATTATTCACACTTTTTAAATAATTGATATTCATTTGCAATTGCATGGGAAACTATAAATGCAACCAAGTCTTTGCTCAGCTGGGCACTAATTAATGCCAGAATCTCATTAGTTTTAGATAAAACAAAAAATATTTGTTCAGATCTCATTATTTCGATTGTACAGCCAACAACAGTCAACAAGTCTATCCGCAATAAAATATGTAATTAACCTGATTATTCCCACACTTGTCAATCACAATTCGATTTGCATACATTTGAAAGAAAGGTTCTGTGCATATTATTTAGCATCTCCCTTTGAAGTGCCAAATGGTATTATTTTGAAATGGCAGTAGGCAGTAAACACGCGAATCAAACCACATTATACAGCATGCAATCTAGGCACACTTTCTTCAAGTTTTGAGTGTAATTATCTGAGACAGATAAGGCAGATAATGACAGCGCAACCTTGATTTTTTTTATGATGAATACGTCATATTCATAATCTTTTGCTCACGCATATTAAAGTTAATTAAAAAAATTCAGTAAGCAGATAAATCACAAGAAATTTGAAATACATATTTCAGCAGATTGTTGTTTTTCTTTCGCTTGTATACTGCAGATTTTCTTAAATTGGAAGCAATTTGCTTATATTTGCGAAACGATAAGCATAAAATACCGTGAAACATATTTAATTTAACACAAGGCACATAAATGTCAACGGTCAATTGGTTTAGTATGCGAAATACCTAAGATTAAACATAACTGACCTAGCATAAGATTATTTAATTAAACTGATTTACATTTACTGCTGTTATGGTTTTTTAGTCGCTTGACACACATTTTTTAAGAGTTATTTTTAAGCATAATCACTTATGCAAATTGAATTCATTTTGGTATGCCTAATAATCAATATTATCCACAGATTGTTGGCTCGATTGTGTTTCGCTTCTCGTATTAGTATTATTTGTTCGTATTGATTAATGTGGGACACTAATATTTACAAATATATATATATGGAGTCGGCTCATCCAAGTCGAACGCACGGTTTTCATCAACTAACAGGCTTGTCAAATATTTCCACAAAATATGTCTTAGCGCCAAATAGAAGCCGCCAGCTGTGGCTTATCGACACTGATAAGGTTTTGTGTGTTCGTTGCCCTACCTATTTTAATTAATATGTATTTCATCTACTATTCAATTTGAGGCATCGCGACATATTCTTCGGGCACACCAATCGAACAAGTGCGAAATCAAGAAAAATTGTATTTAATCGGTCGTCAAATCCCTGGTTCAAAAATCTCGGGCAATGGCTTCTTATCAATGGCTTATCAATTTTTCAGACTTAAAGCAGGCTGAACTGTCCATTAAACAAGTCTTCGTTTTGATTGCCACACTGCAATATATATTCTGCACGCATCAAAATGGGATTAAAGGGTATCGTCAAGTGAATGCAAATCAATGTTTATACCAGGTAAATGGTGGCCGCACTAAATAAATTTAATTATATTTATATATCAGTTAGAGAATATAAGAGACTAACTAACATAATAGTAGGTCTATTAAATTAATATTAGTTTATTTACTCCATGTTATAAGTCAAATTATACAGCTTGTAAATGAACATTCTGGGGGAAAACGACTGCTGCTGCAAATAAGTTCTGAAGAGATAAAAAATATATACTTCACTTTTTAATTACCATTTAAATCAGACAAAATATATTTTTAAATGATGGAGTAATCAGTAATCAGTACATATATACACATATACACACATACACATACATCTGATCGAAAGAGGAAGAGTAATCAGTAATATATATAAATTCTACACAAAAATGTACAATCAGCCACAGCTTTTAACTAGAAATATTTCATATATATTTAAATTAACTGAATCAATATTGCAATGATTTTGGAACATTTGTATTTATTTTGATATATGAATGAATATGAATATATACATACATATATATTGATATTATATGTGCGCATAATAATGAAGTAAAACTTATTACAAATTTTAAACTTTAAGTTAATTGAAATATGCGACGATTATTAATGAGTATATATGTAGATAATTATAAAAGCCATGATGATCCTCTATTTCAAATACCATCGTATATAAATGGATGATTCTATTTTGAACTATTCCTTACATTTACTAAATATTTTAACTGGTTGCTCTTATTTCATTTATGATGTTGTGGTTGTTATGCACATTTAAATCCTTAGTAAAATGAGAAACTCATTTGAAGAGTATCCATATACATAATATGGATTATATACAGCTGGAATAGTCGCTTCAAGATACTGATATTCGATGAGTAACGTGCGATGATTTCCTTCCAATATGTTGTCCGCTTAGTGATTGTGTACACTTTCGAGTGCTTTGTGTAAATCTTGAAGAAAAACCAAAATGGAAATTTAATATAGAAAAGGATGTGGTTTAGTTATTTTCTGCCAACTCACCTAAATGAGGTAATAGTCCTCATCTATTTTCGCCAACTTCGGCTTCTTTTCAAACAGTTAGGCAGCTGACTAAATCTAACTAAGCGATATATAAGGATATTAATCAAAGTATGTGGAGAAACTAGATAACTTGTACTTAAAGTTTCCAATTTCAACACTCATTAGCTTTGCTAGCCGTTTGAGTTCCTCCTTCCAGTTAGTTTTTAGCAGAACAAATTCATAAGCTGAAAATCGATTGGATGTAAAGCATTAGTCAAGCGATGCAAGATTAAATTAATATTAGCAAACACTTACCGCTTTGTAGTGTATTTTGACCAAGGCAATACGAAAGTGGGCCAAGTCATAGCTCTGATTACTGTTGTCATCGCCTGCAAATCGCTACCTTAAGCTGGGTGGATTTTGAAGTGTTTAACTGGCATTATGTTGCTTAATATTTTGCATTTTAATTAATATTTTTAAGATTTAAAGGTGTTGCTTGTATATTTCACATTTATATATTCTTTCCTATTGTATATATTCTTTTCAAACTGAATGAACGCTGAGATTCCGGCGTGATTCGATATATATGTTAAATAAATATTTACATGCTACCTGAATAGTTTTGCTATGAGTAGGAAAATATTGTTTGCCATTATTCGCAGACGCTTTGCTTATCTTATCAGTCAATTACACACACTGGATTATGGGCGTTTAGTATTTATTAATATGTGGGCTGGTTGTATGAATAACAAAATCAAGTGAGAATATCAGTTCAAAATTGAAGCATGGAGACATTAGTACGCACTACTGATAGTGGGCAAGTGCTTCCTTGTTGATAACGCCGACGTAGCTGGTATATTTTGGCGAGGTGGCATTCAGCGCAATGAATTGCTCGGCAACCTCAACGGCAACACGAACCTGTGCCTCTGAGGTGCTTGCGCCCAAATGGGGGGTGGCCACCACTTTGGGATGATTGATCAGTGCCTTGGTGACCTCCGATTTGGGTGGCTCTTCGGCATACACATCGAAGGCGGCGCCAGCGCATTTGCCACTCTCGAGGGCATCGAGAACAGCCTGCTCATCGATGATGCCGCCACGTGCCACATTGATAACCTTAACACCCTGTTTGCACTTGGCCAGCGACTCCGTTGATATGAGATCTGTGCGAGGGAAGGCGTTTAGGCTTAGATTTAATATAACATAATGATGTGCTACAGTATTTACTTTTCGTCGCTGGTATCAGTGGTGTGTGCACCGTTATGTAGTCCGCCAGTGGCCAAATCTGCTCCAGGGATAGCTTTTCAATGCCAGCGGCCTTGGCCTCGGCCTCCGTCGTAATGGGATCATAGCCAATTACCTGCGATATTAGATATTGGACATTAATTGTGGAGTGTGAGAGTGTGAACTAATCTTTTCTTACCCTCATGCCCCAGGTCTTCATGCGTATGCCCACTTCGCGTCCAATGCGACCCAGTCCGAGCACCGCCAACGTCTTGCCATAGAGCTCCGATCCGCTATATAGCTTCCGATCCCAGCGACCCTCCTTCATGCTCTGGCCAGCTGGCACGACGGGACGCGCCAGAGCGCCAATTAGAATGCATGTCAGTTCACAAGCCGAAATGGAGTTGCCGCCGGGTGTGCTGCAGGTAAAAGGGAAAGATGTTAGAGTTGCTTGTAAAAATTTGAAAGAACACTTTCAAAATTGGATACATTTTTTCTAAATTTTAAAAAATGTACCCTAAAATTTAGAAAATAATAACGTGAGTTACATTTGGCGCCAAAAATATGATGAATTTCCAAAATTCAGCGTTATGGAAATGGTGAGTATATTATTATCCTTGGCAGTCCACCAGGCTCAAAAGCCATAACGCACTTTGTCCACTTTCCAACATTCAAGGGACAATGCTAGTCGTTTAATTATGCCCCATCCTTCGTGCTCTCCGGATGACTGGTAATTGCCTGGGCTGTTTCAGGAGTTTGCATTTACTCACTTGAGGACAACGACATTGTGCGTTGTCGCTGCAGCCACATCGATGTTGTCCACTCCGGCACCCGCGCGACCCACAACCTTCAGACTGCCGGCACCAGCTGCTAACACCTCCGCTGTTATCTTCGTATCCGAACGGACAATGGCAGCATCGTAGTTCTATATGAACAAGGTGGGCAAAACGTTAATTACATAAGTATAAGTATAAGTTATATATTTATATATGTACACAACCATATTGACATGTATATATAATCAAATGGGCATCAACATGCTCCAAGACTATAAATGGTAGCGATTTGAGCATTATCTCGATATGGCTGCAACTCCCGAAATATGCTCACATTATCTAAAGCCATATATATTAAACAAGAACTTAAACAAAAACAAAATAACTTGATGCCTGTTTTTGAATGGCAATGTTTCAAAAGCGTTGAACCGAAACTGCCAATTAGTGTTGGCCTGTTTGGCCTCTTATTTTTTCTTTTTCTGATTTGAGCCGAGGATCTGCTTTATCATTCAGTTAATTGATCTTATTTTCTCACAAAAAGTTTGTTTATGATCGATGTGTTAGATTTTTGTTATCGATAATAAATATATTATTTCGATTTAGGCATTTATGAGTAGCCTATTCGATTGCGATCGACTTTACTTATCGATTTTATATCGATTTATTATTGTTAAAATATATTAATCATTCAGAGGTGTGAGCAACTTGGAGACAATCTGAATTGCATTAATAAACAACTCATCCCATTAAAGTTTATACTTTAATTTGTGTTAGCGTCGTTCTGTTATCGATAACTCATTGCGATTACGCGGGCATATCAACTTGTTATTTGTATTTTATATGTGCCCCATAAGACTGACTTGTGAGCAATTGGGGCAGTAAACATCAGTAAAAGTACACAGTTTCTTAAACAATAGTTTCAGAACAAATAGATGGTATAATTAGTTATAGGGTGATCACCAAAAGTAGGTTGCAATACTATTAAATCTTTTACTATCAAGACTTCTCTCGCGAAGACTTCTTATTTGTCCATGATTAATATGCGTAATGCTTTAATCCAAGTTTCAGGGGTATTTTTGTGCATATTGAAGCCAATGTTTAATTGCTTAATGTCATCCTGGCAGAATAAGTATCGTGATTGTGAATGACAGTCACAGCATACCTTTTTTTCCTAGCACGTTTCGAGCACTATTTGCAGATGGCGGCTCGTTTCCGCTACCAAAAAACAGCTGATCGGTTTCTTATAGCGTAAGTCACAAATTATAAGCTATTCAGATTTAATAATCAATTAGATAAATCACAGATAATCAACTGAGAGATAAGATTCGGGACATGAGATATACGGTTAAATGTGAATCGAGTGAGGCACTCAAAGTCGGCTGCCGCTTGCAAGTACGCATGCGGGAGACCAAAGTATGGCAACTGGCGGAAATTACAAGCCTCAGGGAGTTGGAGGGGAAACGGCAGTTCTATGTGCACTACGTGGGCGTCAACCGGCGACTTGATGAATGGGCCAACGATGATGATCTCGATTTGAGCAGTGTGCAATTTTTGGGTCGTCGTTTCCAAAAATCTGCAAATGACTCCAAGAACAATAATAATCTGGGTAGTAAACTGGATGCTGGCTGGGTGAAGAACGTGAAAATGATTGAGTTGGGTCGTTATCGCATCAAACCCTGGTACTTCTCCCCATATCCCAAGGAGATGTGCGAAATGGATTGCGTCTATTTGTGTGAGTTCTGTCTCAAGTATTGTCCAAGTCAATTCTGCCTTGGACGGCACCTGGACAAATGCACTTTGAAGCATCCACCTGGCCTTGAAATCTACCGCAAAGACACCATATCCTTTTTCGAGTTCGACGGCATTCGTGACCGGAAGTATGTTCAGAACTTATGCCTGCTGGCCAAGTTGTTTCTGGACCACAAATCGCTTAATGCGGACATGGACGGCTTTCTGTTCTATGTGATGACAGAGAGCGATTCACGTGGCTTTCACATTATCGGCTACTTTTCCAAGCAGAAGTTCAGTGCCAAGCACTACAACTTGTCCTGCATCTTGACACTGCCACCCTATCAGCGCAAAGGCTATGGGAAAGTACTCATTGACTTCAGTTACCAGCTCTCTAAAGTAGAGGGCAAAACGGGCTGTCCAGAGAAGCCGCTCTCCGATTTGGGTTTTCTATCGTATCGTTCGTATTGGGCGGACACAATACTCGAGCTGCTGATCGGCGCGACCACCGTTAACAAGAAGAAGGGCGCGAGGCCCTCAGCGTGCGTCAATGAGATATCGGAGCTGACGTCTATTCGAAAGGAGGATGTTACCTATACAATGGACTCGCTTCAGATCATCAACTACCTGAAAGGTGATAATATAGTGTGCCTCAACGAGGACATCATCACCAAGCATCGCGCTGCGATGGAGAAACGCAAAATACGCATCGATTTCAAATGCTTGAAATGGACGCCCAGAAAGTGATTCAATATTAAAAACTAATTAAATATCTCTTTCGAATCACATGTTGCATTTGCAAATGATATGAAGTAATCATTTCAGTATTTCGTTTTTTTTTTCTTTGAATTTTAATTGAAACGATTGCGATTTTTTTAAAATTCGAATAAATGGCAGAAATGTAAATGAACTTATGTCAAAATTATAGTTGCTGTTTAATTGAATAAGAAATGTTCCTTTTTTGGTTTTAAACTTTTACAACTTTAAAAAATTCGAATTTAAAACAAAATTTAAAAAAATGTTTTTTAAAATTTCAATTTCATATTTTTTACAAATAATTTAATTAAATGCTTAAATTCGTAATCAAAAAAGTTTGCGTATTTCTTATAAATACGAATAAATTACAAAAATTCAAGGTATTATTTAAATAAAAATTGCAGCTGCAATTTAATTGAATAAGAAATGTTCATTTTTTCTTTTACACAAAAACTTAAAAATTTAAAAAAAAATAGAATTTATAATTGAAAATGTTTATGTATTTTTGAAATTGGAATTTAATAAATAAAGTACTCTAAGTATTCAACGAATGCAGCTGCTATTAAATTCAATATTTACAACAGACTTGTCAGCGGGTTAATTATATTGCATGCACATGTTTTCAACTGGCAAACAATATGCATATTTATACACTTGACGTATCTGATACTTTTGCATGTAAGTAAATGCATACATATGTAGATCCGTATAAATAATTACATTATATAAATAAGCTACTCACTTTTACTTCCTGGCAGAGTTCATCAACCGGCAGCTTAAGCTTGTATGTAACCTAAGTGAATATAAGCATAATGTGTGATTGTATTGTCCACCTTTATCTTACTTGTAAGTACCTGCAAACATACATATGCATATGTGTATATACTTTATATACATATCATATATATATGTATATGTATGCATGGCTGTTGATGAACTTACATTGATGCCATGCTCTTCGAGGAGCTCTACACACGATTTATCGACTGCATCGCAGACTAAAACATTTTTAATATTCAGCGGCATATTTGCAATTGTAAATCAAATTTAAATTCAATTACTGAAAATTGCTGTTGTAGTGCACTGAGATAGAGAGAGAAGGAGAACGCACTTGCTTCGCTGGCTGTAATAATTCAACTGATTGGGAGAGCGAGAGCCAACGGGCAACGAACCAACTGGACAGCAACGACTTTGACGCTGAGCGAATTCTGATCGGATGATCCGCAATACTGGCAACACTGGCAATACTGCCCACATGGAGAAAGAGAGCACGCTCTATCATGTTGCTCGCTCAGAGTAACTCTCCCACAAGCTAACTGACATACGAAAGCCGAGTGTAATCAAGTAAACAGGCACACATATTAGCGTAAGTATATGTGTACATGTGCGATAAAGCCAGACTGTGCGAAAACAAGCTTAACCCGTCACTCGCAACAAGGGTTTAAAGAAATCACACCTTTTTTGCTGATCAACAATTTGAAATGTAGACTATGTATGGAAATGTAATTCTCTTTATAGTAAACTATTATTGTTTATTATTTAATTTAATATATTCAAGTAAGCACTTTAAATTTGATAAGATTATCGAACTAGTTTTAATTCCCATTGAATTGTTAAGGCAATATTAACCCTTCGCACATGACAAGGGTTAAAAGAAGTCGAAGCTATTTTTCTGATCTACAAAGGTAATCTTATTGATACGAATGGTGAGTAAACTGTTGTTGTTTACTATTTTATTTAATTTATTCAAGTAAGCACTTGAATTTTGATAAGATTATCTTACTAGATTTGATTCCCAATTACCACTTGCTGAGCTAAGAGCTAACGCATATCCTTTTCAGAGTAAAAACAAAATTTAGTAATGTTCAAATTTCATTTATTTTAATTGGTTTTATTTGCAATTTAGCGTTCATTTAACTACATACTCGTATTGGTTTTTTTTTTTTGTTTTAATCATACTATTCAAAATGTATCAAACAAAACAACGGAAACCATATAAAACTAGGGAAGATTGCAACATTTGTCCCCCTTTTGGAATTGAAAATCAAACATTTTGAAACAAATTGAAATATCGTTAACTATTTACATACGATTATGGTAAAGTTATCGGTTTTTACAATATAATATATATATATGCGTAAAAAATATTCTATATAAATTGGATTGATATTTGCACAAATAGTTTTCATATTCTGGTTTTTGGTTGCGGTTTATATTTCACCCATTTTGCTTTAATAATATTTTGAATTCGAATTTTCAGGCGTGCATAAATAATTGCCATTTCTTTACTTCTTTTTCTATATTTATTTATTTAATTTATTTTTTTGTTATTTTTGCATATAGTACTTATTGTTGATAAAAAAAATAATGCTTGCATTCATTTTATTAAAGTGTCTTAAAATCAAAAGGAGTCTTCTTTAGTAAATCTAAATGTAATTGAAATTTGAAATTTTTTTGGTTTGATGACATATGCATTTTGTATTTGAAATTTGTTTCGCTATCAAATTGCTGGTGTGTGATAGTGTTAGTAAGTCAACAAAGTTTAATATTTGTATTGTTGTTATTAAATTATGTAATGTTACTTTTTGTTAATTTTTTTTTGGTTTGGATTAGATTGAAATGATTGCAATATTGAAAATAAATCATTTTAACATTAGAAATTATTATTTATTTGATTTTGTATTTTGAATTATTTTCTGAATTTTTTCAAGGTAATTTTTTGTTGTTCATAAGAGTACTATTGGTAAAGTTTTTCAATTATTATTATTATTTGCATTTTTTGTTTGCCAGTTGACGGTTGTAATTAAATTTTGTTATTTATAGCAGCATACATTTACATAGTTATCATATATTTTGTTATTGTGAGTTACCAGTTCTGTGAATTAAATACAATACACTCATATGTATTCATATGAATCAAGTTTGTATAATTTACATATGTATGTACTATGTATAACCATATTTAGTATATGTATATTTTATTGTTTTTGTGTATGTGTATTTTTGTTTTGTTTTTTTTTTTTGTTTATGTTTTTCTTTTTGGGTTTATCAATGATTTACTTAATTAGTTTCCCCATCGTTCATGGTTGCCATTAACTTCAAGCTAATATTAAAAAGTAATTCTCAATATATATTTAATTATAGCTAGGAAATAAATTTGTTGCCTCTTTATACAAGAACTGTTTGTGTATTGCATCATTTAGTAATTTTTCTATTAATTATATTATATGGCTGCAGCGTTCTTCACGTTCTTCCCTTAGCAACAGGGTGCAAATCGTAATCGCCTTTATCCTTGTCAAAGTAATGCAAAATGCTTCAACGTGCAGGTCTATTAGGTATGTATGTAAAGAGAGCTGAGAGCTGCCGCGATCATGTTCGATAATAATCGATAACCCCCTCATAGATCTGCAGCTTTTTGATCGCTTAAGTTCGAATCGCATTCGGAAAGGGAACCGATCAAACGAGCATTACGAACTTATCCTAGGCTGTGATCGTTGCAGCTCTCTGGTATGTATGTATGTGGGTATATGTATGTATGCATGTATGTTTGTAGCTATGTTTTATTTATAAGCTGCACCAAATGCAAATGAGCATTATCCTGTAGCTCTACGATTTGCCAGAATACTTATGTATTATGATTTGTTCGGATCAATTATAAAACCAATATTAAAATCTAACAATTTGTTCATCATAGTATAGTTTTTTTTTACATACACACTTTGTGTTTATACATTTTGCTCATATTTGCCTACAAGTTGTGTTTTTGGGGGTTGAACACTTGACAATTTTTCCCATAGTTTGCATGTTAAATATGCATTTAGCTAAATACATAATTCTTATCAAAATGTCACGATTTTAGAGGCATTTTCTTTTTTCCAATATTATTACTAACTAATATTCGCGTCGTTTACAATACATATTCATATATATATATATATATTCATTCCCTCTGCCAGTACGTAATTAAATTGTTTTTCTTTTTATAGTTCAGAATGCTGCTCTTTGTGTGCTACGATCATCCACTTGGACTTGGTAAGTTTGTTTAAATTCGATAAGGGCAATCCAGAAAGTACCGTTGTGTACAAAGACATTTCGAAATTGAAAAATATCACAATTTTTTGTTAGTTATATAATGCTGTTAAGAAGACAAAAAAAAAACCAAAAACCGTAAGCCAAATTATAAGAGAAACACGAAATTGGTTTTATTTCAAACAGCAGTAATTAATGGATCGCCCTTTGGTTCTTAATCGAAATGGTTTATGTATTCATAGGGAGTGCAGTGATCAATCAGTTAGTCACAATATATGTCAGTTAGCACATAGATGTATATACTATTGTATGGTATATGTATTAAGTAGTTAGCCTTGATTTTCATTTAAGGTGTGGAAGTAAGGACTACTTGCTAGCGCTAATCAATCAATGTTGGAAGTGCAGGCAGTTTTCAAAACTCCCCAATTTTATTCCCCGATTTGCCCAATTTGGAGTCGCGATCGATTTGAATTCAGTGCGTTTTGTTTGTGTTTGGAGTTTTCGAAAAAACCATTTTGAATCATTTCATATACAGGTGGTTGGAATTGTAAAAAGAGTGCTCGTTTGGAATGGGCCAGATCAACAAACATACTTACAATAGTTTCTCCATAATTTGATGGATTATGATTGAATCGAACGCAGGCGCACAAAAAACTTGATCATCTTTGAGGGCAACGAGGATACAATTCTAATAAGTACAATAATTTATGTATGTGTGTGGGTGTGTGAAACATCTAGAGGATGTGTGTAATGTGTGTGTACTTCTTCTTCTTGTTATGGTTTTTCTTTTTGTTAAGGCACTGGTAGTATTAATTGCTGTACTGAAACAATCAACTCAGCAGGAAACAGTGAAGAGTACAAGGAGATGCCAAAAGAGATAAGAAATGAATTGGAATTTACGAGATGCCCTGAAGCCAGCTGTTCAATTTACTGAAAATATATCTGTATATAGATATATATATATAATTCACACATTGATCTCAGAACTCTGCAGGAATATACGAATATACTTCTCACAAATGCAGGCAAAATTATATAAATCTCTTATAGTCTCTGAGATCGGTGAGCTCAGACAGACAGGAACATGGTTAGCTTGACTCGACAGTTGATGGGGATTAAGAACATATATACCTTATAGGGTTGGCCACGCCCACGCTCTGCCTGCTACATACTTATACAAGGCTTCATTATACTCCGTTTACACATTTTCAATGGGTATACAGGGTATACAAATTATAATTATATATATAATTATACGATTTGTTATGTGAAGACAATTTATCATAGCACTTATAGGAGCAACTGGATGAAATGCATCAAGATTCGAACGGTAGCAAATCAATATACACAATTTCTTGGAAAAGCTAAGCATATTTGTTAGTATTTAGTGAGGAGTTTTCTTCGATTTTTCAGCAATACAAATTAACTGATAACAGATGGCTTTATTGCAATAGATTTCAAGCGAGAGATTGTGTGTGTGTGTGGTGTGTGTATGTGTGTGTGTGTTTGCCTCTTTACTGCAATTACTTAGATTATGTTATACGTTCACTAAATTATTAAAGCTGCCACTTAGTTTACCGATTGCATAAAAATATATATATATATATACATATATATATATATATATAAGTATATATACATACATATATATATATATATATATATATATATTTATGTATGTATATACGGCTTACCGTAACTACATACATTAATATGATTTCCCAACCCGGAAAAAATGCATTAGGTGTAAATCTTATGCTTACTTTCTCATTAAATTCATCTATGTATGTATGTATGTATATATGTATATATTATATTGGTTTTTTTTTTTGTTTTTGGTTTTTAGTTAAATAAAATCTCATTACACTTAGCTACATATATAGTAATTAAGACACATAAGGCTGTACTTATTAGCATTGTGCTATTCTCATTAACTATGTATGTAAGTAGTATGTGTTTATGTATGTGTGTTTGCATGTACTTACTTTCCCATTGGGCCTACTACTTGCTCTCTCCCTCTCTCTCTCCGCAATGGAAATGTACAAATGTGTTTTGGCACTGAAATTAGTAAGTATGCTACGCTTGAATGACTAGCCCTATAAACATATTTACACACACATATATATATATAATATATGTATATATAATATATGTATATATATATATATATTATACTGTTTACGTCTTAGCATCATTCGTCTAATTTCAAGAAAAGAACCTACATAAACATATATTGTGCATCTATCTCTGCCTTTCTCAAAATATATATGAAAGCTGCTCTTTTATATTTTTTGTGCCCCGTGTTTTTTGTTGTTTTTTGTTGTATTTTGTCTCGCTGAAATCCATTCAATAAAACCGATCCGTGCTCTGTATATCCTCCTCGTCCTCCTCAACAATGATCTTATTACGTATGCCATGCGTGACTGCCTCGATCTTCGAGAAGGATGACGATGACCAATCGCCGTGGTCGTCCAGTGCCGAGCCAGTGGCTCGGATTCTGTTTCGGTTGTCGCCGGTTGTTTTGCTGCACGCCGGATTCACAAATGATGTGCTGCGATGGTGTTCGTGATGGGAGCGTGTGGCAGGCGCAAAGGAATGGGTGTACGTGTGTGGGTGCTGGGTGTGTGGTCGTGCCTGTGGATAGGACATTGGTTGGTGCCGCAACGGATAATGTTCGCGTGGTGGCGGTGCCGCTGCCGACAGGGAGAACGACGACGACGACGACGATGACAGCCACCGTTGGCCGCTGCGTTGACGGGCCACAAATGAGGGTGCCGAGGGATGATAGAGTTGGGGTTCTGGTTGTGGCTGTGGATGTGGCTGTTGTGTGAGAGTGTGCTGTCGTGTCAGCGGGTGTTGTTGATTGGGCTTGTGTATTGTGGCTAGATCAAAACTATTGTCACGTGCTTCCATCAAACCTGGCGCTTTCGAATCGATCTGATCCCACCCCTATATCCACGATTCCTACATGGCATTCAGCATTCTCCTACTACTTCCACCACCTCTGTGCGGACTGTATTCATCGCGATCGCGATCGACAACAGCGGCCGCCCGCGACACATCCATGCGCGGATCATCAATGCGTGTCGATGGTCCCGGTCCGTAGCGTGTCCTCGAACTGGCGCCCAACAGACGATCGTCGCGCTCGAAATCTGTGTCCGAGTCGAGCAGACGGCCGCCGCGTGACAGGTGGCCGTGATGGGAGGCGCCACTGGGCCCGCTACGCATCGCCGGATACTCAAAGTTGCGCTCGTCGAGCATCTCATCGCTGTTCAGATCGTAGTGCATGAGATCACGATCACGGGCATGCAGTCGTTCTCTTTCCTGCGCCTTGCGCTCGTAACGCTCCCGTTCGCGCTCGTAGGCGGCGGCATGGGTCGGCGGGCCGCCGCTGCCCCCGCTCCGCTCCTGGTGACGTCCAGAGGCCGGCCGACGGCTGTGATGGTAAGAGGCACCTCCTGCAATATTGGTCAACACACAGGCATGCATTAGTCGCACATTAATTCAATTGTTAAGCGTTAAGAAATAAACTCAAACTGAAACCAAAACGAAAACCAAACTAAAAGCAAAAGCATTCGAACGCATCAATTGGCAGCAGGCAAACAATTCCCTGCAGCCATTTGACAAAAGTAATAAACTAAACAATCGGTTTTTTTTTTAATTTGTTTTTATTTTTAGTAACACGGGAGTGCAGATATTGGTTTTGAGTGGCTTTTCTAGCTATTCGTATTGCAATTGAGCCATCTTACAGTAAGGGCGCGCCCATAACGATTAGTACTAACAATTTTGGGAATTGGGGTTAGGATTTGGTAACGCAAAAGCAACAGCTAACAATAATATTAAATCAATAGTTGTGTAAGCCTATACACATCAAATCGTTCCTTTGTATTAGTCATGTGAAAACAAATAAAGGAAAAATTGATATTTAAGTTCAATTTCCACTTGAATTGCATTCCAGATCAGAAGTTCGCTTTTATTCAATCTGGTAAACTAAAGAATGCTAAGAGTCTCACTATCTGCATTTTGACAACGATCAAACACAGGAAAATCAATCAAATGAGCATATAAATTATGAATATATATCTTTTTTGATTTGATTTTAGAAGTGGAAAATAAAATATAATGCAAGTAGCTAATAAATTTGAAAGGGTAACAGAATGAACAGAGCGAATATTTGTATGCAAAAAATGCGTAAATAAAATTAAAAATATGCGAAAGTTCCCTTGAAAATTGTAGCAAATAGTTTTATGTTGAAAATGTTACTTTTAGTCGTATCTTAACTTATTTAGATTCCTTTTATAGTATATTAACATTCCGATAAAATTGATACATTTCAATTTAAAGTTTAATTTTTTTTATTTGTACAGAGAATTTGATTTCCTTGGTGTGAAAAATTGAACTTATACCTACAAATAATTTTTCCAATTACATTTAATCTGAAATTATTTCTGATAACTGAATATTTTATGGTCAGCACTTTTGTCTAGAAGAATAAAGCAACCCAATTTGGAGCTGTTAACAATTTAATTGAATTTGTGTCAGCATGAAGAAAAGATTTAAATTAATTACGAAATCGTTACTGCAAACGAAATGGGGAGTTGAGGAATTTATTTTCGAAAAAGAAAACAAATAAAGAAATATGCCGCAGCATGCAAAATAATGGAATTGTGCAAAATGCAAATATCCGCTCTGACAATGAATCAATAAATAAACAATTCAAAAATCAAGGGAGGTTATTTCAAACGGCTAGAAACAAATAAATGCGTATTCATTGGCGAGTGCATACTCACTAAGCCAACGTGTGTGTGCGGGTTTTTATGTAAGGTGTGTTCTAAAAAACGATTACAATTTGAATGAATTGGATTTTTTGCTAACTTGAAATGTTAATTAAAGAACGCAAGATATTCAACAATTTGACTGAACTGAGTTGCTGTTGCTGAGCCTGGGACTGGACACAAACAATGTGTAAATCGAGTAGAACGAGTACAACGAGTAGAACAAGTAGAACGAGTAGCACGAGTAGAACGAGTATAACGAGTAGTACGAGTAGGACACTAGAGGCGCACGACGCCAGCAGTAACTAGAAACGAGTACAAAACACATTTAGATAATAATGTTTGTTTTTTTTTTTTTTTTTGGTTTTTTGCATCCTATCTAATGGTCTTTATGAACATGGTAAAGCATAGAGTTTAAGGTCGTTCAGGTTAGTGTTGTTAATAGAACTCAAGCAGAAAATATTATTATTGAAATTGAATCTTAATTGTAACGGGTTAATATGCTCCCTCGCGGAGCAGGCAACAGGCGAAAGGAACAGAAAGTTTCCATTGATATGGATGAGCACCTCGAATTCTGGACAACTTGAAATATATATATATATATGTATATACATATATATGTGTCTATATCTCGTGTTGCATTTGTTGTTCGTCGAGGTTGAGGGGTATTTGTGAGATACCTAAACTGGAACCGACTTCTGATTATTGTTATTATCGATTTGGACGTTTGGATATATAGTTTGTCTTTAGCTTTGTACTTTGTTGATATATATCGATATTGTGTTGATCTTGGCAATTGGTAATTTGAATTATAGCATTGTTGTAAAGGAACCGGGTATGTCTCGTGCTGTGAATGCTGTGAAGTGTTTGCATAAAAGAAAAAATAAATAAACAGAAAACAAAAACAAAAAACATAAAAGGTAAATCATTAATCTAATTAAAATAAGGTAATCCTTCGAGTAGCGTTTTGACAAATGAAAACATAGAACGTTTCTTAACTCGACGATGATATTTTAATAAATGATTATAATATCTACCATCAAATTCAGGGCTAAAATACAATAAAACAAAGTTTAACTTTTTACTCCCCCTGGGAAATAATTGATAAGCAAAATAAGTGATTAATCTATTAACTATTTAATAAGTTATAAAATCAAAATTTACTGGAGTAGTGTGAGAAAAGCTGGCCTAGTTGTAGGTGGAACTAAGTGCTACATTTAAGACTCTATAGCTCTAAGTTTTATACTGGTTTAATTGACATCTATAAACTTTGTGTGCTATCAAAAAAGAATTACTTGGATAAGGGAGGGGGGTTTTTTTTGTTGTTGTTGGGAATTATGATTATGACATACTAGTTGAGAGTACAGAGTTAAGTAGTTATAAAATTGCTGTTGAAATTATGCGATTACATAATCAAATTAAAAGTAACATTTGAATTTACCTTGGTCCCAATCGAACTCTCTATCCCAATCCCTTTCTCGCTCTCTTTCCCATTCGCGGGCTCTCTCGCGCTCCCACTCCAAATCTCTCTCTCTGTCTTTCGAACTGCGATCTCTGTTGAACTCTCTATCCCAGTAGTCGCGCTCATTCTCGCGCTCTCTTTCCCTACTTCCACGCTCCTGATCCCGTTCCCTTTCCCGCTCCCTTTCCCGACTACCTTCGCGTTCGGCACTCGCCATTCGTGGCCCGTGTTCGTCAAACTCCTCGCCATCGACTGCGCCACACACACACACACACACACAAAGAGACGTGAATGGGGAGAGAGAGCAAGAAGAAGCATCGATTGGTTTTTTGTTTGTTTTTTTGTTTATATCGGTACAGTCATGGGAATTTGAATTTGAGAAAGACAAATTTTTTAGAATTGTATTTGTATTTGTATTTGTACGAGTATAGAGTAGTAGTATTATGTGAATATAGTTGTGATAATACGTGTTTCGCAATATTCGTTGTGAGCATGTATCTGAGAATGTATATGTGTATGTAAGTAATTTACTGTATTTTATGTCGAGTTAACGAAATAAATGCATAACTAGTTTAACTGATCAAATATCATCTGATAAAAGGGTCGCTTGCGTGACTTCTTAATATGGTAATGGGGCTCTTGAACCGATTATCTTTCGATAGGTTATTATCTTTTTTCTTTTTTTGAATTGCCAAACGAATTGTGGATGAGAGAAAGAGAGATAGATATATAGTGGGCAATTGGACTGGAAAATTCTTGAGAATTTGACAACTTTCAGCGATCCGAAGGGGGGTTTTTGGGGCTTTGGGGTAGGGGGGGTGGGTGGAATACGATACGCACGGGTATGAAGATGACAAATGCGCTCATTGAAATATGAACACAATTCACAGTAACATCGACTTTACCTGGTGGTGTTGGACCCATGCGCGTCTGATCTGCCGACGGTGAGGCGGACACCTCCTGAGACGGTATCGGCCTGGCAATGGCCGGCACTGTGCCGCTTCGAATATCCGGATGCGTTGCCTTCCAGTACGTCTATAAGGAATGGGGGTAAACATTAGATATAAGTATGTAATATATACATCAAGCAGGGTGTCAAATTAACCGATTGAAATTCAAACTTATTTGTTAAGAACCAGTATCCGAAAACGCATGTTAGTTCAGTTTTCAGTTTCACCGACAGTTTTCCGCTACAATTTTAATTGGTTTTCGTTTGACACCCTGTTTTTGAACTTGCCGTACCTCCAAATATTCGGCGATATGCTCGCAGGCGTCTTCCAACTGGTTCTCATCTAAAATGACATCGAACATTTCGGGTGGGCATTGGGTTAGTTTCTCAGCGGCAACCATTTGTACGTTTAAGTTTTTAGCTTGCGATTTGCCCCGTGATTTGATTAAACGCTGTAAGACCTGTACAGATAAATAAAACTTTTATTAGATATAGTGGTGAAAATATAGTTCGAGTTACTTGCCTTACTACTACTAATCTTTAAGTAAACTATTGTTGGCGCTAATGAAGTTTTTGCTAATTGTGACGGATGATTGATTGTATCACAATCGAGTACGACCAGCTGCAGTGAACGGGACAGCTCAAAGATGCGCTCGATCTCCTCCTGCACCTTGCCCATGCAATCCGAACGACTGCTGGAACGCTCCATGATCGCACGCTTTGATGGATTGTTGAGTATCGAGCGTTTCGCCAACGATATATCGGCCATGACGCGAGTGATGATGATGCGACCCTCGAAGCGATGCTTTAGGAAATCGAAAAGTGCCTTCTGCATCATATCGGTTACCTCGTAACCCTTAAGGCTTGGACCCACTAAGACGACGGGACGCATCGATGGCACCACATCGTAGGGGCTGGCTGTTTCCTGTTTCTTGAAGAACGGTTTGCGCTTCTCCTTGTTGGGTGGCGTTGCCAATGGTGTCTTGCCATGTCGTCCTGGTCCCATGGAATCTGATTCGTCACCTGATTCGTTAGTATCATTGCGAAAGAGATAATAATAATGGCAACGGATGAGCGAGCTTATGATTCATGATTTATGCTATCAGCGACGATCGAGCGCTACGGCGTTGCCACAAAGCCAATTTACAACTAAATTATATTTACAAATATATATCGTATATATATACACACACAATTTTTAGCTGTATTTTGCTCTATATATATATATATATATATATATATGTCTGTGTATCTGTGCGTTGTGTGTGCGTGTGTGTGTGTGCTTGGAAAGGAATTTAAATTTAAATTGCAACCGTACCACGCGACTTCAAATGCTGCATGAAATGGCCAAATCGAGGATGCGGTTTCATCTAGAGCATACCTTAAATCTAAAGGGTATGTGAAGTGTATGACTGAAATGACTGACTGACCCATCTAGAGACGGAGCTACGACAGACACAGATGCAGATTCAGAGAGAGAGACAGAGACAGATTGAGTGTGTACAAGACAGAGGTTTCTACGGTGTTTCTTGAGCGAACTTGAACTGTTTACAGATGATAAATATAATGCCAGGGTATATACGTATCTGATTAGAAAGACCTATATTTAAACTTGTGGAGTTTTACTGTTATCGGTTATTGATTTGTATCGTTATTTGGAGAAACGAAGGACGTTATCAATCAAATTAAATTAAAGTGACCTTTGTCTGCCAAATTTTAAGATGATAAATATGTCAGGGTATATACGTACCCGATTAATAAAGACCTATATTTGAACTTGTGGGTTATTATTGTTATCATGTATCGATTTGTATCGATATGTGAGGAAACAATCGACGTTATCGATCAAATTAAATAAACTTGATCTGCGAATGGTTTGCAAGATTTTATATGCCAAATTTTAAGTATCTAGCACTTACAGTCTTTGACATTGGCTTATTCATACAGACAGACAGATAGATAGATGGACAAATCGTCATCGAAATCGATTCGACTGACGATCGATTGATGCTGATCAAGAATATATATCCCTTATGGCATTGAAAATGCTTCCTTCTGCCTGTTATACATACTTTTGCATAACTTCGTCATTCCCTATTTTTAATTGGTTCAGGGTATATATAGTTTTTGGAGCACTTGGATTGCCAATATTGCTCATCTCTAGATGGGAAATGTTAACGGATTAACGGTTAAAGTTACAAAATTTTCCGAGCACAAGCGTACATGGAATTGAAAATGAATATTCTGAGTACAAGATGAGTGTCATTGACAAACCTTGTTTTTTCTTGCGCGGTGTTGTACTATAGGGGTCTTTGGAACACGTTTATATCACACACAGTTGGTATTAGGAACATATATATTATTGTTGTTGTAGTTGTTGTTGTTTTTGTTGTTGTTGTAAGTGATTGTAGTTGTTGTTATTGTTGTTGTTGCATATTTGAAAATGTAACGTTTGTGTTAGGTGGTAAAAGAGAGTTGAGTGCAGTTAATAGGATTTTCACACTTTCATTAGAAGAGAATTCTAGCAAATGGTTTAAGAACGTGCTTATTAATTGTAATTGTTCTCTATAAGAAAGCGGGGTGTATACAAATGTGGGTGTGAGTGTGTGTGATAGAGCGAGAGAGATGTGTTCTGGACCAATTCACAGAGTGGTTGTCATGCGGGGAAAAGAGAAAGAGATATCTATGTCCGTAGTGGACCAGTGGACAAACATTTGACAAATGTTTTTTGTTTTTATTTGGTTTACGAAATATATGTACAAAATATATTTCCTGATTGCAGTTTCATTGTGTGGGATGTAGCATGATATATAATTGAATAACACAAAATGTACGAAATCTACGATTCACTTTTTGTAGCCCAGTGTATTGCCAGATTCGAGGTTTCCAGAAATGAAAATTAGTTTTGATTGAGAAAAACGAACACGAGAGACCCTGTGACTCTGAAATCGGACGACCTTTCACAGCTGCTTGTCGATCAACTGACGAAGTGCTTAGCTAAAAAATCAGAGGTTTTTTCGTATTGCTTCCTCTGGGATTGCAGGAGAGCAAGAACCCTTAACTATCGACAGACGCACTCACGTGTATACAGTAGTAGTAGTTGTAGTAGTAGTAGTAGTAGTAGTAGAAGTAGTAGTAGTAGTAGTAATAATAGAAGTAGTAGTAGTAGTAGTAGTAGTAGTAGTAGAAGTAGTAGTAGAAGTAGTTGTAGTTGTAGTATGTAGAAATAGTAATTTAAGTTATGTAAAATGGTAGCTCGTTAACGGTAACGAGACGGTCGACAACGACGACGTCGAGAACGACGATAAATTATATAGACGACATAAATAACAAAGAAAACATAAAAGTAAATATTACATTTGAAAAAGTCGCACAAACAAAGAAAAGAATTTTTTGATTAGAAATCAAATTTGATTATACGATATACGAAATAAAACCTCGACCAAAAAGAAATCAGGAGAATGAAATGTGTGTCATACCAGGTGTGGGGGGTGTGCTACCTCGTGATGGCTCCGCACCTGCTTGTCCCGCACCTAGATTGCCGCTGGAGGAGCCCTTTGTGCCGTACAGTCTTGAGGGTCTAGTTTGATTCTGTAAAATTGTTAGAGAACATTTAGAGAAAATCCAATGCGAGTTGAGGAAGAAATGTCGAAATTTTGTTCACCTGCATGCGAATGTTGTCTAGCTTAGCGGGGCTGGGTATGAAGCCCACATCACAGCCCTCCCTAACCAGTCTGCCAATCCACCAGTTATTGTCGTACTTCTCCTTGATGTGCAAGAACTCCCGCATCTCGAATGAAACCGCACCACCCTGCACGGGCGAATCATCATCGATGGCGCCATCGTATGCTACGTTGGTTCGCACTGCGAACGCTACTGGTTTGCTCTGCAAATTGAAATGCAATTAGAATGTAAACAGATTTTTACTATAGAGAGTTGCAACGATAAGGCGTATGTGAATTCGATTATTCGATTGTGATTAATCGTTTCGATTCCATCGTTCTTTTCGATTCGCTACTTCGAGCTTGATTCGCCGAGCGAATATGAAGCCGAATTGTTTTATATGAACAGGCATACATGTATACAATGTGTGGCATGTTTACAGCGACATCTTGTGGATGTGATGTGAAACACTGTACACTTGGCCACACATCAGCATCAGCCACATCTGTTAGTTTGTTTACATTTTGTTACGCGCATAAATTAATTTAACATGAATTTTTGGGAAAAAAAATTAGAAATTGTAGTTGCTATTTTGAATGCTCTACACTGTTTTGCAAGATCTGTTTGTCAAAGTAGATAGAAGAGATGGATCTAAAAGGTATGCAGAGTAAAGCATTACGCACGTTCTCAATAGTTTGTTTACATTTTGCAGTGAATGCCAATAATTATTAGAGGTGGACCGAAAAATACAGACAGTATTTTGAGCATCATCAAAATTGATGATTAATGCGTGATGTTTGCTCTGAGTGAATCCAGCTGCAATCGATTATTATCGATAGATGCAGCACTCTGTTACATACTTACCCTCGCTTTATCCAACTGGCTTAAGGCCTGACGTTCCTTTTCTCGCCGAAGCGATTCCTTTTCCTCGTCTAGCGACAGATCGGATGACGGTTGTGAGTAGTTCGAGTCGGCAGAACCCTAGAAAGACAATGAAACAAACAACAAATAAATAACGTGTTCTAGTTATTCGAGGCAAATATGTTAAGTATACTTGTGAGTAATATCACAATGCATTGTTCTGCTTAGATGTAATTAAATATTTTGGCTGCTGGCCAGAGTCTCTGGGTCAACATAAATTACAAACATACAATCCCATAAAAATGCCATTAAAAGACATCTGTTTATTCAAGTCATTATTCAAGAATGCAATAAATAATATTATTATGACTAATAATTAGTACATTTTCATATTTTTTTTATTGTTTATTCTTACGAGATGCATTATTATTATTATTTTTATTTTTGTAAATTTTTGTCTTTCATTTTGGTGATAATATATTTATTACAGTTATTTTCACAAAAACAAATTTGAATTGTATTTTTGTACGTTTTCTAATCTTATGAAATGTATTATTATTTGATTTGCTTGTTGCACCTGTGTGAATAGCTTGTTGTATCCGCTTTGATATGTTGTGTATCCAAGGCCAAATCGAGATTCTCGATGTTGGCCGCCCTGGATTGAGGGAGCATCTGAGGATGATGCACGCTGCACCATGGGCCTGTCAGCCCGGTAATCTTCTTCGAATGAAGATATTTTGATAATGTTACCGACACAGCGACACAACAACAACAATAACAATCAATACGCTGCACAGCTGATTACTGATAACGTCAGCGGTCACGACGTTTACGTAGCGTAAGAGAGACGTAAAACAAGCACAATTGCCGCGTGCACTTTCCTCACACTGGTTGCTCTCACTGCTGCTGCTGCTCCTGCTGCTGCTGCTGCTGCAATTCACAATTCACAATTCGCATTAAGCAATTGCCGTGTCCCGAAACAAACGAAAACAACGAGTGCGTGAGACAGAGAGAGAGATAACGAACTCTGGAAACCAGAGGCACAGTTAATGTAAACGGTGAATGGTAAATGGCAAATGGTAAATGTAACTGGAAAGGCACACACGCTGTTTAGACTTCCGCCGCTGACTGCTTGCCCTTCTCTCTCTCTCTCTCCTCTTGCGTTTAGGAGGCGAATCTCGGAAATCTTTTTTTTTTTTGCAACGCGTTTGACGCCTTATTGCTGCCGAATCGAATCGAAACCGTATTGACGCCTCCCAAATTTTCCTTTGTTGTGTGCTAAAAATAGATATTTAGCATGCCAAAGTTGAACCGCGGCTCATTTCAATTTTTTAGTATTTGCTGGAAAAACCAAAAGTAAAAAAAATCTGTCGATGGCTTTTCGGAGAGTGTAGTTATTGAGAGAATTTTCTTCTTTATTTTGGTTTTTTTTCTTTCTTGTTACTGCTTTTTTTTTTAGCTTGCGTGGCTTTTTTTGATTTTTTGCGATATCGCTTTTGATTGTTATCCTGTTTGTTTGATTTTTGTGTGTGAACTTGTGCTGTGATTTTATCTCAGCTTTTTATTTTATTTTATTACTGTTGGGCCACATTCGATTCATATTTCGATTTAGATATCGCGTCGTCCCCCAATTTGCCACGACATTCAGTTTCGCATTCGCATTGGCATTCGCATTCAACATTCACTCGAACTCAATTCCGCACGCAAACTGAATCGTTTCTGTATTTGGAATATACAAAAAATTTTTTGTTCATTATTCGTTTCGGGAAAACTTTTGTGTAGAGTTTCCCTCACTTCCAGTGCGTAAATGTTGTTGGGAGTACGCTTAGCGCGAAACCCCCCCCGCTGACCATCCCACTCACACACACACGCACACTGTGCGCTCTTCCACTCTGTGGATGTGTCTGTAAGTGATTACAAAGATTGAATGAGTATGAGTACACGAGTACTACTTACTATGTGGGTTCAATTCCAATACAACTGCACTTTGCCAAATTGAAATGTAAACAAAATACTTTTTTTTTCAACTCATTGGAAATTCAAGTGCAATGCCATTTGCCTCAGTGTGCTGAGTGAATTTATTTACATACATCTGTATGTATTGACATATATTAATATATATATGTATATTTATGAAAACTAGTTTTTTTTTTGTAATTTGAAGTAAACAGTTCCATTGCCAAGAGTTCTGTTGCTGTGTGAAAAATCGATATCTGTCTATATTAAGCAAAAGGGTCGTCCACCTGTTGGGCAAGCCACGCTTATTGTCCACATATACACACGCATATATATATATATATATATATATATATATTAATATATATGTATGTTTATGTGAGTTCATAGGGGCAAACACAGTTGGGGCTATTAAACTAGAGCTGAAATATTGAATGTAGATTTTACAGAAAAGGATTTTCTATTAATGTTTATTTGGATAAACTGGTTTTAATTAAATTTTGTGTTTTAAATAAGTTTTTGAATAATACATTCCGCAATGCAAAATTTCTGATTAGCTACTATCATGTTGATATATATTATCTTGGGATATTTAAAAATGAATAACCGAATAATAAATATGGTGTACTAGTTAATTATTAAATACTAAAATATCAGATAACATATTAAATACAATACAAAAGTCAAGAAAAGTCGTATATATAAATAAATAAAATGTTTTGAATTTCATTATTCGCCAAAACAGCAGTTTTGTTGTGGAATTTTGAAATAGTGAATGCCAACACACAATGTGCATTATAACGTAAACATTATGTTGTCCATCTCCACAGGCAGGCAAGCAGGGCATAAGAGAGGAAACATTTCCAGATGAGCACCGAGGCAGTTTGAGTGAGGCGAAGGCGAGACAACTGTAATGAAAGAAGTCTCCACTTTTGGTATGCGCATGCGTCGAACAGCTTTGAATGTTATTCGTGCCGTGGAGAATGCGCTCTCCCACTAATGCTTCTTCTTGCCACTTTGTCCCATTGTTTTGTGGTGTGTAAACCAATGCCACATAGAGAAATGCGAATGTCATTTGCAAGTGCGTTGGCCAACTCTTCCACCTCTTCCATCTCTATTCCCATTTCATGCTTGGGTCAGTTTCGCTGAACAAAGTGCTTGTGGCAAATTATTGTTTACCTTTTCCGCTTATTCTAAAAGAGTGTCCCAGTGTGTTGATAATGCACTCACTTACTATTTACAGGTGTGTGTATTATAACGGTATCAGCTGATCTAACGTTGTCAGTGCCTGGCAACTGGTGAATAACATTGACATAATTACAATGCAAAATTGAGCATTTAAGACTGGAAAATGATTACATTCATTACAATTACATTCGATTTTGGGTAAATATGAAATTCTTGGAAAAACCGGAATGTGCTAATCTGCACAGTCATATAAAATAGTTCAGCCTTATTTGTGCTATAAATTCGCATGTTTTTTTTTATTATTTTTTATATTTAAATGAGCACAAACAAAAATAAATACAAAGATTGAAGAGATCAAGCACAAGCACAGAGAAAAAGCATGAGAGAACCCAGCAGCGAACTGGTGAATGACCCGTCATTACCGAATGCATTCTGAATGCATACAATCACTAAGCACTCAATACATGATACAATGTAATTCATTACCTTTGCACAATTTTGACTTTTTTCTATCCATTTTAATTATTGCGCTTGAGCACCTTTGCATATTGTTATTTGGTTGTGATTTTTTATGCCATTTGTTTAGTGAAAAATAAAATATGTTTATGCTTCTATCTACACTTGCAATATATTCCAGAATAAGTAATTATATGCATAAGCCAAAACATAATTTCCATTTTTTGAGTATATATATAACTACTAATAAGTAATGCAGCATGTAAATTGGATACTTTACATAAACGTGAAATGCGTTGTGGTATGGTTTCGACGCTACACCGCCTACAAAGTATAGATTTCGAATCGAATTCGTAATGGGGTATTTTCGCTGCTGGGAAATGTAAAGAGTGAGAGAGAGTTCTCAGATCGTTGAGAGCACAAGTGTATAAAAATAAACGAACCGGGTCGAGTGTGGATGGCGTAAGGGGAAAGGGTGTATACATATGTGTGTCGGATCTGGGGTTCGTACTTTAGGCAAACTTACCCGACGGTTTTTATTGTTATTCCTAAAGGGTTTGTATTGTTTCGCCTTGTGCTTGGCGCCCAGATGCAGCTTCTTCATTTTGGACTTTCTTCTCTTTCTCTGTGTGTGTGTGTGTGTGGCTGTGTGTTTGTTTGTTTTGTTTGTAGTAGGTGTGAATGGATATTTGTAGAGCCAGCGGCAGATTAATCACATACAAATTATGCAATCGTTTTTCGATATCATTTACCGCAAATAAATCGCAAATCAAACATAAACAAACACTCGGGCGAAATGGCCAAATGAGTTAATGGCCATAATTAAATTGAACGGCACATTAACTATAATCAATTCAACGGCGGCGATTTCAAGTTTAACGAACTGGGTCAAAACGGGATAAGCAGATTGGAATGTTATGACAAATTTTCAAATTATCGCGAGAGTGAAACTCGTCGACCGATAACGCGAAATTCTTAATAATTATTTAGATTTTTTGTTAAAGATGAGCGGCGAACGAACTGCGATCAACCACAAACGCAAAGACAACAATTCCGACTGTATGTTGCCTGATGATGTTGTCGCTGTCGAGTTGATGCCGAATTGGAGGCGACATTATTTTTGGCAGCCGACGCATTTAGCGGGCTGCCAGACAAAGAGGGAAGATTCCACTCTCGATGCTCGCAACACAAATCAGCTTCGCATCGAGACCCCCTCTAGAAAGGACAACCAGTCGTATACTTTATATGTATTTTGCATAAGTCATAAGTATAGTTAAATATAATATATTCCTATTCATCTAGTGTCATCAGCCTACCTAAGTGAAATTACATTATATGTGTATATACATGTAAATGAGAGATTATGATTATATATGTATGTATGCGTATATAGAATATGTTGAATATGAAGCCGATATGCATTTAATCCGGGTCGTCAACGTTTAATCATCCGATAATCCATATTAGTACTGATACCCAGTCTATGCAGATAATCAGCCAAGTGGGTGTAGGTGGGGAAAAGCTGCGACTATGCGTGATCCATCGGGAGCGGGAGCGGGAGCAGGAGGGGGAACAGCAGCAGCATCTCCTCCATAGCTCGAACAGTAGCCACAAGCGAATGTGGCACACATCGTGACCGGCTTCATGAGCAGTCGCACAATAAAACACTGATAACCCAAAATGCGAGCTGTCCACTTTTTATACCCCTTTGCTAAATTGCAAGCATGCAAATTGATTGGATTTATTGCAAAATCGGTTCAGCTTTCAATATGCACATATATATATGTACATTTTTAAGTTTGTAAGTGTGGGCGTGAGTTTTTATACACACGTATTTGTTAAGTTGTAAGCAATTTTGTAGCAAAAAAGTTTTTATTTTTGCATTATTTATACGCTCAAAAAACTGCTTGGTAATCATTAAGCACTCAATTCTTAATTCAGAAAGCTTAACACAAGATTAACGATTTGCTATATATATATTAAAATGCAGTAAATTCCCAAAAATAAATAAAAAATAAATAAAATTAATAATCTGACTTCTTAACATTGATCTTTTCTGAAGATGTTTTGAATTGAATTTACGCACGTATAAATCTTTATGTTTATATTAATGTCAACATTTTAGAGTATACTTTTGACGGTTTCATTATTTTGTGCAGCATACTTTTAGGCTTTGCTATTTAGTACATTTAGCTTCAATTGGACATAAGCTTTTGCCATGGTTTCGAATTATTTGTATTCTTTAAACGGGAAAATAAATATAACGATTATTAATTTAGAGCTTTAAAAAATATTTTGTTGGGCCTAACAATCACGATTGATCAAGTACCACTTTGGTATAACGAAATGGCTCTGATTTTCTAATTAGGGAGTTACTTTTGATACTCTTAATTTTATATATGTATATAAAATGTGAAAATTGTATAATTTGCAATAAAGTATATATATATATATAAGAGTCGCTTTAGGCATGTCCGTCTGTAAGTCGGTTTTAGACACCATAAGAGTTAATAGTTTTAAATTTGGCTTCAAGCTTATTTCATTTTAAAATATACTCTCACATATTATTGATCAAGTATACAATTTCACTTCTGATCGGCTAAGAAACGCAGACTTTATTAACAAAAAAAAGTAAAAAAAAGCCAACAAATATATAATCCTTTATATTTAACAGATTCTTTCTACTCACGAATGTAAATGTATATATTTTTTCGTAGAATGCAAATCCATTCGAAAACAAACTCACATTTGTCAGTCATAATTGACAATTTGATTTGAACAGTTTTGAGGAGTGATGAACAGTTTTTGGATATTGCAGGCATAATTGGTCTGCAACGGTTGCCTCTAAACTATATGCATAGTATAGCAATTGATCGTAAATTTGAATCCGGAGCACAGTTTGATGATCTGTGTGTGTCTGTTTTTTTTTTATTGAACTTGATCTACATAAACATAAACTGCCTGCAGCAGTCGGCAGGTAAAAAGGGGCCAAAGACAGCGGCTAAAATTCTAATTTCGGTCGACGTATCGATGGATTCGGGCATCCAAAAACCCGCAATTATCCGCATGCAGATCCCAGTGGCAAGCAACAAGCGGAATGCGGCATGCGGCATGCGGCAAGCGGCAAGCGTTTCGTTCCGTTCCAAATTCGAGACTTTAATTTCGGAAAATAATCATAGGGTTCAATACAGTTGTGTGTGCGTGCTGGCCTTGGCAGTAGGGCACCGATACAGGTAGCAGTCGGTAGTGCAGCCGTTTTGATTGCCTCTCGATTGCTAACGGTAAACAAATGTGTATTGAACGCCGCTTTGATTGTGATTGAGTGTGTGTGAGTGTGTATGTGTGTGCGCTTTGGGAAAATGTGTGTATGCTTGTAGGAAAATCAAATTTAAAGTTTTCTTGACTTGCCGCCGGTACTGTCTGCCGAGGCCACTGACTTTGGCTGCCTTCCTTTTTTTTTTAGGCTCCAACTGTAGTTGGCACCTGCCTTGTGCTTGGAGGCACACAAAATTGCAATGCGGCAAACAGCAGCTGTTGCAACAAGAAACAACAGTTTGCAAACTGAAGCCATGAAATTTCGCTGTTTGATTTAGTAATTCTTTATTTGAATGATGTCGAATCGAATCGAATTTAAGTTTCGGTTGCGGTATTGTTTTGGCTAATAATAACATCATTTCCGATGACTGATTGATTCAGATTTCAGTTCTGCTCCAGGATTTGATACCCTGCCCAAAATTTTGGGAGCATAATTTTGTCTCCTCACTAGAGAGTTTTATTGGGATTCTTTTGAGAAAGATATAAGTAGTTTTCATACAAGTTCGATTTGACGTGCTCCAGTTTTCGCAAAACTTTTCCATTTTCCCAAATATATGAATATATATATACTATAGAGCATCTGGATGTTCGATTTTTATTTATTATATTATTGCTTTAAGCATTGTCATCAAAATAATAATAATAATAAATATCTTTTAGGGATCAGATATGATTCCCTCACGACAAAATAATAATACCCGCTGCAAGGGAACACAACAAAGAGGCAGCGGCGAACATGTCGCGGTACTTAGCCGTGTTGCACCCCCGTTGAGCCCCTTTCGGGAGCAACCCCGCGAGTCTAACAATTCTTTATTGCTTCTAATTTGGCGGCGTTGCCACTCGCTGTTAACTTGAAACATTGTTGTTGCAACAGCAACAGCAAGCGCAACGGCAGCAGCAGCCGGCCAATTAAATGTGAAGCATTGAAGGTTTGGTTGGCCGCAGGATGGCTGATGAAATGCCAGCGACTGTTTTAAATTAAATTTAATTAGTTTATTGTCTGAGGCAACACCTTTCCGCTCACTGACTGAATAACAAGCAGAGAACAACACCAACAACAAAGCAGCAACAGGAACCCAAGTGTTAAGGACTTGTGTCGTGTGCCGCAGCCAAAGCGGCAGCTGCAATGTTGCAGCTAACGCCTACGTTGTGCCACAGGAAACAGGCAACATGATCGCATTTTGGGGCACTTTTGTATCTTGGGTGTGCTGGATACCGTTATAAATTGACTACTTGGCTTTGCTTTTGGTGTCAACTGATATATATGTCAATATATGTCAATTTGTAATACCAGCAAACAAAATACAATAATTAACGGGAAGAAGGAAGCATCTCCGACTACATAATATATATATACATATATATATATTTATATATTCTTATTCTTATATGGATAAGTTGATTTCAGAGATGTCATTTATAGACTTCCAATTCCCAAACGCAGTTTAAATTTATTTCATTTGATCAATAAATTCCTTTATTGATATCGATACAAATCGATTACCAATAGTAAAAAAAACAACCATTCTTAAGATATTCTAATTCTATTCTTTCTAATCAGGTATATATATAATTTGACCATATATTAATCATTTGCTGATATCAATGAATTAAATTTTCTTTCTTTTCTCAATCTTCTAAAATTGAGATTTACAAAATTATTATTGAGCTAAGTAAATGTTCAAAAGTCTGATGTAAAGTTTGTCATCATTAGATATATATGCGTTTTTTGGCTATATATTAATTAAACATTCTCTAATTCTGTATTCTTGTTCATTTTCAGAAATCAGGGTAAACACTTGCAGTCATAAAAGTTGTAATTGCTTGGACAATTTTCAATTACCTTCTGGGGACAGCAGATTTTGAAAACAAAATAAATGCATATTTCTAATGTATTTAGATAGCTATAGTAGTAGTATAGTAATATATAATATATTATATATATATTCATAATAAAATATAGAAATATTTTATAAATTTTGTATATAAATGTAAACCTAGTTTTATTTATCTTATGGCGTACCTGTTGGTTCCGCAATTCTCTTGGTGGTACAAAACTGCTGCTGAGGTGCTCAGTTGTACTCGTATTATCTACTGTACATATAGCTGCATATAGATCTTTTGGGGTCTTCTATGTGCACATATCGGTCTATATATATATATATATATGTGTGTATATGTAAGTAGGAGACTATTGGCTGACTGCTTGCTGTGCTCAGCTTAAGATTGGGTATTATCAGCTGAGTGTTTGGCGTTGGGAGCTGCACTCATCTGAAAAGGAAACAAACAGAGAATGGATAGAATATTATTGATAGGTAAAGTCCAAAAAGAATTTACTACGTGCGAGGACTACGAGTCGAAATCATGAATTCAAGCATTTGCACTTCAACTTTTTATTGAGCTTCAAATGAAAGAGTAAGTAAAAAAAGGCAGACAAAACAAATACATATTTACAAATATATATATATATATATATATATATATGTGTGTGTCTGTGCAGTGTACATTTTTGGCTTTTGCAATTTCAAAGTCAAGGTCAAGTAAAACATTTGGCTTCCTTTTTTATTGCCCTTGTAGCGGGTATTTTAATTTTGTCGTCAAGTTTGTGGCGCATTGATGGAAAAATCGCTCGAAGAATGAGTTGTTTTTTTTTAATGCAAAATCTTAGCTTATATTATCATTGAGATTGGTTTACTATATCCTGTATACAAATATAATATATACATATCTATTGATCGTGCGATGAGTTATTTTATAAAAAACATTTATCAAGTTATGCAAATGAACCCTACTCTTTTCATATAGCTACCATAGAACGGATCAGTTGAAATATGAGTTCTTTGACAACTTTTTGTGTTTCCCAAGTAAGCCTAAACAAAATTAACCAATTTGGGGAAAACAATCATCTACATTTCACAACTATATTTAACATTCAAAGGAACATAAATTCGGTTTTTTAAATTTACAGTAAAATTTAGTTGTCCTCAGTTTGTCAGCAGTCTGCAAGGGTATGTAAACTTCGGCTTCGACTGCCATATCTGTTTTTTTTTTCTTCTTGTTTTTGCAGATTTCTGGTTTGCCTTTTAGCTTTTGCTTCTTTGTCTGCTGAAGCGAAGACTGCACGTGTTTTTGTATCTGTATCTGTAGCTGTAGCTGTATCTGCAGCTGTGTCTGTGCCTGTTGCGAGTATCTAACAGCTAAGCATGCGCAGTGTTGTTGTTGCTGTTGTTGTTATTGTTGTTGTTATTGCTGCAGTTGCTGTTGTTGTTGTGTCTGCTTTTTGCTGTCTGCTGTTCACTTGATCAAGCACAAGTACTGCGCTCGAGGGCTTTCAGTTTATTATTGCTGCTTCTGCTGCTGCTGCTGCTGCCGCTGCTGCTCCTGCTGTTGTTGCTTTTTTGTGTTCATATTCTCAAAGCTCTCCGTCGCATGAATGCCATGTGTTGTAGTATGTGGCATGTAGTGTGTAGTGTGCAGTGTCTGCCACGACAAGGAATTCCAATTCCAATTTCGATTTTTATTTTGCTCTTTTCTTTAAGCCCAAAACTTTTGGAGTGATTCCCAAAAAAAAAACAGTCAACTCAACTTGTTTTGCCAAAATGTGGTAGAGCAAAAAACAGACATGCATGCTACTCCCATTAGATGCAGCCATTTAAGTTGCAGTTGCACAATGGTTACAGTTACAGTCTATACAACTCATCAGTTCAATGGCCCAGCCGAACAGCGGCTGTTAAAACCAACATCAAAAATATAACGTGGCGGGGTTGAATATCCAGGTGGTTCATTTTTAAGAGGGTTCAAAGTATTTGCAGACTATACTCATATAAAATTACTTATAACAAGTAAAAACGACACGCCAAAGATTATATGCATATGTACCTATATATTACTTTTACTATAAATTGCAAAATTCGAAGAATTGTTTTTATGAATTATTTATGACATATTTTTGCTCGATGTAGAACATTTGTTGTGCAAATCTGAGGAGCTTAATAATAGTTATATTGGATAAGTTTGATAAAGACAGAATTGTAAGCTAAATTTTTATTCATTAAAGAACTTATACTTCCACCGATTGTTCCTATGGGAGCTATAGTATGTAATAGTCCGATATAAATGACCAACACAAATTATATACGTAAAAAAAGCCACAAATAAATGTATATACATTTTTGCAGATCTTTTCCTTGACTCATTGTTTTTTTTTTGGCGATTTTTGGGTTGTCTAACCTTGAACGTATTCGTATTCAGAGTGGAATGGCTCAAACATGTTTGGGGGCTAAAACATTTCCGTTGCGATCTTCGCCGCATTCTGCATTTTAATATCAATCGCTTCATAATTCATAATTGCGTATTTTTACCAAAACGCAATGGAATTTAATTAAAAAGTAAAGTTTTTTTTTGTTTTTTGTTTTTGGGGCTGTTACTCAGGTACTCGCTGTGAATTTTGATTAGTTAAAGAATGGGCTGAAAGTAATCTCAGTACAGATTTTTATTTTTTAATAACTGGTTCACTTTTGGGTATAGAACTTTAGAATAAGCCTTAATGATAATTACAGGCCGAGTTAACTCACAAAAGTTTATAGTACACATATAAACCGGCAAAAGTGTGGCACACAAGGGGGGCGGTGAAGAGCAGCAAGTGCCACAGGCATCGTCAGAGCCACAGACTGAGTCAGACTGGCCGTCAGTGTTGGAGTCGAAGTTGAAGTTGCAGCAAGCCGGTCACAGTCAAAGCCAAGTGCAGCGCAAATGGATGGATGGTTGCCGACTCATATGGAGATGGAGATGGAAACGGAGATGAGGATGAAGATGGAGGCCTGCTTGCACTTATTAATGCTTAATAAATGGCATTTCATTTCTTATTATTGTCGGACTGGGCGCGACGTGGATATGGCCGACGATTTTTATTGCAGGCCTCATTCTCATTGTTGTTGAGGCTTTTGCTGTTGCTTAATGCGAGTCAATATATTGGTCATGACTAAGGATGCACACACACACACACAGAACGAGAACAGGGCAGTTATTCAGCGTCAGTCCGTCAGTCAATGTGTGCTAAAGTAATTATTTCATTTGAGCCAACAATGAGGCTGCAAAAGTCTGATCAACGCTTAGAGCGAATGCTGCTGAGATGGACGTGGAAATTAAAGAAGCTGGCAGCAGCGGCAGCAGGACGAGGCATTGGCCGCATCCGCGTCCGCCTCATGTTTCATGGCTCACACGATAACCATTTTCAGTGCTTTTAACGACTCAACTTTGGCGTTGCCTCGCCTGGGCCTGTCCTGGTGTGTCCGTCCTGAATGCTCATTTTTTAAGTACTTGGGAATGTAAATGAAGCGGGTGTCTGTAGCGGCTGCACTTCACCACGGCTGCTTAATGTTAAATTCGAGGTCTTTTGGGTCATTGCACTCAGTCCGCAAGCTAACTTACTACTTCCCACTTGACCGCTTGGCCATAATTTCTCTGTTTACAAATATTGCTGTACACACTCACACTTCTCTGTTTTTTGGAATTCAAATTTGTTAAATTTTGTATTCAGTTCAAATATTACAAGTATTAAATAAAAAAAACGGTATGCGTTTATATTTTGAATTGTTTACTTTGGCGGCAAACGTGTCTAATGTGTTATCGAGCGCACTTGCAATCGATAAACAGTCATGCGCAATAGCGTTGGCTCTCTGTCAGAGAGCGGAGCTAAAGCTCATTGGTGAACAAGTTCCTTTGGTTCGGTTCTTGGCATTAAAACTATACTGACACTAGTTTCAGTGCTCATAAAAAATAATTCACTTTATTAAGCTAAATTGCCACAATAAAGCAGTCACTAGTTAATAAATATATTACAATATTTGCAGCGAATACTGTGAACTGGCTCACTGTGAACGAATTAGCAAACCGCACTCTCTGAGAGCACCATCAATGTGACCAGAGAATTTACTGGAAGTTCTGCATAACAAATCGAAGACGCGTTGAGCGAAACAAATAAAAATAAAACAAAATTCAAGTAATTTATAGACAGTGTTTTGTTTAGACTTTAAAGTGACATCTTAAATAATAATTGCAGATGCAAGCGGCGACCTCAAATGCAGCCCCTGCACAAGCAGCTGCAGCAGCAGCGGCCTCAACCGGAGCCACCCGAAATCCAATACCAATGCCATTGCGGGCTTGCAGCACCAGTGGCTGCCAGGTGAGCAAATTTGTGCAAGTGACGAAGCGCAAGTCCTCGCAGTTCGTGTCGGCTCCATACATTATGCCCAAGCCGCTGGTGGTCAATGGCAAGACAACGATATTCCAGGTGGGCGGCGAAATGGCCAAATTAGGCGACATCCCAGCCCTGTCAGCAGGGGCAAGCGGCGGCGGCGCCGGCGCCGGCAGCAATGGTCAGCCTATCTATCGGATTAAGCCCGGCACCCATGCGCACGTCATCAGCTATGTGTTCGTAGACGAGGGCTCCGACTCCATGGAGAAGGCCAAGTCGGAAGATCCGGAATCTATGCGCATGCTGCTCGACTCCCAGCGAGAAAGTGCCAAAACAAAGCTGCAGAAATTATTAGCAACTCATCGAGGTCAGGCAATGGCTGCTGCTGCTGCAGCTGCCCCAGCGCCTGCTGCACAGAGCATAGCAGCAGTCACTGTCCCAACTACAGCGCCAGCTTCAGCTCCCGTTACTACAACAGCTGCTGCAACCGCAGTTGCTGCTACTCCTGCGCGCACTCCTCCTACTTCTCCTGCTGCAGCGCCTGTGGCGCACAGCGTGAACATAACCACACCTCAGATACATCCCAACTTGTCTATTGCTAGTGTAGCCGGTGCTTTGACGCCACCACATACAGCTTCAGCTCGAACTCCAACTCCAGCTGCAGTTGCAGACCCAGACCCAGCTGAAGGCATTACTATTGGCCAGCTGCAAGCCGAGATTCTCAATCTGCGACGCCGTCTTGCAGGTGTTGGCGGTCATCCGGTTCCCTGAATGGATTGGCCCTTAAAACCAATAATAGCAACAAATATGCTTAATCCTATGCCAAAATATTTGTTAGATTTAATAATAAAATAGCTTTGTCAGCTTAGCCTTGCAACTATTTGCGATTAATTGAATGTATCTGTATTGAGTACTGTGCTGAAAATGCCTGCAAGGTTTTCGAGGTAGAAAAATGAGAGTTTGGCTTGCTTTTGTGTGTTGTCACACTGGCCATTTTATGTAGCTGAAGTTTTTAATGAAACCGACAAGGGATAAACTGTCGTGGCGGTCGCACAGATTTGCCATCTACATCAAACACACACACACACACTTGAACACACACAGCAACAGACGACACACCACAGTTGTATCTTAAGGGGTCGTAAATGCGGAATTTTATGTGTCATCCGTTGAGGCGGCAATGGCAACGGCTTCGGAGTTGTCCATTTCGAGGCGAAAACTTTGCAATCGAACGTAAATTAATTTTTATGGCCAGGACGGGCCACACCAACAGCAAAAACAACACCAATAACGGCTGCCAGCAACAGCAACAATTTCATGTTGCACTCAAAGAAGGACTCAGATATGTTTAAGTATGCCTATGGACATATAAAAAACTCACAAAGATAACAAATTCATTTTTTTATTTAATCATATATATAAAAAAATTGACTTTAGCTGTTTCAGAAAAATTATAGCAAAATCACGGAAAATTTAGTCAATATAGGTCAATAATTATATTCCATCTATTTTATTATGCTCGATATAATTTACTAAATATATTAATTTAAGATTTAAACTTATAGAATTTAGAAATAAGTTTCAAATACTACAAATGTAAATGATATGTTAAAATAATTAAAATATGCAAAGGAATTATGGAATTAAAAACTAAAATAAATATATTATAATCAATCACAAATATATATATTATTGTAATGGATTGTAATGGAGTAAAGTAATATTTTTATTTCGATTAACAAAAAAATAATAATAGGTTTATAATTTTTCTAGTTTTTTATTTATATAATTGTATAAAAATATTGTTATTTATTTGTGGCAAAATAATTATAATAGAGCAAAATAAAGTCAAATGCGTAATGAAGTAAATTGCATATAAAGTAAAAATGTATAATTAAATCAGAGATATAAATAATATAAGTAGTAAAAGTGAATATGGATATAAAGTGGATAGTTCGTTGGAGTTGATGGCAACATAGATTTGAAATATTTTAAATTGAAATTAAGAGAGACCTACTGAAAAGATTAGTTGGGTAGTGTTAAGTTGGTTAGACTAGAGGAGATTTTGTGACAAGCAGATTTGAATCTTGAGTGTTAAGGGAGAGTGCCTGGTCCACTCGGTTTGGTAGCACATGAAGGGAATAGTTATTATAATTCAACTTTTTATGCAGCCTCCTTTTGAGCTTATAGCTTAAGCTGATTACCTGTTTCCTAGGAAGATACATTGTCTTCCAGCTAATGATACACAATCATCTTTGACGATTGAGGAAGGGTATTCCACCATAGATCTGATAATTGAATTAAATGTTGTTGAAATAAAAAGAAAACATTTCTAAAACCAAGAGAAAAAAAATTACAAATTGTAGAAATAATTATAGCCTGGAGCTACTAAAAAAAATCTAAAAAATGGCACAATAAAGATTTTAAATAATAGTATACTATTATAATATATATAATGAAAATGATACTTGATCTTATTGCTGGAATGCTAGTAAACAACTTGCATGCTTCAAATTGCAACGCGGCAAATGGCAGCTTTCACAGCACTCAGTGCGACGAAGATCAGGATACGATTGCGATTAAGGCAATGCAATGCTTTAAGTCAAAACACACACACACACACACACACACAGTCGCACAGACTCTCACACACTGAGACACACACACACATGATCCTCAGCCATGATCCTCGCGGTCGCATAAAAAGTAACGAATGTGCGCAATAATAAAAATCATTAAAATAAAAATGTTTATGAGAGTGCATAAAGACGACTCCACGAAGCGAGGGGTGGGAGGGGGAAAGGTGTAGAGGAGGTGGGGGGTGAGCGCGGGGGCACGCAAGCCGCCCAAAGCCGGGGCACTTGATGGCCGTTGAACATCGCAACGCAACGCATGGTTGAGTTGTGGGCGCGGGGGTGTGCGGATGTGCGGGGGTGTGCGTCAATGAGGCAAAAGTATCTCTGCACATTTGTTTCGCTCGCTGGCACTCAGCAAAAGTCATGCATACACACAGCACCGACACCGACACACACACACACACACACAATCTTCGAGGATTGGGATTGGGATGCTAACTCATTTTGGCGGCTGCTGCTGCTTGCTGCTTGCTGCCTGCTTTTGTACCTGTGACGAGGCAGCTTGCGAGACGCAGACGCAGGCGCAGGCGCTCAGCTCAAAAATAATTTGCAATTTCTGAGAAATACTCGCTGACTTTATGCGCTGCCGTCGAGTCGAGTCGCCTCGCTTTGCGTCGCCTCGCGTCGCGTTGCGCAGCTTCTCAAGAACCTTGCCAATATGCGGTGTGGCCGTAATGAAAATTAAAATACGAAACACTCTTCTGCCCAAAAGGTCGACCAAAAAGGAGCCAATGAGCAGGCGCAGCACCCCAGCAGCGGCACACCCCCTCGCCTCTCCACCACCCCTACCCCTGCTACCCCTGCACTGAGTGGACGCTTGCTTGGGGATTGCTTGTCGTTATCTTGTCATGTCAAAATGGTCTTACGAAAATGTATCTTTTGTATTCCAAGTGCAAATGAGCAGCGCAGATACAACAACACCATATGCCCCCTCCACACACACACACACACACACACACACACACACACACACACACACAGTGCAGTCCTCGTCTGTCCTCGCAGTTTTGTTTCCCTTTTATTTGTTTGCTCACTCGCAATTTTTATGCCTTTATTTTGTTTACTCTTTGCCTTCTTTTCTGCAAATGCTTTTAAGACTTTAAGACTTTTTAGTTTGTAGTTGAGGCGTACAAATTTGTGTGCCCACACCGCCCCCCTTCCACGCTTGCCCCTTGCGGACACAGAAGCCCCAAACAGGAACAGGATTGACCACTCCACGCACACCGACTGTAGCTGTATATGTAGCACGTCTCTCTCTCTCTCTCTCTCTCTCATTCTCTCTTTGTGCTGATGCTGAGAACTGAGACGGCGGCTGACAATGATGATGACACAACATGAAATGGTAAAACACGCTGAAAAATATTAAATACGCTACGTCGCTGCCTTTTGACAGCGAACGTAAATTTTGCTTTTGCCCCTGCCGCCCTCACTCTCTGCCTCTCTCTCTCTCTGTCCCTGTCTCTGCCTTCTGCTTGCTGTTTAATTGCACATAAGAACGAGGCACCGAGGCACACCAACTGTGATTGTGTGGATTTCTCGGCAATTAAAATAGAGTGTAAGTTAAGGAGGCATAAAACGCTGATCTTTATACGTATTGCACTCGAATGCATTTCTGTCACTGCACATGCAGCCCAGCATTTAGTATTATAGTTTTTATGCATTCCTGGAAACCGGGATGTGAATTAATTGAACATTGAACGTTAATTGGCAGCAAAGCTATTTATTCTACTGCAAAAATATCATATGGAGCACTTTGTGTAGAACTCAGTTTGTTCAAATCAGAAAAAGATCGAATATAATAGTACAGCTCAGAATTTGCAGGTTATTTATTAATTCGAAAATTTAGAATGTAGTTTTTTTTTTTTTTTTAATATTTATATATGGAAGCAGAATTCTTACATTCTGCATAACAGAAAACATTACTCAAAAGTAGAAAAAGCATTTAGAATTTTTCGATTTTCATTCGTTTCTTTTTTTATTTTTTAATTTGTTCTGAAAACCAGAAACACTTTGTAACTAAATATCATGTCAAAAACAGGGAAAGGTCTAAAATCGTAGCACAGCTAAGGAAGTTCATATTTTAAGAATATTTAAAGGTAAAGGGATTATTCTCATTTTAAAAGAGTTACTGCTTATATGGAATACACCTGCTATTTACAATATACAGTTTGTCAAAATCCAAAAACAGCTGAGAGAGTTTCTGTTGCAAGATCATTAGGAATAATTACACTCATCGTAAGAAACTACGCTTCTAAGCAAAAACTTAATTATTTCAAAAAAGAATAAGATGATTTTATTTCAAGTTATTCTTAATTTAATGACTTGAACATTTAAAACTTTATCACAAACATTTGTGAGTAAAAGCTGCAAAGTACAGATCCAAATATGCCCCAACAAAATTCGAGCAACAAAATGAAGTGAAATGTATCAAATTTAATGTGCAAACAAATGAATTTAATACAATTTTCACACACACACACACAGGGAGAATTATGAGGGCAAATTAAATCTTGCATATCGCCGGGACTGCGATTTGAACTGGGACAAATCGGCAAAAACGGCAGCATTCACATGTGTGTGAATTGTTTATTTGTGTTTAGAAGCTTTGCCACATCACAAACAACAACAACAACAATGCTACTCCGACTCCAACTATCCCCCTGGCAAGTCAAAGTGATGATCAAAGTCTGAATCTGGCAAATATTGCCGTTTCCTGTGGCGCGCCCCAATAAAAAAATGAAAGCAAGAAAAAAAAAAATCAGGGCAAAAATACACAAATAAGAAAAATAAGAAAAAATAAAAAGATCGTCTTCGTCGTCCTACCGCATTCTAAGTTCTATTGGCACAAAGACCGACTTTTGCATCTTCTTCTTCTGCTTGCTGGCTGGGATCTTCTGCTTCTGCTTCTTCTTCCTCTTGCTGTTGTTGTTGTTGTTCTTATTCGGTTTGAATGCATGAAGTCAGTTTCAGTTTCAGTTTCGCAGCAGCTTTCTGTTTTTTTGCGGCGTATTTTTCGCGTATCTGTTAGATACGGATACTGATGCAGTTTGTAGTGGTAGCGAAACTCGTTTTTAGGCACTGTCTCTTCAAGATAGGACAACACACACGCACACACACACATTTCGTTTGCCTTGCTCAAGTTCCCGTTCTCAAGATTTCTGTTCTTAAGTGTGCGTGTGTGTGTGTGTGTGTGTGGCATTTGTATGATTGTGTGTGTGTAGCGCCCTCGCGGCATAGTTTGCCAATATTCAAGGTCGCCAAGCTGGGACTACTCCACTGCTGCTCAACTGCTCTTCCACTGCTGCTCCACTGTTCGTGCTCGTGCTGCCGCCTCACGCCTGGACTTGATCTTCAGCAGAATTTCGCTGAGTGTGCGGCCATTTCGCAGGCTCTAACGACTTGACGACTTGCAATTACCAGTTATACACAAGCATTCAGTTGTAAACAAGAAAATAGTAACAATTTGACTCTTTTTTTACACATACGAAATGTTTGTTTTTCAATTTTAATTTTAAGCCAACAATTTTCGAAAAACGGATTTTTCTTATAGCAAAAAAACATAATACTATCACAGTATCAAATAAATCAAAAATTATCAATATAATGTGTCACGAACTGCTTCACTGCAGTCGCTATAAAAGTATTAAATAATTTGGTTAATTTATTTTATGTTAGTCCTTTTTTTCCTTCTAACAATGTATTCAAAAGTTGCTCAAACTTACAAACGAAATAAAGACACATTTGAAGGAATTTCTTGTGAGGGTGGTGCTATTATTGTGCCCGCAGCTGTATGTATATGTATTTGTAATCTGCTGCCAGGTAATCTCTGTTAACCCAAAACCCATATCCAGCTCATTACAACAGACGAGAACGAGAACGAGCAGCAGAATGAGAACGAGAACGAGCAGGAGAACGAGAAAGAGAAAGAGAACGAGAACGAGAACGAGGAGCGGTGACAGTGGATCCAATTTAGTATATAAAGTATAATTTTTACGAGTGCAGAAATGAATGCTGCAAAGTGAACAGTGAAAACGCTAAGATATGTATTTATTTACACACCGTCTCAGTTGGAGTCTGCCTCTTAACTTGCAGCATGAGTGTGGCTTGCGTGTGAGTGTGTGTGTGTCTGTGTGCGTGTGCATTTCTCATGCTGCCATGGTGCAACATTTGGCGCTGCAGACTCAAGCTCCATGCTTGCTACATGGGTCATTTCCTTTCATGTTGTTGTTGTTGTTGTTGTTGCTGTTTTTGAGCTGAGTCAGCAGCATTGAAGAGTTTTGTTTTACTTTGTTGGCTGCCTTCTGGTATCCTGGCCGGCAGTTACGCCTTTGATTCGTCAGCACCTCGTACGTGAGTCAACCTAATTGCACCCAGGAATTTACCAATAACTTAACTTCTGTCCAAATGTGTAATTCCTGCATTTCAAGCGATAACCGCAAACGGGGCACTTGCTTAGTTAAGCCTTTATTTATTTATTTTTTATTTTTTATTTATTTTTGAGTTAACTTCATTCATGCCCAAGTAAAAAATAATAATAAAAAATAATAAAAATAATCGATCAATTTTAGTATGTAAATCATATTGTTTCCACGGGTTATGGGCCTTTAAAGTGTAGAATAAAATTTCAATTAAATATATATTTATTTTTTAAGACCTCGTGCAAAAATTAATGCCTTTTGTTAGTTCACATTAACAAACTAAATAAATAATTGATTTATTTGAATGTTTTGTCTTTTTTATGTCGATGAGGATTTTGAAAGTACAGAGTTTCAGTTTAAGTAATAGTTACTTACTTTTGAAGTGGCCAAAGTCAGTTTAGGCGAGGAATCCTGAAACAAAAAAATTGAGTTTAATAAATTGGAAATTTAAGATTACTAAAATGTATAAGGACCTATAGGCTGTTTGTTCCAATGATTCTATATACTAAGTGTAGCATTATGACGGATATGTTATCAGATTAATTGTTGATTGTAACCAAAAGAATAGTTTGAATAGAAACTGAGAGGAGAGCAAATAAGACTGATATTTTTATATTTACTATCAAAATGTATAATTTATGGAGTGACAAATGTCCCCTTTACGTTACTAATTTCTCAATAAAAATGATTAATTTAATCTAATAATTAATTTAGCCTAACTTTACGTGACAAACACTGAAAAAAAAGTAAATGTTTTCGCTGGAAATCAGTGGAGATCGCAGTGGACAATTGATCATGAAGCAAGAATATTTCAGATTCAATTGAATAACATAATCTGAGTATATGAGGGTAACTATGTTGTGGCATGCTCTCACGTTCAGGTGGGGCATTCCACACGTGCAATTTGAACACTGATCAGTTTTTTCTTCTTCTTTTTTCATTCAATTGCCAAAGGACGTGCGGCCAACAAAACGAGTTGAAAATCTAATCCCGTTGCCATTCCCAGAATCGAATAAGACCACATTTATCTTGAGTGTGAAATCACGTACGATTTTCAGTCTGCCTCGAAATCTAGTGCAATAATTGCGAATGAATTTTCTTTTTGAAAGGACACTCAAGCACCTGCGTCTGAACAGTTTGCTTTACAAATTGAAATCCTTTCGGTTTCGTGGAATGTGAAATTCATGCACAATGCTGTCGTCATTCGTGTAAATTGTATAAATCTTACGAATATCATTATAAATGTATATAGCTTTCGGCGGCAGTGCAATGAACTCTTCCAGCGACCGAAATTTCTATTTAAATTTGAGTATTAACTAAAGCAAAAGAAATACAAAATCAAAGTAACACACAACTAAACAAAACTAACCAACAAAAAAAGTAGAAAAAATTCTTAGCGGCGATTTACACAAAAGCAATCAAATAATACTTAATTTTATACAGAGAACATGTCTCCAAAATGCCATCGAAAAGTCAGCTTCTTTCATCATTTTGGTCACTCTCCGGCCGATTAACATAACATGAACTGGAATACAAAATGGGAATGACCGCAACATTAGGCAAAAGGGCAGGGGCAAGGGGCACGGGCGGGACGGAGGATAGGTTGCAGCATCCACTGAAGAAGGGGGGGCAAGCAACTAACTCAAACCCAACTTCGAATCGTACATTAATTAATAATTTCTTTGGAACTTGCGAAAAGACATTATTTATCCACGTGTTATTCTTTGTTCCAGACGCTGAGAACTATTAGCCAAAAACACTTGAGATGCTCAGAGACAAAAGAGGAACAAGGTACACTAAATTAATATAAGAAAAATTAAAAAAACCAATAATAATGAGTCAGAATGCTGTGGTCAAGAGAGTTCGACTAGGAGATACCCTGAACCCCAAAACTGTAACTATCTTAAGACGGAAAAGTCTTACATAATGAAACCAATTAGCTGGAATATGTATGTATGTATGTGTCTGTATGTGTGTGTTCCTCAACCGATCTTAATGGAATTTCTACAGATGATCATTAACAGGTAGGAAAGATGTGTATTTAATCGGTAATCGGTCATATTAATATTATGGAAATGGAAGATTTTATTGATCAAATTAAATAAACTTGAGATGCGTCTGGTTTTCCAATTATATTCCCGAAGATCCTAAAGATTATATTGCCAAATCGATTTGGAAACTCATCAATAATATATTCACGGAATGACTTGCTTCTATTTGATCCATTTTTTTAATGCAATTTTATTGTTTTAAGTTGGTTAAAACTGTTAGCTGATAAATTTAGATTTATGTTGTGCTGATATTGCTATTTAAATAAATAAAAAAAACTTCACAGCTAGCTGAACTTTGACAAATTCGTTTTGAGTGACCCCGATTCTTTGAGAATCAATATCATTTGTTATATGAACGTGATTTATGGCAAATATTCATGTTTTCATAAATCAAGTATATGTAGGAACTTATCCATTACTATCAGTATGAGTATCTCCATTTCATTTAGTGCAAAATTAATTATACTAAATTATTGAATATTTTTCCCAAAATATATTTCCGAATAATATGTATCTGTTCTACTTTTCACCCCTGAGTATGTGAAAATCAGCTCCAAAATAGATGCGGACATAATTAGGGAACGTGAATCGGGGCTGAAACTAGGTATAAAGTTGTACATTGGCATTGGAAGAAATTGGAAAGAAAAAATACCAAATCTTATACGGGCAACATAAATAAAATGTCGCCGTGTTGTTGTGCATTATATTATACCCTCACCAACAGTCCCGCAAGCACCCGCCCACGCCCCTTAGACCGACCAGCTTGAACTAAAACTCAATGCCAATGCCTCGAAAGCTAACCATGTATCTATGGGAGTGAGAGAGAGAGAGATAGCCAAAGAGAGGGGTGTGGTGAAGCGACAAGCCGAGCAGTTGGTCGCGAGTGGAGTGCAGATGACATAAAACAACTAAAAATAATACAAATATAAAGCGATAAATCTTGTAGGTGAAAGAAAGCCAAAAAAACAAGAAGAAGAGAAGAAGTGAAATGATGCCGATGCTGTATCGGTAACTAACAACAACAACAACAACAACAAATGGAAGTGGGAATGGGAATGTGAATTGGAATGGGAATGGGAATAGAACTGAAACTGGGGACAGTCGTCGGCGACTATCCAAAGTACTTTACTCTAATGGCAGTCACACGCATTACCACGAAGAGAGAGGAATCCAAAAAAAAAAGAAAAAATCTATTCTTAAAGTAGTATGCAGCAGCACGAAGAAAGGGGAGAGCGATGGCGACGTTTATTTTATTTTTTTTTTTTGGTCGAATCGCTTTTGAATAAATTTAGTTACAGATCTCTTCGTTGTCGTTGTCATTTCTTTCTTTCGTATGCTTCTTCTTCTGCTTTTGTGGTAATAACATTAGTCTAGTTGGCATGTACATATGTGTGTGTGTGTGTAAGTATTAGGGAATGTGTACATAATGCATACGTAGATCCTCCTAGCCGATAGATGGAAAGAAAGCATCTTCTTTATTACAGAAAATTAAAGAGAGTGAGACAGATGGGAAGAGGGAGGGAGAGGTGGGGATAAAAGGTATCGTTTTCCATGTAATAATTTTTCCGATGCGTCCAGCGGGCATAAAAAATGCACCGCTGTCAGTGGCTGAGGCCCAGCGGCAAACCGCTCGATCAAATTATGTTAATTCGGGTTTAGTGCGAGTATCAAATATTTATTACAGCGACATAACAGCGCAGCGGATGAAAGCGGGACGAAGAGCCACTAATGCCTTGTGCAATGAATTAGCCACATACACGCACACACGCACACATGCATACATACACACACATATATACAAACATGTAGGCGGAAGCTTTATATACACTGTAACAACTTAAAGCTCATAGTACAGATACAGCTGTAAACTTTTTACATACTTTCCAGTTATGAAAATCGAATCAGACTTTGAATCTCGGACTAATGTTTGATTGTTTCAATACCTTAGTCAGCAGCCTTACTATCCAGTTAAAATTGCATGTGAAATGAAATACAGTAAACTTGTTAAATTACAGTTATATGGAATACTAATTCTTTGCAGTTGACATGTGATTGGATTTTTTGGTGGGTTTTTTACAACCATTATAAATTTGAGTCTCATTTTTTGCTTAACTTTTTTTTTGCATTCAAATAATTACCTATACCAGATAACTTGTGACTTTTGATTTCTGGTTATGCACTTTTTTAATTAAACAATTTCAACAACAATGACTTAATCAGTTAGACATAAATCTAAAAAAATATACTATATAATAACAAATTTAGTCATAATTATAATGGAATGCATAGCACCAGATAAATACAAATGTATACAAAATAAGAATTACGAAATAAAGTACAAAAAAATCAACTTTTGCGACATTCAAAACTTATATTTGTTAAAATTTGATTTGAAAAATGAGAAACCTTTAAACTTATTAAAAGGACTTTTTGGTTAAGAATTGGCTGAAAAAACTGAAAACTTAATTTGTCTAATCGATTATTTAGTCGAAATAAATTTAATTTTGTTATGATTTAAGTCATGAAATATGTGTTCAGTGTATGCATATGTACAAATAATAAAATATACGCAAGTAACTTTATTATTCGTTTGTAGACTTGTTTTACTACTATGTATGCATGTGTGTGTGTGTGTGTGTGTGTGTACTCTCATGTATTGATATGTACAGATATGTGTATATGTATGTGTCTCCTGCACACAATAAGCAGACCAACTATAAAACTTGTATCAAATCGAACAAAACAAAAATAAAATTTTTATTGCATTCCAGCACTAAAATCTTTCGATCGTGTGATGCTCGAATCTGGTCACTAGCTCTAAAAAATAAAACAACAACAACAACAACACAAGCAGCAACAAAAGCAGCAACAATACAAAAAAGAAGCCAAACAGCAACAGCAGCCGACAATTTTAACTTGGCTCTTGGTCGCCTCGTCTTCTTCTTCTTCTTTATCGCGTTGCTGTTGTTGTTTAGAGTGTGCATGTGTGTGCGTGTGTGTGTGTGTCTCTGCTCAGTGTGTCGCCATGTGCGACTCAAAATATATATAGTATTGATATTGATTGTCTCCCCGAGCCGAATTGAAACTCTTCTTTGCCATTGCCTAATATTCCATTAACGGGCTTATTAAGGCAGCACGTAGCTCTCAGTTCGGCGGCACACACAGAAACTGAGACCCACACACACACACACATATATATAAATATATATATATATGTATATATGTGTATATACATATGTTTGTGGCTCGTAGTTTAATAAAAGGTACTGATGCATAAATGGGTGTTTGTATCTAAATTGATCGAATTTGGGGACACACATGAGAAACCGGGGCGAGCACGAGAGCAGATGAGCAGCTATACAGCTATGCAGAGATGAGAGCGGGTTGCGGGTTGCGGGCTGCAGCCGCAGTTTCGATTCAGGTAGAAATTCCCCCGTGGGCTGAATTTGAAGAAAACCAGCAAACAACAAAAACAATGCGAAGAAGTCGAAACTCCGACTTGGACAGCGCTCGCTGCTAAAGCAGGTACAATTTTATAATTTCGTTTCGTGTTTAATTAAAGGTGAAGTTTTAAAGAAATAATAAAGAATTATCGAAGCGCTCGCCACAGACAGGGTCCAGATGATGCTCAATACACACACACACACACACACTCGCACATGCGAGCATTGATCGTAAAGCGATGAGACACAGCACAGCCGAGGCGACTACTCTCCACCTTGCCTCTCCCCTGGCACAGCAGTTAATGGGGGGAGGGGGGAGGGGTACGACTAGTATTGGGAGACGGAGCAGCGATCATTATGCCATAAATAAAGATTCGTTCCATGCATCGGTCAGCTATGGGAAAATTATATAAAGCACTTTTATAGTACATAACAACAACAACAACAACAACAACAGCAACTTTTGAAGCTCTCTCTCCATCTATGTGTGTGTGTGTGTGTGTGTTCGGTTTTATGACTTGGGACTATAATTATGCTCAGTTATGATCAAAGTCCAGTTAGATACAAATCAAGCTTTGAAATTACACACATGCCCATACATTTAATTACCAAAAATTCTAGAAACAAAATGAAAGAAGAAGAAGAGCAGTCTTTACATACTCGTGCTGATCGAAGCCAAAGTTCACCTGCTCCCCTTTCGATATAATTATATGCTGCATTAATTATATACAGGACGTTTTTGGCAGGACAACTCACTTCGCACTGCGTAACCCCATCGAGGGTGACTTCTTCAACAGCATAATGCAAAAAAGGACTAAAAAGCGATTACTTTTAAGTACTATAGTAATGACCTTCTAATTGTTGGTATTATGTTGCAAATAGTTGGTTTTTATTTACACGAACCTACCAGTGAATGCATCGCATATTTTGCACTTTAACTTTTATTTAATTATCTTTAATATCATATAAATAATAATAATAATAAAATTGAATTGAACAAGGTATGAGAAAATAGGCTGGCATAGTTCCATACCAAACTTCTTGGCCAGATGTAACCCTTAAGGGATTAACTATTCCACAAATGCCGTCAAATGATTTTTGCTATGGATATAAATATAATTTCTGTAAGACAAACTTCTCAATTGGACCAGGCATATGCAGCCAGATATTAACAAAAGAATAAACCAGGCAACTAAGCTAAACTGACGCTTAAGGTCAGCTAGTTCACTTAGCCCAACACCAAGGAATGTGTAGGCAGAAATACAAGAGCGCAACCAGCACTTCGTGAAGGGGCACCGAATATCGTAAAGGGGACGACCAAATTGTATCTTTCTCTCAAATTTTGATCATCTATGTAAAGTTTAGCTGTGAGGGACAGCTGCACCCGCTGGCCTCCTACTGCATACGCCACTTGCGGAAATACCATTCTTGCCAGCTGTACCTAGAAACGCTTCGAAACAGCCCTCAGCAAAATCCACTGATGAATGTCACCCAGCTGATATGACGCACCTGGCAAATAATTTATTTATTAAATAATTAAGTTATTTAATAATTAAGTTAGTTACTAAGAAATTAGAAAAATATAAAAAGTAAATTAAATTTAAAATGAAATTTAAAGCAGACTTTTTCTTCTCAAATTTCTGGAGTTATCTGAATGCAAAATACATAGATTTACATAGAAATATTTATTTAGTTATTTTTTGATTTATTGTCAACTAAGATCAGTCAATATTGACAAGTAAATAAACATATCTTCAACAAAATGCAAATACAATATTGAAATTTAAATTTAAGAAAAAAAAAACATATCTTTAAGATTTCAATTAGAAATGCAATTGTTTACTGTTATTCCAGAAATTGATAATGAATTCGTTAACTGAATGAATGCACTATAATAATATATAATATAATATATAGTAAATTGAAGAGTTTGTCTATAAAAAAAGCCAAGTTTAGTTTTGGATTCGACATTTTTAGCTAAATAGAATAGAGACCATGCTAAAGCTAAAAAGATTTAAAAAATGTAAATTTTGTACAAATAAAAAAATCATTCAAAAAATTGAAGATTTTGAAGAATTCGTCAATTTTTCATTGGCAAAGCAGCCGAAACCAAAATGTTTGACAGCCAAGATGACAACACTTGTCAAAAACTGACAACTCAAACTAATCATTTCAATTGGTGCTGCCGCTGGCGCAGTTCTTGTTGTTGTTGTTGTTGTTGCTGATGTTTTTGTTGTTGTTGCTGTTGTTGTTGTTGTTGCAGCGAACGCGTGCCAAACACATTTGAGTTTTAAGGTGGTTCCTCTCACTTATCCCAGAACCGTGACGGTGATGACGATGACGATGACGATGACTATGGCGATGACTATGACGATCCGGAACCGATCTGTGAGGCGGACAATGACGCGGCGTTTGCCAAGCAACAACATTTTCTGTCTTATTTTTTTGTGACAAATTTGCGTTAAAGGGGCAACCCCAAAAACAAAGCACAACAAAATCAAATAAATGAATATGTACACAGGTCTGCGCAGATACAGCTAGTAATTAATGTGCTTATCGTACTCAGCGCAGCTATGTGTGAGTGTGTGTGTGTGTGCTGTGTGTGTGTAGTGTGTGTGTTGAGTGTGTGCTGTGTACTTACGATTTTTATAGCACGGCCTTTCACCCAACGTGGCCGCAAACAATTTTACGACATTGACAAACAAGCAACAAGCAACGAGTCAAACAACAAGCTGAAGAACATGATGAACATGATGAACATGATGAACATGATGAACTTGATGAACATGAACATTCGATATTCGTAGTTAAATCGAACGCAATAAAAATCTTTAATTGTTTTTGGTTTTTTTTTGGTTGTAGTGTTTTTGGCAAGGCAAACAATTGAGCCCACAGTTTGGGCCTAATTGATTCACACTTTCTTTTTGGCTGTAAAACAAGATGTATTCTAGCCCAGATAGGCATCATCTCAGAATGGGTTTGTTGTGTTTGGTACTCGAGGTTCCTTTGGCGCGGGGTGCAATGATTAAATCTTTACTGGCCTGGCATTCGGACGGGGTTTTAATGTTTTAGTGAGCCCAAATGGGCATGGGGCTAGAACAATTGTGTTTGGCTTTGGCCAAGTCACAAAAGTTACCTCAGCACCCTAATTACAAGTGGATCGGTATCAAGAGTCAAGCGACGTTTGCCCTCTTGCCTGGCAAGATGATGAGGCACATCTGTCTATAATGACGTCTACTTTTGATTGGCTGCCCGTGCGTTTTTGGGGCGACTCTAGGCCGCAGACAGTCAGTCAGTCATAGAGTATGAGTGGATAATGATGTTGTGTTGTCAAAACATCAACATCAACATCAACGTTTGAGTGACGGATGACGGCGCGTGAGGATCACAACCCAAAGTCAGAGTCAGAGTCGGAGTCAGGAGCGACACTTGTTGCATTGTTTGTTGTGTTTTGTTTGTTTGTGTTTTGTTTGGTTTTGTTGTTTTTCTCGGTTTCGTTTTGGGGTTTTCCATTCATTCATTCAGTAGCCAGCTATCATTATTCAAAGCACATCACGCACAGATCGCTCCATTAGCCGCAACACAGAGTGGAAGCCACTTGACAACGCGGCATTTGACACGCCCCGACCTGGTGCAGCATTGAAGGATTAGCGGCCATTTGATAACCCGACTGCTGTTGGGATTTGAGGCGCCCCTCTCATTGGGCAAACAATCACGTTTAGCGCCAGCCAGAAGTTGACTTTTGGCACCTGCACCTGGCACCCGAGCTGCAACAAAAATTCCCTTGGGCTAACTGCGCTTTGTGTGCCTTTGACAAATAGGAAGCAACATTTTCTCACACGGTCAACAAATTGGCTTAAACCTTTCAGCGGTCGTTGATTGTTTAGTCATGTTGACAAGGGGAAGCGGGGGAGTTCAGCTTCAACGAGTTTTCTAAAAACCTTATAATTATTCGATGACAACGTGTGAAAGTCTTACAACTTGGAACAATTCTTTACGAAAACCTGGCTTAGCTTCTAGGAACTTTAGAAATCTTTTTTTGATAGATTAAATTTGTTTAGATTAAATTGTATGTATTTTGGCAAACTCTTTGCGAAAACCTGGCTACGTCTTTGCCTATGTCAGCAACTAAGAATGCTACCTAAATCTTGAAAAGAAAATACAATTTTAATCAAAAATAAATCGAAGAGAGACAGAGGCGAAAACGGAGCTGGGCAGAGGCACCAGGACTCCGACAAGCCAGAAGTCTTTTAGGTGGCTATAATCACAAACGATCTAAGCAAGTAATATCCATGGGAAAGAACTGGCTCAGGATACTCACCGGTCCATTGACAGGACACTGCAGACTGAGAAGTCCCCTAACCCAATTAGGTATTTATAGTAGCGAGGAGGAATCCTCAATGCACATCCTAGCAGAATGCGTCGCCTTAATTAGGAAAAGGTGCAGCATCCTAGGGAAGCATCTCCAAGGACATAGAAACCCTCAACCCAACAAAGATTCTAGCATTTGTGCAGGGGCTGGGGTTGCTGGAGGAGCTGAAGGCTCAGAAGGGGGCACAATAGACCTTATAGATCGCAGTGCTGGTTCCCAATTATAATAATAATAATCAAAAATTTATATTTAAAATTGATAATCTCATTTTTTGCGAAGCACAGAGTGAAAACATGGCTAGATTGAGTGGATTATTGGTAATTGACACTGATACTAACCTTATTAGATGCTTTCTTCAGGCTGCTACCTAACTTGGCACAACTTCGTTAGCCACGTTTATTGGTTTCAGTGTAAGAGGAAAACACACACAATATTTAAGATCATTTTGTCTAAACTCCACTCAGCAAACTGCCTGTGAATTAGACTCAAGTTGAACTTGCTGTCTTGCATTTGCCATGGGGCGTAATCGTCACTTAGATACTCATTACTCATGTGCCGACGAATCCATCAGCACAATTAACAATTAGCAATTAACAATTAACCAAACTTGGCTAAAAGAGAAAACAGCGAAATGTGGGCGATTCCGTAAGGGCAAGAAAAAAAGCGGCGTCAACTTGCTACACTCAGCGAAAATATATATGTTATAGCATTTAGAAAATAGCATTTAGAATTGAGCAAAAAAAACTTATTTCAAAAAATTATTCAAGATCTATCTGAATAAAAATAAAAAAATACAAAAATTAATCCAATTATTGATTGCAGAAATACCAAAAATAAAAAATTAAAAAAATCGTAATTTAAATATTTATTTCTTTATTTTCGAAAAATCTGACTTGCAATTGAATATTTAAAACTGATCTTAGTCCGAGAAACTTTCTCTACATTATGGAGCATTTATTTTTTCGAGTGTCGAGTGTCGTTGCAGCGGTAAATAATAAACAAATTACAAACATGCAGTTGTAGTTCATTATGTAAGGTTGATATTTGGTGGGGAAGAGCTCTCTTTATGGGGTTGGAGGTTGTAGGTTGCAGGTTGTAGGTAAATGCGCCTGTTTTCCACTGAATTTAATTAGCGACCTCGACACAATAAACGGAGGTGGATGCGGTCGCTTGGACGCTTCGCTGGCTTTGCTGGCTTTGCTGGCTTCGTTGTCTTCGTTGTCTGTGCGACTTTCAACCGGCTGTCCGACATTTCGTCACTCATCGCTGAGCAAATGCGTATTCCCCTCCCCACCCCCCCCTCCCGCCGACAGAGTCTTCCCGGGGATCTTGCAGCTTAGCCATAGCTGTGGCAGTGGCTTTATCGGGCTGCTCAGATCTGTCCGAGCGGGCAAGTTGAATTATTTAAATTAATAAAATATGCTAAAATGTGTTACAAGTGTGCGAGAAAGATGTCTGAGCTATGCATTCAGTATATGTCTAATGTAATAGATCATATAATTAAAAGAATTATGGTGGAAACGAGTGGCTGCAGCAACAACAGCAACAACAACTACTACTAATAACAGCAACAACAACAACAACAACAACGACAACAACAATGACAACAATTGCGACAAACAATGGCAAATAATTTTCCAAATATGTTTCGGTTTCATTTACTTTTTTGGGCTCTTTCCTTTTCCGTTGGCCAGTTGATTTAGGGTCAAGTAAGGTCTGGTTTTTTGGAAAGTGCCTGCCAGTTTCGGGTTGAGTGCAGCTCTACCGAATTTGCATAATTTTTGTATACACTTTTGATGGATGTGGCCCGAGTGTATTACAAATTTTACGAAACTAAATAATACACAATAGAAAATCGGATCCAGTTTGAATTCTACGCAAGTGAAGGTAGTGTTGAGAAGACCCTCACGACACCTCTTGCCAAATATTCCCGTTGACTTCGACTATTTATGTGCATCCACTAAAGATTACAATAAAAGTCTACAAAAATATTTATGCTAATTTTCAAAATAGTTTTTATTGTCCCAAAATCAAACAGCTTCAAAAAAAAAAAAAATGATTAAAAGTGGAAATTAATATTTATGCCAAATATTTTAGTTAAAAAATTCTTACTTCTTGAAAGTGCTCACTATGCCAACACAAATGTTGAAATATTCATAAAAATATTAATATAAAATATTAATAATATTTATCCAAATAATAAATAAAAGAAATTAGAGTTGGAGCAAATTTTAGAGATGCAAAAATATTAATTTATGCCAAAGATTAAATCAAGAGAAAAAAATGTAAATAAATGTGGATATGAAAGTTTCATAAATAATAAATGTAAGAAACAATGATTTTATAAAAAGTTTCGATGTATAAATAAATATGAGGTTATATGAAAAAAATGCAGATGTATTATATAAAAACTTTATAAACATTAAACTAAAGTTTTAACTAAAGTTTATTGAGAATTCAAATGATTAAATATGAAAATTGCTATTTCTACTGAGGATTATAATCAGAGTGAGCACAGGATAGAATTCTTGATTAATCTTGCTGATTTTTAGTCTAATAGTCTATTCATTTTGGGTAAGTTTTCAGATGTTAAACAAAAATGTTGCTCATGAAAAAACTCTCCTTTCGAAAGATCGAAAGAGTTCAACTTAATCAAAATGAAAATGATTAAACAGACAGAGAAGCAGAGCTGACTATATCGAGTCTGCTAGTGATGCTAATCAGCAATATACAGTATCAGTATATATGCTATATATATAACTATAGTTTTCTCTATATAACTATAGTTTTCTCCGCAGTGTACAAAAATATGCCCATGTAATTCTATATAAAAGTTTCGACTGCAAAAAATGATTAAGTATCAAAGTAAACACGTTGGCAAACTCAATCCAGATGCACTATTTGCACATTTGCAGTTTAAACACATAGTAGAAATATGTGTATACATATGTGCATATGCATACAGATGTCAGTGTAGGCTCTGAGTCCTTTGTCTATTGTCCTTCCTGCTTTCGCTGACCGCAATCGTTGCTGCTGTGTCAAGTGTGCGCAAACAAAAGAACTGGGAAAGTGCCACTAATTACAATTCCCACACACACACACACACCCCTCCCCACCCACCCGATGAATGTGTGTGTGTGTGGGGGGGGAGGGGAGGGGGGTGTCTTATCATCTTAACTTGTTGGCGCGTCCTTCTGCAGCTGCAATGCCTGAGATACAGGAGGAGGTTTGCAGGATGTTTGCGCAGCTCGGACTTGGATTCGATTTTGCTGCTGCTGCTGCTGCTGCTGACTTATCGGTATCGAATTTCTCTAAGTGCACTGCATTTGACCTTTTGTTTTGCGTGCGTTTCGTTTGCCACAAAATCGATTTTATTCAATTGCTGTCCTGTTCTTTCCTGTCCTGTCCATTCCTGTTCTGGTCTAGACCTGTGGCTGTTGTCACCCGGCCGTGACCACTGTCCACTAAATGTATCTGCTCTGGGTTCGTGTGGCGCGCTCGATGATTTCATTTGCAGGCACTGTGACGGGGGGACTGGGTCGGGTCAGCCAGGATATTAACTACCTGTTTTCCAAAAGGCCTATCTGCGTGCGTGTCTGTCAACACGTGTGCGCCTCTCTCTCTCTCTCTATCTGCCCCCCTCTCTCCCTCTCTCTCACTCTCTCTCTCTCTATCTGCGTGTGTTTTAACATACACTTGAAAACAATCAAAATATTTCTACTTACTTTAATTGCTAACTAGTGAAATCAACAATTTGTAAGTTCAAATTTTCAATTTTCCAATTTTTTCAAGAGCGAAATTCTGTGTTTAATCCCAAGTTTTGTGCAAAATCTTTCAATTTTGAATATTGCAAATTTGTCAGGCAGTCGAAAAAAATAATAATCAAATAACTGCTGACTTTTGTCTGACTTTTGGTATTCATTAAAGACAGTCTAGTCTTAGTTTAAGTCATTTTATATTGCTCGACACTCACCACAAACTCAATTTTTTTTTGCTGTGTACGAAAAGCAGGAAAATCGAAAATTGAACACAGACATTTGAGTCCAACTGAAAATTCACACGCACCGCAGCAGAGGGAACAGTGACAGGCAAAGAGTGGAGTGGTCGGGGAACGGGCAGCGGGGAATGCAGGAGGCCGCTTGATTTTCACCTGCGCCGGTGGCCGCGACGTCATCACTGAATTTGGACGTCTTGGCTCAAAGTCGAGCAGGTGAAAAGCGTCAACACAATGTGTTCTGCCTTCTGAGTTCGGCCTCCTGCTTTGCGACCAGCTATCGAAATGATTAGAACTGATGCCGCCAAACGAGGCGACCAATTTAGGGCCACTTACATGGTTGGCCTAAATAACATTTAAGCCGAATACAACTTGAAATAAATAAAATATTAGAAGTAAAATATTAGAAACTAAAATCAGTCAAAATCAGTTTAGCTTACATTTGAATCCATTGCAGTTCAAATTGTATTTGTATAACTTAACTTTGATATCGAAAGTTGAAATCTGGAATATATATATATATATATGCACCCAGTGGGTGGCTGGAAAATCGATAACATTGATAAGTCAAATCGATAAAAGCACACAGCTGCCACAACATGACAACTAGAGTCACAAAATTTAGCTTGTGGATTGTCCTTTAAGAATCAGCTTGAATAATTCCCCTTCCATAAAAATAGAAAAACCTCTTCGAAAATACTTGATCTAGCTTCTCCAATTGTGTAGGTAGAAAGATGCCCCAAAATGTGCAAATAAATTTCAGCTAATAGCTGCTTCCGTCTGCACAAATTGTTAAGATTCCTAAGCCATATTCAGCAATAAATAATTAAACAATAAAATTAAATTAATGTTGAAAATTTGAATAGGTCATTTAATAATAATTATAATAATACCCATTGTCAAATTCAGTTTTAGATATTTAAGGATTTTACTTATCGAATTTATTTAAGCTCGAAAAAAATAAAACTACTACAAAATTAAATTAAATTAAATTAATTATAAGAACAAAAATGTATAAAAAAAAATCCTTTAGAAAGCTCAAGGAGGATCCTCCTCGTAGGAGGATGTCATTTATTTGATCCTTAATTTCATTTTTTATTTGTTTCTTTCAATTTAAAATTTAAATGTAATTACTGCTCCTTAGTTGGACCATTCAATGTGTGGCTATAAATTTAAATTAAATTTAATTCATATTAAATTAATTTTTTTTTTAATTGTGGACTATTTTTACTGCACAGCAATTAAAGTAAATAAATTAAATAAATTAACTTAAGTTGGATTGCTTTTTAAGTGCCATCTGTTCTTTAATTCAGCTGAATTTCGTGATGCGTGCGGTTTTTTATAAGAATTTGGAGGGTTTGGGGATTGGCTGAGCCTGCGTCTAGGTGAAGATTGATGATGACGCAGGCTAAGCCTGCTTGGAGTACACATTTCGTGGCCGGCGAAACAATTAAGTCGCAAACGGATTTGGAATTGTTGGCGCATGCAGTTGCCGTTTCTGCCTCATCACGTCGATCACGGCTGGGTCAGTCTTGAGGCGACTCCCCCGCGCAGATCACCACTTGAAAGCACACAGCCGACCAACCAACCGACCAACCGACTGGTTAATTAATCTCTTTGAGCCAAATGCCGCCCAGTGCCCCGAGTACCCTGAGTACCCACTACCCAGTGCCCAGTGCCCATCGCCCAGTGTCCAGTGTCCAGTGACCAGTGACCAGTTTGAGCTGAATCCGCAGCTGGCTGGCTGGCAGGCAGGCAGGCAACAACGTCACACTTCAATCAGACAATAAAAATATTGAAATGAACGCGGAGCTTTTTGGAAATTGAATGCGAAATTCGCAGAATCATTTTAAGTGAAGTGAAGCTCATTTTTTTAATGCGCTTCTCAGGTAATCTGGCAAATGAATAATTGATCGGGCTCTATAATTAACGGGCTCACTCAATTGCCGGCTTGCACTGCGTGCCGCATGAAAACAACAAGAAAAACAAAAACAAAAACAAAAAGAAATAAATAATGTGAAATACGTATATAAAAAAATAAACGGAGTTTCAGCCGAGCCTCAGGGTCACCGAATTCATGTGCAATTTTGAAAATTATTTGTATCCCGGCAACTGACGGAAGTCCATTAATTCTAGGAATTTATTTGAATATTTGTGGACTGCTGCAATTTGTTTGTTCAGCTTCTGTGGCAACTTCCAGCGAAGTTATGATAAATTACCCATTTGTACACCGAACCCATTAAAACTGCCTAATATAAGGGTACAATAAAGTTGTGTAAAAACATGCAGCACAAAGCATATACGACCCGATCGGCATTGATGAGAAAGCCAAGCTCAAAGTTCATTTAATGTTATCGATAACTGTCATTCTTTTCTCGCATATCGATACAAACTGTTATGGCAATAAAAGATGGTACAAATTGTACAAAAATAGCCTTGAGGATTAACTATACCATTCCATAAAGATCGGCTAAGAACTACACATTTGCATGTGGCCCAAACTAATAACGCCAACAGTTGATTTTTCTTTCGGGTTTTGAGCCCTTAAACAAGGGGTAGCCTGAGTTTTTTGGGATAACACTTCAGAATCATGAAGAATGGAAAATTAAGAGAACTTCCTGTTTAAATTTGAGTGTGCAGAGTCATTTAAAAAGAAATGAAAGGAAACAGCTGCGTTCAGAGTATTTCCCAGTCGAGCACTCTCGACTATAACATTCTAATTTGTTAATTTTGGTTCAGTTAAGCCTTTAGTTTGAAGTAGGAACTCGATACACCCTCGAATTACACACTTGTAAAATATGCACGACTATTTTTGTTGTCGTTGTTGTTGTTGTGTGTTACCAGTTGCCAGTTGCCAGTTGCCAGTTGCCAGTTACCAGTATAGCAACAATGATGTCTGCGGGCCAAATTAAAGATACATTTAAGTGCCCGAGCCAGAGCCAGAGCCAGAGTCAAGCGAAGTAATTAAACGTTGGCAAACGCATTAGTAAAATGCCGTTTCCCTCGTTAATGATCGTGGATACAGTTTCCAGCGGAATATCTTTAGCATTTACTTGTTTATGCATAGGCAAACATAATATGGTCGCTCACATAGAAAATAGTTTATCCCCAAATGTATCTACTATTTATTATAATTGTTAATTTATGCAAACAACTTGAATGTAATTTTTGGGCCATTATTAATTTGATTACCCAACGCGAAGCCCGACGGCTTGTCTTGGCCTGGCTAAAATCAGTTACACACACAAATACCAATACATCTGCAGACACAATACATCTGTTGACTTGAGTTTGGGACAAGTCTAATCATCGTCTAATTGTGGAATATTACTTTACTCATCTCCCCGTCTATTCTCAACTTTTTTGGTTCTTTATTTGGCATTTGATTAAATAATTTCATTTGCTTTGTCACTTGAGTTGTCAAAGAAAAGTTCAAATTGATTTCAAAACCTGCACTGAAATCAGTTAAAATCATTGAGCATTATTCAAACAGTCAACGGGCCGTTTTAAACTGGTTTAAATAATAATTATATATATATATATATATACACCTCGTTCGCCTCCGATCGTACGTGCATAAGTGTGTATTAAATGATGCCACGATCATTGTTTCATTCTTGTACTGGTTTGTTTTGTTTTTTGTTTTTTGTTTTGTTTTGTTATCGTTTTTTGTTTTTTTTTTTGTCTTTTTTAGCACGTAAGTTTACGGAAGTGTTATGTGCTTGTCACGCCCCCGGCCACGCCCCGCCCTGCCCGCAATTACCAATCGGGGAAACGAGTTCTCCGACCAACTCCATTAGCATTCGGCATATCGTTAACGTCATTAGTTGATGCCACATTTTGGATCAGCTCAAATGATGATTTCGATACTTGACAATGTCAACGCGATTCTCAAAAAAAAAGCACCGTTGTTTGGGATTTTAATACAATATTTAAATTGAAGCCAAATTATTATTCGAATTCATTTTTCATACTTCTGACAAATATCAAAAATAATATTTATAAAATGCAAATAAGAATTAAAATATCAAATTTAGTTTTCAAATATAAATATAAAAATCAAATTTTTCAAGAACGTTGCGCAATAATTTCAATTGAATTGAAAAAAAAAGAAATATTCAGATTGAAGTAAGTGTTTTTTGTTGTTGTTATTTGTGAAAGGAATTTGTTTAAGAATGAATGTTATTAACTTATTGTTAAAGTCCGCTTCGGATCAACAGTTAACAATTGCAATCATGGCTCAAATGCTAATCAATTCGGACTATTAACCAAGTTGTGTTTGCATATAAATAGATCATGATATCATGGACCAAGCATATAGCTCGTTCCCAAGCATCAGCCACACAAACAAAGAGAGAGAGAGAGAGAGAGAGAGAGAGGAGAGAGAGAGAGAGAGGGAAGGCGACATGTGTCGCCCAAGAAACCGCATTAAAAGTAAGTAGTTTGATTTTAGTGTTCAGTGTTCAACTGGGCTTAGTTGCCAATTTAGTGGGACCCACAAATAAAAGCAATAAAAATTTGAATATTGTAGCTCGGTCCCCAACACACACACACACACACACACTCTAAGTTAGACAATGAACCCAGTCTGAGCTCAGTTGAACCAGAGTGAGAGCCATTAAAACTGATTATTAGCCCATCTTCATTAAGATTCGGGCAACATGCATAAATTCTCAGCGATTTATCGAAAGCTGGCGAATTTTTGTTTATAAGAAGCCATAACTAAAGTCGAGTCAGCGGCGAATAACTGAAGACAATAGTTTTTGAAGATGACATCCAAGCTTACCTGTTGCCGTTCTTCCACTTCTTGTGCGTCTTGTAAGGCGTTCTCGAAGGCGTTACTTTGCCGCAGACTGACGTAATTCACATCCAAATGGGGCAGGGCACTTTCATGCAATTTGTGCGTATTCATCACCACGTTACACGATTTGCTTTTTTTTATCAACGTTTTTTACATTTGATATTCTTTTTGATTAATTTTCTTGCACCTTTTCACTTTTCCACTTTTCCGACCAAATGATTCTCGCGTCGCTGCTGCAAATGTTGACCAAGTTAATTGTGTTGCGAAAGCTAATTTGACTTTAATTCTACTCTTTTGCGACTGCTTTGCTTAAATCTTTCTGCAACTACACAAATTGGTTTCAACTACCAGACTAGGATCAGGATCAGAACATTGTATCCTGTGAGTCTCTGAGATATATACATATAGATAAATGTTAAAAATGTAGATTCGAAACAATGAAGTTCATTTTACTCTAGCTAAGGATACTTCTTCTTCTTCTTCTAATTTACATTTATATGGAAAATATCCTGGAAGTTGTTCAGTTTATTTCGTAATCGAAAAATGATAGCCAAAATGCATAACTATCTCAGAGAGTCCACGAATTAGGTCGAGCTGCCTTTGTATAATTATTTTGTGGCTACAACTGTGACCTATGCAAAATAATAATAATAATAATAATAATCATAATAATAATAATAATCATAGTAAATAATGATAAGTATCACATAATCAAGAGCGATGCATTTTGCATTCGTTGCGAGCCGGAAAGCACTTTGAGGGAAATGCGGAAGCTATTTGGGCAGCAATGCTGCAAGTGCAGCAATTCGTTAGGTGGCAACAATTCGTTAGGTGGCAACAAAGTGCCTAGCCTGATTTCTCTAGCACCTCTTGACATTATAAACTTTCAGCGCAAAGCCGGCGTCTCGGGAACACCACGAGTACAAAGCAGAGGACCCGCCCAAGCGAAAGGCGTTAACTAAGCAGGCACCAGGTGGGGGACAGTCTCCTAACCTGGGGGGGGGGGGGGGGGTTGTTGGGGAAGCACTTGAAGCAGGCGGGCAGCAAGGCAGCAGAATTGTTGGTGTGGCAAGCCGCAGAAGACATCTGCCACCTGCCACTTGCCAACTGGTATTGCGGTGCCGCTTGTTGAAACAATGATGTACCGAGCCAAAAGCCAGCAACTGTAAACGGGGTTAATAAAGTTTCGCATATAACACAGCAGCTAGAGCACAACTCCAGTGGGGTTGGCTGGGCAAAGCTGTTGAAGTGTACACTTGAAAAAAAGTTCTACTGCAAATTAGTTTCTTAAAATGAATAAAGCTTGGCTCTAATCGAAAGTTCCAACGACAAGCTGATTTTTTCTACTCTAGAAAAATATTTTATATATTTTTTTATTTTTTTAGAAATGTTTTTTCTGTGTGTAGCATAATTGAGTAATAAAAATAGGAATTGGAAAAAACTGGAGTGAAAAACTTGATCCTCAAAATAGAAACGTCAATTGCAAATCGGGAAAGCTTGCCTCGAAATGGGAAGCAAGAAGACAAGAAGAAGAAAACTCAATTCTCAGGCTCTCCAAGGTAAATGGGCCCAATTTGAGAAGGTTCTTTATTCTCAATTAAACGCACTTAATTTAAGAACATTTTGCTTGAGTTGAGACTTTTGCAGCTGTGATTTATTTTGATACTGGATTGAAAAAGTAAATGCCTAATTTTGGAGATTTGTGCAGATATATAAATATAATCTGGAATAGAATCAATTGCAAAAAACAGATATATAGAAAATATTTTAAGAATTCAATAAGAAATTTCTGGAATTATTTTCAGTGTAGGGGTTGCTGGAGGAGCAACACGCCACATCAATTTGCCAAGAGGTCCAACACGGCACGGAACTCCGTGTGAGCACGCTCGCCCTCTCTCTCTCTCTCTCTCTCGCTCTCTCTCTGTCTCTGTCTCGCTCTAGCCCACTTATAGTTTGATTATGAGCCTGGGAGGCTCAGAGGAGGAGCTGCGGCACTCCAGGTGCTGGCAGCCAGTCGAGCAGTGGCAGCGGCAGTGGCAGAGGCAGTGGCAGTCAGGTGTCGTTGACTGCAATGCGTTCCCATTGTTTTGCGGCAGGCAATGCAAATTTACTTTGGCCTGGTTTATCTGGCAGTTGGCAGCGCGTCGATTTCAAATGCCACTCGTCTTCTCTGAGCCAAATACTTGATGTCGATTACAATCCAGCCTCAGAAAGTTATCGTTGGCAACGCTTAACCAAAACGCTTGTCCAAAACGGTCAAGGCTAATTCTGCTTACACAAATTCGAAGCCCACTTGGCACACGACACAGCTCAAGCAATTATAGGTCATCTTCAAGTTTTGCATACATTCCATGCCACAAATCAACTCAGTTCACTTTCAGGGGAATACCCCTAGTGCTTGTTGCCTAGGCAAGCTCAACTCACACAAACACTGCAATGAGAAATTAAATATTAAATTATAATTTGTGCAAAGTATATTGACATGCCTGACACACACACACACACAACCCTATATATATATATACATATATATAGATATAGATATGTACTTTTCGTTGTATGTTTGTAGGCTTGTGGGCTACTTGACAGCATCATTGATTTTTCATTTTTTCCTTACATTTCCTTTACTTGGGGCAGCGCTGCTTGCTTCAATTACTTGGGTTGCAAGCACGTGCATGCAGCAGCTAGTTATATATGAATGTGTACTATACAAATACATATACATATATACATTTTAAACGTGTGCGTTTCGCGTGCCTGGCAAGCAACAACAACAACAACAACAACAACACGCGCCGGCACAATAAACAGCAACACAAACAACAGCGAATCGCTGACAACAATTTCCATTTTAATTGCAGGACTTTTGGGGCACAGCCGCAGAAAGAGATAGATACAGAGAGAGAGAGAGAGAGAGAGAGGGAGAGAGAGAGAGAGGGAGAGAGAGAGGTGGGTAGGCAGGCAGTGTAGGCAACATTGCGTATACGCCCAAGGGGCCCAACAGCAGCATAAATCAAAGTCCAAAAAACGAAAGGCGAAAGCGAAAACAAAAACAAACGCTGCAAAACTGCAAGCGCAGCAATTGTGACTGTGTGTGTGTGTGTGTGTGTGTGTGTGTGTGTGTGTGTGTGTGAAAAATGTGAAAAATGTAAAGTGTGCAAGCAAAAAAACAGCAACAGCAACAACAACAGCAAAAAGCGAAGGAAAATCAATTTGTGTAAAGAATGAAATTTCGATTTGTGCTAAGCATTCGAGCTGAGCGCTCTTCGCGCACACTTTTTGGCGAGAGCAAATAAAACTTGCAGAAACTGTGACGCCCTCGACTGACTGACTGACTGACTGACTGACTGACGGACTGACTGACTGACTGACTGACTGACTGACTGACCAACTGACTGTCAAACTGACTGTCAAACTGCGCGTCTTTGTTTGACTCTGTTTTTTTTTGGTTTTTGTTTTTTTTTGGTTTTTGTTTTTTTTGGTTTTTGGTTTTTGGTGTGTGTGTGCTTTTGCTCTTGTGGCTTTTACATAATTAAACGCTCGACACGCGCTAACTTTGCTTTAAATGCTTTAAGCGTGGCGCTTTTTTGGTGGCATGCCCGGGATGAGCACAATTGGCGAATGGATGTGGAACGCTGGCCACTCGCTAATGATTTCCCCGGGGGCTTGCAACAAACATTCACTTATCACCACATTATTTTATCATATTTCTTTTTTCGAGCTGAGCCAAGTCGAGCTTTGAGGCCACACGCACACACACACACACGCACACACACACACACACTAATACACCCACTTACACTTGTGCAACTTGCAACTTGAGGCGAATCGCAACTAGGCTTTTGCAGGCCCCAGCTTAAGCGGCACTCTTTTACTTTTTAATATATTTTATTTGATATATTTTTTATTTTTTATATTATTTTATTTATTTTTTTTGTTGCTGTGCTTTGCGTGTGGCGCAGCTGTAGCTGTGGGTCAGTTGTCCGTCGAGCTAGTCGACCCTGACGGGGGCACAAGCGCTTATTGTGGCTGAAAAAAATGCACACACACACACACGCGCACACACTAGCACAAGCGCACAGACACAAACAACACAACACAACACACACAGCACACGCACAACGCACAGTTGAATGTGATATAAACGCGATGGCGAAACGCTGGCAACTAATTTGGGTGACGCTGCTCGACGCTGCTGGTATTGCTGGCACTGCCCGCTTGCCACTTGCCACTTGCCACTAGCCAGTTGCCAGTTGGCATTTGTTACTGCTGCTGGGTGTCTTGCGTTCCACCTGCCACACGCTTCCAGTTTTGCCCGCCTTCCAGCCTAGCCATTTTCACAACCCTTCGAAACGAGCCAAGCTTTTGCCATTCTGCTAGCGTTGGGCCCCAGCTTTGAGGACACGCGACCTATCCCAAAGCTTTTGCAACTTGCATTCCACACACACCCACACACGCACACACTAACACACTAGCACACGCACACCACAGTTTTTCCAGTGCGCAGTGTTGATTCTGCGCAAAGCATGCGACAGCCAGCAGCACGTGCCACACCGCAGTTCAGCTGTCCCTCAATTATACACCACACCACCCCGCTCAACTCACCTCAAACCCACCTCCACACCCTCCACTCAACTCACCTCCCTCCCTTTGCACACACACACACACACATAAAAATGCGCCGCTTTTAAGCATTCAAATCTGTTGAAAAACTTCACTTTTACCACACACTTTTTATGTTGCAACATTGGCAGTTGGAGTGTGAGAAGCACAATCCAAGCTGGTCAACTGCAGGCTTGCCCGGGTGCACTTGCACCCAGCTAAACAACTTCAGGTCAACTCCATGCGTGTAATCCAAGTAAAAAAACAAAACTGCTTTTATTGACTTTAGTCCTACAAATGGGTTTCTGGGTCAGCCCAAGACACACACACACACACACACACATACACAGTGAGTCAGATTGGTTTGCTGAGAAGCGCAAATATTTTTGAGCTACACTTTGCCACTGCAACTGCCACTGCCCCCTTGCCAAGCATGGTTTGCATGCTGCATAAAATACACAATTTATAATTGGCTGGCTTCTTGCAACCTGAACGAGGGGCAACTGGCAATTGCACCTTTCTAACGGTAAGTGTATATATCTATATATATTTATATATATCTAGATATATCATTAACCGTTACTGAACTTGAATTGGGTTAAAATCTGACCTATTTGGAGTAGTGCAGAAAATGGTTTAGTTTCAATTTGAAAAGTACTCAACAGGCAGATACCCTGTACTGATTGTAATCGAATTTTTAGCAGTATTTTCTTATGCTTGATTACATATATATTCCTAAACAGCATATATACAATATACATACATATAATATATATATCAATATCCAACTTGTCTTAGATTTGAACATAAAAAACATTTTCTGGCCAAGAATACAAAGTTCTGCAGATAATCATATATTATATATATATATATATATATATATATATATTATTATTTATTTATTTGATTATGTATTATTATATATATTTAATGAATATGTACAGTGCTGGGCATAAAAATAGCACTGCTAACAAATCACAGCATAGGCAAGGACTTCAGCTCTGCCAATAATAATATTTAAATTTATTTTTTTAATATTTAATATTTATTTAATAATATTTCAATTTATTTTTATAATTATTCTGGTAAATTTGAGTTTTTATTAAAGTTCCATACAGTCTGTCCGTATCGGTGGATGAGATATTTTATGGATATGGATGGAATGAGGTGCGTTGGTTCAGAAAGTGGACTTTTCCGCTGCTCTCTTAATTAATTAATTAATTAATTATTATTACAATTATCACTGGGGAACCAGCACTGCGACCTATAAGGTCTATTGTGCCCCATCCTATGCCTACAGTTCCTCCATCAATCCCAACTCCTGCACGAATGCTAGAATCTTTGTTGGGTTGAGGGCTTCTATGTCCTTGGGCTTCATGAGATGCTTCCCTAGGATGCTGCACCTTTTCCTAATTAAGGCGACGCATTCTGCTAGGATGTGCATTGGGGATTCCTCCTCACTTCCACAAAACATGCATGCATCGCTACTATAAATACCTAATTGGGTTAGGGGACTTCTCAGTCTACAGTGTCCTGTCAATGGACCGGTGAGTATCCTGAGCCGGTTCTTTCCCATGGATATTACTTGCTTAGCTCGTTTTTGATTATAGCCACCTAAAAGACTTCTACATGGTTCACACTTAAGATCAACAATATTCAATCATGAATAACATACCATATTATATGGTATATATATATATATATATATATATATGTATAATTATTAAAAAACGCCGGAAATTTGTATCTAAAGCTGCGTTTTTTGGTTGATCTCTGCAAAATGCAAAACTCAAACAGATTTTTCCAAACTGTTTTATTTATTCCCCCAGAGATGAGTGAGCCTTTGTGCATTTTTGCATGGCGTGGAGTGATTGTTTCGGGAGGGGTGGGGAGGGGAGCGGGTTGTTTATTGTTTTACCGTTTCGACCATGTAAGCGTTGCGCCCCGGGACTGCTTTCAGGCGCCATCAGCCCAAAAATTGGTTAGATTCGGCACACAAAGCCGGGCGACGATGACATCAAGGCAAATGCGACACATTGCACAAGAGAGAGGGTCGAGTGGAGTGGAGGGGATGGGTGGGGGGGCACACTGGAATAGTTCTCTAAACAATGGCAACCGATTTTGAAAACAATGTCAGCGTGCGCAATTTTAATGATTGCAGATATTTTAATGCGGCGCTAAGCAAAGCATTGTTCTCAAGCTGCTTATAAAATGTATCTTTGTATCTTTGTATCTTTCGGATTTTTGACTGCAGCTGAGTCAGCAGCAACAGCAGCAGCAGCATCTGCAGTCCCCCGGGGTGGTGCCCCAATGACGAATGGCGCCTTTGAACTGCCATCATCTGCCAACATCTGCAATCTGCAATCTGCAACACAGTGCAACACACAAATACATGCATCAAGTTTACTGCAACAGTTGCTCACAAAAGGTGAGCCCAACAATTTGTCAACAACCTGACGATGACTGCAAACCAATTTTGAAACCAAACCGGTACAAACTGTGAACCGAACCAAAAAAAACCAAGCAAGTGTCCAAATCCGGAAACTATTCACGAAACTGCATTTTTATCTGAAACTGAAGCCGGGCCTTGAACATATTTTTTATAATTTCTATTATAACTATTCTGTTATTATATATATTATATATTATATATATATATATATATACCTCATAGGTCGCAGTAATGGTTCCCAAATTTATAATAATAATCAATAGTAAAGAAAACTAGTCATATTCGGAGGGATTTGTAGTAAAAGTGCTCGTTTATCATACGCAAATAAAATATATTTCATTTAATCGATAACTTCATCCGTTTCACGATTCTCGATAATTATCGATTAACGATAGCAATCAAATATACAATACTTAAGATTCAGCCTTCCAATTGACATAAAACATAATTAAACATGTTATTGATCAATTGTACAAATTATCTAAAGATCGGCTGAGATTCACAGATATTGTTAACCGAAAGCTATCTTCATGTTGATCAAACTACCGCAGGGTATCTCCTAGTCGAGTTCTAACTTGTTTCTCTTTAATATTTACATATTTCACATTTGAATATTTTTTTCTTTAAATTGTCTAGAATGAAAAAAAGTCTGAAATATTTAACTATGGATATTAAAAATTGATTAATTTCGTCAAATTAAAATGCGTGTAAATACATTAATTAGGTTGTCCTCCAATTGGAGTATGTGTGACAAACACAAGTTCAAACTTAAAATGGAGAAAACCAGGTTCACGTACCGAACCAAAAAAGAAGGCTAAAACATTGCTGCGAACCAAATGAGTATTCTCTTGGGATTTGTTAGCCAGTCTTTAAGTTGTTTCTTCTTTTTTTAGTAGCTCAGCTTTGCCAAATGATTGATTGTCTTTGGCAATCATTATTATTGTTGTTTAGCATCGATGATCCCCGTTTTGCCGGCAATTAACATACTCAAACATCGCGCTGACTTATTGTCTCAGTGGTTCGGTTCATTCAACTTTAGTGGCATCATCCCGTTGGATGGGTGAACAACCAAAGAGATAATACATTTTAAAAGCAGGTCATAACAAATAATTCATGCACTCAATGCAAAAGTAATTTACTAGTAGAAATTAACAAATTTCCATTAAATTTTTGTGTTTGCCTTTCGCCAAATAAGTCGCAAGACAATTTGGCAGCAAAATGCCAAATTTGGTAATTATGTTATTTAAAAATTTTGGCTACTGCGTGGTATTCAAAAGCAGCCACTTTATGCAAATATCATGAAACTTGTGTATTTATTTTATTTATTTGTTGTTTCTTTGAAGCAATCGTCGATTGCGCTGTATAACAAATAAATGATTGGGACGGACACAACTGTACCTAGATATGAAACTTGTTCAATATGATCGACACCATTTTGAGAAATAACTGAGCTAGCGGCACTTAATTCGTTGTGTGTATAATAGAAAAGCCATATAAACCCATACAAACACACACAAGCACACAAGCACACACACACACGCACACAGAGTACTCATTTGTATATCTGGCGAATATCTTTCCAGTCTCTTCCCATGGCATTTTACATATGTACATTTGTACACAATAGGTACACAGCGTACATAAACTTGTATATACTTACACACACACACACACATGCACACATGCACACATTTAGTACATGTGTGAGTCTATTTGCGTGCGTTTTGTTGAAAAAAAAAAAATTCCAAAAAATTTTTAATCATAATTAAATTCATGGTTCGTGTATCAAGCAACAACAAGAACAACACGAGCAACTTGTATGAGCGCAAATCAAAAGCAGCTTGTCTTATGCCTTTTCTCTCTCTCTCTCTCTCTCTCTGTCTTTCACTTTGACCACTTAAGTAAGTTTGTGGCTCGATGCTCGCGCTACCTCTCGCACTCCCTCGCTCTCGCTCTCTCTCTCTCTCTCTGTAAATACTTAGGTACATGCAAGGTGAGCGTCGTGTGTCGTGCGTCGATGCCGATGTTCGTCTTCAGCTTTGTTCGTCTGGTAGGTACAAATGTACATTTATATTTAAAAATGCTCGATCGTTTCTATTGTCCACACACACACACGCATACAAACACACGTGTATGTACCGAAAAAAATTGAGAGCTGCTCGGCTCTGAGTGTGTGTAGGCAGCGTCAGGTTGTCCGCTTGCATTGGTATTGGTGTAGGTAGACAGCACTCGCTGTGTGTATATGCGCACGTTTGTGTGTGTGTGTGTGTGTTGGTATTAATTGCGCCTCCGTTGGCTGATTGCTCGTTTACACGAGCATAATTCCATCCAATCTAATGCCGAGGCGTAATTTCACTTTGACGAAAGCGCCACCCATTTTTATTTATACACTATGCTGCGTGTTTTTACTTTACATTCCCATTCACCGTTATTCCCCCCACCCGTATTTGTGTCATGCATTTCGATAATTTCATAATCATGTTGCCATATTTCACATTGATGCCTCCATCATATTGCACCGGAACTGAAAGCTCTTCCTCCCCTCTCTCTCTCCATCTCTCTCTCTCTCTCTCTCTTGTTTCGTGTACTTTTTGTGTACAATTTCGTGGCATTAATAACTCATGGAACCCCCACACTGCTCCCTCCGCAATCCCAACCAGAGACGCCTCCACTTTTCCTCCACTTTGAAAGATAAATGAAATGTCATTTGCCGCGCGTGTTTTTCCAGTACTCAGATCGAACCGATCTTCATCCGATCTTCCGTCTGCTTATAGAGATTATATACTCATTTTCAGCTAGATTAAAATAACTAAATAATAAACACATTTTCTTTGGGTTATTCTGTTGAAAATCTGAGAGTATTGAGACGATGAAATATATCTATGAAATATTAACTTATATAGTTGCTGGGCAATATATATTAAGCCTAAAAAGTTATCTATACAAATCTTTATGATAATAGGTGAACTTCTAATTAAACGTATGCTGATAGCGAAGCTTAAAGGTAACACTAAAGTTGCAGACTCGAATCGTGGTATATATATACCCCCCTTGGGATGCTAGAGAATCGATAACGATATTAGATAAGTGTACTTCGATAGAGCCACATAACAACCTCAAAAAATATATTATAAAAACATATCTCTACAGTTCCGCAACCTCTAAATATCGAAAATCTTTTATTGGGATAGAATATTAATATAATTTTGTTGGTAATCACCTTCCACGCCCACTCCTATATCTCTCTAAATATTGGGAGTTACACTTAACAAATTCGGCAGCTAGATTACTGGATACATTCTTGATTATGCAATGGTCCACTTTAATATACCAAAATATTGATATCAATGATTTCTAATGCTTCATTTTAATATATAAATATATATATATATATATATATATTTATTCTGCTGGGCCCATGAAAACATGAAAACTGAACTACAAATTTCATTTGGGAAACTTCAACTTTTGTTGTGGATCATTGAAAATATTTGAGACGCTTTTCGACAATAATTGTTCCACTTTGGAATCGAATTTTTTTCTTGGCTATTTTTGCTGCTGCAGGAAGTCATTAAGCTCATGAGGTGGCATAAATAAAGTTTACCGAACCGGGGAGCTGTACCACACCCACCTCCAACCCCCAACCCCCTGCAATAAGAGAAAAAAAAGCTACAAGTTGACAGGGAAACAAACTAAAATTTACACTCGCAACAAAAACAACAGATTTAAGGCTGTTGGCGGGAGGGGTGGTGTAATAGGGTGGGGGGTGGTCTGGTTGTTGGGGAGTAGTGCACCAGGTCTGTCTCCGCCCCCCACCCGATTGCAGGCCGATCGCATGGAGCGGCTAATGTATCTAATAGAAACACGACAGCATGTCAAACGCTGCCAGTCGAGCATAAGCTGCGAGCGGGAAGCGGAAAGCGGGCAGCGGGGAGGGGGCAGGAAGATTTAGAATGGGATGGGAGGGGGAGGCTGCTGCTTGCAACGTGATTCTCTAATTAACATTTGGGATTGTTGTGGAGTACACGTTTAATTTATATCTTATTGATGCCGGCGACATTTGGAATTTTATTTATATCAGCATAGAACAGCTTCCCCCGCCCCACCCCCTGCACACCTCTTCAGATTCAATGCCCCAACTATTGCCACAAGTGTGCTGCTCTGCGTGTGTGTGTGTTGGTGTGTGTGTGTGTGAGTGGGATTTTATTTTTATAAATATTGTGGAAAGCTCGAAATTTATATGAAATGGGCATCTATCTAAATGTTGTTGTTGTTGTTGTAGTTGTTGTTGCAGTTGTTGTTGTTGTTGTTATTTTGGGTATAATTATTGTTCATATTTGTTGTTGCCTTGCGTTTGTCTTTCTCATTGCTGTTGCCGTTGCTGCTGTTGTTGTTGTTGTTGTCATTTTTTATCTATACTCTAATTAAAATATTCGTGTGTTTCGCCTTTTATTTGCTTCTCTTGTTTTTTATATTTTTATAGCATACAAAATGAAAAAAAAAAACAGAAAAACCAAAAAAATTATTTGTGTCTGTTTTTTTAATACTCGACTCGAATTGTCGAGGGAAGAAAAACGTATTACCCAAAATCGTGGGAGGTTCCAGTTGATCTTTAGAGTGGATTTTGCAGAGTATTTCGATTTTGCGGAATGTCCCTAATGCTGTCCATCGGTCCGTTCGTCTGCATAAGGGCAGATGTCTATAAACTTGGAATGTATATTTCCAATGTCCGCCTCAGGCCAAGCGCTGTTACTGCTGGGAATCTATGTAATCGATAGTATCGATAAGTGCATATCGATATCCAACCATTCGTCTGTTCGTTCCTCTATCCCGCCGTCTACCCGTGTGTCTGTTTAAGTGTAGAGCCGTAATATGTGGTATGTATGTGCTTTCATGACCGCCTCAAGTCAAGTGTTCAAATTGGGTATATCGATAAGCGCAAATCGATAAAACCACTGAATCGATAAACACACTCACAATATTAATCCAACCGATGACCTCCTTCAAAGATCGCCCTAGCAATATCCCTGTCAATCCCTTAACATTTTCGGACTTGGCTCAGACTTGTCAAATTTGGAAGTTACACACTTCGAACATTGGTAAGAATAAGCTGTTATCAGAGTATGCCGCCGTCGGCTATGCCCGACTGCAATGCTCTCACTTGTTGCTTTTCTGCGCTTGCAAGTAGCAGCTGCAATTTCATGGCCCAAATTATGTAATTAATTCGCTGATTCAGCTGCGTCATTTCAATGGAATTTACCGTTTATCCAGCAATTATTAATTAATATCATACTTAAAAATAAACATTAAACAATCTATTATTTATTCAATTATTACTGTTCAATTAACATTCGAGCAAAACTTAACCTTCACTTTTGCAAACAATAAAATTTTGCGGTTTCAATTGCAATTTTTTGTTAGCAATATTTAGCCAAAAAGTGTTTGGCTTTTGTCATTTTTGCTTATTTTTATTATTTTTATTTTAATAAGATTTGCGTGTGTGCCATAAAACACCTTAATCATATATACATACATACAGATATATGTACCTACATACATGCATGCATACATACATACATCGTACATACATCGGCATCTGCATGTTGCTCACTTGTCTTATTTATAAATATTTCTATCGTTTATTAGTACTCATCATCATTTCTTCCAAATACTTGAGCTATTTCTGAGTATTTTGTTGACGTTATTTGTTTGTTTTTGTTATTCCAAGTATATGAAATATACATTCATACATACATACATAAGTGTGCACATAAATATAACGAAAGGTCCTTGAATACTGTTAATGGCAATAAACATTTTCAAAAATTGCTTAAATCACTTAATTATTTCGTGCACAAGCAGTTAGTTAAATACATATACAAAACTTATTTTAGTTGCGTTTAATTAATGTACAAATTTTGGTACATCAGCCATTGGCCAATTACATCAATTGTCGAGCATCGAACATGTTTGATGTTGCGTCGCAGCTGCGTTTAACAGCAAGTTAACAGTCTGTCTGTGGTTTTTGGCCAATTGAATGAAAGACGCCAAAACTTGTAATCAGAATCTTTATTTCTTACCAAAAATGGCAAATAGCTTGTAGCTGCTTGGCCTAAATCTAAGCAAAACTAAATTACTATTTTGTTTCATTTGACGTTTACATTTTAAAGCATTTCTGATTTAAAATAAGTTAATTTTAATTTGCCAAATCATTAATTAGCTATGCCTAAAATATTCATAATTTTTTTATTTTTGTTTTTAAGGTGATCAATTTGGCTATTTTGTATTAGCTTCGAACCTCGGTTCAATTGACATTTGTCCATCAGACACATCAACATCGGCGAACCAAACAAGTTCCGTTGCAACTAGTTTCGGTTTGATGTGTGCGTTGAGACGCGGCGCTTCGGCACTTACGAACATTTCGTGTGCCTCCAACAAGCCGAAGCCGAAGTCCCAACAAGACCGACGCAAGAGCAAGTAAAAAAAAAAATTACGCGGGTGTTCTCAGTACATTTCCAGCAATCAGACGGGCAGCAGGTGTCGTGGTAAAAGTGCGGCAAATCTTGCCTGAATTTTTGTGATTTGTTTTGGTTTCTTAACCAACTTGCAATTGGATAATATGATTTCAATTATACTTAACAAATACGCGAACGATAATAAACAAATGAAAACAAAAGCGAAAACTGCTGTGCAAAATAAATACAATCAAATGCATAAATGTTAATAATAATAAAAAGAGTTCAAGTGATAATTTAAATGCAATTTACAAATTAATGCAAGCGAAAACAATAATCAAAATAAACAACAATAACAACTACAAAATCAGTGACAATTTGCCTCCTGTGGCTAGACACAAAACAACAGCTGCAGCAAAAAAAAAAAACAACAAATAAACAACAGCAGCAGCAAATTGGCATAAATAAATAAAGACAAAAAAAATAAAAGAAAAAAAAACTCAGCGTTGCTTTTGCCTTTTTACAACCTGATTTTTATGAATGAATGCAGCAGTAGCAGCAGCAGCAGCAGCAGTAATCGCAGTCGCAGCGACGGTAGCGTCGCGTGCACAGGAGCGCATCAGCAGCGCCACCCGCGCCTTGCTCAGCAGCCGGCAAACCCTCGCTGCAGCCCTGTTTGCATTTTGTTTGCGATTTTCTCGAATTGCCATCGATTCGATTGTCACATTTCCCCAATGCAAACGCCTTGGTGACACATCGCGCTCATCGCTTGTTGTTGTTGTTGTTGTGGCTGTCTTTCGACTCACACACATACGTGCACACACACAGACTGTGACTACAATTGCCGCTGTTTGCAAAATTAATAACGGAAGTTGTGCATTTTATTAATAAAAGCGAAAATCACACAAAGCGCAAAGAGAAAAGCAAACGGCAACAACAACAACAAAAAGAACAACACTAAAAATCACAGCGCATACAAAATGCACTGAGTCTATTTGTTTTTTTTTTGTCGCTAGTCTGTTTTAGTCGCTATTTTCTTATTATCGCTGATGTTGTTGCTGTTGTTGTTGTTTTCGTTGTTGTTGTGGCCCCCTCATTGATTTTGATTGGCTTCGTTTCAGTTTTTGCAGTTGGCGGTGTTTTGTGCATCATCCCCAAACTAAATAACGGCGCATCCACGCAAATCCAAATTCTAAATCGACAAAAATCTACACACAAATACACACACACATACCCAGCAAACAAAATTCAAATCGCACGCGTTTCAAAAGTATTTCCAAACAAAAAGTTCCCCCAAAATTTGTGTGCAAATTGACCTGAATGTGACAAAAAGCGACCAAAAGGTCAAACAACACTGAAAATTGCCCTCGCAAAAGGATTCACGATCCCACGGAGAACTCAACATAAATAAATCTATACATAAATAACGGCATTGGTGAGTTCACTTTTTGAATAAAACTTATTTAGCTTAAGCGACGGTAATCGTTTCTCGAATATTTTTAATTTATTTATTATTTTATTTTTGACAAATTCTACTCAAGAATAATATCTGTGTGGACATTTATACTATCTAGTAATTAATATGTTCCATTAAGGTCATCAGAAACCTTCAATCTAACTGTAAATCTTTTTATAATCATGTTTAAATGGGTTCAGTTTATTTATATATTATTATTTTATTTATTGATGACTTTTATTGCTCTTTTTAAGAACTCTCAAATTTTTTATTCTAAGTAGATAAATAAATCATTTTCCATTAAGCAGCATTTGAAAAATAAATCAAAGCTGTTACAAAAATGAAATAAAAAACTAACACTCAAAAAATATTAGTCAAAGCGATAGATAACTTTTTAATAAAATGATTTTGACAATTTTTAAATTAGTGTAAGTGATTTCCATAAACTTTCCAAAAAACGTTTTTGTGTGAGTAAACTTTTTCCTTTCCTCTCCTTTTTATATATTCCATTATATATACAGTTTAATGATGAAAAGAGGTCACCAACTAATAAACAATTAAAAAAAAGTATTCTAAATTTGTAAAATAAAAACATATATTAAATAATTTTAAATCCTTTTGTAGATACCAGTTTATATATAATAATATATATTAAGCAAAATAAATATAATTTTTTCAAAATGTACTTCAAAGGAGACTCAACTGAGCCTGCTTCGATATTATGTATTCCGAACGTGTGTTTCAATAATATTTATATACTGTATCCATTTAAAATAAATATATATAGATATATATATCAAATATATATAGATATATCCATCTAATCGGGCATAAATATACCTTGACATAATATCGATCTGTAAATATTTGATTTGATTGAAGTTCCCATTAGAAAATGATTGATTGATATTTACCAAGCTGAACAGCAAGTAATTTTCTCGGGGAATGACTTATGACTAGGGTATCTGCTAGTCGAGCATCCTCTCGACTGAAGCATTCTTATTTGTTTGGGGTGGCTTGTCAGATGTGCAAATGAGTGCATTCATCAATCAATCTGATGCAGAACTCATATTCAATAATTATCTCAACTCTGAACCCTCCGCAGTAATTGTCTGCGACTGTCAGTAAATGCTACTTACACGTTTTTGGCTAGATGAAAGAGGGGAAGGGGGAGAAAGGAGGGGGGGAGATGGGTGGAAATGTTGGTAATAACAGATAATGAATGAATAGATATGGACACAGTGTGTGATGCTGCTGCTGCTGCGAAAGTGTAGTTTTCTCGCCCCAAACTAATGTGGTTTTCAGTGCGTTTTTTGTGGCCAGCCATGGCCAAAAAAATCAAAAAAACAAATAGAGAAAACCCAAACTGAGAAATACTTGCGCATAGTTTTTGTTGTTGTTGTTTTTTTTTTTTGTTGTCTTCAGACACAAAATGCTGAGGCGAACAATTAACGCGTTGCTGTAATTACAGCAACTGCTAAAACAAAAAACCAAAAAACCAAAAAACTAAAACCAAAAAAAGACATGGAAAAAAAACACTGTTTGGGAACACACAAGTTACCAAGAAATGAACAAAAAATTAATAATCAATAACCTGCTAAAAGGCAGCAGCCAAGTTAACAGAGGGCAACAGCGGCTAGAAGAATTCGAGAGTCAGCGGTAATTTTATCGGTCATTGAACGAGAAGATTTCCAAGCGAATTTCAGTACGAAACCCAAGGAAGCAAGGCAGGCCAGCAGACAGGGAGGGAGGGGGGTGAAGGGGAAAGCTGGAGGCTGGAGGCTGGTCCAAGGGGCGGCACACAATTGCTGTTGCCGCTCGGTGTGTGTGAGTGTGTGTGTGTGAGTGTGTTGTAAGACGCGATCGGTTTTTGTTTTGTTTTTTTTTTGGTTAATTATGCTTCAAAGTTCGCTGTTGGTCTTAGCCCTGAAGTGAGCCAACTAATTACATAAAAAACAAGTGATTTGCGTGTGCGCTGCCCCAGAGGCAACGACTCTTAACTGGTAACTGGCAACTGGCAACTGCTAACTCCGTGTTCGATTTCCACTTGCCTCAATCCGCGTCGCGCTTGTAATTTGCAACTCACCAAGTTTCGCGGCTAATTAGTCGAGAATTCAGTTTAGAAGACGCGCTTGCTTTGAGTCACTTTCTTGCCACATCCACTATTGATTTTGCAATAAGCCAAAAAGAAGCAAAGGCTAAAGAGTACACGCAGAAAAAGTTATTAATATTAGACCCTAAATCGCTCTGATATAGACGAATAATTCTTGGCCACTTTTCTGACCAAAGGGTACACATAGAAAAATATATATATATACATATATATAGACCGTAAGTCGCTCTGATTTTTATCACTATTCCGAAAGCTATATTTTCCATTTATAATTTGAATATTAATTTCCAAGATTTCTTTACGGGTTGCCAGCTTTTCCTTTTGTACAACATAAATTTTATTTATTAGCCATCTCAGAATAATCCCGCATATAAAGCGTTTAGTGGTACTAAATGCCAAATCTGAAAACTTAACTGAAACTAAAAATAAAACTAAAAAATTGTTAAATGAAAAAAATCTAAAGAGTCTTCCTAATAAAAACATTATGATATAGTTTTCCGATTAGAATGATCTCTTATCCAAATGTGAGCAGCAATTCTTAGCTGATAAGTTAAGCAAAAACTCATCACTCTAACTGAAGTATGGGACTTATTGGATATAGTAGTTCGATCTGAATAATACTTACTTTCAATTAAATAATAATCACTTTTGGCTGAGTTTGGTTTGGTTTTTCGATAGTTCAAACTAAGCCGAGCTGTTCATAGGCAAACGCTATTTTTGCTCAGTGTAGAGTTCCGTTCCTGATATGACCTCTGACTGGCGCCTACTTATGTCTCTCTCTCTCTCTCTCTCTCCCTCTCTCTCTGTTGCCCCTTTCTTCCCGCTCCCTGTCTCCATCTCGTTCTGGCACGACCTCGAACAATTTATCATTAAAAATAAAAAGTTTCTTTTTGGCTTTTTTAGCTGCTGCGCCCGCAGCCCCCCCGCTGTGGTCAAGGACTGGCTGCAAACTGCTGGTTAGGGGTGAAGGGGTGGGAGGCTGGAGAGTGGGGCACATTCGTCGCCGTTCTAGATAAATAAGCATTCTTAATTATCCCCTTTCGCACTGGGCACCAAAAAAAAAACCAAAAAAATAACAGCAATGTTATAAACAATGGAAAAACCGCGCACTTAATGCGTTTTCTGTTTTAGCAGCAACAACAACAACTACAAAAGAAAAATCCAAGTATTTTTCTTCATATTATTCATTATTTTATTTGTGCCAAAAAGAAAGAAAAAAAACGAGCGAAACGAAAAAGAGGAAAAAAAAACCGAAAAGGAAAATATTTTTATTGCTCGCACAAAAAGGGGTACAAAATGGGCTGGCGACTTCTTTGTCGTCTTCGTCGTTTTAGCCATTAGCACCGCATCCAGCCCAGCCCCACGCTCCCCTCGCTTGGAAGCCAACTCATAAAGCGACTCAAATACTTATGAAAAATTCAAAGTGGCCACAAGTGAATCTGGGCAGGCGCCCGTTAGCCAAAATGTGGCAAGTTGGCCATGTTGGCCATGTTGCCGTCGGTAAACGAGAGAGAAAGATTTCAAATCGCCGCCAATCGTTCTCCTGACAGCACAATGACTTTTCTTTTCCCTTTTTTGCGTACCCATTGCTAAATGGCTACAAAGGGTATCATCAAGTTTGTCAACAGTATGGATCAGGCAACCAACTTGAAACCTATTTCGTATATATCGACCTGATCAGGGTCAAATGTCGAGTCAACTTTTGTCTGCCCATCTTGCTCAGAGTCTATACATTTTCGATTATGAGTTCTTGCAGCTCAACTTTATTTCATTTTATCGAAAACTGCAACCGATTCGCTTATATCGATATAAATCGATTACAGATAACAAAAGTGACACAATTTAAAAGATATAAGTTTCGTATTTGCTATTAATAGAGATTTCTTTATTATTGGCTATATGTAAATATATCAATCATCTGTGTATGATCATAAAAATCGATAATCGACAACAATAAATGTCTGAATTTTAGTCCCAATTCTAAAGATATTTCTATCTTAAATGCTATTTCATCATTTTATTTAATTTTATTAATAAATGTTCTTTGCTCATCGACAAAAATCGATTACAGGTAAAAGTCAAAGTTCTACTTGCTCTGAATATGTCTTGAAATAATATTAATCATCGATAACTGATAACAATAAAAGTCACCATTTTAAAGATAAATCTTTTTCTTATACTCTAAATGTACCTAGATACAATATCTATAATCTGTTAAAGATTCATTCAGATTTCATACAGGGTATCTGCCCGTCGAGCAACACTCGACTGGAGGGAGACTGCTTAGTTTGTTTTCTTTTTTCACTCTCAGCCATCATCAGCCAAGAATAGGTTGCAAATGTGTAATTGCAGTTTGGCTTTGAGAGGTAGATGGTTGCTTAAGGACACAATTGTTTTCTTAGCGGCGCCTCCTTTGCGGCAATGAATCGGCAACTTTTGACAGCTGTCAGTTGACTGCCGCTAACACAGCTCAGCTAACAACCTTAACGAAACAAAAGGCCATAAAAAAAAACAACCGGCTTGAAAATTGAAAATGCACTTATTTTTTTTGTTGGTATTTATTTGGTTTCTTTATTATTATTTTTTTGGCATTTGCAGAATTCTCATGAATACGAATTTTGGAATTTCACAAAAGAATGATTTGCTGATTTTTATTTGAGAGTTTTGATTGTACAACCAAATAAAGGAATTCTTGACAAAAGCAGAGAATATTGAAGAGGTGTAATTTAACAATTGGGAATTACAACAATTATTTTTAACTACTTTAGCAATTACTTAAATAATTAACTAAAGTTTATCTGGCATTTCCTGAAAACTTAACTTGCCCCTTGTTGGTTTTTTCTTGTTGACATATTTAATACTCATTTAAAGTAAAAATTTCACTTGATTGTTTCATTTTTGTATTTATTTTTTAATTTTATTTGTTGTGTGTAACTGTTCATTGACAGCTGGAATAAGTAATAACTATTTTGGAATATTCATGAGCCAATTTTACTTGGAATTATAGTAATAATTCGGCACACAAATATTTTAGGAACTGTTAAAAAACAAGTTAGGAAAATAAGTAGAAATTTAAGGGATAGCTTTAAAAATAAATAACCAAATAAAATAATTAAATCCTTAAGATTTATCACAAATAACGCTTAGTGAAAACAGACGATAAATCAGAGGAACAGGTTAAGTAATATAAAAATATCGTAGAGTAAAATTATGCGAGGAATCGAAGGAAGCTATGAAAATATTTAATATGTATAATAATTGTATATATTATTTATTTATTATTTATTATTATTATATTATTTATTAATATATATATTAATTGTATATATTATTTTTATATAAGCAGCCCTGCTACTATTCTGACCTCAACTGTACACAAACTTCAGTTCAGACTGGAATTTGAAAAGAAAGTTATTTTTTCTATATTTCTATGTGATTGAGTTCAAATTGGCTAATATAATTTTAGGGCTCTGATTGCTGTTCCTGTTATCTTTTTATGTTCAATAAAAACATTTATGTTGGGAACATCAATCAACATATGGAAAGCTTATGAAACATTGATTTGCCACATTTAAAAATACAAATTTATGCGCAGACACATTTAGAAACAACTGCAAAAACTAGAAAACATTCAAAATTGCACAAAAAAAGACCAGCTGCATTTTCGAAACTGGAAAATAAACTCTTTTAAGGGAATATTATTTTTAAGGTGGCCTAACAAATTCCACGACCTAAAAACCAAATGTGTGTGTTGTTTGTGTGTGTTAGTGTGTGTGTGTGTGTGTGTTAGTTCTGCTATTATCAAATGCAATTTTCTAACGCAGTCGCACTTTCAACGTTGACAACGACGACGTCAGCGTCGACGCCAGCGTCAACAGCAGCAGCAGCAGCAGCAACGAACTGCAGTTTTAAGTGAAAATAAAACACATAGCAACAACAACAACAACAACAACAACAACAGCAGCAACAACAAGGCAGATGCAACCGTATCGGCCAACAACAATAAAAGCCTAAAACCTAATAAAAATTCAAATTAACATTTGAAAGAGCGAATAGGCGCAAGCGTGCGAGAGAGATAGACAAACGAGCGAGAGAGCAATACATCGAGAGAATGAAATAGAGCGAGAGATAGAGATAGAGAGAGAGAGAGTGAGAAAGAAAGCGAATGTGTGCAATGTGAAAATGGAGCGTTGCACACACACACACACACACACATGAATGGGACAGACAGGCAGCCCAAAATGCTTATGAAATTCTATTAATTTTTGAACAAACTGCATGTAATGTCTCTGTGCCCAATATAACACACACACACATGCATACACGCACACATGCATACACCCACACACACAGACACATACTACTGCACACACCTCAGCAACCAATTTGAAGGAGGAGCAGCATTTGTCCGTTTGTCTGATTTAGTTATGTGTTGTTTTGCTTATTTTGTTGCAATTTGTTTTTGGTTGGGTGTGCGTGTGTTTGTTGGTGTGTGAACTACTGCCCCAGCCACTCATACAGCTGCAGTGCAGACTGCAGACACTCGCATAATAATGCAATTTGCCAGCTGCCCATTCCTTTTATACTTTCCTCTTCCCTCCACCCGAATTCACCATAGCACACACCACACCACACCACAGAGCACACACAACACACACACATATACACGCACACAGTAGTCGACGTCACGCGCCAAAAAGACTGCACGACCAGCGACGATGCCGTCAGCTTCGCTGTCTGTCGGCAATCCGAGCTATTCGCACACACACACACACACACACACATACACAGCCTTACAGACATTGCAATTTTTGCTGCCACCTGCAGGCTACGTCTGTCAAGAAGAAGGGAAGGGGGATGTGTTGGGTTTGAACTTCTCCTGCTCTTCACTTGTATTTTGCTGTTTGATTTTGCTCTCTTGCTCTTTGGCGCTCATTCTCATTTGTGTTTTTTGTTTTTGTCCTTTTTTTCGCAGCACAGTTTTCCCTGCCCCCTCCCCAACAACAACACACAAAACAGCTGAAAAAAGCACGTGTCATCGTCATCATTGCCGCCAGTTGTGAAGTTGGCGTCGACGTCAACAGCGACGTCAAAGTCTGTCTGCCTGCCTGCGTTTTGTGTCGTTTTGTTTTCCACGCGCTTCGCCGACGCCGCGACTACTTATTGTTGTTTTTGCTGCTGTTGTTGGTCTCCTTTTGCCCCGCCTTCGTTACTGCTGTGCCCTTTTCATGGTCGCCAATTCGTTCGCTTTGCTCGCTGCTTTTCACGGCTTTGGTTTTTGCTTTATTCAATTTTTATGCTTGTGAATTTTCTTTTGATTTCGGATGCTGCGGCTGCTGCTGCTGCTGCGGCGCTGCTGCTTTTGCTGCTGCTGCTGCTTCTGTTTCACATTTGTCAGACAGGACAAAACAGGGAAAACCCCTATAATGATGATGATCATTATGCTAATGACGATAACACTAAATAATGCAAGCGTATTCGTTTTCCGTCCTTGTGCCTTGTGGCATCAAATCGAATAAAATAAAATACAGTTTGTCACGAAATAGTTTGGGCACATTGAAAAAATACAAAAAAACGAACATTTTTTATAGAATTTTATTTTTATTTTCATTCTTATTTTTCTAGTGTTGAGTAGGGATTTTCAAATTAGTTAAGATAAACAAAAATTGATAAGATTCACTCAAGACTTGTTTTATTTACACACAGCTTGCCAAGAAAGTATTTAGACCCCAAAAATTAATCTTTTCTCATTTCCTTCACAAAAAAAATTTATTTTATTATTTTTACTTTTTTTTTGACAATTTCGAAATATGTACATACAGTTTGGACATGGGTGAAAATTAATCTATTCTTGCTTTTGCCAAAAAAAAATCTATTTTATTATTGACTTTTTTTATGTATTTATTTACTTTTGTACTATTAGTTGCAATTCTCAAAACTAGTTAAAACAAATATAAAAAAGATGAATTATTGAAATATTTATATTGGTATATATAAAAGGGAAATGCGTTCGCCAAAGAAGCGCCTAATGCAATTTTCTTAGCTGACTTTTGCGTTGTTTCTTTTTGCACAAATATTGATTTGCTGAGTGGATTTGCTTTGCTGGCCGCAAGCCAAATCACAAAAAAAGTTCTGCAAAAAGGGCAGAAAAGACAGCAAAATCGTTTGAATTATTTCTCAAGATATTTTCCAAAATACACACACACACACACATTTATGGTTATAAAATTGATGTTATGGCATTTCGAAGACCTTTGCCATTAGTCGCCATTTAGGATGAGTCTGCCATTTTTTGGCCAATTGTGCAATCATCGTTGACTGCAGTTTGCACTCTCTCTCTTTCTCACTCTCTCTCTCTTGTACCACTCACTCGTTGCTTGTGCTCTCTCTTAAGTTTTGCGCCTAGTTTCTCCTCAGCTGAGTTTTGTTATTGTTTTCCTTTGGCATTTTGCCGGCTTGCGGGAATCGTTGAAGTAAGCAAAGGCAACATGAATGAATATGTTCGTTCGCTCACCCACACATGCATACATAGTACATAGTAATATAAACACAGACACACACGCACACATCGCGGGCGCTGTGGTTTCGTGCTCGAGCTTCGTTGTTGTCTTTGCTTGCTTGCACTTCGTGTCGCTTCGAACGTGTTCGAATTCGTTGTCGTCGTTGAAGAGTGAGAGGGGGAGGTGGGCGCTAGCAAAAGCTACGGCAAATGCCGGAAAAGGAAATCATATTGCGGGCGAGAGTGAGAGAACGAGAGAGAGAGAGAGAGAGAGAGTTATATTAGATGCGAAATGCAAGCCAAATAAGAGAATTTACCAAGGCAATTGTTTCAACTACCCGCAAGCGCCCCCTCTCTCAAACCTGCCCCCACTCTCTTGTTTGCTTCGACTGAGCTTTGCTGTGGGTAAGCTGTTCATTAACCGTTAATGCGGGAGATCGTAAATCGAAATGGAAGGTGTGTCATTGCGACTTATAAATAAAATTAACCACAATCACAAGCGGAAATATTTGCGCTTCAAGTGTTGTTCTTGTTATTGCTGTTGTTGTTGGGCTGCGCATCTCCTTCAACCTCATTCGTTGTGCTTGTGTGTTGTTGTTGCTGTAATTAATGGCAAACAATTACAGGAAAATAAAAAAATAAATAAAATAAAGAAAAAACAAACCCTAACAAGCAAAGCAGGAATTACAAAATGAAATGTGAAGAGCAAGTTAAAAAGTGAATTACCTGATAAAGGACAAAAACCAAAAAAAAAAAAAAAACGCGATTTGAGGTGTGTTTTGCGCTCGAGCCCAATACAATATGCGTGTCCCTCTGTGAAGGTACCCCTAACCGCAATGCCCCTTCCCATTCACCCCCAGCGTGTGTCTTGGACAGGTTATAAAACCCGTGCCCAGCATGAGACTCCACTGACAGCCAGAAGTGCTGCACACTGGGACAAGAGCACTAAAAATCAATTAAGTTGTTCAACTTTTGAACAAATTTATTACAGATCATTTAAAATTTAAATTAATCAATGTTTAATTTTTAAATGTTTAATTTTTTAATGTTTAATTTTTAAATGCTTATCTAGATGAAAACTTAAGCCTACATCGAATTTATAAATATAAAATATAGATTATATGTTGTTTTGCGCCACTGTGCTGGCATTGGCTTCATAATGGTCAGTGTGGTTGCTCCAATGTTCAGCTGACGTGCCTAATTAATTACACGATTGTCGTATTTGTGAGTAACTGTTGCCCTCCTGGCACCAACTTTGGCTCTTTTCTTCTCCTTTCTGGTCAGTGGTGGTCAGTGGCCGGATCAGCAACAACCCCTCCCAGTCCCCTTCCCCCTGCCCGCAATCGATGTGTGGCAATGTGCAATCGTGGCCAGAACTTCCTTTTGGGCACTGTGGATAAATTAATACCTACTTAAGCTTAACTGGTCAGTTGACTCTGCGAAGTTGTCGTAACTGGAAAATGATTCACGCGATACGCACAAATAATTGGTTTCAACTTGGTTTCGATTGCCATGCAGTGTAATTGGGTAGTTGTGTAGTTGGGGGGGGTGGCAGCTGCAACTGCTGAATATTCAAATTTGTGGCAATTATCGTTTTGGTGCGCGGGACACGCGACACGCCCAAAAGGACAACAACAACAACAACAACAACCAAAGCCGCCTGCCAAATTATGAAGTAAAAAATATTTTTTTATTACCAAAAATTACAATGTGCGCTGTTGCAACTAAAAAGGTGCCACAGCGAAATGGGTAACAGTTAATTGCACCTTGAAGGCGCAGTTCAGCGGTGCCAAGTTTGGCTACCAGTTCGAGTTCGAATTCGGGTTTGAGTTCGAGTTCGAGTTCGGGGTCGGGGTCGGGGTCAACAGCAGCTTTGTTCTCGGTCAGCGCGTGTGTGTTTGTGCATGTGTGTGTGTGTGTTTAATAGTCGCGACCCGTAGACAACTAAGCAAACCACACCCCCCACCACACCATACCACACCACACCACACCACAATCCCAACCCACTCCAGCCCTTGAGCACACGCTGCTCAGCTGGCCACGGGCGGTATTCCTGCTTCTTTAAGCCACATTGGCCAGCTCTTTGCCTACAAAAGCACTAAAATATTTGGACAGTGGTCAGCTTGGCATTGAAAACATTTATTTTCGGACAATACTTTTTCATTATGAGATTTTATGCTTTCAACATGCAACATTTCATTCCCAAAACAAATATTGCATTTATGCAAATCAGTTTTGATTTTTGATAAACAAAAACAAAATTCAAATAGCAAAATGAAAATTTGTTTTTAATTAGAATTTGAATTTGCTGTACATAAATTTATGATCATTAATTCAATTAGATAAAAAACAGTAAGCAAATTAAGGTGTGCTACAATTTATGATGCACTCAAAGTATATATATTCCTGAGCAGCATCTCACTAGCCGAGATCATATAACATTCTGAATAATATCACAAAAATCACTGACAATCCGATTAGAGCGAAGTTGGAAGTCCGCAAGTGCAGCATGCCTCAGATAGTTCCTATATCTTGTTACTACTTGGCATGAAGCTTATCTAAAGCTACATTAACTAATTCCAGATCTAGTAAATATATATATATATATATATATATACCAAGAGTAGTTTTTGGGCCTCTTTCTTTCATTAATGGGTTTTCAATCTGAATAATTTGTGTTTTGCTGCAACCACTGTAGAACATAACGGTAATAATGCTACACATATGAATATATATATACATATATTTTTCTTATGTTTTTTTTTTGGCATTACGGTTAATTTCATTAGAAATTCATAAATTCGTTCAGTGTTGTTGTGCTGGTAAGGGTTAGCCAAGGGTTGGGGTGGTTCGGGGTGGTGTGGGTTGGGTTGGGATGGGGATGTGCGGACACGCCGTCATTTTGTACATGTGTAAATGTGAGCAATAAAAAACGAATTTCATATAGTAATTTTTTTTTTTCGTTTTTTTTTGTTGTTTTTTTGTTGTTTTTTGGCAACTGCTGCGTGCTGTTATCCTGCTGTTATCCTGTTATCCCTTTGCTGGACATGTTTGTTGTTAGTTGTAGTAGTTGTTGTTGTTGTTGTTGTTGTCGGGTCATTATTGTTGTCGTAATTTGTTTATAACGGTATTTATGAAATGGTCACAAGTCAACGCTTTCAACGCTGTTGCTCACCACCCCGCCCCAACCCCCTCCACCAACGCACCACCCTGAGCAACCCTTAGACAGCCAAACGACACGCACTGCTACCACCCCCCTCCCCCTCCCATGCCACTCTGCTGGCCACACACACACACACACACACACACACACACACACACACACACACATGTGCTTTTTGGACGTAGCGCCAATTATTCTTATTACGCCTATTAATTTTTTTTAACTACTTTTGGTTTTTGTTGTTGTTGTTGTTGGCTGCCCTTTTATGTTAATCGCGCTGTTTTTGGGCTGCACAAGTCGTGTAACTGTAATTGATATGCGTCCTTATCATGCAACATCCTTTCGTTATAGCCTCAACCCCCCAAACAACCCCCCCCCCCACCCCCCGGCAAAAGTTTCGCTTAGTTTTAGTTTAGTTTTTCCGCACTGTAATTTTATTTTTATTAGCTTCAATTACTGCATAATGCATAAGACAATGTACATTGTGTGTTATTAGGGGTATTCCCCTGAGCTTGTGGCGGTTTTCGGTTTGGAACCAGTTGAGTTAAAGTTTTCTAAAATCTGTCTTTTTTTTTATTTGTTGCAATTAGTAAGCAATGCAAAAATAATTTGTTTGTTTTCCGTTTTTATATGAAATGTTTTTCATTTGTTTACAACTTAAAAGTTTAATTTCCTCTTTAATTGTTTTTAGTTGTGTTTAATTTGATTTTATTTGCCGTAATTAGTGAATAATGCTTTAGACAATGATCCGGGTTTGTTATTACGGGTATTCCCTGCAACTTCAGGCGGATTTCGATGCGAAGGAGTTGAAGTTGAGTTCAAGTTTTACAAAATGCATTTCAATTTTTACTTAATGGCATAATTATCAAATGTTATTATTAGGGGTGTTCTTCAGAACTTTTTAAGGTTCGTTTTAGATTTGTTTTATTTAAATTTGAATTTTTTGAAAGGTATTTCCAAAGATTATTGAAGATTTGTACAAAAAATGAGCTTCTACTTTTGCGGCTTGTGTAATTTATTTATTTATTTTTATTAGTTAAGATTATTAAATATACAAATTTCACTTTTTTTTTTCTTCCATTATTATTTATTTATTTATTTTTTTTTTTCATTAGTTGCAATTTCCAAATATTATGCGCAGCAACTGCAAATTGTTGCTCAGTGAAAATTGCGATTTGACTAGTTTAGCTTATTTTTTTTTAACAAATTTTATGTTCTGCGTTGGCATCTTTTTTTTTTTTGTTTTGTTTTTTTTTAGTTTTGTGTGGTTTGTCTAATTAATAAACTTTCACATCTTGAGTTTGGGTAGCAATTTCACTTGCATGCAGCTAACTTTAAGTTGAGATTTGAAGTCTCGTAGATCGAATCGTTTTATGCAAATGAAGGGAGACAAAAAGTCGCAGCTGGTTTGGTTTGTATTTATTTTTTCGGTGTTTTTTTCGGTGTTGTTTTTTATCACTGTTTCACTGTTTGGCATGATCAATTAAATGGCCAAAAGAGAGCCAAGCAACTTGGATAATTTATTGGATTTTGACAGTTAGACTTTAATTACAGCATCTCGATTTCTACGCGCACTAAAGAAAACTGTGGGGAAAGCAGGCAGCCAAGCAGGCAGCCAACCAGACAGACAGACAGACAGACAGACAGACGGACAGAGATATGTGTATGTATCGATTGGTATTAGCCAAGTACATGGAGACTACCTTAACTGCGATCCGTTGCGGTGGCAACTCAACCTTTGACCTCTCGCGCGCCGCACAGGTAACAGGCGCGGCAGGGGTGGGGGGCAAAAGAGCTGCCTACCTTTTATATCTGCTTCTTCTTCTGCTTCTCTCTGTTTTTTTCTGGATATCATAAAATAATAAATCTTTTTAATATCTGCCGTTGTCTTTTTTGTTCGCATTTTCCTTGTCGTGGGCGTCGATTTTCCTTATTTTTTTTTTTGGTCGGTTTTCAGTTTTCAGTTTTCAGTTGAGCATTTCTCACGTCCTTACGCACAGAGGCGTTGTTGGCGTTGGCATTACTCAAGTTTGTGGATTTGAAGTAATAACTCAGTGCGTCATAAAAATTTTAATTGCTTTGGGTTTGCTTATATTCCGCTGCTGTTGTTGTTGTTGTTGTTGTTGTTGTTGCTGCCGGTCAGCCAAGTGCCAAAGCAGTTTTGGTAATTAACATTAACCCCGAAAAAAAACGCGTCCAAACAAAAGCGCAAACAATGCAAAGAACCCATTGCTTACCTCCCTGCCCCCACTCCATGCCCCACCCACCCCCCCCCCCCCGTTCGGAAGTTAAAATATAAAATACCGCAAAGAACAATGAAGCAATAAAAATTGCAGCGCATAATTTTCAGCTGCCTCCATTTGCTGTTTGCTTGCCACATCCCATCGCCCAACATGCCGCACAACTGCAGCATACGCAAACTGAACCCTTTTTCTTGTAGGTGTGCGCCGGGGGGAGGGGGAGCTGGCATGTTTGGGAGGTGCTAAGATTTGTTTTTGCTTTTTTTTTTTTTGGAAATTTCCGCGCGTATTTGTAATTAGTTTGCTTATTGTTTTTCGCATTTTTATGCCGCGAATCCATTGAAAAAGCCCAAAAAGAGGTCAAATGAACTTGAGCAAGGGAGTGTAACAGGCGGAAGAAAGCATTCGCTATATATATATATATATATATATTCTTGATCAGTATGCAAATTCAAGTCGATTCAAGTTGTTTTCATTGTATCGATAACTGCGTTCAGTTCGATTAAAATCGATTAATTATAGTTAATAAAAGCCACAAATTCAAATTGATAACTATTCGCTCTCTAGAAAAGAATGCACTGATTGCAGGGTATCTGCGCGTCGATCAACATTCTTACTTGATTGGGTGGAAGTTGCACAACTCTTAACTTATTTTTTGCCTGCTGCTTTTTTTTATAGCAGATTGCTTAACGGTATTTCCTTTTATGTTTATTACGTGTATTTTGTACCGGGACTCGGAATTTGTTGGAGCAGTGCAACTATTTCTCAAGCTTGCTTGCCACACATATAAATTTGAGCCCAGTTACTCTTTGGGCCATGTTGGCTGTGAGCCTCTGTCAGACTAAGTCAATATGTTGGTACTTAGAGTGTCCTTTGTGCGCTGCGCTTCAAAATCAATAATCATAAGTCACAAGTCACAACAATTGCAGCGTTTCGATCCCCGTTTTGATCCTGGCTCAGGAAAAAAAGGTGCGCTGTCATGGCGGAAATTTATTTTTGGGATCTGTTGGAAAATCAACAGCAATTGTTGAGCACTTTGATGTTGGCCAGCGAGAGGCGAGACGCGAGTGGTTTCGAGCCAAGTGCTAAGTGGCTGCAATTAGAAGGCGAACCGAAAACTAAGGTGCCGACTGCACTACCACAGGTAGGGTAGTGGTGCAGGGTAGGGCAGGCCAGGTAGCTAGATAAAGGCACACCGCCACATATAAATCTCTATTGATTTGAGTCTCGTATCGAATTGGAATTGAGCACGATCGCAGGCGAAGGCGAAGGCGGCAATAAATTTGATAGCATTCGACACTTTTACAACGAATTCTAATGTACTTTTTGTCTCCATTGTCTTTTCTTACAGATCGCAACGACAGATCTGACACACAAGTTCACCAAAGAACCCAAAAAAAACCAGAAACAGAGCAGCAACTAATGTGAGTATATAATATACAGATTTATATATATATATATATATATATAGATAGATGTTAAGAGGGGGCTTATGGGCAAGTGAAACGGCAAATCAATTCACTAATTGAATGCCGAGCAATTGAAATGCTTCTTTGATATTGTTATTGCCCCCCCCCTGGGCTAAAAACAATCTTAATGGAATCAAAGAGCGACGCAATATGAGTTTTAATTCAGCGTAATTGTAACTGTCTCTCTCTCTCTCTCTCTCTCGCTTTAACTCTTTCTCTCTCTCTCTCTGTCGCGGCGAGTTGGCAATAAACAATAAAAGCGCCTTTTTTCCCCCATGAAATCAATTAACAAAATGTCGCGAGTACTTTGACTCGATTAATAACCGCTTGCAAAAAAAGCAAAAACAATATATAAACAAATGAAATCTGAAAGTAAGCAAGTAAGATTCGAGTGCGCTCGACTAGCGGATACCCTGCACTCAGACACATAGTAATTTACCCAATGTGAAAATAAAAATGAGGAAAATCAGTTTCGTATCTGAAAATGTCTATTATATTGGAATATTATGTGATGTCAAGTCGAAGACTATATCTATACAACTGTGCGTTTGATTGTTATCTTTAATCGATTTTTATCGATTCGCGCGAAACGGATAAAACCAACGTTCAACTGAAGTAAACTTGAGCTGCTTTTTCTAGTCTCACAGAAAGATGTCTAAATCGACTCCCCTCTTGAGGCTGTACAAGAATATGTATAAGTATGCTTAGTAAGCTCTTTTTTTTAACCGTTATGTGTTCAGGGAATTTTTATTTGCATTTATTTATTTACTTTGTTTGGCCACAAAGGAGAACGTCCCTTGACGCCCCTTCCCAAAGATTGGCGCGCCGAAGAGCTTCAATTGTCTGCACTTGAGTTCAATTTTCGTTACTCTCTCTCTCTTTCTGTCTCTCTCCATCTCTCTCTGTCTCAGTGTCTGTCTCTCTATCTCGCTAGTGTGTATTCGGTCAGCAACAGAAACAGATTCACAAATAGCAACCACAACAATCCAAGAAATTAACCAATGATTTCAATTCCACTTTCGGGGGTAAAACAATTGGCATATTTTTAGAAAAACAAACAATTTCCCGTTACTACGAAATTAATAAAGATGAAATTAGATGAGAAGTGAACTTGATGCACAATTATCTATGTGCCTCAAGTGACTTGCTGCATTCGTGTTTCTGGGGGTGAAAAAAGCAAGCACTCAAAAATTAGGTGTTGAAAATGGAATATCTATTTTCAGTTTTATTTCCAGACTGCTTAAAGCGTTCAATAAATAATCAAATCAAAATATTAAATAGATAAACAAATGTAAAAAATTAATATTTATTTATAGTTTAAAAACATTTAAAAATGCAATATTTATGATTTATGATTTAAAATTTATAAAAATAATTAAATTAATATTATAAAATACAAATTTTAAAAATTCTTAAAATGAAGCAAAAAAATTAGCAATTAAATGTAAAAAATGAAATGCAAAAAAGTAATTAATTAAATGAAAATAGAAAACAATAAACATTATCTCAGCAATATACAAATTATGCAATTAAATAAATATATATATACATATATATTATAAAATATTGAAGATCTGTAGAAAGCACAGATAATTCAGTTTTATGCTCGTTTCAATCGGTTTTTAGTCGAACATTTCAATGGGAGATCAGTGCTAGAAATATTCAAGAATTAGAAACTCAGCTGCCCTATGATAAGCTGAGTGCTCTATGTGTAGCTGACCCTACCGGTAGTGCATAGCTGGCACCCCACAAGTTTGCAGTTGGACAATGTAAATGAAAATTGCAGCGAGCTTAATTACTTTTAATAAAGACGTCCGTGCGTGGAAATTTTCCACTTCATTAGCAAAATATGGTTTTGCATAATGGCTCATTATGAGCCCAGATGCATGCGGGTTGCGTATAGAATAGACGAGAGTGGGTGGCTGGGAGGTGGAGAGGTGGAGAGGTGGATTGCCTTAATACACACAAATTGAAAATTGATGAAGCTATCCGGTATGAGAAACAGACGACGCGACGCGACGCGACGCGAACTCGCCACTCGAATATCAATCAAATGAGAGATTGTCGAGCGATCGGCGAGCGATCGCTTTGTGATCGATCGTGATCAATAGGAAATTACTAATAATAATGATGATTTTAATTGAATATTGCGCACTTCATTCCGAATGCATTTGAATATCAATTTTGAATTTCAATTCGAGCATATCGAAGATGGGCAATGAGTGCAACACTGAATTAGATCCATTATAAACTTCAAATCGACCATAAACACTTGGAGCACATTCCCCATTAGACGTCAGTCAGTCAGTCCGTCAGTCCGCCAGTCAGCATCGATCGGCGTTTTATTTGGATAATGTTGTCGTTGCCACATAAGCCCCCAAAAACAGATTCGCAGCGTACTTGCTGCTTGTGGCTGCCACTTGCCCTGCCCCTTCAACCATTTCAGCCAGCTCCAGCCAGCTCCAGCTCCATCTTCGTACGCGTTCCGTTGGCCCCCGCAACCAATTCATGCATGAAAGCAATTTTTAATTTATTTTGGTTGAGCGCTTTATTTTCCTAAAATTATGACATAATCACAAACGCCAGAAGCAGCAACAGCAGCAACAGCAGCAACAACAGCAGCAGCAGCAGCAGCAACAACAGCAGCAACAGCAGCAACAGCAGCAGCAGCAGCAGCAGCAGCAGCAACAACAACAACAACAACAATAAAAGAGTCACCTAATAATGTCATGTGAAATTTATCGTACCCCAAACGAGTACCAGGGGCGTGGTTGCAGCATGCTTTGATAGATGTGTGGCAAGGGCAAGGGTGTGAAGGGGGGGGTGCGGCTTGTGCGAGGCACTGGCGAAGTGGAAACATAGACGCTGCTGCCGCTGCCGCTGCTGCTGCTGCTGTCTCTCTGTCTGTTTATGGGTAAATATATATTTGGATGCGACGAACACCTTCCGCTTCACAAATCAGCGCATGTGTTGGCATTTTGTCAGTTCTCACATATGAAGCCAGAGGGGGTAGGTGAGCGGGGCATGTGTGTATGGGCGGGGGGGAGGCAGAATGGAACCTTGGCTGACCAGTTGTCAGTCAGGTTAATGTTAATTTTATAATTAACCTACTGCCGAACAACAAAGTTGACAAAAAAAAAAAGCAAAAGCAAAAAAAACATCAAAACATTCAAGCCAAGTGAATATCGATTGAGTCTTATATAAAATTCATTTAAAGCCAGTTAAAAAAAAAACAAACAAAACTGAATTTAAGTGTCAGATCAGTTGATTAAGACGAATTCAAAATGCATAGAAGAAGAGAGCCAATTATATTTAAATAAGCACAGAGAAATCAACATAAAATTGGAAATTGGAAATTGGAAATTTTAATCACTTTTTTTGGTTATGGCTGGAATAAAGCTACTCTTTTCCAATATTTTACATAATTGGCCACTTTACTTTGCCACGTTTTGCAGATGTTTTTCCAGACACTTCAAATTTAAATATATTTTTACATATACACTTCGCGAAATTCAATTAAATTTTAATTAAAAAAAATAATTTTATGGCAAAAGCATGAACAGAAAACTGAAGAATTTTTTGAAGTGAAGTTAAGTTAATCATTTAAAGTTGTAAATTAGCATATTTAAAAGAAGCTTTGGAATTCAAAAAATTCAAATTAACATATTTGGAAATACAAAAATCGATTTAGCCACGAATCATCCATTTTGCTTTAAGCCCAAAAAGTTGGATTTGGAATCGTTCTCAAGAACAGCCTAAAATGCGAGCAACTTTTGATATCTTGACGAAAAGTATTCCCATGCACATATTTTCTAGCGGATCTAAAAGCTACAAATTCAGGCTGCATTTAAACGTAAAAAAGCTACAAAAAAACAATTGCTAAAAAAGCTAAAAAATGCATTTTGGCCAAGCTTAAAAAATAGTTGATAAATTTGCGACATAGACAAGAAAGTAGAATAGTTAAGAAACTAGTGAGGCGATGGGGTTGACCAAAAGACTTGAACAACATACACACACACACACTCAGACACGCACAACACACACACTCACACACACTCAGACACACACACACACAAAATGGCTGAGATACAATCGAAATAATTAGATGAGAAAACCGTAGGCGAAGTGAAGTATGTAGATGGATCAAGTATGTAAACACGATCGTTAAAAGAAGCATTGAAAAAAACGAAACAATACAGCAAAAAAATCATAAAATAAAACCAGCACAACACAATCAACACACACACACACACCCATTGTGTGTGTGTGTGTGTGTATAATGACAGAGCCGAATAGAAATAGGAAAGAAAACAAGTTAACCAATGAAATAAACGCAAATTTAATGACAAAAAGCCAAGCGCCATTAACTTGGCCAATACGCGTAGCCATCTTTGCTGGCCGCTGCTCTGGGCCAAATGAGCACATTACAAGCCCAGCTGAGAGATCCAGCGTAGATCAGACAAAAGGGCCGAAACGAAAACTACAAAAATGAGAAACAAGCATTAAAAAAAAAACCGAATCGAATAAATGTATTAAATATTTAATCATGTTGAAAGAGGGGAGAGAGAGAGAGAGAGAGAGAGAGAGAGGAGGAGAGGGTGTGAAAGAGAGAACGCATGGCTAAAGAGATAGAGATGGAGATAGAGGCAGAGATAGAGTGCTGAGCTCAGCTTGAAGGCAATGACACTTACAGCTGTGCTATGGGGCAAAGTGTCCGACTAGCAGATACCCTGCTTGCCAGAAACACGAACTTGGCTAGATAAACTCAGGCATGTATATAGCTTATGGCGTCGGCGAGATATATTGTCATATATTTGTATATATTTATATATATATATAGCCTTAAATATTTGCTGTGCATTTTGATTTGGCTTTTATTGTTTTTCCAATATTATTACAGCCACACAACGAGCTCTTGGCCCAAAGCGAGACTTAGGCAACAAATTAGCTAGCCGTAATAAGAGATATATGCACAGATATATAGATATATATATACAGATATGTATATATAGATACATATCTGTACAGACACACATGGACGCTTTCTCTCTTGGCGTTAATTGTATTCGAATAATGATGCAGCTACGTATGTGTCCAACACATACATTTGGCTCTTTGGCTATTTCGAATTTATGGTCAGTTTATGTAAATTTTTTGTTGTTGTTGTTTTTATTATAATTTTTATAATATTTGTATAGTTTTTTTTTTATAGTTTTTAGCATTTCTCAATTTTACTAAAAGAAATATACAAAAAATGTTAAAAAATGCTGTTGTTCTCAGTTCATTGACACTTCGCTGTATCTGTGTGCCTCCAAATGTATCTGCAGCTGTAGTTTTGTCTGCTCAAAGAAAGTTGGAAACTCTTTGTTGTTGTTGTTGTTGTTGTTGTTTCTTTTCTTTTATCTGGCTGCTGTTTTGCATAGATCTCTTCGTTGCTGGGCATGCGAAACGCAGATAATTGTGGGCCCATTAGATGCGTATCGGCCATTAAGTGCGTCATTTGCTTTAACTAGCAGATTAATTAGCACAGGTTAACAACTAGGCATATGTGTGTGCATGTGTGTGTGACTGTGTGTGTGTGTGTGTGTGTGTATCTATGTGGGTGCTCATAAAAACTCAACTCAAACTCAACGATTGCACAATAAAAGCAGAGCTGCGCGCACAGCGTGTGGCTAAAGATTCGCAGCTGCAGATACAGCTTCTCACACACACACACACACACACACACTCTCGCACACACACATACACTTACAAACTTACACTCTTGTGTGTGTGTAATGAGTTTTGAAGAGTTTAACCATATCCACCTGCCGGCTGGTTTTAGTTTAGTTTTCGATTTTTTAGCTCCGTTTTTTTCGTTAATTATTTCAGTTTCGACTTGTTTTTTTCACTTTTATTGGCCGGGCCTGTGAAAATGTGTCGAGTTTGGTGGCCGTATCTCCGGCTCGGTATCTGGTCTATTTGCGCATTTAATTTCGTACTTTGATGCTCGACTCTTTGAGATTCGAAATTACTCAATTAGTTTAATTAGCAACTTGGGCGATTCGACTTGATTTGCGGTCATTTTGGCAGTGACCACCACAAACTGCGACTAGCGAAATGGATCGCGTAGACAGCTTGGTAACTCAGCTCGCTCACGATGATCGCTGCAGAGGGAAATAAATGATATATATCATTTTGATCAGCATCAGGAGTCGAGTCGGGTTAGTCATGCCCCTCTGACAATTCATCTTTACCAGAGACTGTCAGAGCTGGTGTAGAAGTTCTCACAAATCAAGTATAGTTATTTTGATCGAAGATCGATAAGAATCGATAAACGATTGCAGTCAAAGACACAGCTGTTGCAAGTATACCCAAACATATTATTAATTTGTTTAGTTAGATTGAACAAACTACTATCAGCAATACCCTACAGCCTGGCTTAGGGTATCTTCCAGTCGAGCGCATTCTTTATTTGATTTTGTCTGGAAATCTAGACTCAATAGTTGACAGACAAGTTTTCAATACGCATTTGCCATCAACTCTAAGCATAATATTCGGGCAAATAGATCTCACTATAAACTCAAGGAATTCACAAAATTTGCATTTACTTCTTTAAACAAGATTATGCAGAAATTTCCAGACATATTTAGACTCACTCCAAAGCAACTCATCAAATATACGATATTTAATATTTATTTAAATTCCAAAAATTGTTGAGCAAACACTAAACAAAAGATTTATTTATCTGCTCAAGATTAAACTTATCTGAATGTGTTTGGGGAAATAGATTTGAATTTAAATGTGAAATATTAAATATTTATTTAAATCAAAATAGTTGTGGAGCAACTCAAGATTAAAGTTATTTCGAGTAATTTATTTGTGCTAATATATTTCAAATTAAACGCGCTCCCACAAGCTAGAGAGATGCAGATATATATATGTATATATATGTATATATATGTATATATATATACATATATGTATCGCATATCGGTAGCATTGACAGATAAGTGAGTACGTCCAAGTCGAAGTCGACATTTTGGGGGCGATTGTCATTTATCAAAATCATTAATGCAATTACGCGACCCCGTAAGACTGACTATTCTGCTCCCTGTCGCTGTCTGTCGCTGTCTGTCTGTCCTGTCGCTGTCCGTCTGTCCGTCTTGGCTGGCTAATTATTTTGAATTATTCAATTTCATGTCTCAATTTAAATGCTCAGTGGCAATTAGGCAAAAGACGATTCTGGTTGCTCTGTGCCCATTATTGTTTCTGATGCTGCTGCTGCTGCTGTTATCTATCTGCCTGTGTCCAGTCATTTTAGTTTTTCTGCTGCCACTGCTGAGTGGCACTTTGATGCGTGCGACGAGAGTGTGTGGGTGGAGAGGTGGGCGTTGCTGATTGCTCTACAAATGCAAATTAGAAATGTGTGCGGCACTAAAATGAAAACCATTTAAATAATTGAAAATCGAATAAATCGCGAGCAGAACTGGAGGGGTGCAGGTGATATGGCAGAGCGCTGCTAAACCAAATGCAGCCGTAAATGAAACAGATATATCTCTCTCTATATATATATATGCCTAAAAATATCTTATATATATATATATATGTGTATAGCTTTGCATATATGAAAAGTATTGTGTGGTTTACTGATGTACAAAATCTAATTAATTATTTCATTAAAAGTGTATTTTATTGACATTCTAATTTGGATTTTTCGAACATTTTATATGCCTGGCAACTGTGTCTATACATACATATATATATATATATGTATAGATATATATGTATATGCGTTTATTCACTATTAAATTGTTTACAAATTTTGCGTGCGTTGCGTTTGCGACCTTTGCGGCGTATGCGGCGTATGCGCAATTTTAATTGGTTTTTAACCAATTTGCCTGCATTTTGCACAAATCCAACCAATTGCACATGTGTGTGTGTGTGTGTGTGTGTGTGTGTGTGTGTGTGCAGACTTTCTTAAATTTGCATATCCTAAATGACTTATTTGAACATGCCCTAATCAATTTCAATTGCCAAATTTAATAAAATATTTATGGGCAGAGCAATAAATACAAAATAACAGCTGAAGCTTAAATGCACTGGCAGAAAAGAAGTGCAGCTGCTCACATCTGAATATTACTGTAAATTAAAAAAAAAATACCAATCGATTGTTCCTCTAAAAACTATCGTTAATCGCTGCTTTAGTAAATCGATGTTGATGATTTTTGAAATACTAAATTAAAAGACTCGAAAAAGGGCAATTTGACTCGATAAAGCTTGGAATTGCTCCATAAAACCTGAACTCACTTTATAAGATATGATATATATATTATATATATATAAAAATGTATATATATATAACATTAACATTTGTAGTCATATCCTAGCTTTAGAAAAATGCTGGCTAGTTTCACACACTGTAGACACATACATGTACATATATATATCGCCTATCTTTGATTGCACAAACTAAATTCGATTAAGGATTTAACTGTGAATGCGTTATAAAATTATAGAATACCCTCACTGCAAGCGTATAATATGAATGGACTACCCTCAATAATGCTTAACGATTGCAAGTACATAAACCAAAGGCACAATGAGAGATATTTAGATAAAAATTATTGTTCGATTGCGTTGATGCCGCAATAATCATAATCGTTGTCATAAAGAAATACTCCGCCTCCGCCTCCACCTCCACGTCCGTCTCCGTCGAAGAAGTGCTGCGAGTGCGAGTATTTAAGTAGTTGATATGAGCGGGTGGCAAGGGGTGGCAGGGGCTGCTCTCCGTTTAGGGTCGTTGCTTCGTTTAACAAGGCGCCGTATCAATTTACCAAAATAGTTGGCATAAACGTTGTTATCCTTGTGTGTGTGTGTGTGTGTGTGTGTGTGTGTGTGTGTGTGTGTGTGTGTGTGTGTGGGTGTGTGTGTGTGTGTTTGCTTGCTGCTTGTCTAACAACAACTTGGATTTTGACTTGCCACCCGCCAGCTCCTTGGCACGCATATCGTGTACTTATATAATATATGTACATATATATATATATGTATATATGTATGTATGTATTTATATATATTCATATGTATGTGATATGATTGGATATGAAGCGTTTTGTGTTGTGTTGTTTTGTAATTCGTTTTTTATTTACTATTATCATTTACATTTATTTGTTATTATGCTATGAAACCCGCTCCTACATTACACACACGTATCACACTCTCCCCGAGTGTGTGTGTGTGTGTGTGTGTGTGTGTTTGGTGTGTGTCAGCGTCGCTTGGCCTTCTTCATTTGAATGGCTTTTCGGTTGTTTCACGCAATAAGCATTTTTGATGTGTTTTGTTTTGGACAGGCGAATTGAGATTTGACTTCCAATTTTAGTTGCACATTTGGTGCCAACGTGAGAGAAATGCAATTGCGTTGCACACACACACACACACACACACACACATCCTGTCAGCATATATATATATATATATATTTATATATGTATTTTTTGTTGTTTTCATTTACATATTTTGCTCTGGTTACCAACCAGTTCTGCATTACTGTTGTGTGTGCCTGTGTGTGTGTGTGTGTGTGTTTTTTTGGGGTCGTTTTTTGTTATTGTTGCTGCCCCTTTCGAATTTATGCGATACGACGCGAATGTTTGTTCAATAAACGAAATAATTGTCGGCAAGTGTGTTATGATGAAATTGTTTTGGGTTACTTCATAAATTAGCGCACAAAAACACACACATACACACACATACACACATACACACATACATGTACATGTATATAGAAGGGCTGCTTTGCCTGCCACCGCCGCCCTTAAATAAGTTTCAAATTGGCTTTTTACCAGCTGACTAGCATTGATTGCGCCTCTTCCTCTTCCTCTCAGAATTTCGTTTTGTTTTTTTTTTTTGAAGAATTTCAATTATTTTAGTCTAGAGCCAAGCTCTGATTGCTGGTGCAGGCACATACATAAATCTAGACTCAAATATACATGTATGTGCTGAACATAATCGAATTTAAAGCGCAATATCATTAATCAACTGGCGCAGCGCCGCAACCGGAATGTAAACACACACACACAAACACAAACACACACAGTAAAAAAGTGAAGGAAAAATTCTGTGAAAATTGTAGTGGAATGAAAAATGAGCGTGTCGCAAATGCAGGCGCCAATTGCAATCGAAAAGTAAATGCATTTTTTTATTTATTCCTTTTTTTTTTGTGTTTTGGTTTTTTTTTTGTGTGTGTTTGGAGGCACCTGTGATTATTTTGATAGGTGGGGCGTTACGCTGAGCGGAAGATCATAATCGTGAAGGCAGGCAGATGAATGGGTTTATAAACATATTTGGCAGGCAGCACATCGATCAGCATTTACGAGTACATCTGGAGTACCCTCGAGAGCTGTAGGCTCAGACAACGCTCGCCTCGCTTCTAATGATCTTGTACAATTATTTTGGCTTGTAACTTCAAACTTCAAACTTCAGAAAACTGAAAAACTCAGAAAACGCCAAGCGATCGAGACGAGTTGAGCATTGTTCGCTGCTTGTAAACGGTTAAATTAAATTGATTTGCGTCTAATGCCCCCGACAAGTGGCCCGCTCGGTGCGCTCGCTCGTAATTAATGATTCCATTAGACACCACACGGAGGGGCAGCTGAGCAGCTGAGCAGCTGAGCAACAGCAGAAACTAAACAACTGGGCAACCATTGAGCCGCCAGCGTCGTCTCGCTGCTTAAGTATGAATAATTGGTAATAGTATTTAATGATTGGGGCTGCTGCTGCTGCTGCTGCTGCTGTTGCTGCTGCTGCTGAGGGCCCACCTGCCTCAGACGGTGGCAATTGAACCCAAAAATGAGCCAACGACTCATGTGTTTCCATCGGTTTCTCTCTATGCGCCCAACCCATTGAAAATCTACCAAAGCTTTTATTTATTTATTTAATGTGCTCTAAAAAAATAAAAAAAAATACAAATTACAAATTAATTTCAAGTTGCAAACAAATGTTGCAAAAATATAAATAGTAAAAATTAAATAATAAAAGCGAAAAGTAAAAAGTTCACAATTTTTGGAAAAGTTTCTTAATCATAAATTAATAATGCGAATTCAATTTAAAATTAAAACTAAAGCAGCAGTTTAAAGAGAAAGATGGAGAGAGAAAGAGAGAGAGAGAGAGAGAGAGAGAGAGAGAGAAAAGAACTAAATTCTATGTGCTTGAAGAATAATATAATTAATTTGCAACTAAAAGTTTTACTCCAAGTTATAAAAACTGAATAAGAGAAAAATATGCAAATCAGCGAGAAAGAGAGAGAGTGATAGACAGAGAGAGTAAGAGAGAGTGAGCGTGAGAGAGTGAGAGAGAGAGAGAGAAAGATATTAATCTGAGTTCAAGATTATTATTAATATGTAAATAAAAGTTTTACTATTAAGTTAATGTATTAAGTCTGAATATAAGATTGCGGAAAGAAACATGTGTAAATCAGTGTCTGTTCGTCTTTCTCAGAGAAAGAGAGAGAGAGAGAGAGAGAGAGAGAGAGAGAGAGAGAGAGAGAGAGAGAGATAGAGAGAGAGAGGGAGCTAGGGATATCAAATTTCAAATATGAATTTTAGGATTTTTTTACTTTAAGCAAACTTTGTCGACGAGTTGATTCATTTCGGAAATATCAATCTGCCTTGATTACGGATGAGCATTGAGAGAGAGAGAATGAAAGAGTGAGAAGAGAAGATAAGAGCAAGGGCCTTCAAATTACAAATATAACTTTCAGCAACTACTTTAAGCAAATCAAGTTTATATAACTTTGCCGACAACTTGCTTCATTTGCTTGACACATATATCTAATATTTTTTTATTCTTCTATGTTTGATTACAGATAAAGAGAGAGAGAGAGTGAGTGAGAGAGAGAGTGAGAGAGAGTGAGAGAGAGAGAGAGGAGCTGCCCCACCAGAACAGCTTTAGTAAACGTGTTCCGTCCATGGTTGAGGCCGCAAGAGTTCGGTGAAAATGGACAAAGGCCGTCCGAGGTTGCCACAACTTACGCTCAATTAGCACAGGGAGCAGGAGCCGGAGCAGGAGCTGGAGCAGGAGCAGCAGCCACAGCCGGAGCCAGAGCAAAAAGCAAGCCAACAAATTTTGGCTACAAAACGGCCAACTGTAAATATTTGCGAATCTGCAGACAAAGGCAACAAACAAAGCAAAGCCAAACATAAAAGAAATAAGGAATTAGCAACAAAAGGCAGCAGCGTGGATCGAGGAGACCATTAGGATAAAGCACACACACACACACACACACACAAACACACACACGCACACATACACACACACGCAGACCAGGAGAGAAGCAGTAGCAGCAGCAGCAGCAGTAGCAGTGGCAGTGGCAGACAGGAAGTCAAGGACACGTCACAAGTTGCTATAAATGACCGAGTCCACTCAGCTGCAAACGGCGGAGAACAACAACGCGGGCGTGGTCAAAATGGAGCCACCTCCATTGGCGACCTCCACCAGCACCCACTCAACGTCGTCGTCGTCACAGCACACACACTCCTCGCACACACAGCACTCGCACTCGCACGCGCTGGCGGCAACAGCAGCTGGCGGCGCCGGTACGGCGCTATCGCCAGCGACGCCACCGTTGCTGCCACCGCTGGGGCACAGCTCGCAGCAGCATTATGCGCTTAAGTGGAACGACTTTCAAACATCCATACTCAGCTCGTTTCGGCATCTGCGCGACGAGGAGGACTTTGTCGATGTGACGCTCGCCTGCGACGAGCGCTCCTTTACCGCCCACAAGGTCGTCCTCAGCGCCTGCAGTCCCTACTTCCGCAAGCTGCTCAAGGCCAATCCCTGCGAGCATCCCATTGTCATCTTGCGCGACGTTCGCAGCGACGATGTCGAGAACCTGCTAAGGTAACCATCAATCACACAACTATTCATTTAAGTTCATTTCAATTTCAATTATTCTTCAATTGAGTATTCGACAAAACCACCAATTTCCCTACTCCCAATTTGTTGAACAATCAATCAAGAATTTCTTAAATTTAGCACTTTTTAGATTAAAAATTGAAAGAAAGAATGAAAGAAAAAGAATTCGCAAACAATTTCAATGTTGAAATCCTTTTCTTTTGCTGTTAATCGAACATAGTGCTTGATTGAAGAACGTTTTCACTTGTTTTAAGTATTGATTTAAGCTAATCTTGCCATTCTGCCTCTGGCCCGCCCCCTTTTCACAGTTTTATGTACAATGGCGAGGTGAATGTCAGCCATGAGCAATTGCCAGATTTTCTGAAGACGGCGCATCTGCTGCAGATACGCGGTCTGGCGGATGTCAATGGTGGTTATCCCTATGTCAAGGCTCTTTCCGCAGCCCTCAGTCACAACAACAACAACAACAATAACAACAACAATGCCGAAAGCAGCAATCACAACAAAATCAGCAACTATTTGCCCACAGCCAACAACAATAACAACAGCAGCAGCAGCAGCAACAGCAACAACAACAACAACAGCAACAGCGTCAGCAACAGCAGCAACAACAACAACCATAACAACAACAACAACAACAACAACAGCCACAGTCACAGCCAGAATTCACCGTTCAGCACTCCGCAGATGCCAGCAACAGTGCCAGCAGCAACATCAGCAGCAGCTGCCGCTGCGGCAGCAGCAGCATCACTAACAGCAGCAGTTGCTGCTGCAGCCGCAGCATCGACAGCATCGAATTTGCCGCGTGATGCACAGCGCGGGGAGCAGGGCAATGCGGCACCGAGCAGTGGTGGCAGCAGCAACAGCAGCGGCCCACCCGCCATCCAGGAGCTAAAGGCATCCGCAGCGTCGCCCGTAAGAACCAACATCCCCAATCCCCAAACAAGTGCAAATCCAAGCAAAGTAATTTCAGCTTGAGTTCGCTATTTGCATATTAAACGCCACTAATCCCAATCCTTAAATCATTTTCATCCCTTCATTTGTCTTGGAACCCCCGTGCGTACTTTAGGCCAGCAGCAACCATTGGGATCTGAGCGACATGGAGGGCAGCCGCAAGAGTCATTTGACGCCGCCGCCCCAGAAACGCATCAAGAGCGCCGATCTGTTTCGTGCCCAGCATGGCATCAGTCCAGAGCGATTGCTGCTCGACCGTGAGTTCCCGGTGGCGGGGCAGCATCCGCTGACAAGGAATCGCAGCCGGGACACGTCCAAGGATCGCGATCGCAGTCTCGAGCTGCGCGAATCGCTGCTCGGCCAGGCCCTGGAGAACAGCAACGGACAGCAGGCCAATCAGGTGCGTATTATTCAAATGGGACATCTGTAAGCAAATACTTCCAAAGTTTTTCTAAAGTTGTGCAAATTTGTGCAAAAGATCCTAAATGGGTTTTGGGCAGCATTACGCGAACTACAAGTTGGAACAAAAAGAGGCAGAAAATTACTTGTCTTTCTGATCGGAACTATAAAATTAAGTTGGCTGATTAACTGATTAACTTAAGCTTGGGCTCTAAAAGTATGCCCAAATCATCAACACATTCAATGCGCGATGCAATTTATTCCTGCAATATATATCCTATAACATCTTCAACTTTTGTCCTGTCTATGTGCAGAAACATGATCTCGGCCAGAGTGCTGGCGAGGACTCGAACAGCAGCGATACGGAGCCGTCGGATCGCGGAGATGGCCAGCATGATGGGACACTTGATGGCATGGACAATCAGCGTTCGCACTCCTTTCCCAATGCATTCCTGGGCCTGCAGGGCCTTCCCGGCCTGCTGCCAGGACCTTCCGGCCTAGGCGGCAATGATTTCGGTGAGTGAGAACAGCAATCATGCTCTTAATATTATTATTATTAGTATTATTATTGATACATATTTTGATACATATATTTATATATATGCAGCTTGAAATTCGTTTACACTTTGTTATCGATTAATTGAGTATTTGCCTCTTGTGTATGATTTATCGATCGAATTGACGATTGTCGCGAATAATTTGCGTATGATTTGCATTTGCTACAAGTTACTAACTATCGATAGCTATCGATAAACCGATAAACGGCAGGGCATTCAAATTCGACAAACAATTGGCCAACAAAAAAAATGAAGAAAATCAAAATAAAAGCAAAACCAAACAAACAAGAAAACCCAAAAAGAGAAACCTAAAAAGAAAACCAAACAATTTATAATTATCATATATAAGTATAGTTAAGTGCGCTGTGTATCGATTGTTATCGGTTTATTGTCAACTTTTTAATTGCATTTTGCATAACCAAAACCACAACAGTAATCTCAAGTAGAAATTTATCATTTAAGTAACGCAGTGAAACTCACAAACTCTTTGATATATCCAAGTATCGATAACCATTATACACCTGATTGTCATCGCATAACCAAAACAATTATTCTAATTATCAAGTAAAAGCTTATCTATTTGATTATTAAGCAGTGAAACTCAGAAACTCTTCGACTTGTCTGCTTGTCGATAACACATATCGATATACTTTGATTTAATTGATTTTTATCGGTTTAGTGGCAATAACCAAACCAACAATACTATTTAAATGCCGAAGCGTAGAAATTCTACCAAATGTCTGCCTATCGATAACACGTCTCGATACACTTATCACAATCAAATAAAGGATGCTCATTTAGCGTCGCATCACGCCCAACGAGTTGTCCAAATCGAGGCAATCATTAGGCCCATAACCCACTACGGGATTAACACTAACACAACAACAATAATACCAATCCGAAGAAATATGCGTCCGCCACGTGTCGCATTAGTAAACTTCTGTACAACATAACATTTGCACTTTGTGATTATAAACATATATATATCTATATATATATATATATGTGTATGTGGAAGGAGAGGTTGGATGTGTGGAGTGTTGGAATAAACGGTCGTAATGTTCATTTACGTATGTGCAAATGTTTCGAATAACGCACAAAAAATGATTATTATTACTATTGCGATTACTATTTCGATTACTATTATTATGATTATGATTACCATTCGATATTATGCGGATGCGAATGTGAGTCTGAATGTGAATGTGAATGGGAGTGTGAATGTGCTTGTGCTTGTGTTTGTGGCTGAAACCCGTTACAAATATGAATCGTTTCGCATTCGTTACACTCAGCCACACACTTACTCACACACACACACTTACTCACACACACACACTCACACACACACACAGACACACGCTGGCAAGTCAAGAACTCGTTGAGACTGCCCCTTATAGCAACTACCCCCCGCATCCCCCCCGTCACTCTGCTTGTTTGTGTTGCCGTAGCACATTACACGCACTTTGTATAGCGTCGCAAATGTCGCATTTATCGCGCATTAAAATGATAATGGCGCCTCGGCCTCAGCCTCAGTGGCAGCCTCAGTGGCAGCCTCAGTGGCAGCCTCAGCCTTAGCCGAAGCCTTAGCGAACTAAGAGCACAGCTAGCTGGCTGCTTCTAGGCTGATACTACACTGCGCAAAAAGTATTAAAAAAATATATTAAAATAAAAAAAGAAGATTTAAGCAAAGCAATCTTCAGTCAAGTCTAGAAAGCTTTAGCTCAAATGAAGATAATTTATATATTATATTGTTATATAGAAATTAGCTATCAAACATACAAGGAATGTTCATGTGGTCAGTACACATTTGTTTTCTCTCAGTGTATATGGTTTTGGGGTTCAAGTCCTGGCTAAGCTAACGCTGCCATTTAATATTCAGCGCACATAGATCATTGCAGCAAATGTTGACCGGCTGCTGGCCTGTTGGTCTGTTGGTCGTTTGTTGGGTCGACCGACCCGTCGGTCTGTCCAACTGACTGTCGTCGCAGCTGCCTCAGAAAGTGCGACAGAGAAAGAGAGAGAGAGAGAGAGAGCAAGTAAGCCTGCTAGCTCGTCGCAAAGAAATCAAATTTAATAAAGCATAAACATTCAATAAGCTTTCGACTTGCACGCCCACAGTCCCCCTCTGTTCCCATACATCCCCCCACACTATTTGCCCACATCCTGCGTCACATCCCATCACATCACACGTGGTGGCAGAAAGTCATTTGAAATTCCGGACAACGGTAACGGTAACGGACTTCGAGAACTAGGCTCACTCGTACTTGTTGTATTTGTGCTCTTGGCCATCCCATCGCATCCCATCCATTTGGCAATCGGAATCGAAAATATTAACGGCCCAAGCGGCAAAAGGATAAAGTTTTGTGCAATGATAAAAATGATAAGTTCCCATTTTTGTTTTTTTGTTTTTTTGTTTTGTGTTTTGTTTTGTCGTTTCTATGCTATATGCCGATGTGTTTGTACGCCCATTTCCAGCAAAGGGACAAACAAAAAAAGGACGACACACACACGCCGACACACCCACACACCCACATACATACACACATATTTAGATTTTATTTCGTTTTATTGCTTTTTTGTGCATTCGATTTATTCGAAGACGTTTGCCAATGGCCGAAAAACGGACTTGGAAATTGCGCACATGTGTGCGCAAGGACTTGAGAGCTAACCGTCCCGTGCCCCCACACCCGCTTCTACCACTCTCTCCTCTTTCTCTCTCTTGCTTTTCTAAGCAGCCCGCCCTTGATTTGCAATCCCACATTTGCTACACAATCCACACGGTCCAGCTACAGCTCCAGCTCCAGTCCACCGTCCAGTTATATGAGTCGGGTTTTCATTTTAATATATTTGCGCCCTTCTGCCACACCCCCCTCTCATGCAGCACCGCCCCGAAAGTGTCACACACTCGCAATCAGATGCGGGCCAAGTGGTTGAGCAGACAAACTACAAAGGCGAAAAAGTTTACTTTGCAAAAATCCGTTGCAGAAACATTTATAAAGTAGCCAAGTGGCAACCCGCTCGCTCCCCTGCAAGATGTGGCAGCCAAGGTGGCAGCAGTAAAGCGAAGATGTTAAAAAAAAAATAAGAAGGACGAGAGCGTAGGAGACAACGCTGACCCGCCAGAAGGCGTTGCCCAATCCAGCGACATTTTAAAATGAAAATGATAGCAAAAAAGACGAGACCGAGAAAATGCGAACAGGGAATATGTAGTTGGAGGTGGACAGGCAGTCGAAACATTGACAGCAAATAAATGGCAGCCCAAATAATAACAGCGAATGGGAGGTGCAGCTTCGGTGTGTGTGTGTGTGTGTGTGTGTGTGTCTACAAAATTAAAAAAATAAAAAAACATTGGACAAATAAAACAAATAAAACAAATAGAACACAAACGGTAATATTCAGACAGAGTTTGGCTTTTTGGCAGTGGAAAATTGCAGCGCCAGCACAGCGCCATCTGTCGGCGATTGTTGTAGTTGCAGTGGTCGCTTTGCCAGGCGTCAAGAAAGTTGTGGCCTGGTCCATGTTATCTATCTCTTGGCCAATGCAGTTGGCTGTTGGCAGTTGGCAGTTGGCGCCTCAAAAGACGTGGGTGTAGAAAAATCATTGACATAAAAGGCCATTTGCTCATTTCTTGTGCACAGAAACCGAAATGCAAAAGTTCCGGAACAGGGGAGACGCGACTTGGACTTGGTCTTGGCCGGACTGAGTGGCGCTGGCCGAAGCTAATGCGCAAAGTTTCTTTTCAGTTCTATTTGCCAGCTGCGCTCCCTCACATGCTGCGGCCAAATGCATTATGTTGTGCCACATTCGTTGAGATTACAGTCAGCAGATGTGTGGCCAGCAGTGGGCGAACGGGTGGGGGTTGGGGGCAAGCGAGTATATAATGTGAGACTTGCTTTTTAGATGAGCCAACACACAATCTAAGGTGATTGGGGATTAGCAAGAATCAGTACTTCTTCAATAGCTTTAAGTTTTCATTTCATTTTACTCTTGGAGCTGTGATCAAAGTTAAAAACTTAACGAAACGAAAATAAATTAAATATATTAATTAATTTCAACACAGATTCACAAACCCGAAATGAAACTCATTATTGTATTCATGATGATACTAGTTTGTTCAATATTAAAATATTTGTTAGCTAACCAAATCTATATTTCTTAACTGATTTTAGTGATTTTTTGCAATAATATTTAAGTTTGAAGAAATTGAGACGCCTGAAAGTAGGCAACATAAAATTTGAATACAAAGCAAAGCAATTTTCAGCAGGAGTTTTTGGCAAAACTAAAACTAAGAATACGAAATGTGTGTAGAAAAGGGCAATAGAGATATTAAGTAGACAGAGAGAGAGAGAGAGAGAGAGAGAGAGAGAGAGAGAGAGAGAGGGAGGTGGACGGAGAGAGGGTGTAGAATAAAATTAGCAGCCGGCAATAATCATGCGAGGAACATTTCTCAAGCCAAACAAAACGCGCCCAATTTCGGGATAGTGTGAGTGTGCGTGTTGGCCAACTCTATGTTATGCGTGTGTGTGTGTGTGTGTGTGGGGTTGTGTGTGTGTTTGTGGGGTTGGATGATGGCAGTCTTTTATATGTATATATCTATGTATGTGTTGGCGTGTTTGCATTTAATAAATTCGATTAACAACGGAATAAATACGCTTAAATGCGGAAAATAATGAAAACTAACGAAAAGCGTTTTGTTAGACGTCGACGTCGACGTTGACGTCGCTTGGGCGCCGCTTTCATTCTATACGGCATTCAATCATTCCATTCAGTTATTCATTCGTTTTACGAGCTGTGTTATTATTGTAAATATGTTGTTGTTGCTATTGTTGCTGTTGTTGCTGTTGTTGCTGCTGTTGTTGCTGCTGTAACAAATACAAATACATTACGTGAATAAACGCACCCATTATTTCATTTCATCAAGAACCATTAACGCCAACACGCTTGCAAGCCACCTCCCAACAACATTTGCCCCACCCACCGCCCCAGCCAACCACACTACACACACACACACAATCGCACACACACACAATCGCACACACACACAATCGCACACACACACAATCGCACACACACACACACTCACTCACCGCGCCTTGTGGCAACCACTTGGCCAGCTTGACTTGCCCCACTCCTGCCCCTCCGGCCAGGACATGAATATGCAGACAGCCAAGCCGCACAAACTTTTGCCCGGATAATGAGTAAAATGATTGGAAATACGCTTTCAGTTTGCCTCAGCATCCAAATGTGTATCCCATGTAAGTCATTCTCATCTTTGGAGGTGTCCTCGCTTGATTTGTTGGACCACCTAAAATGTCATCCGATATTTGGTAAAGCTGTGGCAGTTTTTTAATTAACATTCATTTTTTATCGAAGGAGCTAAAGCAGTTTAGTGGAGCTAAAATATTATTTATAAATAATACCAAATTTTATTTGCGTCAGTTAACTCAAACCTGACCAAACCTTAACTAAAATTGAATTTATTAAACATAATATAAACCACGTATAATTTGAGTAAATCATATTTAATAAATCAAATCCTAATTTGTATTGTTTTAACTGTTGTTTAACTCTGATTATTTCTCTAAAAATGATTCTTTTTTATCACTTTTTTTCTCAACTTAAAAATCATCTCGTGAAATTCCAGCGTTCGAAAATTTGTGACCCTTCAAAAACAAGCCTTAATTGATAGCCAAAAAGCAAAGCAACTCGAGTATGTTTTAAGTTAATGCTCTTAACATTCTTTCGAGCATAAATTGAGCTTATCTTAAATTAAAATTGTTATATTGGAGCATTTATTCCTACTTGCCACAAGAATTTAGTTTGCTTTTGCTTGAGCTATTTGCGTAGCTAAAAGCGGCGCCTGGCCTGCAAGTATGCAAAAAGCCTGATTGCATTTGGAATAGTTTAATAGAGTTATAGTTTCACGCAACAGACACAAAAGCAAAGTGCCAACAATAGAGCAAAAAACAACACAAACAACAAAAAAAAAGCAGAAAAAAACGTTATCAAATTAATTTGAAAAACTCGCATCTGCTGCACGTCACACATAAACGCACAGCCTGCTCGCAAGAGTCTCACATAGATGTGTGTGTGTGTGTGTGTGTGTGTGTGTGTGTGAATACACACATATATATGATATATATTATATGTACAGTAACAAACTGGCAGGGACACTTTCGGACACACACACGCAGGAGCGGGTGTGTGCAGAGGGTGTGAGTAGCTGGACCGAAAACGAAACCGAAACTAAAAACTTTTGAGTTAAATTCTCGCCCTAATGTTTATGTAGATGAGGGATTATGTCATTGTGTGTGAGCAGCCAGCTAAAGGAAAACCCCAAGCATACACACACACACACGCACACACACACGCACACACACACGCACACACAGAGAAAGGGCGACGTGGCTGGGGTAGATGTCAGTGGTAGTGGCTTAGAAAGTCCAGAGCTGGAAAGCCCATTGCAGCACTTGAAAATTCGAATTTTCTGCTTAAACTTCATTTGGAAATAGTTTAGCCTACACTTGCCAAAATAGTCTATTGATTATTTATATTTATTCCATAAGCTGTGCACAAATTACACACTTATATTCATATATAAAAGAAAACAAATAAAACTATTATTTTACGAATGGATTTTGAATTTGGAAAAAAAGCAAAGAAAAACTTGGATGAAAACTGCAAATTTCCTTTATATTTATTTTACAAGCAGTGCATGGTATTAAAAAGAATTAAAAATGCTAAAAATAATAAACGAATTGAAAGATTTTGAAATTGGAATTTCACATAAAAAAAGCTTCTTTTGAAGCAATTTATTTTGATTTGGAATTTATGTTTATTTTGCAAGCAGTGCATGAAAATTGTAATTATAATTTATTTTCAATTTATTATTTGCTTGTTTATTATATATTTTATTATTTATTATTGTTATTATTCGCTTTATATTTTGCTTATTATTATTTCACGATATGAAAAAGGGACAACAAGTTTTTGGGGCAAAGGCAATGTTTGTCATAGAAAATACATTAAATTTAAACAAAATTTGTAGTTGCTGGCTGTTTGCTTGTTTTGTGTTGTAGTTGTTGCTGTTGCTGTTGCTTTTGTTGTTGTGCTACTTGAGCTTAACACACACACACACACACACACTTAAACTGTCGCTCTGTCTCTTTTTAGTTATATAGACACAAAGCCCAGGCGCAAATGTAAAACTTTTCAAAACTATTCGGTTTCGACCCCCAGGGGTGGGTGCCTTTTTCGCCCGGCTTTTTTGGGTTTTGGCAGCCCTTCTGCTGCCACGTCGTATTTTAAATTCAAGTGGTCTTTCACACACACACACACACACACACATATAGGTATATATATATATATATATATATATATATATATATATATATATATATTTGTATATAAATAGAGAAATGTACGTGTTGGTTACGTCGGTGTTATGCTTAAGGATTTCGCCTACGAATCCGTATCCGAATCCGTTTCAAATGCGAATTTATTTCGACAAAATATTACAAAAGTCAAAGACACAAACCATTCCACATACACATACACATACACATACATACGTACGTACGTACTCCATGCGACGGCATCGTCAGCCGCATGGAAAAAGGTCATTTTTGGGCCATGGAATTTACATAAATCCATATGGATGCCGCCATGTCCAAGTGTAAGTGTTAGTGTGTGTGTGTGTGTGTGTGTGCAACTGAGTCCATTTGAAGTCCTGCTTCAGCTACAGCTCCACCTCCTTGCAGCTCGTCTTTAGCCAGCGTCTTCTTTTGGGCCACGTGCCGTTGACAGAGCCGAAGCATTGAAACGAACTCTCGCCTGCAACCTTTTTGGTATTTTTGCTTATCACACAAAGCTGCTGCTGCTATATGTGTGTGTGTGTGTGTGTGTGTATCTATGGATACATGTGTCGCTGACTGACTGAGTGCTATTTGCCTCGCTTTCGAACCCATTGATAGCCGAGAGTCGAGAGCAGCCACCACCCCTCCCCAAAAATGTTCAGCTTTCAAATTGCGGCGATTGTATTACCAGCTGCTCTGTGTGTGTGTGTGCGTGTGTGTGGGTATGTGTGTGTGTGTGTGTGTGGTGTATGTGCGTGCGGTTTTCAAACGGAAGTTGTACGGTAAAGCAAGCGACGGCTGCCTTTATTTCGGCCTTTTCCATTTGACCCCGTTGCTACTTCGTCTTCATCTTCAGCAACCCTTCCCCCCCCTCACACATACCACCACTTCATCCCGCTCCGCTTCATCACTGACGCATTGATATCCCTTTTAATGGATGAATTATTGCCGCACATGCTAGAGTAGTTGCTCGACTCTGCCACACTGCCCCGCTGCCCCGCCCTGAGTTGCTGCTTCACCTTCAGCTGAAGCTTTCGGCTCTTTCTTTCTGGACGAGCGACTTGAGCAAGTTCTCTTTATCCTTTTGCGTACACACACTCACACACACACACACACACGCACACAGAGATGGTTTGTTTGCATTTCATTTCCTTCAGCTAAGTCCTGCCCCCTCCCTTCTCTAGTCTTCATCCTCTTGTGAGTTGACAGCGTATTTTGCGTTGGTTTCTGTTTGGGGTCAGTTAATTAAGCAGCCTCATACGCTTCGTTGGGGTGCTCTTGCACCCCCGTCCAACCCCCCTCGCTGGCAGCCCCGCAACCCCTTTCGCATTAGCAGAACACACTTGCGCCGGATATGCCCGGATACGCAGAAATGCGCCAAATATCCATAATAATTGAAGGATATTACATCAATAAACCGAATGGTTGCCACACCCCCACCCCCACCCCCGACCTCAAACAGTATTGCGGATATATCTCCTGTTTATGTGCGCACTGACCGCAGAGCGCTGAAAGGGGGGCGTGGTGGGAGGGGGGGGGTGTCAATATCTGACAGGATGAGAGCTGCATTTTAATATTTCTAAGTATCGACGCACACTCGCATATAATTCAGGCATTGACAGCATTGAAAGCGCCTACACACACACACACACACACAGGGTGTGAACTGATGTGAGGAAGGGGGTAGGGGTGGTGGGGGTTGGATGGGGTCATATATGCGAGATTTGGTATGTGTTTGTGTCAGGCGCCTGCCAACAGGCAAAGCCATAAACTAAATTTATTGCAAATATTTCCTCAGCAATGAGCAATTTGTGCGATCGAATCCTGTGGACCTCAATCCAAATACACACAAGTGTGTGCCAGTGTGTGTGTGCGAGTGTGTGTGTGTGTGTGTGTGTGTGTGTCTAACGTGTCGATGATATATATTTGTGGCAACAATTCATGAAGCTGCCCCCAAATCCCCCGAAACCCAAAGCCAAAGTTGACCGCCAATGAAAAGCAGTGAAACAATGTGCTATAATTTTTTGCTGCATACGCTTCCAATACAACTAGTCCAATATTAAGTATATACATATATATATATATAGATATATATTCGTTGTCTGGGCTAAATCTTGCATTCAATTGAGCTTAGTTTCGATGTAGTCCAGCGATTTACATTTAAGTGCTCTATTAAACAAGTCGCACAGTGTACTTATTGATTTATTGTTGCCGTATTTATTTTGCTGTGCGATTTATTTGCCTGGACACTCGACACACACACACACACATTCACATACACCAGCACACACAAGGCACACACAATTCTAAACAGCAGCCACACAGAAACACACACACACACACACACAGCAGCAGCAGCAGCAATGGGTCTTCAAAGTACGAAAAATATGTGGAAAAGAGTTTTTAGTTGTGTTACCAGCAAATAACACGCACAGCAACACACACACACACACGCATTCACACACACAGGCGCAAAACATACACACACACACAGAGAGCAGTAAAATAAAATTACTCATACGCTCAGTCGAACACACACACACACGCGCACAAAGCACACACACACACACACACAAAGCGACAGGCCGACAAAATGGTTGGCCAACGACGTCTAAACAACAACAACAACAACGACAACAACTGCAACAACAACACGCGCAGCAATAACAAACATGAATTTTAACAAAATACAATTTCAATACAATTCAAACTTTCTAACACACACACACACACACACACACACACACACACACATACAGCTACACGCATGTTAGAGCAAGCTAGCACTACACACTACACTGTGCTGCTTGGGTGCCAACCGCAGTGGCAACAACGCTATCGCAATGACTGTGCCACCACCTCCCCCTCTCCCCAGCCTACTCAACCAAAAAAACACCAGCACAACCCAAGCCGCAATCCTCCACCCCGAAATGAATATGAAACTAAAACTTCCTCTACTCATTTCCTGCCCCCCCCCCCCCCCCCCTTTCCCCGTTCACCTCCCTGTCTGCTGATAGTGGGCAAAAAACAGTAGCTGACTGTCTCTCGTTGCCAGTTTTCAGTTGCGCTCTAAAATTCATACATTCATTACCATCGCATTTCATTCAACACCCAACCCCCCCTCAACCCCTCTCAACCCACAACAGCCCCCCCTCAACTCACACAAAAGTTAAATACAATCGCTGGCCCGTAAACAAAGCGCCAACCGGCAAATCGCAGACGCCTCCCCTCAGCCCCTGCTCGCTTCTGCTTAACTCTGCTGCTCATAAAGTAATAAATTGTAGCATAAATAGTGGTTCGACTTGGACAGAAGATGTTTGTGCGCCCGGCTTAGGTGAGCTGGTTGGACGAGCTGACTCCAACTAGCCCCCAGCTGCTGCTCTTTGAGAGAGTAACTGCCTCAAGCAGCCGCTGAGCAATTCATCTTTAGTTATTTCTGTTCACTTTGCGCTGAAGTGCAGCTGGCTAAGACACACCTCGACCCCCCACCCCCCCGCATCGGAAGGGATCAGTGTGGAGCTAAAACTATGCTTATTTGCTTTTGTCACGCCCGCAAGCCCCTCCCCCATCGCAGCAGCCGCTGGCACCCTTTGCTCGTCCTAAATTACCCCCAACACACAATGCTAACCACACACGACCACATCGTTCATCATTGCGCCCGTGTGTGTGTGTGTGTGTGTGTGCGTGCTGATGGGAAGCTGTATGTGTGTGTGGGGCTTGTTTGCCAGTTGGTTAGGGGTGGAGCTGGGGGGGTGAGGTGTGCTGCTTAGGTCTAGCATTGCTCTGACTGTACTAATGAATTACGCAATCTAAAACTATGTACATTTAATTCAAATTCACAAAACTGTACGCCAAACTAACCAACAACGCACACACACTCACACACACACACGCACACACACCCAACATGGGCGACCCAACAACAACAACAAAAGCAAAAACAACAAGCACAAGTTTTTGGGCAAACTTTTTTGCTGCCTGCGTCAGCATCAGCATCAGCGTCGACGTCAACAGCGCAGTCGATGCCGTATATATTTTTGGGAATAATTCAAAGCGAATACATTTTTGGGCCATGCAGCGTCCATCTATCCAACCAACCAACCAACCAACCAGCCAGCCATCCATCCATCCATCCAACCATCCAACCCCATCAGCAGATGGCCTGGCCTCGCATCGCCTCGCCTGGCCTGGCCCCGTATTGTATAGCCGTATACCGTTATAGTTTGGCAACTTCCCTTTTGCTGCTTCATTCGCCATTCCATTAGCGACACCATTGGCGTCAACGTCAGCATCCATCGCACATGTCCCTGCAATTGTTCTTGCTTTGGCCAGTTGAAAAGGGGTGGGGGGTTGGGGTTGGGGGTGGGGCAGGCACAGGCAAAACACGAAAGCAAAAGCGTGCGCAAAAAGCAGCAACAACAACAACAACAACAATAACAGTTATATTCCCATATAATATTCGTACACACTTTGCAAACATGTTTGTCGATGATGTATTATACAAAATGCCCATAAAAAGGCCCGCATGAGCGAGATGGCAAGGCACAAAAAGGTGACGGGGACTAGAGAAGGAAATTCAGCCAAAGCCCGGGATATTTATATATGTATGTGTGTGTGTGTGTGTGTGTGCGTGTGCGAGAATGAGAGCATCCGATGGCGTAATCATCGTTTGTCTCTCTACATATTCGTACATGTCTATGACTATGTGTGTGTGTGTGTGTTGTTGTGTGTGGTGTGTGTTGGTGTGTGTGTGTGTGTGTGTGTGTGTGAGCCACTAAATCGAAATGCCAAAATGCCCATTTCTATTCTGTGTTGGCCCCGCATAAGCGATACAGACATTTCGTTTTTTGGGGTAATACATCAAACTAGCCGCATCAATAGCACACAGACACACACACACACAAACACACACACATACACGCACACATACTAGGGGTATATTTATATACATTTGTATCTGTGTGTGTCTAGTTGGGCTGCATGCGGCGTGTTAAAATAAAACCAACAACGACGACTACAAAAACAATAGCCAAGTTAATATATCCATGGGTCCCTTGTGTGTGCGTGTGTGTCTGTATGTGTGTGTGTGTGTGTGTGTGTCTGTGTGTGTGAGTATATGGAAAAAGAGTAAAATACTTCATGCAGAACCGAGCCAAAAATCGAATAGATAGAACTGAAGAGCAGCAGACAATTCGGCGAAGGACAACACAAAAAGTTGTTGCCACCAAAAGTAAAGGAGATAATCTTGGCCATAAGATGAAGAAGAGCCAACTGCTTGCCAGGAACCAACATCCTTAGGCGCAGTCTGCGTATCTGTGTGTGTGCTAAAGAGAGAGAGAGAGAGCAAGAGTGAGTGAGAGAGAGAGAGAGAGAGGAGGGGTTGTGGGTTGGGTGTTGCCGACAAACTGGCAAGAAACCAAGGTCTGTCGAGACAGAACTCCCTTCTAATGACCGCCAAGATAGAATGACATTTCGGGGGCTGTCAGCTCTCATTGTTGTGTATGTTGTGTATTTGGGTTTGCATGCGTGTGTATATGTGTGTGTGTGTTTGCGTGTGTGTGTGTGTGTAAAGGAGAAAACTTTAAGTACACACACAGTGCCCCAAGGAGTCGCCGGCTTTTTCAACCCAACAAGCACAGTGGCAAATTGATAGTTGAAACTACTTTGCAGTCCTTTAATAGACACAAGTTTCAAATTTTATATGTTAGATATATATCTGTTATCTGATTGACTGCTTGATTCATAGAATTATCCCAAAGTTCCTATATTTTAAATGTTTTTATTTACATATTATTTGTTGGACAAAAACTCATTAATTATTTATTTATCAAATGTCAATGTCAAATGTCAATATCGGTCAATACAGAAAAATAAAAAATGGTAAAAATACATTTAATTGACCAAAAATAAATTTTTAATGAAATTTATTTATTTATTTCGTTTATTTTGTAAATTTAAACAAAGAATTTTTTGATGCCCTAAAAACATTTAAGATTTATTTTTAATGAGATTAAGGAATTTTCAAAAATACATACAGAAACAAAAAATTACTGAAATATATGAAAAACTTGACAAATAACATTAGAGAGAAAAACCGGAAGGAATTTTCTAGTCTTGTGTGTGGTTGATTTGAATAGATTTGCGCGAGACTCTTCAGAAAATAGATTTCGATTCGATTTCTTTGTTATTTCACACATATTTATTCGAATTGCACTAAATATATAAATATCTAAATCTTTGCCTTAAATAGGTGTATATCTTTTGGTTACTTTATTTCAAATAATATCAGCTTACGCAGAAAAGTAAATATAATATTTAAATAAATTTGATTGTGAACCACTGTGCGAGTAAGAGCAAAAGGCTACAATTTGGGCAATAGGACGCCCCATTTCAAGATCTAAGGTCCAAGCTTAAGACCCAGAACCAGAACCCGAACCCAAACCCGAACCCAAACCCAAGCCCAAACACCCAAGAACCCCGTACAAAAAGGCACAGCAACTGCGGTCCAAGTACGTGAAAATTGATAGATGAGTTATGGGCGAGAACGCAAAGCGAGGACGAGGATTCGCATGCATATGTTCTTATATGAACACACGCACAAACACACAGACATATATACATATATATATATATATATAGATGTATTTATGTATATATATATATATATATGTATTTATATATATACAAATACATCTTCTTGTCAGCGCTGTGTGTGTTTGCCAATGCTTGTGTGTAGTTCCTTTCTGCAAGTGGCAATGAGTCCGAAGACGTTCAATGTCTGTCCGTGCCCCCTCCCCCTCCCCACCGACTTACCGCCACCCACTCCACATGCGCCTGTATGTGTGAGTGTGTGTGTGTGTAAGAAGCAGAGAGCATTTTTCAACGCTTGCGACGCCAGCCGAGGGCATTAAAAGTTTTTGTATTTATTTTGCAGTCGGTTAACAATATTCCTTTTGCACACCAAACCCAACCCAACCCGACCACTCTTCACCCCCCCTCCCCCCGCAGGACCTCTTCTTCGTTACACAGTGCTCGCGTAGTTCTTCTTGGCTTCTGGCTCACATACGTGTAACTGTTTTGTAATTGTATGCGTGCGTTTTGTTTGCGGACGTGGCCATTCTGAATGTCTTGGACGTCGACGTTTTTGTACATACACACACACAGACACACACATATGTGTGTGTGTGTGTAATAGAAATAGGAATAGCAATTCGAGTACATGGCAAGTATATGTATCTGTGTGTGTGTGTGTGTGTTGGGGGGGTCTGAAAACTTTTATGTGTAATACATCAATTGCAAAAAGATAGCCAAATGCTGTTAAGTTTATATACTACACATACATATGGGCACCTCTCTCTCACTCTGTCACTCTCTCACTCCCACCCAGTCGCTCTGTCGTGCTGGTCTTCCATCTCGTTCGCTCTATCTGTGACTGCTGTTTGGGCTGTTGGCCTGTTGGGTGGTTGGGGGGCCAAGAGTTACTTACGCCAGCGCCAGGGCAACTTCTTCTCGAGCTGCGCAAGTAAAAGATACATTTATTATGTGCGAAGAGCGATGAACACAAGCGATTTATCCTTTTTAACTTTTTCCTTTGGTCCTCTGCAGCTGTCCACCCATTTTATGTTGTGGGCTCCCGTTTTGTTTGTCTATCTATCTACACACACACGCACACACATATGCGTGTGTGCTAGTTGTATTGTTGTTGTTGTTGCTCGTCCCACATCTCTGCCGTAACTAATTTATTACCGCAAGAGGGCATCATCTAAGCAGGGTTTAAACTAAGCGCTAGTGTGTGTGTGCGCTAGTGTGTGTGCGCTAGTGTGTGTGTGCAGCAGGCTAATTTCGTTTGCTGGCAAGCATGCCGTCATATTTATACCGCCCTCCCCAAAACTATGCAACACTTGCCAGTTGCTCCAAGTCAGCCTTTTGCCCACATCCGCCCTTCTCCTTCTTTTTCTTCTTCTTCTTCTTCTACTCCATCAGCCGCAGCCAAACAACATATGCAATTTTTCAATCGTTTGCTTTGGCTTGGCTTATGACTTCGCGTCGACCCGTCTCAAACTTTTCTCATTTCGAAAGTTAAAACAACAAACAGCATTATCGCCATTCGTCACCCAAAAAAAAAACCAAAAAAAAAGCAAAAAAAAAAAGCAAAAGCAGCAAATATGAAAACGCTGCGCCAAATCTCCAAGTGGCCAAGGCAAACACAATCGACAAGTGTGCTTGTCAAGCCGATGCCTGAATATGCTTTCGATTCCCAATCAGCCGAAAGTACTACAAATATTTTAAGCAATTCGTTTTTTAATTTAAGTTACTTCCATCTGAGACACATTATTTGTGCATTCTTGGCGAACATTTTCAGTTCTTTGTAATTATTAACCAATTAATTTGATCAATCCTGTAAGCCTATTAAGATAATAAGCTTATCAATGAGATTTGTTCAAAGTCTGTGAAGTTTATTTATTTCTTGGCATATTATTGTAAATTGGGGTTGGCTGTAGATGTAGTGTGCCCCTTGCTCCAACAACGCCACCTGCTGCACGCATGCCATCCTTGAAACCCAACACATGCATCCCAAGGATGCTGCATCTTAGCCTGGTTTCTTCTTTTGGCACATATCCAATATATTCCTATTTGCAAGCGATGCATTTTGCATATTTTATTAAATTATTTATTAAATGCAATATTCAATTATTTATCACGTTTTAAGCTAATTTAAATAATTTAAATTAATTCTTGCTGGCAACAATGTAAGGCTCCTTTTGTAGTTTACAGTGTATTTTAATAAAGTTCTTTTGGATTGTTTTGTGCCTTATGCACATATAAAGAAAATTTAAAATTATTATTATTTAATTATTTATTATTATTATTTATTGGAATGAGCACACTCAACTCAAGCAACTATTATTTTTACAAAATAAAATTCAATCTTTAGTTTTTCGCATTGAAAATTGTAATTCTACTTTTGGCATATTTTTATTATTTTCTTTATTTTATTTTACTTTTTATAATATTAATAACAATAAAAATAGAATATAAATTCTAGAATATAATCAAAATTCAATTGATTTAAGCTGAAATGCAATTTTTCTAAGGTGCTTGGCTGTCAGCAATAATTTCACATGAATTGTAATGACAGAAACGAAGTGTAGAAATAAGTTATAGCTTTGACTTTGAGTGTATGAGGTGTGTGTGTGTGTGTGTTTGTGTGTGATTGTTTGTGTGTGTGTGTGTGTGGATTAGCTGTATTGGTGTTTGTCTTTGTGTCTGGGCTATGCATTTGTCGTCACTGCCAATGTTGGACACAACTTGCCGCGATGCCTTCAAGTTAGTTGCGATGTCAGTTAATATATCACAGTTGATGCGGCTGCTGCTGCTCAGGCTGAGGCTGAGGCTCACACTTCTGCTGCTGCTGCTGCTGCGGCTGCTGCTGCTGCTGCGGCTGCTGCTGCTGCTGCTGCTGTCCTCCTGTGTGTTGTCACATATGCTCAACAGCAATTTCGCTTTCAATTTCGAATGCTATCCATGAGAATGTGAATCCCGAACACACACACACACACACACACACACACACACACACACATGCAGGAGGCAGCAAAAAAAGCAGAAAAAAAGCAGAAAAAAAGCAACACAAAAGAAAAACAAGCAAACTTGTTTGCAAAGTTTAAACAACATTTCGTTTGTTTTTTTTTGTTGTCTTCTTCTTTTGGGCTTTGCTCGGACGTGCCCAGCTATGTACAGCCTTAAGAGCTGTACACCCCCTCCCACACACCCCCCTAATACTAAAATTTCCATTTACAACCCCCTGGCAGCCGCAGCAGCAGCAGCAGCAGCAGTAAAGTTTGCAGCGTTCTTTTTTTTTTTTGCTGCTGTTGCGTATGTGGCATAAGATAAACAAATACAGAGATGGATTGTGTGTCGCCTGACATCTGGACAACGTGTGTGTGTGGGGGGGTGTGCGTGTGTGCGGGTGTGTGTGCGGGTGTGTGTGTCGCAATCTAAAATGGGTATTCGATAAATCTTGAGACGATTGCTCCGCTCGCGTGGACTGCAGCTAATTAAGTCGCTGCTCGCTGCTCGCTGCTGGCTGCTCTAATGAATTCAGTCAACGGTTTTTACGGCCTGTCCGGTTTATGAAAACGCTCGACTTACAGTCGAAGCTGGACTGTAATCACTTTATCAATAATTCAATCACAACTGCGGCGAGACGGCTTGAGGTTGACGACGGGGTAAAGTAGACGCTCGTAAAACTACGTCGCCAATTTGTCACAAAATCCGATGTCCGAATACTTCAGACAGCAACTGTGTGCCTGTGCCTGCCTCTCCATCATCTATCTGTATCTGTATCTGTATGTGTTACGTGTTTTATTGCGAATTCCGTTGATAAACTTTGTGTGCACAAATATAAAATGGCACATAAAAATTAATAATAAAAGCGTTACACTATAACCTACCCTCCGCCTCCTCCCCTCAACTAGTCGCTGACATCGTTTTATAGTTTTATTATCTGCATAGATTTTGTGGAATTAAGTTTCTGTTGAAAACTGAAAAGAAATGCCAAATTTTGCTGAGCCTGCGCTCGTAAAAATCGCCCGCACAAAAAGAGGCAAAGCAACAACGACAACCAACATCAAATGTCAAGAAGCATTTCAACTTATTAAGTAATAAATTCCAATAAGAACAACAGCCAGCAAATTACCACTGCCGGAAAAGCCATTTTCCACCCCAACCACCACCCAGCGAAAAATATGCATAATAATAATAATAATAATGAGTTGAGGTGATAACGATCGCAAGACATCGAAAAATGACCATTAAGCACACCTACACAGGAATGCCGCACCCCCACCCCCACACCCCAATATTGTTTAACGGGCAACCCTTTCACTTGGACAAAGATAAAATGTGTACACCCCACACCACCCCACCCCCCGCTCGTCATCTTCCAGTCTATAATATCAATGGGCCTGGCCCATTGACGCGAGTGATTTATATGAAAGAATTCATTATTTGCCAGCGAAATGCAAAATGCGGGGTTGAAATACATGCACACATACACATACATATATATATATATATATGTGTAAATACATATATCTGTATCTAATGGCCCGGGCGAAGTATAACTCGCGCCTCGACTTTATCTTTAATAAAGCTAATTTCCATTGCCGCTAACAGCGACGAGACATGCGAGTCGAGTCTGAATCCGAATCCGTATTCAAATCCGTATTCAAATCTGTAACTGAATCGAAGCCAAGTGACTTTAAATAACCATTAAGACTCGCAATAGGGGGTGCCGCATGCAATTGTGCCACATTTCTCTCTCTGTGTGTGTGTGTGTGTGTAATGTCTTATACAAATGGGACACCTTAAGCAAAGCGGCCAGCGGCGCCTTCGCATGCGGCCATAATTGATGAGTTCGGGGCACCAAGCCCAAGTCATTTAGGCCCAGCACAACTACAAACATTTACCCATAGCATATATACACACACACACACACACACACACACACATATACATACACACACTGGACACTATGAATGCAAACCTTTTGTCAATGTTTGCAACGTGTTTAGCTTGCACAGTCCAGCTTTACATACATGTACACTCGGCACACACATACAAATCGGTTACTTTGAACAAGTCTTATTTAAACAAATTCGCGCATTTTAAAAGATTTCTTTTTTTTTTTAAGTATTTTGAAAATGTTTTCCTCATGAAACACAATTGAGTGAAACTGAGCATAGTTTTTGAATGGCAAAAAAGATTGTGAATCATTTTTTATTTGATTTACATCTGGAGCAACATTGACGATTGATTTTTGCGTTGAAATGTTTATGACATAGTTGATAGAGTGTTGCAACTTTGATCAAATGTTGCCCAAATTTTAGGAGCAATAAAACGCATAACTGAATAATTTGGCTCGAATAAATTGGTGAACAAAAAAGGGCCGACTATGAACATAATTAGAATTCAGCATTTGGCTGGCCCTTGGCCAAGAATGAAGTTATAAAAACATATTAATTCAGTTAAATATTATAGAAACATTTTACGTCGACTTTTTCTTACAGGAAATGCACAAAATTATATATTATAAAATTTATCAAATAGTTAAAAAATAGAATAAATAATTGAGTGTGTTTCCTATACTAAAAAGTGGAAGTAATATGTTTTTTAACCGAGAGTTATGCACTTTGTCGCATTTTCTAAAATGCAATTAGTTATGAATGCTTTTCAGAATTAGCTTAAATTAATCAAATACAACATTTAAAGTAGTTATTTGTTGCTAAACTCAGCTCAAGCATGTGAAGCGAGTAAGTTGAGGCGCTGGCAAAAATAGACGGGGAAATGTGCACAATTATTAAGAAAATTGAGTTTGCATTTTATAATTCATTAATTATGCACAGCGTGGCAGGGGGTGGGGGGGTGGGGAGAGGGGTAATATGCATAGATACTTGGATTACGCACAGGCCAACGCACAGTGCAACTTGAATACACTTGAATACATCCCAAAAGATGCCGAGCACCTGGTCGAGCATAGACAATGAATCTTTTGAGTGGGCAACCGCAACAAAAATTGCAGCAGTGGCAGAGTCGTAGTCAAGGGGCAAGGGGCGAAATCTTACGCCTGATTTGACCTGTAGACCCCCCCACCCCCACACACAGACATACACACAAAGCTTTCTTCTTTTGCTGTCATTTGCAGCCAGGCCACACACACACACACACACACTTAGTTGCACTTGGATATTTTGAAATGCGACACATTTGAAAATCTGCATGGCTAGTCAAAGGAGTTGGGCCAGGTGTCTCCTCCGGCCGCACCTCTCTGTTTTCCGTTCCCGCCGCCCCGACCCCCTTTCGTAGTGCTCTCTGGAGCCATCTTCAGCGGCAGCCAATCGAGTAGCTCTCAAGTAAGACTCGCATGCGGCCGCCCCTTGTGGCATGTGGCATTTTCTATGTGTATCTATTTATATATATATATATATATATATGTATGTGCATATTGGTATATAAGCGACGTATGCATATTGTATTTTCAATTTTATTCTGTGGCATTTTATTATATTTTTCACTTGATATATTTATGTATGCAACAAAATTTGTTTGCATTCTCCCTTGAGTTGTCACGCACAAAGGCAGAAGTAAATTGTTTAATTTGATTTCATTTTGTGAGCTCTTGCGTCATGCACTCTAAATGGCTTTTTACATATGTGTGTGTGTGTCTGACACGCCCCTAATAGCCATAGTTCTATGTGTGTGTGTGTGTGTGTGTGTGCATTGCAATTCTCTGGCCATCAAATGACTCAATATGCGCCGCCCTCGTCAATTTGCCACACATTTAATTGCGTTTTATTTTTCAAATATTTATTATTATTACCCAATATTGAAACGATATCCAAATGCGAATGCAGACACACACACACACACACCCACCCCCTGTGTGAGCACGACATGCAAGAACTATATATATTATATAATATATATATATGTATATATATATCGAGTTTGATCCGACAATGTTGCCATGGCACGCGATGTGCCGTGCCTTTAAACCTTTTACACTTTCAACCCCATCCTTCGCCCGCCTGCTGCTCCGCTCCGCCTCCTGGCAATGGCTTTCGTCACGGATTAGGAAAAGAAATCTGCGTCTCCAATCCGTACGGGTGTGCTTGCATTAAGTGTCAAACTGCTTAGATGCGATTGAAAATAAATTGAAATGTTTTGTGAGTTTCACTGTTTTAGCATTAGTTTTTGCATATTTTTAGTTGTTTTGTGTACATAGTTATTAATGCTTGCCTGCCTGTCCTACTCATATCAATATATCAATATATATATATATATATAACTATAATCTATATGTGTAATTTTGTATTTAATCAAGTTCCTTAAGACAACCCGATTGGCAACAAATTATGTTTATTCTGTGTCCGGTTAGTAAAAGCAATTTCAACTGTTAGAACTGAATGTTACCCTCGCAAAAAAAAGAAGAAGAAAAAACCTAATATAATTGGCACTTCATATATAAAATAATCAATTAAGCAATCTATAAAATATGTTATGAAAAATGAAAAAAAAAATTAGTTATATAAAAATACAAAATTGGAATTGGCAATTGGCAATTGGCAGTTGGGGGACTTAAATTCAGTTCTGCTGTTCTTGTTGTTGTTGCTGCTGCCAAAATAACTCACAGCGTTTGTAAGTGTTTGAAGAAATACACACGCACACACACACACACGCATACACACACACACACACACAGACCAGCACACACCCACAGCAAAATTGGATCTAGAAATATTATTATCTTTCTACACTGATTTCTGATTTCCAATTGAATTCCTTCCCCAAAACCCAAAACAATCGCTGTTAACTGCCAACTGCCAACTGAAACAGGCACATTCCTGAGCACGCAGCAGTCGGCAGTTGTCATCAAGCAGGAGGCGATGGATGTGGCCAGCGAGGAGCAGCCGCACGAGGCACATGCCGCAGATCGCCAGCCGAGTGCCAGCAAATTGGCCAAGTTGATGCAGCGACCGCAGCTGGCGCAGCTGTTCGAGCGACGCAACAACAACAACAATATTAGGCACAACAACAACAACAATAACAATAACAATAGCAGCAGCAGCAGCAACCATCTGCGCAGCATGTTCAAAAAGAATCGGTCCTCGAACTCATCGCCAACGCCCTCGGCGCGCAGCTGGAATGACAGCGAGGATGAGCCGATGACGGCTGACTACCAGCAGGATGAACGCTCCAGCTCGGCCTCATCGGCCATTTCATTGACCATGAAGCGTTCGTGCCAGGCCAGCGAGTCGCAGCTCTACCAAACGTTGCAGCAACATCAGCAGCAGCAGCAGCAGCAGCAGCAACACAAACAGCAACAGCAGCAGCAACAAAGCGAACATCGCCCGCAGCAGCTCAACCAGCAGCAGCAACAGCAGCAATATTTGGATGAACTGCAGCAATCGGTTTCGGTGTCGCATCAGCAACAGTTGACGGCCAATCTTTTTATGGCCCGCACCATTGCTTTGAGTCGTTCTCGCGATTTTCCGGAGCTGTTTCAGAACACTTCGGCTGCCGCTGTGGCAGCAGCAGCAGCGGCCGCAGCCACGGCCAGTGCCACGGCCACAGCCGTTGTCGTTGGCAGCAGCAGCAACTGCAACAGCAGCAGCAACAACAACAACAACAATAACAATAACAACAACATCAGCAGCAGCAACAGCTGTCACAACAATAACAACAACAACAACAGCAGCAGCAGCAACAGCAGCAATTATATGTTACCCTGTCCGCTTTGCGAGACGCCGCTGGAGCAGCGTGTCTTCCGCCAGCATCTGGATCGGCATTATCCGCGGGACAGTCCCGTCTGTCCGGTGATCGAATGTGGTCGTCGCTTCGCCCATCCCAATTCGGTGCGCAATCATATGCGGATCAAGCATACGCTCCAGTGGGCCAAGATGAAGGCGATGCGCAGCTCGGGCGGCCCCTTTGCCGGCGGACCCGACTTCAAGTTCAAAAGCGAGACGGCCAACTAGTTGCCGCCCAGGCAACATCAGCTGGTGCACTGCGTCCGCAGATATTCGCACTCGTAAAACTCAAATAGCTTTCTAGTTCTGCAAGCTGCTGCGACAATAATTCCGAAGCCTAAACTCGAGACACTCGCGTCTATCCTAGATAGCCAAAACAACACACAAAAAAAAATCATTAAAAAAAAACCAACAAAATATAATTGAAGCCCAAAAATCTTCCAGCTAGCATTAATTTCCAAGTATTGTTTGCCAGTTAAAGGTTTCATTTCGAGTGAACAACTTTCCACAAATCTTTAATCTTCAATCCACTTTACTCAATACACAAACAGATTTTATAGTTAAGTTAGGCAGGACAAAAGAATTTCTCGTTTTCCATTTTTAGCTAGATTTCGAAAGGTTTTTAGAGCTTGGAAAAAACTATCGCTGAGTGCGCTTTATACACATTCCGAATAATTGAATTCTTCGATATTTTATTTGATATTTTCTTGCTTGGGACTTCGACAGCGGTTTGGAGAATGGGGTCTGCTGTTAGCGAGAAGTTGAGCTGGCACACAACAATTATTACGTTCCTATATATATTCAATATAGTACATATACACATATACTATATTAGGGAGTACAAATCGTACTTCCACTACTACTGTGTATGTGCTAGGCTAGAGATACTACACTGTAAAAAACAAAAACCAAAATGATTACGATAATGTTTGCATAGAATAATAAAACCAAATACATAAATACACACGCGAAAAAATACTACTACTAAAGCCATAGGAATGTGCTACTTATGAGGCGTAGCAGAGCTGCAAGTTAACTGTAATTTAGTGAGAGGTGTGCTTGAAGAGAGAGGGTATGGCTAGGACTAAGTATACCCCATATACCCTACAACTAACTAACTAGTTGGCACTACTAGTAAACTAGCAGACTAGCAAACTCGTAACTACAGTATTATACGTACTACTACATAGGAAAAGCATACACCACACACACACACACATACGCAACACACACACACACAATTTATATAGTATAAGCATAATCCAAAGTATGGAAATTGGATATATGTATGTGTAGATAATGAGCTGAATACCAAGCAGAAACAATTATAAATAGTTAAACAAAACATAACTGTAATGATACTACAAAATAGAATGTGCCTGCGTAATATATTTTTAGCCAAAAAAACAAAAAAAGAAGAAGAAAAACAGAAATAACTAAATAAAAAAACCAACACAAAGTTGAAAACTCACACACACACACAAATACACAGATAGAGGGGAAGAAGTTGCAATTTTATTAGAGAAAATTCCAAAAAAAAAAAAATGAAAAGCTCAAAATTGTCGATTATAATTTATTTTTGTTTATGTGAAGAGCTATGGAAAGGGATAGCACGAGAGAGAGAGAGAGAGAGCGAAAAAACATACGTAAAATGGTTCCTATAATGTTAATCAAAAAAAGCGAAAACCAAAAACTAAAAATCTAAAACTAAAATACAAAAACCAAAAACACCAAAAAACAAAAAAAAAAAAAACAAAATAAAAAAAACTCTTGACTAAACTGCGAGTTTAATTTAAATATAGACGATCCACAGATCATTGCAATTTAGTGACTATTGTATTCAATTTCGAGACGGACAATTTTTGCAGTTGTGTAGCCCATAAACAAACCCAAAAAACATAAATAAATAATTAACTTAACTCGTAATAAACCTTATGTATAATTTCCAAGAAACATTCTTTTAGTTGGCCAATTGTTTTTGGGGAATACGTAGCTCATAATAATGTATCTTCAATTTATGTACTCGACTCGATGAGGCAATATATATATATATATATATATATATATATATATATATATTATATATACATCTATTTTGGTTAATAATAAAGAGCAAACGAAGAAAAGTCGAGCGAATGGATTTTTCTTTTCAATTGACACAATGGGAGCTGAAAAACTATGAAAAACTAAATTATTATTTAATTATTTAATTATTTTATTAATTTATTAATTTGTTTAATTTCAACTTTAAATCCTTGCGAACAATTTCGCATTATTCAAAAATAATTCGATGCGTTTTTCAGCTCTTGTTTTCGGGAATTGAGAATATTTGCTTGAATTGAATAATAATTTCAATTATTTGTGCAATTCTTTTCACAGTTTCGCGTCGCACGCTGGAAATGCGTGTGCGTGCCACCGATCCGCGACCGTGCCCCAAATGTGGCAAGATCTATCGGTCGGCACACACGCTGCGCACCCATCTGGAGGACAAGCACACTGTCTGCCCGGGCTATCGTTGTGTCCTGTGCGGCACGGTGGCCAAGTCACGGAATTCGCTGCACTCGCACATGTCGCGCCAGCATCGCGGCATCTCCACCAAGGATCTGCCCGTGCTGCCCATGCCCAGCGCCTTTGATCCGGATCTCGCCTCGCGGCTGCTGGCCAAGGCCGGCGTCAAGATATCACCAGCTGAGCTGCGTGCCCGCGCCTCCCCCACCGGCGGCAGCGGCAGCAGCGGCGGCGGCGGCGGTGGCGGCGGCAACGGTGGCAATGGCTCCCATAAGCTGGACCTCAGCAATGCCAGCGGCGGCCCATTGGACGATGCCGAGGATTCCGATGATGATCCCGAGGATCTGACCACCGGCAGCATGCTCTATGGCGTCGGCGGCAATGCCAGCGACCTAAGTCGCTACCACGAGAGTCTCCTAAGCAATTTCGGGCATGCGAACACCACCATTTCGCGGATGCGAAACGAGGCAGCTGCCGCTGCTGCCGCGGCAGCCATGGGCCAGCAGAAGGATATGAGCGCTGCCGCCGGCGGCGTGCAGCTGGGCAACAGCAGCAGCGCTGGACAATCGCTGCTGGACACCTATCTGCAGTTCATTACGGAGAACACGTTCGGTGAGTGACAAACCAACCCACGTGTTGTATACCCTAGCTATCAGAGGGTTCCATAGTGTGCGCTCTTGGTTAATTTTTGATTAGCCTTATCTGAAAAGTCTGCCTTGTTCGAGTCTTTATTAAATATTAGCAGAAATTGGAAAATATGTTTATAATTTATGAGGAAATATTAAATATCAGAAATATTTGTAGATTTGTGTATTTATTTATTTTATATATAAAATTAGATTCTCGGAAGGGAACTCATTTCTTCAATACTAATCCCTTTTCTTGTCTTTTTTCTAGGCATGGGCATGTCGCAGGAGCATGCCGCTGCAGCCGCGTTGCATGCCGCCAAGATGGCGCAGTTGAATGCGATGGGTCACAGTCTGGACAAGTTGCCGTCTGGGCTGCTGCCCGCCCAGTTCGATTTGAGCAAGCTGACGGGCGCATCGGCAGCCGGTGGCTATGGCCAGGTCAGCGGTGGACTCTCCATCGAACCGATACTGAGGCGTGACCAGCAACAGCAGCAGCAGGGAGGCAGCTTATCGCCGAATGCAAATGGGGCGCTGGCGCTCAGCACGGTGGGTCACCTCCATGCGAATCTGGTGGGTGGCGTTGGCGCTGGCATTGGCATTGGCGAGGAGGCGGCCGATGAAGTCGATGTGGATGCCGATGCGGATGTGGAGGCGGAGATTAGGCGCGACGGTTCGGAGCCAATGGATTTGGGCCTGAGTCTGGACAACAATCAGTCGGGCAGCAACAATGAGGCAGCCAATTCGGATGCCGAGGACAATTACTCCGAGGATGAGGGTGTTCATCACACATAAAGAGCAGCTGGAAGAGAGAGCAAAAGATATACTAAGCACATATATATATACATATATATATATACATAAATATGTATGTGCAACTCGATCGTTTTTGAAGAGTCGTCAAACCGTTGTATACCCCCCAAAAAAATGGAACATTTGTAACGAGTAGCCTTATCCTCATGTATACCAGTTTACGTGTACAATATACATCTAGTATATACACTAAATGCATACGATAAATACGATAAATACGATAGTTATATAGGTATCTAGAAACCGAATCATGAACTAATATCATGTGCTGCGTTTGCAACAATTATTGTAGAATTTATGTTGTGCTTTTCAAAAAAAACAAAAAAAATACAAAATCAAAAACCAGAGTAAATAATCAACTTACCTAAACAGATACTCGTATGTGAGTTAGATGCCTAGATACTTACGCACACACACACAAACACTTACATACTTATCCTATATACATATACATATACATACTACTTATATACACATGTACCTGTTGTGTGTATACATGCAGTTGAGGATGTTGCCGAACCAAGACAAATTCAAAAATCATTGAAGAACTCATACTCCAAAATACCTAAAGCTAAACCTAAACCTAGAACCTAGACCATGTAAGTTAGTGTTAACAAACATTTTTGCAAATGAGTCAACAATTCTCTGTAAATAGTATATAAATTGTTGTAGAAGATACGCACCCACAAAAAAAAAACTAAATCAAAAAACAGAAAAACAAAAAAACAAGAAGCATTTAAACGGACAGGACGAATACTCTTTAAAAAGGCGTTTATATATATATATATTTTTTATCCGTCTCAGTTTTGAGAGTAACAAAGACAAATTCAGATGTGCCATGTCACAATTTATTAGAGCTTACACATGACTTTCTTTTTATGAAGACAAGTATATATATATATGGTATATATATATATATATACTTACTAGCCGACCACTCAAGTTGTATTGTATTTATAATGTTACATAACCATATCTCAGGAATACACGGATAACCACCGCCGCAAACAACCAAAACTACCTCAGCAAAAAGAATTGTGTAATCCACTCGTACTCATTACTCGTAATTACATTCAGTTAAAAATGAAATGCAAAAAACATAACTACCTACATAAATATACATACATGCAAATATATTCGTTATGGCCGTACTTGCTTATACATACAGATTGCGTTCAGTGTAGCTTAAGGATCTATCTGCATTGGTTGGGTGCGCCAATAAGTACATAGTCTGTAAATGTGAATCTAAGGATTTCCCCTTCAATTAGCCAGGCAATGTGTACATTTCATTATTATTTATGTACAATAAAGTGAGATATACATATATACATATATATATATATTAAATACATACAATAAATAGGCACCAGCACACACATACATAACTACATATGTATATTGAATGCTTAGCTATAATTACACGCAAATAAAAAAATACTGGGGTTAATGTAATAGAATCAGAAATACCTCAATATATATATATATATATATATATATATATTTAGATCGCACACACTCACACACACACTTAAATTTAACTTAAAAGGTTTCTCTCCGATTTCGCAAGTTATTCAATGTAAATTTAGTTCGTTTTTATTATTGTAGGTTTAGTTGGTTAGTTTCAATATTGATGATGTGCACAGAGACTCTAAAAGAGTTGAAATCCCCACTTGCCTTATTACAACATGAATATATGTGTTACTTTAGTAATTTTCTACCTCAATTAATTTAAATGTAATTTACTTGCATATTATTTAAGCGCGCAATTTTTGATATACTTACGTATTTCTTTTCGTATAGTAATTGTGTTAATTGGACAATTTCATCACAAGTCATCTCTAATATAGTATAAAGTTAATGATTATGGAAATGAATAGTAATAAATTATATACTCATAAATAAAGCAAGATAATAAGTAAAGACAAGTATGTTAAATTTGTTTATTGTCTCCCTGTTTCACATTGCCTCCGGCTACGTTTCTTTTGCAAACGTCTAATTACTTTAGCTATTTGTATTTTATTTGTAACTTAATGCCGAGTGCAATTGTTGCATTTTTGATTTTAATATACAAAATGCAATTGTGACTACACATAAATACACCACACACCACACACCACACCCACACACACCAACACCAACACATAATGCAGTTAAGTCGCTAGAATAAAATGAGTTAGTTAAATACAAGTTACATAAGCAATTTAAGTAGAGATCCATGTGCTTAGAAAGTTATTAATATTTATTAAAATTACAAATAAAACTGCGTTATGAAGAACAACCAAAGTGTGTGTTTCAATAATAAAAAACGTTATTATCGATATTCAAATAATACGTTCAAAATTTAACGGACTGCTGGAGTTTATCGGCTCCTGTAGCGTGCCAGCCCTGCTGACGATCGCATGCAGACGCAACAGTTCGATAACATTCGCCGTAAGTTTATCGTGATTGGTTGCGCGAAAGACGCTCGCTAGCTTAGCGTCTGACCGGCATACTTAAATGAAGAAGCACACCAAAGCGGTATTCGTTCGAATTAACTGTAAAGAATTGTTATGTGTAATCAATATAACTTGGAGCAAAGTGTCGTTTAGTCGTATTATATTTATAATTTTGTCTTACTGTGTGTGTTTGTGTGTGCTGGCCAAATCATGTCTGCAAAGAGCGCCATCCAAGTGTGCATCAAGGTGCGTCCCTGCGAGCCAGGAAATACCACTTTGTGGCAGGTGAAGGACAAGCGCGCAATTCAGCTAATAGACAGCCAAGCTGATCCCTGTGTTTTTGGTAAGCAACAACAATACTCCAAGATGGCCGCCACTCAATCAATCAATTGTTTTTGCAGATTATGTGTTCGATCAGGATTCGAATAATCAAATGGTTTTCGATTGCATGGCCAAGCACATTGTGGAGGCGTGCATGAAGGGCTTCAATGGCACCATATTCGCCTATGGGCAAACATCATCGGGTAAAACATACACCATGATGGGCGATAAGAGCAATCCGGGCGTCATGGTGCTGGCAGCCAAGGAGATATTTAATCAGATTGCCCTGCACAATGACCGCGAATTTCTGCTACGTGTCGGCTACATTGAGATTTACAATGAGAAAATCTACGATTTGCTGAACAAGACGAATCAGGATCTGAAGATTCACGAGAGCAATGGGATGGTGAATGTGAATTGTGAGGAGTGCATCATTACCAGCGAGCAAGATCTGCTGCAGTTCCTTAGCATGGGCAACAAGGAGCGCACCGTGGGCGAAACCAATATGAACGAACGTTCCAGTCGATCACATGCCATATTTCGCATTGTAAGCTAATTGTAATACATTTTCTATATATATTTGACTATTTTACTGCATCTGCAGATCATTGAGTCACGTAAAACTGATCATAATGCCGATGATGCCGTCAATCAGAGCCTGCTGAATCTGGTGGATTTGGCCGGATCGGAGCGAGCCGATCAGACGGGTGCGCGGGGTGCACGTCTTAAGGAGGGCGGTCACATTAACAAGAGCCTCCACTTTCTGAGCAACGTGATCAAGAGCTTGGCCGAGAACGAGGACAACAAGTACGTCTGTTTTCGTGAATCCAAATTGACGCGTATACTGCAGGCATCGTTGGGTGGGAACACGTTCACCTCGATTATATGCAGCATCAAACCATCGATTATGGAGGAATCGCAATCGACACTGAACTTTGCAATGCGTGCGAAAAAGATCCGCTTGAAACCACAAATGAATGAGATCGTGTCGGATGCAACGATGATGAAGCGTCTCGAGCGTGAAATTAAGGATCTGAAGGATCGCTTGGAGGTGGAGCAGCGCCGTAATGAAAGCGTTATCAAAGTAAGACTGTTGGAACAGAGAATCAAGAATGGTACTCTGAAAATCATAACTGGCAATACAATTGCTGATAAGCGCGATAAAATTCGCCGACGTACTTGGTGTCCGGCAACGGCGCAACCGGATGCAGCGCCGGGAGAAGAATTGGCTGGGTCAGATGGTTCAACTGCTGACCAGCCCAAGCATTCGGGTCTACCGAAACCAAGTTTCTATCCATCGGGTTCGCATATAAGACATCCTGTTAATGCACCCAAGACCATAAACATTATGAAATCTCTGGAAATTGCCGAGGAAGATGAGGAATTCAAGCCAGCCCTTGAGTACGATTTTGGACTTGGCCCAAGTCCAGTAGTTACCGCACGAATCTTGCCACCACTATTTTTAACGCCACGCGTGGCCGAAATGGAAGGGTAAGTTATCAAGTACAGTGATAACAGCCGTTTCACAAATCATTTTCATTGCACTTTTCATGGCTGATCGCAAATCTCATCTCATCCCATATATGACAACTATATATATTTATATATATATATATATATAGTAAAGCAATGCGTGTCCGCGACGATACGGAGCTGAATACCTTCATCAATCTAGAGCAGAACATTGCCTGCGAGTGGGAAGATTTAAACGAAAAACTTGCTGCGGCAACAGCTCAAATTAATGAGCTACAGTCCGAGCGACTCAATCTAATGCAGCGGTGAGTTTAGGACAGCTAAGCTGAAACTAGAAATGTAAATATTATTGGCATCAAAGGCATTTTTGCCACCGCCCGATCGAAAAATGTTGCTCTTTAAACTAGAAATGCCGTTTATAATCTGCTGTGCAGGTCGAGCAAAATTATGTGTACAATTCATCGCTCGACAATCTCTAAAAACATTTTCTTATATTAATATCTTTTGCGTCTATCTAACAATTGGTTGGACATTTAAAATTGTGTTCACCACTTCAGTTGCGGCTCGCTGTGCACAAAGTCAACACGTGGTAAACTTTTGTGGAAATCTCTTCTATTTTATCACAGCGATTGCTTCGCTTTCGTCTTTTGAAATCAGTTGCTGAACACGAAGTGAGTAAGCAAGAGCTAAGTCGGCCGAGCCGAGAGCTGAATAATAAGGCCCACTCACATACGCAATATGTGTTTGTGATTTTGTGCGTCGTTATGATAGCACCGGAATACAATACACCTAAACCATATTGCGAATAAATTTGGCACCTGACGCTCAACTCCTCAAAGACGTCTGACGATAATGCCAACTAACAAATGTGATAAGCGATAATCGATCTTCAATCGTTTGTCGTAGATAAAATGTTAATTTCGTTAATGTGGCCCTAAGGTTGCTGCCAAATTTAGCTTAACTTTGCTGTTCAACGCACTGCGTTTCGCTCCGCTCCGTCGCACACTCAATGTTCGATATCGTCTTCGGTTAGATAGGTACTCCCAATGCCCAGAGACGTGACTCTGATGTAACTCATAACGCAATCGAGGCCCCGCATCAAGCAAAAAATAAAAACGCTTGTGAGTAAAAATATAACGCATAAGTTCAAAGCGAATGCAACAATAAAAGTGCATTTCTTGTGTGTGGTTGTGTTTGTGCACGTGAGAGTTTGTGTGTGTGTGTTGTGTTGTGTGTAGTTGTTGTAGTTTCAACCTCAACTGGAATGGTGTCTGCTGCCGCTGCCACCATCTGCAGGCGGTTAGCAGCTGCAGTCGCTATTTTTAGGGAGCCTCGCTTGCCATAATTAATTGTCAAAATGGTCGTGCGGTGAAAAATTTGGAACTCCAAACGCCAACTTGCAACTGCATTTTCAGCGGTGCCCATCTGCATTCAATTAGGCACTAGATTGAAGATAAAGTGAAGCTCAATTAAATTCGATATCGCTTCTAGAGTAATGTATCTGGCTGTCTACAATCGAAAATAGTTATTAGTCAGAATTAAAGCATTAAATAACTGTATCTTTTTACGCTTACTACTTGTAGCTGCAAAGATTTTGATAGCCTGACCAATTCGAAGCAGGCTGCCGATTCCAAAATCGAGGCATACGAGAAGCATCTGCAAACGTTGGAGCAAACCGTTCAGCGACTGGAAATGGAAAATCGTTTGGCTGTCGACTTGGAATTTCAGTTTGAAAGCCACAAATCGAAGTCAAAGCGGCGAGAGGAGGAGCTCTTGGCGGCCATCTCAGAGAAAGATGGCGCCATCGGCGGCCTGCAACACAAGCTCGATGAGTTGTCGAGGGATGTGCTGCGCAACAGCAAAGAAGATCAGATGCTATCCATCTGCCCCGAGATTGAAACCACTTGCGAGATCATTTGCAACAAGTGTGCTGATCTCGAGCGTCTTTTGGAAGAGCACAAACAGACGACAGCCAATATGGAACGAGACAAGTTGATTGACTGTGAATGCGAGCAGTTGCGCGGGGAAATCGCCAAAACACGGGCTCAGCTGGAGACCGTGAAGCTGGCATACAAAAAGGTGACCAGCGATGCCGTTGAAGAGTCGAAGCTCTGTGATCGTCTGCGCCAAGACTTTGTGGCTGCCGAGGAGGTCAAGGAACTGCTCCAGGATAAATGCAATATTCTCGAGGTGGCGCAACAGCAGCACAATCAGATCCTACAATCGATGCAGGCCAAATATGAGGCTATGCAGGAGAAGTATGTGAAACTGCAGCAGGATTATGAACGGCTCGAATCGATGCAGGAGAAGTATGTGCAATTGCAGCAGGATTACGAGCTGCGTGAAGCCGCGCAAGAAAAGTATGCGAAACTACAGCAGGATTATGCACAGCTCGAAAGCCAAAACGAAAGTTTGCAAGTGGAAATCCAAACGCTGAAGGCATCCATGCAGCAGATCCAAAAGGAACTCATGCAGACAGCAACGGCAACAGCGAGCACAGAAGGGATCACCGGTGCACTTGAGCTGCAGTTGCAGTTGCGCAACGAGCAGCTCGTCGAGAGCCTGGCCAAGATGGAGGCTGAATTTGGTGCAATCCAACTCGAATACGATCATCTGTCCAATCAGCTGATGGAGAACATTCAGGATAACGAAGATCTGCGAAAGCAGTGTGATGCTCTGCAAGAGGAGCTCAAGCAAATGTCGGCTGCAAATACAACTGCTGAGGTTGCGCTGATGAATGCTGAGCAGAAAACGGAAGAATTGCGGGCGCAAATCGCTCGGCTGGCGAGTGAGGTGGCCGAGAAGAATATGCTGATAGAATCCACCGAGGGCACCATCAAAGAGATGCGCGATCAAATGACAAATCTGGAATCGGCGCTGCTGGAAAAATCGGTGATCGTCAACAAAGTGGAGGACTATCAGCGACAAATCGAATCGCTCGAGAAACAGCATGCCGAAATTACCATGGTCTGTGAGGAGCTGCAGGAGAAGGTCAAGGAGAACACCCTCAACGAGAGCGATGGCCAACTCATGTCCAGCACCGCACCAACGCTATTCAACAACGACATCAGCGGTTCAGCAATGGAGAATGAGCTCGGTCTGCTCAAGGCCGAATTGTCTGATCTGAAAACCGAATCTGATCAGCTGCAGTTGCAGCTGAGCAAAAAGGACGAACTGATCGAGAAAATGCAGTCAGACCTGCAGGAGCTTAACGAACGCTGCATAAATATGGATGTGTTGCAGGTGAAACTTCAAGCGAACGCTCTTCAAAATCAACAGTTGATCGAGCGACAGTCCGTCAAATTGTCGGACGATGCCGGTCGCATTGACAAACTGCAGGAAACGAATGCACAACTGCTGGAGCGTAGCATAAAGGCTGAAGAGTCTGTGGATGCACTGAAACAGCGTCTCGAAACTGCAGAACAAAATGCATGCTCCGCAGACCAATTCGAGAATCGCCTTCACGAAATGAAAATCGTATCTGTGACGTCCCAAAAGGAGTTCGATTTGCGGGAGCAACAGAATAAAGAAAAACTGGAGTCATCCAGGGAGGAATACGAGAAGCATCTGAATGAAATGCAAGCTGCACTGGAGATGTCGCAAAAGGAGTTCGAATTGAAGCGGCAACAGAATGAAAAAACGATGAAAGAGGACTTCGAGAACCAGTTGAGTGATATGAAAACTTCATTTGAGGCGAAAGAAAAGCAGCAGAAGGATGAGGTTGTGCTGGAGTATTTGCAAAAGATACAGGCCAGCGAGAGTTGTTACCGTACGAATCTGCGCAAATACAACATGGAATGGGAGGAGGAGAAGGTTCGCTACGAGGCCAGTTTGGAAGGATTGCAAAAGCAATTGTCGCAAAGCAAGGACCAATTGGAGATGCTCAGCGCTGAAAGCGGCACTAAACCCTTCGATATTAAAGCGGCCAATGAGCTGGCAGTGGATCAGTGGGTCAAAGAGAAACACGAGCTCGAATCAATGTACGAAGAAAGCCAGAAGCTAGTGGAGAAGTTACGAAGTGAATTGAGCAGCAAGGATCTGGAGAAGCAAGATCGGGATGAAAAGTTGCAAAAGATGCTCGACAAATACGAGCAGCAGTTGCATGTCTACGAACAGCTCAAGGCTGAGTATACACTTAGCCTGGACAACCTCAAGGTGGAGAAGAGCACATTACAATTTGCGGTGGATGAGAGCAATTCGATAATAGAACGATTGAACAACGAACTCCAAGCGGAGCACAACGAACAGCAACAGCTGACGAGTAGGTTGGAACATTTGGAGGCTCAGCTGGTAGCCAATGCTGCAGAGAAGGCCACATTTTTGGAGCAGGTGGAAACTTTAAATAGCAAAATTGCTGATCTGGTCGAAGAAGTTAAGCAGGCCGAACTGAAGGCAATCGATTTTGATAAGGTACTCAGCGAGCACGAAGGATGCAAATGCCTTCTAAACGCAGCGAACAATCGCAGCGAGAATCTGGCGCAGAAAGTCAAGAATCTCGACAAAGAATTGGAGCTGACTCGCATTGACGCTGCAACGCACAGGACCAAAGTAAATCAACTGGAATCTGAATTGGAGGCAACGTTGCATTTGCATAGCACCGCCTGCTCCGAGCAATCCAGCTTGTCGAACAAGCTGCAGGCACTGGAGGTAACCCTAATTGAACAATCCAATCAATTTGAGCACAAATTGAAGAAGGTGCAGAGCTCCAAGAATGAACTGCAGCTCAAGCTGGACTCATTGCTCACCAAGAAACTGGAGCTGGAGACAGCGAATCAGCAGCTGACAGTGAAACTGAAAAATGTCATGAATGTGGAGAGTGATTTGGACCAGGAGCGTGAAAGCAATGCAACGTTGCAGCGGTGCAATGAGCAGCTCCAGTCTAAGATGGACTCCAACGAGAAGATCTTACAGCAGCTGAAACTCGAAAATGCTCAGCTTGAGGAACGACTGACTTCAGTTACCACGGAAGCCAGACAAAAGAGTTCCGAAATGGGCAACCGAATTGAAATGTTACAAAAGGAAATGGATAAATTGCGCTCTTTGCTGGTAAGTGTCGTATATAGCTCCTTATTTATAACCAACGTGGTTTGAACGTGAACTTTTTGGAACAATTTCACATTTAAATTGAAGAAAGAAAACAAGTTGCCTAAAATATATTTTTAGGATTCAATGCTTCTCACTTACATGAAAAGCAGCTTCACACTTACATGAAAAGCAGCTTCTATAAAATTAGTCAGTTAGAACAGGAGAAAGTACTTGAAAGTACTTAATATATATAATATATTATTATATGTAGATTTATTTATAATTTGCAGAGAACGCATAAAACCAACTTTGATGCTGAGCGATTACACATGGGTTGCACAATTTCTAGTCTAATGGAGGACAAGCGCAACTTGGAAGAGAAAATCTGCACGACCGAAGAGATTGTCAAGAAGCTGGAGTCGGACTTGAGCTCTAAGGCCAATGGCAGCAATATATCATTTGACTCCAGTGGGTCGAGCACATCATCTGCACCCCGAAAAAGTTTGGATCGTGACACTAAGCACCCGAGGGTGAGTAATAAGGCAGTAAAATCAACCAAAATATCGAGTTTAAACATAATAAATATATGAAAAATATTTAACAGAAATCCGTATGCTCGGAGTCTGAGTTGCGCAAAAATAGACGGATTAGCACACACGATGAATGGCGTCGTCAGTCGTATTGGAATGATTCGAGGCATGTGGCCTGCATGACTGACCCCGTGGGTAAGTTTAGAAACTCAAAAGCACCCAAGCTGACTTGATAAATGTGTATATATCCAATTATAGATCAAAACTGCAACTGTGAGGAGCTTGATAGTAAGCTCAAAGATTGTCAACGCCGGCTTTTCATAGCGGAAAGCATCGTGACCACGCAGAATTTGGAGTTGAAGAATCATCCGCTAAAGGAGGAGACAGCCACACTGAAGAAACGTCTCCAGGAGGAGCAGGCGAAGGCACGCGATGAGATCAAACGCTTACGACAGAAGAATTTTGATCTGATGAGCAAGGTTAACGTTCAGGCAGCATCTGCAGCCATCTCGGCCAGCAGCAACCAACTGGCAACGACGACGGCTGAAGCCGTCAAGATGCTGTCAACCACAGAGACGCAAACGGAGTCCGATGTGGAGACTGCTTTACAGAAAATGTCTGATAAGTTGGAAGATAGCTTGAAACTGTGCCGCATTCGTTATCGTAAAATTAAGGATTTGGAAGAGAAATTAAAGCAAAATGAAAATGCCGATAGCTCCAACATTTCCTTCCAAACAGCCGGCCAAATTAATGTACTTAAGGTCTGTGTGGAATATTAATGTACACATTGTCGCAGAATTATCAAAATTCACTTTCTCTTTTACAGTCCCAATTGGAGGTGCAGAAAAAAGACTATGCTCTTCTAAAGCACAAGTATGAGTTCGCGAAACGGGCCCTCAAAATGCGCGGAGATGAGCTGGATAAATTTCGGAAAGTCGCTGACGCCAACCCTGGCGAACCCTCTAAATAAGTCATAATATTATAGTATTACAATTGTTGAGTGATCTTTTATATATATATGTTAAGTATGCTTAGAGTTAAAGTTGTAATTAAAGAGCAGCCCAATTAACTATTGTGGGGCATTGAAAACGCTGAAGATGTTGAAAGATTGAGTTAACGAAGTGCATGCATAAAATATGTTTTCATAATTTGTTGTTTTATACGTAATAAAAGTTTTCCTTAGTTTACAACCTTAGTTATTAATTAAATTTAAATTCAAATATATCGAACATTGGTTTTTTCTTTTTGTCAAAATGCAGACGTGACATGGAAACACTGTTATCGAATTGGTTCGATAAATGCGACAAAGCGATGGAATCAATTAGAAGCTAAAGCGTTGCAGTGCCAACATATTGGCTGACAATCGCCCAACCACCACATTCATATTAAATCTTGTATTAAAAAAAAGTAATTCAGTTTAAGTAGGCCATGAATTCGGCAACAAAGGTATGTTAAAAGCAAAACGCATTTAACAGTGCAACTCGGACGCGCCACGGGCTTGGCAAACAATGCCCCAATCGAGTTTTGTGCGGGAAAACTGTGCGGCTGTGTGCGTCTCTGTCATATCGCCTCACTCCTTCGGGTGCGAATGGTAGCGAAATTTTGTGTTTGTGCTTCATTTTGGGGGCGGCGAGAGGGCGCGTTTGTTTTGAATTTGCACCGCATGCCAAACAACAGCAACAACAACAACCCAAAACAAAACAGCTGAAAATAAAACACACAAATTATTGTACTTGCAGGTTGGGGAAATATTTACGGCAGCGGGTCAAGCGTTCAGCAGACTCGGTGATCTAACAATGCAATTGCATCCAAATGCCGAAGCTCCGTCCGGGTAAGCAAGCTGGACTGATGTTAGATTTTGTATATATGCATATATAGTGCTTAATTGTTAATTTTGCATGTTCCCTCGCTATGCACGGCACAGTAAATGGACAGACGAGGAAATCGATATGTTGCACTCGTCCATAATGCGCTTCTCCGACGATCTGAGCAAAATCAGTCTGAGCATCAAGAGTCGCACCGTGTAAGTCTGACAAAAAAACAGAGAAGAACAAAAACATAGCGAGAGAACATGACAGTTAATATTACTATATTTAAAATTCACTTTTTTGACCACTTTTGCAGCTCGCAAATACGACAGGCGCTTAAGAAGAAGGCATTTGAGGATGCGGGCATTCCGGCTAAACAGTTGCCTGTGCAGCAGGTCCAGCATGTCATACAAACCGTGCAGCCAAACATACAACAACAACAAGTCTTCAAATCACACATCATACAACAACCGCAGCAGCAACAGCAAGCGAAGCAACTCATTTTACAGCCACAGACAACGACGACAACGACAACAACAACAACGGTGACAATCAAACAATTTCAACAAATGCAACAACAGAAAGCAGTTGCATTGGCCGCAGCACAAGCAGCGGCAGCTGCTGCCGCCGTTTCCAATACGCCCACCATCACAGAGAATATAATCATACAGCAGCCAACATCGACGACGGCACAGCAGCAGCAGCAACAAATTGTGGCGGCAACTTCGGCGACACAACAACAACAATTGCCACAGATTTTAGTGCCGGCAACTGTTGCTGTTGTTGTTGGTGGCGAGGATGTTGTTAGCACCACATCGACGGCGCAATTGAAATGTGGTCCGGATGTCTCAATGACCCTAAATCGCATCAATGTCCAGGAGAACGAAGTGGATGTCGAAGAATGTTTGCCCGCTGAGGTTGTTAAACTCGATTTTGTCAGCGAGGAGGTGGCTGGATGAAGTCTGCTCATCGAGGATTTCTATTATTAGTTATAATATATATGCAGAATCACACGTACTGGCCACACAGACTGGCCTGTTAATCCTGATAAGAGTAAAGATCCCCAACATTTGTAATTTGTATAAGAGATGAAAGTGAAAGAAAATACTGCCGCGTATCCAGGTCAGGTTTGTTTTACTTAAATAGAGAAAGTTGTAATAATATATATATATATATATATATATATATATATATAGATATACATATATATATACAAATACATATATATAGATATGTATTTAAAATGTTTTGCCGCGACTAGTTCTAAATTTTAAGAAGAGATTCAATAGTGCAAAGTACATTACAAAATTCGTGTAAGTTGACAAGTGAATAAACGAACCTAATTCTAAATTTATATATTTAAATTTGTTTAATTATATAATAAGCAAAATAATATTAAATTCATATTAAAAAAAAAAATTTTGCTTGCTATTAGAAGCTGCATACCAGACTTTACATAATTATAACAGCTCTGCTCCTCTTGCTAACAGAGCTGCTTCACAGTGTAAAGTTGACTGTTAAAGTGTTTACAGACCTACGCAAATGGCAATTATTGAAAACAAATCGCAGAAAGTCTTCAGACGCATTACGAAAACAACGGAAAAAAATGAGAATAGGATGCGGGCTAATATTCTGCGTGTACTTTATGGGAACGCTGGCGTACAAGCCCGTTGTGATACTCCATGGCATACTGTCGGGTGCTGAATCTATGACACTTTTGGTGCGACACATCGAAAAGGTAAAAGTGAAAACAATTCTTCTTTGTTATTGTTTGACAAGTTCAAAGTCAAATTCCGACAACGCAATAAATTGAGTCCTGCATCTGTATTGCGGTTTCAGCTGCATCCGGGTACAGTTGTGTACAATTGCGATGAGTTCAGCGGCTGGTACAGCCTGGAAAATGCCTGGCGGCAAGTTGCACAAATCAGAGACTATATTGGTGAGTTATTTTTAAGGATCATTATTTCTCCAAGGAGTAAATATCGCTGACATTATTTTTGTTTGTTATGCTTTAGATCGAATTGGAAAACTACATCCGGATGGATTTATTGTGTTGGGCTACTCGCAGGGAGGACTTCTGGCGAGAGCGGCTATTCAAAGTTTACCCGATCACAAGGTCAAGACCTTTATTTCGCTATCATCACCCCAAGCGGGTCAATACGGAAGTATGCCATATAAAAATATATGAATATATAAATCGGGCACAAGTTCTAAATAATTTATCTGTATTTTGCAGCCAGTTTCCTGCATTTAATATTTCCGGATCTGGCAGCAAAGACGGCCTTTGAGCTATTCTACTCGCGGGTGGGTCAATACACATCTGTCGGTGGCTATTGGAATGATCCGCATAAGCAGTCGTTATATATGAATTATAGTGAATTCTTGCCGCTAATTAACAATGAAAAGATTAGTTCCAATTCAACATCATTCAAAATGGGAATGGTGCGACTTGATAAAGTGATCCTCATTGGTGGTCCGGATGATGGTGTTATTACGCCCTGGCAGTCCAGGTTTGTAGTATAACTCACAGAAATTACAATCATTGTAATTCTTATGTTCTCTTCTAGTCATTTTAGTTATTTTGATCAGTCTTTGGACGTGATTCCGTTTTATGAGCGTGGAATTTACATAAATGACTCGATTGGTTTGAAAACCTTATTGGAGGCGAACAAATTGACGATAATTGTGAAGCCTTCTGTGCACCATTTATCGTGGCATAGGAACACGAAAGTTATTAACGAAGTAATAATCCCTTATTTGGATTGAAACCGATTAAATAGAGCGATTTAATAGGCTGTGATTGGAATGGTGACACATTCAATATATAGAACTGATGTCAAATATATATATATATATATAAACTGTGTGCAACGATGCAAAACAAATGGTCTGGATTAGTTCCCTTTAGCACAGATAGTATAAACAATAAAATGTCATTTGTATTGTTTTTGGCAATATATTTTTAATTTAAGACAACGGTACGTGTTTCTACAATTGAGATTATCACTTAAATAAATTGTACAATAACCGATTATATGCTAATGATGTTTCTTTGTTATCTGATTTTATCGCAACTAAAGCGAAAAAAAACAATTCACTGACCCGGGGCCAGTAGTGCTGCCAGACTTTTTGCAGTTATCGACACATAAGCAACAGCTGATTTCTTTTAAATCGATAAAAATGCTTTAATGTTATGTGCCCGCGCAATATATTGTGAAATTCTTTTTTATGTAGAGAAGTTGAATATTAAAAACTTAGCATAAATGGCAGACATTGCAGATAATGGTGAAAAGGATGCTGATAACATCATGCGCATTATGGTGGCCACCGACAATCATTTGGGCTATGCGGAGAAGGACGCGATTCGTGGCGAGGACAGTTTTAGGGCATTCGAGGAAATATTAGAACTGGCCGTGTCCGAGGATGTGGATATGATATTGCTAGGCGGTGATCTCTTTCACGACTCTGAGCCTAGCCAGAGTGCTACGCACAAGTGAGTTTAATAGAATATCAATTTGAAAACGTGGATTCAATTTTATTTGCCCAGATGCATCGAATTACTGAGGCGGTATACGTTTGGAGACAAGCCGGTGTCCCTGGAGATATTGAGCGATCAATCGGCTTGTTTTCACAACACCGTAAATCAGTCGGTGAACTATGAGGATCCCAATTTGAACATTGCCATACCGGTGTTCTCCATACACGGAAATCACGATGATCCAAGTGGCTTTGGACGCTTGAGCACCTTGGATCTGCTAAGCACAATGGGTCTGGTGAACTACTTTGGCCGCTGGACAGATCTAACGAAGCTGGAGATTAGTCCGATACTGATACGCAAGGGCGAAACCCAATTGGCGTTGTATGGACTAAGCCATATTCACGATGCGCGTTTGGTGCGCATTTTCAAGGACTTCCAGGTGACCATCAATTGCCCCAAGGAGTCGGAGGATGATTGGTTCCATCTGATGGTCGTGCATCAGAATCGAGCCGATCGTGGCCCCAAAAACTATCTGCCCGAAGAGCTGCTGCCGGCGTTTCTTCATTTGGTTATTTGGGGACACGAGCACGATTGCCGCATTGAACCGGAGGTGAATGCGGTGCGTGATTTTTACGTGTCGCAGCCGGGCTCGTCGGTGGCCACCTCGCTGGCCAAGGGCGAGTCCATCAAGAAACACGTTGGCCTCCTGGAGATATACAAGACAAAGTTTCACCTAAAGTCAATACCGCTGCAAACGGTGCGTCCATTCATATTCGATTCCATTGACTTGGATGAGTATGTCGATGAGCTGGATCTAGCATCTGGCGATGCGTCCACCAAGGTGCATGACTTCGCTCAAAAACGAGTGGAAGCCATGCTTGAGGAGGCCAAAACGAAGCTCACGGGGCACCCAAAGCAGCCGACTTTGCCGCTAATCCGACTGCGTCTGCGCTACACCGACGAGCAGCACATGTTCAACACGATTCGATTTGGTCAACTGTTTCACACACGTGTGGCCAACGTCGCCGATGTGGTTAAGTTTGAGAAGCTGATCAAGCGCATGAAAACCGGCAAGATTAACGTGGACAAGGATGCTATGCAGCGCGCCATGGTAAGCAAGTCCACCTCATCCAATCAATGAATACTAATGAATATTGAACTCACTTTTAGGTGGATAATGTGGCTCGTGTGGAGGAATTGCTTGATCGCTACTTCGACGAAGTCAAGGATAAAAATCCGCTCAAGCTGGTGCACGCGAAGGCATTGTCCGAAGTCACCTATCGAATGGTCGAGCGATCCGACCTTGATGCAGCTGAATCCGTTTTGAGGTACTATTCCATGAGACAAACAATGAGCAAGTTAAATTTAAATATTAATCCTCTTGCAGATTTTACAATGAAAAGGCTGTAGAACATTTAATGGACAGGCTGCCAGCTCTGGAGAACATCGATGATGAGCTGAGCAATTTCAGGCTGCGCAACAACGTTGATGATCTGCTCAAGACTTTAGATGCCTATACCTTCAAAACGGAGCCAAATGGCTCTGTTGCAAGTGCCATCACAACTGATGTGAATTTGTCTGCGGCGCCTGCGACGACTTCCAAACCCACACGAGGTGCTGGTCGAGGACGTGGTGCGCGTGGCCGAGGCAGAGGCGGTGCAGCGGCAGCAAGTGCCCCAAGCACTCGTGCTAAACCGCATTTGGATGTATCCATTGCCACAACCGTGAGCATCCTTAAAGCTTTTCCTTCTTATTTTATATTGACTCATAAATCCATATACAATTTCTTCACAGGGTTCGTCGGCCGGGCCACAAGGTCTTCTAGATGCCTCCATAATCGGGCGCAGAACAAGAGGCCCAGTCACCTACACTGTGTCTGATGATTCCGATTAACTGTGAATTTATTATTTACCTTATTATCATTCCATTAACATTAGATATTATTTAATTTATATATTTGCTACTAACAGATGTTGCTTTTCAACTTAAATCGTCTTTTTGTTAACCCTAATTGATAGCCCTGTTCTCGCGATTCCAACGAATCCTTAAAAAATCCTTAACAAGTTGGCTGAACTGAAAAAGAGTAAAAATTGCATTCGCTTTTTAGGTATTACTCAGCTATACCTATTAGAACACATTTTGACCACTTAAGGAACTACGCGGATGTTCTGTGGACCATAAATTGTCCTTGGCATCCAAGCTCGAATAAAGCAAGAAAAAGGTCGAATCCATAAAGCCCTGCATCAAAAATTTTGCTTCGACAAGGGCTACCAACCTTTTAAATTGTGCTTGTAATGGCCGAGAAAATAAGGATTTGGTGATTTCGGATCAGTATTTTTAGCCATTCCATCTTAGATGACAACATAATCCTTACTTGCGATTCCCATACACCTTGTCTTTTAAAAATGTGCAAGAATATAGCCAAAGCTAGAGATATTGCCTTAAAAGCAGTTGCCTTTCTGATTTGTTTCAGCCTAAAAGTATGCTTTAAAAATGTTGATTACCCAAGCAAGCATTTAAACTATCAGCCCAGAAGTATGCTTTAAAATGTATGATAATGAAATTGGGTTAGTGGTGATTGGACTTTTCCTGCATGCAGAAAATTTGGCTTTGCGTTTAATAAAATAGTGTACGATTTGTTTTTAACACTTACTACTTGTTTATTAGATGCATATTGCACTTGAAAATAACTTTTCCTTAAGCATATATTTAACTAGAACTTAATAGCTACGATATAAGTTAGCGCCTGTTGGTCGCCAAGGATTGTTACCTCGTTGCGTTCGGTTCGGCTTGGATTCTTTGGTAGTTTAGCTGCAACTGTGCATACATATACATAAACACATATACATATACATATGCAATGAAATCCTCCAATGCACACAATACAATACACATACACACACGTACAACAACAAGCGAACAACTTGAACTTGAGCTCGCCCGCTCTTACTGCTGATGGTACTCGTAGTAGTAGCGATATGGATCCACCGATGGACTGCCGCCGGCAGCTGTTAAGCCCACACCCGCGCCAGGATTTGTTTTCGAGACGGGCCTGATGACATACGTGTTGCGCCTGAAAAATGTTTCGATGGGGTTTAAAGTAGATCTGAGTGGAGAGAGGAAGAAATTGGGGCAGAGATATATACCTGTTGTGCTCGCCGGCATGCACCTGAAAACTGGTCTCCTCGCTGTGATCGTGCGAGAAGAGCTTCTTCAGCGCTATTATCCCGGCAATGGTTAACGCAACTTTGCTGATGACCAGTGCCTTGCCAGCTATAGCCGCCAGTGCCTTCAGGCCCAACGGTCCGGCAATGCCCATTGCCGTTAATAGCGCCGCAATCACATACTTGATGTGGCCATCGTCCTTCTTCTTTTTCTTTTTCTCGCGCCCAACACCAACCCCACCCACTCCTGCGCCATCATCCAAATCCAAATTCATGTCAATCTTCATGGCATGCGTGCGCATCAGTTTGTCCACCTTGGAAAGCAGTGCACGATCGAGTGGCGTCAGGCTGCCAAATTGCCGTGCATCGGTCAGGGCACCAAGAACGCTTTCTGTATCGCTCTGATTCTGTTTCTCCAGCACGAGTCCATCGACGATCTTAATCGAATCCTGGTCCAGAGCACGTGTCAAGGCATGCAGCGCCTTCTGTTTGAGACAACTGAGGAAATCACTTTTGCCCTGGCAATCATCGTAAACGCGTCGCGCCAGTGCCAGCTCTGGTCCCAGTCCACCGAAATCTCCGCCAGCGGCTGCAGCTGTTGGTGTCGGTGTCGCCTCGGCAAGGCTGTGGCGACGTCGCTGCTGCAGTTGAGCAGCAGCCGCCTCAACGCTGGCACCAATGCTGGCGGCACACGTTGCCAGGAGCAGCAACCACTCGAGACGCACCATTCCGCTTGTCAAACTGATGATCTATTTATATATATAAGTTAATATTCCGGTGCAAGTCCAGTGGCAAAGCAGTTGCTGCCAAACGCTAGCGATCTTTGAATGCTACTCCAGCGAAATCGCTGCTCGCCCGTTGCTTTTATAAATTGCGGTACATGGCCAGAGATACCACCATCGGGGAGCACTCAGATGGAAAGAATTGGCGTGTGCCTCAATGAGACGAGGGATGGGGAGGCTGCCACTGGTCTTGGCCAATTAACAATTTTTAGCCATCATTTTGTGTAAGCGTTTTGATTTATTTATTTTTCTTTTTGCCTAAGCAGAAGATTCGCCTTTTCTTGAATCGAGTTTATAACTCTGACATGGATTCGTTATTTGCTCAGCCATGGTTGTTGTTTGTGGAGATGATCATTCATGCCTTGGATCGCATTCGTGCTGCTGCTGCACAGACTCAACTGGGCATCACATTCCGCCTATGTTTAATATGTACTTAACTTGATCTCTGTTTAAATGCTTGTTCAAATAGAACATAAATAAATATACAAATATAAAGTATTATTTGTAACTGTAAAACTATACAATTTACGCAGGTGGATTTTCTAAAATCAAAAAATAATGCAAAATTCCTTAAATTCCTCCTTAAATTTTCACATCGTTTTCTGAAATAAATTTAAAGACAATAGAATAAAAAAATTCCAAAAGTTGCATTCAGCTTGGTTCCATCGCAACTATAAAGATAAAAACTTGCAAAAATACTGGATTTCAATTGAAATTATTAAAACTAAAAAAAAAAATATATAATAAGTCCGAAATCAGATGAATAGAACTAATGTATAAGCCAATAAAATAGACAGACAAGGCCAACACTTCAGCTCTGCAAGCCATTAATCAAAACGGTAATTAATAATTAAAAATAAACGTATATTGCAAATCTCCATAGAGACAACAACAACAGCAACAACAACAGCAACAACAACAACAACAACAGCCTTGAACATAATCTAATGCATTTTTATGATGCGTGCTAAAAAGTAATTAAGTTCGTATGGAGCTGGCCGTGCTCCCTGCTCGGATCGTTGCCATGGCAAAACTGTGGTGCACAACGAGAGGATGGGTGGATGGAGGCCGATGGCGTCGTGGATCTGTGATGTGAGCTGGCTGCACATTTGGTGCAGTGGCCCAGTGGGTGAAATTGAGTTGAATACAGTTAAGAAAATTTTCTTTTCGCTGACAGCTTGCGCAGCGACTGTAAAACTCATGCACGATAATTATCGCGTGTGCGATATCCAATGCAGTCGCAGCGAGGGGGGGAGGTGGCAAGAGTATCAGTATCAGAGTATCTTCTGGATAAATTGCGACAGTTGTTAGTCTTAATTCAAGAGACACTTTCGACTGCGTCTCTGCTGATTCGATCGGATTCGATGGAGAAACTAATTGTTTTCGCTACATTTTATTAAAAGAAACTAAACAATGAAAAGTGCTTTAATATTAATAATAAATATTAATATTATTTTAAAGAAGAAAAACACAATTTAGAATGAATTTTTAAAATAGAGCTGAGTGTATTTTTCTAGCATTAACAGCTCGATTTTCAGTTTGTTGTCTTCTTACAACTCATTTTTATTATTTTTTTAATAATCTAAATTTTCTGTCAATAACCATAATTCCCTTGATTATTTGGTTCTGAAGAATGAACCGCTCCCTTGACCACCTCCCCTGCTTCTTCAAAAATGGAGAATTATATGACAGATGAATAAATTACTTAGATATATGTAATCAGAATCATGTCATTATACACATATATATTTGTCTTTATATATTTATATCTATAAATCTAGCTCTATCTTTATATACATACATATATATTGACACATATAATGAAGCGATCCCCTCGAAATATAGTTCAAAATAGGTATAATATTTTTGTATATAAATAACCTAAATTTAATATTATCCTTTGTAGAGTGGAAACTTCAAAGATTGGCAATTTCATTTGTTGTGCATATTATTTGTTTGCGTAGCTTTCAATTATGAAAAAACTGTGTTTAAGTTTAAGAATTTTAAATGGAATAAAGGCCTCAAGGCTCGTCAGAGCAGGCATTTCGATTCCAAACGATGTACGAACCTACTTGATGGTACTATCCAAAAATATATATTTCTTTGCAAGTAGATTTCGAAAACTATTTCCAAAAAGTGTCCAAATGTAAGTAAAAGCATTGATTCCATTGTGTTCCCACTTTTTTTTCTGTCAGGTGTCAAATGTGACAAGTCTTACTCGAAGCTACAGCCAGCATTCGATTTTGTTGGAGCGTAGTTTCCCCGCGTCAGGGAATAGACCTTATAGGTCGCAGTGCTGGTTCTCCCCATTTATAATAATAACTTCAGTTGCTTAACATAATTGGTACGTATTAATGCGGGACTTAACATATGTATGAATGCACGGTTGCATTGAATGTAAATTAACATAATTTTCAACAGATTTGGTTGGCGACTGTCTTCCTCAGTAATAATACGAAATAAAAGTAAGCCAGCAAGATGTCCAATTCGAAGCCTGCTTACAAAGTAGCCGATATCGGTCTGGCCGAGTGGGGCCGCAAGGCGATCATCATTGCGGAGAACGAGATGCCCGGGTTGATGGCGTGCCGAGAGAAATACGGCCCGGCCAAGATGCTTAAGGGTGCCCGCATCGCCGGCTGCCTTCACATGACCGTCCAAACGGCCGTACTTATCGAGACCCTCGTCGAGCTGGGCGCCCAAGTGCAGTGGTCCAGTTGTAACATATTCAGCACACAGGATAATGCAGCGGCGGCAATTGCGGCAACTGGTGTCCCCGTTTATGCGTGGAAAGGGGAAACCGATGAGGAATACACGTGGTGCATTGAACAAACGCTCGTCTTTCCCGATGGCCAGCCCCTGAACATGATACTGGATGATGGTGGGGATCTGACCAATTTGGTGCACGAACGTTTCCCCAACTATTTGAAGGACATCAGGGGTCTCAGCGAAGAGACAACGACTGGTGTCCACAATCTCTACAAGATGTTCAAGGCTGGCCGACTCGGTGTGCCAGCGATCAATGTCAACGATTCGGTGACCAAGAGTAAGTTTGATAATTTATATGGCTGCCGGGAGTCGCTGATTGATGGCATTAAGCGGGCAACGGATGTGATGATTGCCGGCAAGGTTTGCTGCGTCGCTGGCTATGGGGATGTGGGCAAGGGTTGCGCCCAGGCACTGAGGGGATTCGGTGGTCGAGTCATCGTCACCGAAGTCGATCCGATCAATGCATTGCAGGCGGCAATGGAGGGCTACGAGGTGACCACCATGGAGGAGGCCAGCAAGGAGGCGAACATCTATGTGACAGCGACAGGCTGTCTACACATCATCACATCGACGCACCTGCTCAACATGCCCGACGATGCCATCGTCTGCAATGTCGGCCATTTCGATTGCGAGATCGACGTCGATTGGCTGAACAACAAGGCCAAGTCCAAGGTGAATGTGAAGCCACAAGTGGATCGCTATACGTTGCCAAATGGACGCCACATCATACTGCTTGCCGAGGGGCGACTCGTGAATTTGGGCTGTGCCCATGGCCATCCCAGTTTCGTCATGTCCAATTCGTTTACCAATCAGGTGTTGGCCCAAATTGAGCTGTGGACAAAATCGGATCAGTATCCGATTGGGGTCCATATGCTGCCCAAACTGCTCGACGAGGAGGTGGCCAGCCTCCATCTGAACAAGCTGGGCGTTAAGCTCACCAAGCTAACGGACCAACAGGCCACCTATCTTGGTGTCCCAAAAACGGGGCCCTTCAAGCCCGATCATTACAGATACTAAAATGATAAAGCAAAAGATGAAAACAAGAAAATGCTTAAATTCCAGTAAAAATCATGTATTTGTGCTTCTATTTTTAGTTTTCTTTTTGCATTGCATTGCAAAGCATAATAATAAAATCAAAGCTTCACATACATAATGTATATGTATATAAATATATATGTATGTACATATATACATATATAAAATCATCTCACGGTCTTTTGGTCGCCCACGCACACGAAATCCTGTGCTCAAGAGGGCGTAAATAATTTAATACATCAAGAAAATTGGAAATGAAAGTTTCTTTGTTTTGGCCGCTTGGCCGCAGATAACTTTTAGTTTCAATGCTCGTAGATGGCGAGGGGGGGAGTGGCAAGAGGGGGCAGCAAAAACAATTGTGCGATTTATTTGTACATTTTACGAGTGTGTGCTCGTGTGTGTGTGTGTGTGTGTGTGTGTGTGCGTGTGTGTGTGGTTGGAGCTGCTATTTTTCTCGAGCTCTTATCGTCAATAATCATCATATGCTCAAATTTTTGGTCGCTTAATTGGAAAATTGTTGTTGTTTCTGCGTTGTGGCTGCGTTGAGCATTGAGCATTACGCCTGAGCGATTGGGTGATTGGATGGCTGGATGATTGGATGATTGGTTGAGCTGCTGAGTGCGTTTGATTGATGAGTCTCCGTCTCAGACTCCGTCTCCGTCTTTGTCTCCGTCTCCATCTTAGTCAGTTGTTGCTTTTGGCCAGAACCTGCTGAACGCACATCAATTTGTGGCATTGTTGTGATAATATTTGTTATGCCGCAATTTGATTGGCATGCCAAGCGAGAAAGAGAGAGAGAGGGAGAGAGGGAATGCTCGACTCTAACTGGGAGTGGGTGGTGTGCTTGGGTGCAGCAACTCCACAATGCGATTGCGCAAAAGACCTGCCTTGGTTGAGGGTGGAATATTATTTTCATATTTCATCATATTTCATAACAGCGCTGGGCGTAAACCAAACTTACCGCAAATCTAAAATGGCGCCGCTGCCTTTGGGTAAGCTTCAGGGTTCAGCTCTTTGAAGTTGGTCGTGGCAGGTGATGAGTGATGGGTGTTGGCCTTCAGCTGCAGCGCACTTCAGTGTGCACAATGTGGGAAAATGAAAATGGTTTATCAAAAGAAGTCGAAACCACAAAGAAAATCTCAGCGCTGGCTTACACACACCTACACAGATACGTATGTACATCAAATCATCAAGTCCTGCGTGTGCCCGTATCTCGTTCTAACTGCGTGCCATGTTTGCACCTTTTCTTTCACTCCGCACTCTGCAGACAAAGGCAAAGACAAATGGCAACTGGCAATTGGCAACTGGCAACGGGCAACTGGCAACGTTGAATGCCGCAGACGACTTTGTTCTATCTCTTTAGCTCTTTGGCTCTGTTGGCTGCGGTTCGCTCTCTCTCCCTCTCGTTTAGAAATTTCCCATTTTCATCAAATACTTCTTGGAAAAGTTTTCACATTTTAAATTTGTTGGCTTGCTTCTTGTGCTACGCTTTTTTCTTCTGCTGCTGCGTCTCATTTTCCCTTTTCTTGTGCTTAGAGCTTGCCCTGTTTTTCTTATTCTGCAGTTTAGTTTTGGCCTTGTTACATTTTCCAATTCTCTACTCTAGATAAGGCTATATTTTGTGTATAAGCTGCTGATCAGCATGGATAATTCACATATCAAGTAGAAGAGAATTTGAAACACATAATTAAATGTTGTTTAGATGCAGACATCGATATAGACTTAGATATAGATTTTGATGTAGATATAGATTTAGATATTGAATCAGGTCGAAGCTTTAAGGATAGTTAATAAATGAATACTAGTACTAGTAGTAAGTAGAAACTAAGATTTAATTATTTGTTTAAGGGTGTGCAACAAGAGTGCTATGATCCACAAGTCCAAGTTTTACTTTTGGCAATTAAATGCTTAAATACCGCAATAATGCATACCCCAATGTGTGGTGTGTGTGTGTGTGTGTGTGTGTGTAGCACTTCAAAGATAGTTGTGCATTTTTATAAAGTTTTATTTTTGAGCAGCCTTGAGCAACTGTGTCCACATGCTGCAGCTCAAATATGGGCAGCCATTTGAAGTTGCTTGCAGTTGATGGACTTGTGGAAGGCAACTGCGGTTGCCTTGGCGGCACAGAGGAACAAAGAAACAGAGGACAAGGTGCCACATTTTGGGTGCTTTATAACTGAGAGCGTACCATAAGCCATTATGGAAATAGGGGCAGATTCAACATGTGCCTCACTCTGCCTGCCTGGCAGTGGGTGGGTGGGGTTAGAGCTGGGAGTGGTTGGCAACTGTGGGCGGGCAAAATAAATTGTTGCAAATGCAAACAGAAATATAATTTCTGTTGGCTGCCAGGCGGACGCACACATATTTATGGCATGCCGGCACGTACGCGATATATTGCAATCCAATCCAGGGGAATGGGCTGCGAGAGGGGAGGAGGTGTTGGGCGTTGAGGTCTCGCAACAGTTTTATTTATTTGCTAAACTTCGTTTATATCGCAAAAGCAGCAGAAGGAAAACAGAACACAGAACACGACGCCATGTTGAATGGTTTTCTGGCTCTTGGTTTGTGGGCCTGCTTGCTGTTGTGGGGGCAGGGGACAGAGGGGGTTGGTTTTCAACGCCATAAAAATGTTGCAGGACACCCATCCAGACACCCCAACACCCCCAATACATCCCAGACAACCCAGACACCCAGTCAAGTTGCGGCCTTTGGTGTACTTTGTGTTTGTTATGCTTGTCAAGCAGTTTACGCATGCAACTGGAGCAGGAGGAGGGAGGAGGGAGGAGGGTCGTCTAACGATATTTCGATTTTGATATCTTTTGGGTGTTATCGTTAAATGTGTGCTTCGAAGGGGGCGAGAAACGGTCCTTGATTATGGCTGCATTTATTTTTTTATATTTACTTTTAATTTTCTTTTTGCGCCCATAAAAGAGAACAAACTGCTGACTAAACTGTATCTGTATCTGTATCTGTATCTGTATCTGTATCTGTATCTGTATCTGTATCTGTATCTGTATCTGTATCTGTATCTGTATCTGTATCTGTATCTGTATCTGTATCTGTATCTGTATCTGTATCTGTATCTGTATCTGTATCTGTATCTGTATCTGTATCTGTATCTGTATCTGTATCTGTATCTGTATCTGTATCTGTATCTGTATCTGTATCTGTATCTGTATCTGTATCTGTATCTGTATCTGTATCTGTATCTGTATCTGTATCTGTATCTGTATCTGTATCTGTATCTGTATCTGTATCTGTATCTGTATCTGTATCTGTATCTGTATCTGTATCTGTATCTGTATCTGTATCTGTATCTGTATCTGTATCTGTATCTGTATCTGTATCTGTATCTGTATCTGTATCTGTATCTGTATCTGTATCTGTATCTGTATCTGTATCTGTATCTGTATCTGTATCTGTATCTGTATCTGTATCTGTATCTGTATCTGTATCTGTATCTGTATCTGTATCTGTATCTGTATCTGTATCTGTATCTGTATCTGTATCTGTATCTGTATCTGTATCTGTATCTGTATCTGTATCTGTATCTGTATCTGTATCTGTATCTGTATCTGTATCTGTATCTGTATCTGTATCTGTATCTGTATCTGTATCTGTATCTGTATCTGTATCTGTATCTGTATCTGTATCTGTATCTGTATCTGTATCTGTATCTGTATCTGTATCTGTATCTGTATCTGTATCTGTATCTGTATCTGTATCTGTATCTGTATCTGTATCTGTATCTGTATCTGTATCTGTATCTGTATCTGTATCTGTATCTGTATCTGTATCTGTATCTGTATCTGTATCTGTATCTGTATCTGTATCTGTATCTGTATCTGTATCTGTATCTGTATCTGTATCTGTATCTGTATCTGTATCTGTATCTGTATCTGTATCTGTATCTGTATCTGTATCTGTATCTGTATCTGTATCTGTATCTGTATCTGTATCTGTATCTGTATCTGTATCTGTATCTGTATCTGTATCTGTATCTGTATCTGTATCTGTATCTGTATCTGTATCTGTATCTGTATCTGTATCTGTATCTGTATCTGTATCTGTATCTGTATCTGTATCTGTATCTGTATCTGTATCTGTATCTGTATCTGTATCTGTATCTGTATCTGTATCTGTATCTGTATCTGTATCTGTATCTGTATTTGTATCTGTATCTGTATCTGTATCTGTATCTGTATCTGTATCTGTATCTGTATCTGTATCTGTATCTGTATCTGTATCTGTATCTGTATCTGTATCTGTATCTGTATCTGTATCTGTATCTGTATCTGATCTGTATCTGTATCTGTATCTGTATCTGTATCTGTATCTGTATCTGTATCTGTATCTGTATCTGTATCTGTATCTGTATCTGTATCTGTATCTGTATCTGTATCTGTATCTGTATCTGTATCTGTATCTGTATCTGTATCTGTATCTGTATCTGTATCTGTATCTGTATCTGTATCTGTATCTGTATCTGTATCTCTATCTGTATCTGTATCTCTATCTGTATCTGTATCTCTATCTGTATCTGTATCTGTATCTGTATCTGTATCTCTATCTGTATCTCTATCTGTATCTGTATCTGTATCTGTATCTGTATCTGTATCTGTATCTGTATCTGTATCTGTATCTGTATCTGTATCTGTATCTGTATCTGTATCTGTATCTGTATCTGTATCTGTATCTGTATCTGTATCTGTATCTGTATCTGTATCTGTATCTGTATCTGTATCTGTATCTGTATCTGTATCTGTATCTGTATCTGTATCTGTATCTGTATCTGTATCTGTATCTGTATCTGTATCTGTATCTGTATCTGTATCTGTATCTGTATCTGTATCTGTATCTGTATCTGTATCTGTATCTGTATCTGTATCTGTACTGTATCTGTATCTGTATCTGTATCTGTATCTGTATCTGTATCTGTATCTGTATCTGTATCTGTATCTGTATCTGTATCTGTATCTGTATCTGTATCTGTATCTGTATCTGTATCTGTATCTGTATCTGTATCTGTATCTGTATCTGTATCTGTATCTCTATCTGTATCTGTATCTCTATCTGTATCTGTATCTGTATCTGTATCTGTATCTGTATCTGTATGTTTACCTCTCCTGACACTTGCTCAATTCTAAATGCTGCTGCATAAATAATCGCAGTCAGCTTGGTCTCATGGGTGTGTTTGAGTGTGTGTTACTTTTAAATTGGCACTCAAATGTGTCAAGATCATTATATTCCACGAAACTAAAACTTTGACTCGGGTAGTTCGCAGCCAAAAAGGTTTATGTGAGTACCTACACATCATGTAGCTTGCTGGCTTCTTTTTTTTGAGAAGGGTTCTTGGGCTGCCCGTCAACTGTCATAATTATAGCTGGTGCAGAACCTGCCGTCAGCCGGTCGCTTCATAATTGGCCCCGAAATGGGATAAGTATGAACAACTTTGCCGGCGGCTGCTCAAGTCTAGACTAAAAAATCAAATTTGACACTTGACGCATAAAGTTGGCCAAGTTTTGTGCATTAATTTGGATAAACATCACGCTTAGCCAAACGCAGCGGATGTTTGCATTTATTAGCAAAAGACAAGACAAAAAGTAAAGTTAAAAAGAAAAATAATGAAAATATTGTGGCAGATATGCAAGACAGGAAGCTGCCACAAACAAACCGTTATTGCGCGATAAAAACTCAATTAGCGACAAAAGCAGAACAACAGCTTAAAAGGTTTCTGCTGCTCAGTTCTATGCTGAAGCTGTGACAAAAATGCGGACAGCCGACAGCCGACAGACGAGAGACGAGCGACGACGAGATATACATATAAAAGGAGCAACTCCCGATTGGAAGTCGGAGGCGACTGTTTGGCTTGTTGTGTGATTTATGTGGCTTTTAGGATATTTTATTAAAATGCATATTCGTTGCTCCGTTGTCATTTGCAGCCGTCGGCGAATGTTTATGATTTTCATAAACGCTGCCCCATTGGCCATTGGCCACATCCAGCTTCAGCTTCAGCTCCAGCTCCATCTGCATCGGCATCTGCATCGCCATCTCGCTTGCATTTGCATCTCTGCTGGCTACCAACATTGTGAGTTTGTTGTCGTTGTTGGTGTTGTTGTTGTTGTTGTTGCATGTTGCTTGTTGCCTGTGTTCTGGTTCTTGTTGTACGTCATAAATTGTCACCGCGAGTGGCGAGTGGCAAACAAACGCAAGACTCGGGCCTGAAAAACCGGGCTGGCGACCGTGTCAGGTGAAGATATTGTATCTGATCGTTGCGCCCGCTGCGGGCCATAAACAAGCGATGCGTGGATGTGGAGCGCGATCCTGGACAACGTCTTCTTCTACTTCTCTCTATCCCTCTCTCTCTCTCTCTGTGTTATTTTTGCCTCTTTTCCTTGTGCAAATTTAATTAAAGCAGTTTGCTTGTCTTTGTATCTTTGCTGGCAAAGCAACAAAGTAGAAAACAACCACAGCTCTTTTTTCCAAGGGGGGAGATTCGTTTATCGGTTTATTTAAATTTTTGTTGGTTTGGGGGATTCGTATTTATGCCTATAATCAGCACATGGAATCCCGTTAAATCGTCTCATAAGGCACTGCGCCATTTTGCCCGCTTATCGGCGGCAGCAGTGCCAGCTGCCCCGCCCACAAAAAACAAAAAAAAAAAATAGAAACAGAAACAGAAACAGAATCAGAAACGGAAACGGGGCTGAGTTTTATTGTGGCGCACAGAAATTGGATTTGTATCAAAGGCGCACATTCTGCGTTCAGTTAGACATATACATATACTTGCGTGAATGTTGGTCTCAGTTTATGGCAACTCATATCTGACAGATATAAAATCACACACACATAGAACGACGACGCCATTTTGTGTTAGCTTGTAAGCGAATGAGGACGACAGCAGCAAAAATGATAATAAAATAACGCAAATATGGCAGAAGGAAATGCTCGTTATGCGAGGATTTTCTTTTATTTTATGTATTTCTCCACATAAGCAGCTTAAGTGGCAGCACACACACATACACACACGGAGATAAATAGATGTGTGTGTGTGTGTGAGAGTGAGGCAGATATAGAGATTGGCATATATTGTATATATAACGAAAGGATCATGCATAATGCTGACGACGAGGCAAGCCCTTGTTGCTGCTGCTGCTGCTCTTGCTGCTCTTGTTGTTGCCTCATGTGCCATAATTTGCAGAAAAGTGCCAGCAGAGGCAGCACACACACCCACACACCCACACACACACACACACAATTGCTGCACACCCCAAACAGCCATCGGCACGCAGAGGATACACAACAAGGATAACATTTTTTGGCTGCCTTTGCAACCTTGGATTTTGTTCGTTTCGAAATGGGGAATGAAGATTGGGATTGGGAATGGAAATGGCAGTGGGTATGGAACTGGGTGGCATATGGAAAAATGGGTGCATGCCATAAAAACAATAGCGCACATAAATTCAGCACAAATAAATGTACATATGCATGAAAGTATGTATTGTATGTGTTTATATAAAGTATGCAAAAAAGGCATAAAACGTACAAAGAAGTCAGCAATGTTGTGGGGCTTGGTGTGTTGCACACACACACACACAGAGCTGGCAAACTCTAACACACACACACACACACACATGCACTCTCACCCAAAAATTGTTGCGAATAATCGTAAAACATGAGGAAGAGTCTGAAAAGTCGTAACAATTTTTGCTTGTTTTTTTCCGCAGTGATTTCGATGGAATTTTAACGAGGCACAACAAGCAGTGTGTGCAGTGTGTGTGTGTGTATACCCGTGTTTATTTCCGCCAGGGCTCTGCAGTATTTCAGCTTACAAACATATCTATAATGAGACACGTGATATTTTTCTTGATAAAACTAACAATTTTTACTCAAAGCTGAATTTCCAACATCTTAACACATTTTACAAAAATTTAACTTGTTAAATAATTAATTACAATTGTTTTACACTAATGACTTCATTTTTAATTCTAGAATGGAATAGCTTCAATTAGAAATTTTAAGATAAAAATTTAATTTTGAATGTAAATAATATATGTGAAATCGATTGTCAATTTGTTCATAAGCTAAGTAAATTTAATTATCAGCGATTTCGATGACTAATTATGTCAGTAATTATAGTTTACTTTTATTTAATTTGCAATGTAAATTATATTTGAAATTTAGTAACAATTTTTTAATAATTTGATTAAAATTAATAATTAATTTGTTCAGACTAAAAACAATCCAACAATTTTATAAAAAGTTTTTAATTATAAAGGTATTAAACAATTTATAAATGGGGAATATTAAATTAAAAATTTAACATGACAAATAAATAAAATAAAGGATTTAATAATGATCCAGCGTTATTTGAAAGAATTGCTGAAAAACCCACTCAAACTAAATATTTTTATAACTTTAAAACTTTAATAGAAGTCTGAGAAAAGGGGAGAAATCAATTTTTATTTTTTTTAGTAAGTTAAAAAAATATATTTCTTTTTTTGTAATAATAATCTTAAGCTTCACTTAAGAACTACAATATTGAAGCAAGAAAGTTTAATACTAAATGCTGCTTTCTCAGAGCTTTCACATTCTATTTCTATGGATTATATATTATCCATTTCAATTTTAAAATGTACTTATGAAATACCGAAAATTACAATTATTTGAGGCGTTAAGAGCATGTGAGCTGCGTGGAGAGACCAGCTGATATCAGTGGATATCAATCTTCTACACTTGACGGAGCTGACGGAACGAATGCGAATGGCAGAGGTCAGAGGTCGTATGTCACGCTACCCTGCCGGGGTCACAGATGTTTGTATTTGTGCCATCAGCGCTACCAATAATTGGACATCGGTTCAAGTGGGCGACGACGACCCTTAAAATGCACTCTCTACTATTGAAATAATTGTGATTTTCCGTGTTTTCCATTTGATTTTCCATTTCTTGACTCGTTGATTGCTCAACGAAATTGCGTGAAAATATTGGAATGAAAATAGCTACCCTCTAGTTGGGTGCTGGTAGCACATGGTAGTGCTGATGATTCCTTCGTTTTGTGTGCGTCAAAAATTTATGCTTTTTAGTTTATTGCCTGGCCATCAGCACAGCCAGCCAGGGGACGAGTAGTTGCACGGAGGAGGGGTGCAGGGAGAGGGGATGGCATTGTTTGGTTGCACAGTTTTATGAGTTGAGCGGGGGGACCTCGTGTTGTGTGTGTGTGTGTGTGTGCTGGTCAAGTCGACGTGTAATTGCGAATTTATTAGTCGCTGGAGACTCATTTACATTTTTCTTGTGGAGATCCCATAGAAGCCAGGCCAAGTTAGTTCTGGAGGGGATGCTGCTGCTGCTGCTGCTGGCTGGTGAAATATTTTGATTGCTGGCAAGCCAAACACGAGTCGAGCAAGTAATAATTACCACTTGTTTAATTTATTACTACACAATTTTGATTTGTGCGTATGTGCGACTGATTCAGGTTATAAATGGACGGGAGAATGGGAGCAGTTGGCGCCTGAGAGCTCCTCAGAGTAATAAGCAATAAATACATGTGCATATGTATCTCTTGGAAATGCTTTAGTTTGCACCCTTAGTTCGTTGATTATCTTAAGCTTATTAGGCGAGCAGCTTAGGGGTTTCTTTTTGTCGACTGTTCAAAATGGAATCAACAATGTCTCCAATTTCCGGCAATTATTTTGACTGTCGGTCGATTTAATTTATTCGTTGCTCAAAATTAAAACCAAGCCAAACACAGAAATCCCCTTGTCCAAATCGCGACGTAGGCGCACAGTGCCCCGCCCCTCTTTACTGAGACAACCCCCCTCGTACCCCCTGCTGTGCTGTGTTTGTTAGCGTGATTTTTCATTCCAAGCACAATTGCTTTTCAATTCATGGCCATGTAATCCGCAGCTCCGTGGGATATTTCAGGGATTTATGTTGTTTTTTATTTAGCTTTCATTTCTTTCTTTTATTCCTAGAGCCGGGCGTGGACTGGGGGGCCAGGGGCGAACACTCGGATGGCTGTGGATGTCTGTGGATGGGCATCCTCTGCATATTATTAGCGAACACCGCGTGGCTTCCGAGTTAAACTTTTAATCAAATGCACATAATTGCCAAAATAAATCAATCAATTTAGCTTGGATGGCCTCAAATTAGAAGTGACAGCCAACAAGAGTCACAACTCACAGCCGCCCTCCAACCCAGAGTTCACTGTACAGTGCTCACTATAGGTGCCACACATAAATTACATACAGCTAATCCACCGTCTAGCGATGATTTTTAATAATAATCACCATTAAACTGGGCCTCCATTAAGTCTCCTTGGTTCACGTGCCATTTGCCACAGTCCGTCTCTGGGCTTGTCTGCCGTTAATGCGTCGTCTTAAATTAACATAAATATACGTGCCTCAACTGATTGCGATCTCCAAACATCCCCCCCCTTTGACGGGGCACGTGCAACGCTTCTGTTTTCCGTGTGGTAATCCGTGAGATATCACATCGCAGGCACGCTCCGGGAACGGGATCGGGATCGGGTGCTCGAGCTGACTTTGCGACCATTATGAAAATGACAAATGGAGCGCAACTGTCCCTCCCCTTGAATGAGGTAATCGTCTGGCGTCGTTTATGGTTTCCGCTGCACTTCTTAGGGGTTGGGGTTGCAGTTGGAGTTCGAGTTGAAGTCGGAGTCTTAACACTGCCTGCAATCTGTGCGCACGTGCGGGATTAGATCGAAAAGGATTAAATTGTGACGCGAACACGCGAATGCCTTAAAAAACTTACCCATTTTTACGGGTGGTGTTTGTACTCCTGCTTAGCAGGCAATATTTTACATTTATTCAAGTTTCATTTAATATTCAAGTATTTAAACTGACTATTATCTAATGTCATTCATAAACTATTATTAATATTAATTTAGTGCCATATTATATAGTACTCCGATGTTGATACTTTTCTCTCTCAATAAACAATAATGTTTTTCATTCAATAACTAACTTCGACTGTTTATTCCTGTGAAAGCTATAAGATATAATGATCCGATATGACAGGTGTCAACATAAGTTGTGCCTGCAGCAATGATATGGCTATATTCCATGTTTCACAGGATAACTTTGAAACTGAGGGTTCACATAGAAATAGTCAGGAAGACAGTTAGACTTGGGTAAGTCGACTCGGTTAATGATGCTGATCAAGATCTGATATAATACCAATACCAGTTTTGAAAATATCAAATTGAAGAAGAAAAGAAAGAAAATCACTCTTTTAAAGTATTATAATTATGACTGCACTTTATCCAAAAAATCAAATAACTTGCAAATGAGTGTTTATTGACTTGGCTGTCAAACCGGGCGTTGCTAATCTATCATTTTCCCACTGATATTGCCATTGGAATATGAGGAATTTGAACTTATCACCCCCGAGTTGGGCTCGGGACGCACGCAGGGCGATTGCCAGTTGCTGCTGACAAATTTGTGTTTAAATTTTAAACCATAATTTGTCGACACGGAAAAGGCCAAGAGAATCGGTGGCGGAACAGTGAAAACAGTTATTAGCCGCAGGGGGAGTTTGGCTGTGGCTGAGCGTCGCCTCAAAAGGGGTGACTCTGCCAGGGGTGTGGGCTGTGTGGGGTAGGGTTGTGGCAGTCCGCAATTGAATTAAAAAAAACGAACTGCAAAGTACATTTTTCAAATAAAAAACGAAAACGAAAAGTGAAACGGAAATGAAAACAAACAAAAGAGCCAAGGAAAACAGAGTAACCTGAGAAGGCAGACCGAGTGACTGGGCGAAGTTCAAACGAAAAATGTTTGCCCCTGATGATGATGATGATGATGATAATGATGATGATGATAATGTTGACGAAGATGCTGATGATGATGACCATTATCTGAAGCTGAAGTTGCTGCGAGCTATTTGAGTAAGCTTGAGGGTTGGGAGTGTGAAAATGAAATAAGTATAAACAAATAGAAGCGCTCAGCAGCAGTTGCAGCTCAATTTTGAACAAAGTCAAATGCACTAAAGGGGGTGGCGTACACTCAGAAAAAAATATAAAACTTCATTTTAGAAAATCACTACACATTTGGGGGCAAGTGTAACTCACTTTTATTTCGAATTTTGAGATATTTTAATGAAAAACACGTGAAAAACTTCTAGTTTTCAAGTCGATTTTCTTTTCGGGGGTTTTCATTTTCTGAGTGTCGTAACTTATCCCTCAGGGTGGTTGCTTATGCATTTTTTACAGTTTTCACTCATATTTGCGAGGACAGCAAAACATATTGTTGCACTCGGTTTGCAGTTGGAGTTGAATGGAAACCGAGCACAATACACATGTAAATTGAAACAAAATCAGAGCAAGTGTTGCATGACATTGACTCGACTCGACTCCGACAAACGGCAGGCGACAGACGACAGACGACGCGACAGGACGTGACAGTTGGCGTTGTCGAGGACCTACCCCAGCCCCAACCCGCTTCGTCCTCTTGGACAACATGTCTTCTGTCTTGTTGTCGTTGCATTTAATTTTTATTTCTCTGTTTTACACGCTCGTTTTAATGAAGTGAGTGCCACAGACCGCAGATGTCCCGTACCAGAGCCAGAGAGAGAGAGAGAGAGAGAGCGAGTATGTGTGTGTGAGAGAGAGTGCTATAGTCGACCTCATTAAGACGCACAATTACAGTCCAATTGCAGTGTCAGCTTGGCTTCAATTCCGGCTCTTTCGTCATGGCATAAATCACGCCGCTTAATAACTAATAAACGCTGAGGTCCGCTCCAGGGTCTCCTTTGGTCCTTTGGGCTGATGTCGGCCTCCACTCAAGTGGCAGCTGTCACTTTGACCCGCCATGCATAGAGAAAAGCGTGAAACAATCTCGGGCGTTTCGCGACTCTTTGTCACACAAACAGCACCCCAGAGGAAGCCATCAGTTTTTGTGATTTTGTATATTAAGTCATCATTTTTATGGGCCACCCTCGCTTAGCCGTATGCCCACTGGGAATTAAAACGGACTTTGGCCAATTGTCCGTTATTAAAATTGAAGCCAAGTCGGCTTACAAGATGTAACAGCGAGTAGCAAGTTGATTTTATTTTCTATGCCCCATTTTGCCCAGAAGTATGCAACAGTAGGAGTGAGTGGCAACTAGAGAAGCCGTTTAACAAATCTATATAGAAGCTGATGTGGCAGTTGAGTAGACACATAAATTATGCATTCATAAGCAATCTTCAGTTTCCTCAACTGTGGCAGGACTCCGAGTTTTCATCGCATTTTATCAAATTCAAACTGCGACTTGCGACAACAAAAGCCTTAATTTGCTTGCAGGTGTCTCGGCGAGTCTAATGGGTGTCATCATTGAGACGGAGACTCCCCTCTCTCCCCCTTCCCCGGGCGGCACTCTAAAGCGTTAAAATCCTTCAACTTTTCGCACACAATGCACAATAGGGCGGCGAGAGAGCCGTGGCTGCCTCGAGAGCACTTTGCCAACAACGAAAACAGAAAACAGAAAACAGAAAACAGTAGAAAAAAAATGACAAAAGTATTTGAATTGACAAGTGCCATCAAAATAGAAGCGGAATTAAATTTATCATGCAAAGTGGTGGCGTGGGCTTCCACAGCCACCCAAAACTGAGGGTTGAATGGCAAAACCAGTAAACCAGCAGCCACCCGAGACCAGAACCAGAGTCATCGATCAACTGGAGCGTGAGGCAGTTGCACACTGCCACACAGGAAGTGAGCGCAACTTTAAATATTGAATAATGTTTTTGCTGTTTCTCAGATTTGAGGAGAGACCAAATATGCTGGAGTCCTTTTCCCATCGATTATTGAAACGATCAACTGCTATGATAAGGACAATGACAAAGTTATTTGGCTAATGTGAAGATGGGAGTGTTCGTAGTGGGTGGGTGGGGGGGAGGGAGTTGGCTGTTCAAGCAGCTGCCTCGCAGACCTGGCAACGTGAATATCATCTGAAGACTACTTCAGTTTCGGTTGGCATGTGAATGCATAGCCGGGATTTAATTTTAATTCTCATTTTAATTTGTATTTAATTTCATAATTAGAGCTGAGCCGTGGCACGCTTTGCCTCGGATTACAAAAATGGAATGCGACACCAGCAGCGGCAGAGGATGGGGAGAACAACGTGCAACAACTCGTGCCGTGAACTCAAAAACGTGCTAATGATAATCCGCTTAACAGTCGACTAAACTCTTTTTCATTCATAATTATTTGGCTAATAAGCTGAGAGAGCAAAAGAGAGAAAGAGCGAAAGAGCTAAAGAGAGAGAGAGAGAGAGAGCGAAAGAGAGAGCGAAAGAGCGAAAGAGAGAGATTGACAAGCCACGCGACTTTGCCAGTTTCCAATTATTCTAATAGTTTGAAGAGTCATCGCTGCAGATGTGATTGACAGACAGACAGACAGACGGACGGACGGACGGACAGCAGTCAGTTAGGCAGTTGGCTCTGGGGCTGAGCCGGAAAATCGTTTTGAAATATTGCCGCGCTTTCGACTTTTCAATGTAAACATCGCGCGAAAAACTGGACAAATTGTTCAACGGGTCGCAACAACAACAACAACAACAACAACAACAGCAACAGCAATCAAACAAAATTGAATATCGCCAAAAAATCGACATGCAGAACAAACAGCAGTTGCAGAGAATGCAATTTGATATAAAAAAATGGTATACCATACAAATGTACACTGCTAAAAAAGAAATGCCAGAAACCATATTCAAAAAACTTGCAATCGACTCCGATTTGTAGCTGAAAGTTAGGTAAAACGAACAATTCATATTTGACTTTGGCTTATTTTCGTATACAAATCAACAAGTAATTTTTTTCAGTGTAAAACTATGGCCAAGCGTAGACCGGTTGCAGGCAATTGGTTGGTTTCTATTTTATGGCCACGTTAGTATTTGGAGATGAGGGGGATCAGGGGGGGTTGAGGGAAGTTGAGGCAATTGATACGTGTCAATAACTGCTACAAAAAGACGAGCAACGCAACACGATGCACTGTGCGAAACAGCAGCCAAACTGCACCTCAATAACTCTCTCGTCTGCAGCTCAAATCAATGTTGCATTTCAATTGTGAAATTGTGCAAACCTGTGCAACACTCCCAACACTCCCTCCCCTTCCCATCCCATCAGGCAACTCAGCTCGTTGAAGTCCTTGCGAGCTAGGTGACTTTTATTTTTTTAGTTTTTCTTTTTTTGGGAATATTAAAATAAATGTTTTGCCATTTACAAAGCAGTTTTTATGTATGTAATTAAATTAAACTAGGAGCGGAATTTGCTGTTCGATTTAATAGAATTTTTAGTGTATGCGATTTGAGTGTCAAGCCTGACAGGATTCAATTATTATCAACAGTTTTGTATATTCAAAATTGTTGGTGTATCTTTTTGAGCATTTCTCATTTGTTGTGTTACCATGTGGTATATATAGATAAATATGTTTTCCATTCCTAGTAGATCAAGTTCTTCGACTTCACATTATTTGAGCTGTGACTATATTTCTCTATTTTGTACGTCTTACTCTTTATCTCTATCTTTCCTGCTTTATAATTTGTGATGTAATTTAAAATAATCTCGAGCCGACATCTGCGATGATCAATTGCCGTGTCAATGTACGCATTTAGTTAAACATTAAGGATGAACTATGCCAACTATCCCTTGACATTATCATCCATCTGCAGTTTGCCCATTTGTAACTGTTTTATGCACATCCTTTTTGGACTGGGGTGTTTTTTAGGATGTTGTTTTGCTTGTTGGGTTCGTGTTGCTGCAGTTATTAACACGTTTGTAGTGATTTGTCAAAATTCCCCGTTTGACATGTGTGCAAACAAGGACGAAACAATGCCAACGATCATTGTATACAGGCTGGGAAAGGTTCCTAGGGTTGTTCTTCTGTCTGTCTGTCTGTCTGACTGTGTGCCAGTGTGCGGGAAGGGTTGCAAAATGTGATCCACTTCCACTCCGCTGATGACAGTCAGCCATCCAGCCAGCGATGCGCGCTGAGCAGAAATTTGTTTATTTTTCATTTGAGAACTTCAATTTTATTCGAGATTTCCATCGGTTTTCACAACTGAAGCGTTTCGCTTAATGGCAAATAAAATACAAAGAAAATACACATAAAATATACAAAAACAAGTTAGAATGCTCCAGTCGAGAGAGCTCGCCTTGAATGTTATTATATTTAAATTAAGTATTTTTTATTTATTTATTATTACTTAAATTCTTTTTAAACTTCTCAAAGCCGAAACAAAAATCAACATACAACAATTTGTTTAAGAAAATAGTTTTTTCTCAGGCGACATTAATGTAATTTTCAACATTTGATATATTATATGTTATAGGTTCGGGTATATTGTATATCAATTTGATATATCTGTACATTTCTGTTCCTATTGTTATCGTAAATCGATTTGTACCGATATTCGCAAAGCTCAGCCGGTTGACGATTAAATGAAGCAAACTTATTCTGCAAATGGTAGACAAGAACTTGTTTTCCGAATTTAAAGTCTTTAGCGATTATAGACACGGACAGACGGATCAAGAATACATATACTTATAGTGTCGCTGTACTTTCGTCTGCCTGATAGATGCCTTAACTGCACTTCATTATAACCTTTTGGCCATTTTAACTGGGTTCAGCGTATATAAAATGAGGAATTTAAAATGTAGCCCAATAGAAGGCAGGCAGAGTTGGGGTCTGCAATCAGTCAGGATATGGATACAATCAATTGGCCAGCTGTAGCCGTGGTCTCTTTGCCGTATTTATGCATATCACTAAAAGTTTAATTAAAAGCACATCAAACTGCAGACACCGAAATCAATCACAATTACCCTGCAGCCGCTTCGATTCGATTCGATTCGTTTCGATTCGATTGCCTTGCTCAGACCCAATATTCGTTTTCACATACTGCAAGTATTTAAAATCAAATTGGCGATATGTAAAAATCGGAGAAGGATAAAAGGAATGCGCCGCGCCGCGCCACAAGGCACAAGGAGTGCGAGTGCGAGCGGAGCGGCGGTAAGTGTGTAACGGTTAAAAACATTTTATAAATTTGCACTAATTAAAATTCCAATTAAGTGTACTGCAAACATATTAATCGCAGCTGGCAATCGAGCTTTTAATTCGACATATAATTTCGCAGAGAAGCAGCTACTGAATTATTGCTACATGTGTTCGGTAATTTCATCAAGCTTTTCTTTTACGAAAGTTAATAACAAATAAATGCGATAACAAGCAAGAATGAATAAGTAATTAACTATACTATCTAAATACAGGTGGGTGAATTATGAAAATACGATTTCAGTTTGTGTTTCTTAACCAATCTGAGTGAAATGAATGTACAGGTAATATCGAAGAAAGATGGATGTACCTAGAAAATTCCAGCTAGTTCTGTGGATTTTTAAGATACAAATTCAACTCGGAGAAGTATTGTGAGAGATAAGCTCAAAAATGTGTAGAAATATTCTAATGAAATTTCAATAACATTAATAAAACGAATAAAGACTAAATAATGGAGGGACGCCATGAATATATATGCTCGCTCAGCAGCAACGGCAAAGTCGGTTCCTCCCAAAATGGATTTCTGGCTTTTTTAGTACATTATTTTATTTATTATTTAGAACTTTGGCAAGGCGCAAGAGCTTCACCTCAATTTCAAATAACATGTGTATATTTGAGTCCGAGTCTTACCCCCATTTACGACTTTGCTTTTGTAATCAAAATTTTCTATATATATGCATATGTATGTGTGTAGATGTATAAAAGTTGCGCCAAGGAAATTGCTTCCACACGGTTGACCTCATTAAAGGCAAACAAAGTCGACCACAACAATTCAAATCAAATATAAAAGTCAAAAATTCATCGAAGCCCGACAAGGAAAACTGGCCCATGAACCGGACAAGTAGCGGGGGGTGTGTGTGTTTCTAAGTGTGTGTGTGTGTGTGTGTGTGTGAATGGTATTCGTGACGCGTTTAGTTGGCTCCTTGTGTGCGGGAGCGGTTAACCACAACAGCAGGCACCAAGGAGCTGCTACAACGGAGCCACTCAGCGCCAGCAGTGAATGGAAATTTGCTTTGCGGAAAAACTTAAACACCGGAAACAATTAATTCCACTTGAATTAACATATGCTCTGATTGCCTCAAAGGGAGCAAGGGGGTCAAGGGGGGCACTCGGGTGGGCCAACAAGCAAATCACGACTCCCACCATTTGAAAAGTGTTGAGTAGCCCATGGTTGCGGGCTGGAGGGGGTTGCTCAGACTTTTCCGTTTGCTGATTGATCGTCCTGTTGTCTCGTCGCCTTTGTAAAGCCTCAACCTCAACGTCAACCTCAACCTATCGCCAAAAATGCGGCCTAAAAGCTGATTCGCGTTTATGAGCCAAAACTTTTGAGTGGTGCTACATTGCCAGGGCGCTGGAGTGGGTACACTCAGAGAAAATTGAGTGACACCTTCAAGTTTTTAAAACCTGTGATTTTATTTTTAATTTGGAAAGTACATTTGCCTAAATGCATCTAAGAAAATGAAACGTTTTCTCAAAAGTTAACGTATATTTTTTGCAAGAGTTTCAACTTAGTAAATTTATTTATTATTGAGTATATTATGTATTTATTTGTTTTGTTTTTTTGTAAAGAGGAGAGGGAGAGAGAAGCTGTAGGAAAATAGGAGAAAACAGACAGAATCAGAGAGGGACGTAGAAGAGTAGGAATATATCTGAGCTTGTGGATTAGATAAATTGACCACAGATTACGTTGAAGAGGAAATCGATTTGAATTTTGGATCGATTTGTATTCGTAGTATTAAATTGTGTGCAGTGTAGAGCTGTCGAATAGCGATCCGCAACCAATTTCAGAAATGAGTTAAAAAGTTAATTGCCGGCGGACAGGTAATTTCTGGCACACTTCAAATGCAAACGCCATAAAGTAATATGCAAACAAGGGATGACTGCCACCACGTCAGGGGAGCCGAGACAAGCCCGAGTCAATCAAGGACCTGTCAGCTCTAAAGCAGCAGTTTCCCCTACCACATCCACTGCCCCCTTTGGCCGACACAACCGCGACACGTCAGCCATAAAGTCACGAAACACTTCGTCCTTGGCCATTGCGTGCAACCTGCGGTTAGTTGCAAAGTTAGTTTCTTTGCCAGCTGTCATGAGACAAGGACTCGAGGGGGTGGGTTGGGGGGAGCGGAGAGGGGGTGAACAGCAGATTAGGGACGCGTGCTCACGTTTAGGCGTAACAAATTACCTTTAAACTGCCCAAGGTGGAAGGGCGGCGGGTTGCTTCGCTCGCTGATTATTATTTAATGATGAACCCGGGCAGATTGTCCCGATCAGTGAAATAATTACATGCATACAACGCATACATGCCACTTACTCATAACAGTTAGTGGCAAGAGTTCTGCATAATGCCAACAAATTTCAGCTTTTTCTGGTTCATTCACCCACTTTGCCCGATGTAATGGATAAACTTTAAATTGAGTTGAAGTTTATAATATTTCTTTAGTTGCGCTTGTCAGCGGGCAGATATCTTTGAATACCTTTGAATAACTCAAGTTGCGGGGTTTCGTTGTTAGTTAAGTGCAGTTAGCCTAAACAGGGTTTGATTGCAAACTGGTTGTACTTTATGTTAACTTTAGTCAAGTATTTATTTATAATGCTGGATCTTTGTAATTGCTCAAGCACCCAAAAGTATGCTATAATTTACAAGGGTCGCTGGCAGACTTTATTTGAAGAGCCATTATTATTGAAAGACTTTGACTGATAATATATACATATATTCCTCATGCATCCGCTTTTCGATCTATAAGATACAGTCTACTCCCTTTAATGCTCATAGCTCCTTCTTTAACGAGTTCCAGAATCTTTGCCTCAGGAATTTTATCTTCTCCTAAGGCGACATATTCTGCTTTGAGTACTCCTCTTCTTTGTCACAAAACCGGCAGAGTTTGCTAATGACTACGATTAGTTAAATGAATTCTTAGTCTAAAATATGCTTTCAGGAAACAACTCAGTCGTCTAAGTCTATTCTTTCCCATAACAAATGTATTTCTTTTATCAATTGCACAAAGTGGCAAACGTTTCAAATGTTACCTGAAAACTTATTTTCCTCTGGTATAAAAAGTATGCTAGGTGTAAAAACCAAATGTCTTAAGTTAATTAGCTTTTATATCAAAATACATACGTATATTTATTTGGCCACGTACTTACACAGTTTTAGTGCAGATTTATCTGCTTATTGTCTGCAGCTGAAAACTTCGCTCGTCAATGGAATGCAATTATTCAACTGCCTGCCAGCCAATTGTGAAATGCCAAAAACACCCTGTGCATTTTCCGCATCGTCAGCAAATGGCAAAAGCAATTTTTTAATTTCTTAATTTTTGCGAGGTCATGAGAATTAGCCGCTTGCCCGAATCTCTCTCTCTCTCTCTCTCTCTCTCTATCTCTCTGTCTATATTTTCTCTCGCTTTCTCTGGCTCACAGCTCACGTAGCCACAGTGGCGCTGTCCACCACCGTCGCCGGTAATATTTCTTTATCTTCAGCTTTGGCTGCTTGTGCTCCTGCACCCGCTTCCTGCTCCCAGCTTCCATCTGCTGCTCCGACTTCGTCCGAGATGCTGACAATGAGATGCGAGGCGACATCGAGATGCGCCCTTTGTTTTCCAGCTGCTGCTGCTGCTGCTGGTAGTGGGCAAAGTTTATTCATTTAGAAAATTTGCTCATTTTCGTTTTGCAGGGCGGATACCAAATTATTGTTGGCTGACTAAGACTAAGAGAGCTGGCTGCAGGGCAGGACTGGTGTGGAAATGTGGTACGTGTTCGCAGTTTTCATATAAATTGCGGCCAATAACATTTTTCAGTTGGCAAGGCAAGAAAAACGCGCACAAAGCGAAAGCGGAGAACAGCACAGAAAGCATGGAAAAAAAACATGGACAAAAGCTGCTGATGATGGCTTCTTCTTTTTCTTCTTCTTCTTGTTCGGACGGGGGACCTGGGTCCAGAATCTGGCTCATTAAGGCACGGACGAACGGACGGACGGACTGGTCAACTTGGGTGTTCGTGTTTGGGCCTGCGGTCGGCTAATCGGGTCGAGGGGGAATCTGGCCGCGACGACACTTGCCCGAAAATTTTCTTTCCTTGCCTTATTTTTTTTTTGTTCCGTTGCCCATGCAGCCATTAGCCCGAAACTAGGTGGAGTGAGGAAATGGACGGATGGGACAGACGAGCAAATTATTCCCCAAATACCCCGAGGTAATTATAAATGTCCTTCCAGCTTCAGCCGCGTCTTGGGCCCCGCGTCAGTTGGACGCCGTGTTTTGTCTATCATAATGAGTGGCAGGCGGACATTTGGACATAATTGTTCAATTATTTTGTTACTTATTGCCAGGGATTGTGCGTACTTCCCCCATGACTCCCCCTCTTAACCAACCCCCAACACCCCCCATTTACCATCTTAATATGCCGCCGTCGAATGCTGTCTTCTTAATTCCGAATATCCAACAGAATATTAGCCTCAAAAAAAACATACTTGTAGATCCACAGATATTGACATATATGTATCTATATATGTATATATATATATATATATTTGTATTATATATAGGCACCAAAATGCGTTATCCATTTCGTCATTTTGCCCGTTTGCCAGTATGCCATTTCATGCGGCAATCGAATGTCAAATTCAATTACGATGCAGCAGTGGCTGCGTTGCAAAGGGGGCGTTGGGTGGTTGTGTGGCATTGGGCGGGGCGTTGCAGGACAGGGCGGCACATGGCCCGGGGCGTCAGGTGTGTTGTGCCATTCAATTATAAATTTTCAATAAAAATTTTCCCACTCGCATTGCGCCGTCTTTTTATTGTTTTTGACATTCGTCCTCGACATGCATGCAAAAAATGAAAATGAAAATGAAAAGGGGACGAAACTTAATAGAATGAAGGCGTGGCCTGCACTCCAGTGTGTCACTGTGTGTGCTTGTGTGTAAAGTGGGTGTGCTGTCGAAAATCTACGTCATTTAGCCGCGGGTGGAATTTGCTACTGCAAATGACAGTTTTGTCTCCCGAAAGTCAATTGAATAACTGCGGGCCACCTTCGTGATTAAAGTCGATGTCAATGTAAAGTTGTAAGCATATACATCCATTTGTAAGGCATTACTTTGCTGCTCTCCAGCTGGCAGCAGAACAATGATAAAATGCTTGATTGCAGCTTTTAGCAGACTAGTTTTGAATATGAAATATTTTTTATCCTATCAATAATACATACATATATAATGTTGTATGTTAAAATTAGTTACAGACTCTTACTTTCTTCACTTAATATTATTCATTTATTTATCGCATCGATAAAAGTGAAGGCTTATAAATTACTTGCGAAGCTTTAGCTGGTCTATGTTCAATGATCACCAATCACGCTGTCAGTCAGTCGGAATCAACACCTTTGCTTTTATAGATAACCATTTCCAATTATGGTGATATTCCTAGAAACAAAAATGGTTTTCTCATCTTAAGCGGCTTATGCAAAAAATCATTCAAATTGCTGGCTGCCAATGCCACAATCGAAGCACTTTATATAGAATGCAATGCTCGCTGAAGCAGAACAAAAAATCGGTTGTGTTTCTGTGTTGCTGTGTTTGTGCGAGTTGCATTGAATCGCTCAATGACATATCTGTAAATCAGTGCGACAGTGCGGCCGGGAACCGCATTCCAGCCAACTGGCAACTGCAAAACTGCAAAAAGCGCCGAAACAAGCCAAAGTCAGCGACGAGCAACGCAAAACAAAACACGGCTTCAAGCCAACTTGACAGATGGACAGAGAGCCACAAAACACAAAAATATCGCAATGATCATAAATATTACTCAGTTTTTGATGTCTTTGGGGCTAGCCGTTCTACAAAAGCAACGTGGCTTGTAAGTGGAAATATGCAAGGCGATCTGGCCGGCTTGCCGGACTCTTCATCAATGCCTTGGGAGAGATTGTCGGCTGGAACTGGTCTTAGCGCGTTTCCTAAAAGCGACAAAAATTGCCAAAAATGGATTTCCATTTTTCACACAGATGCATGAATATATATATATGTATATATATATATATATGTGTATGCGCAATGCTCGATCCCAGACTACGTCGCCGTCTCTGCTCCACTGCAGCTCGTCAAGTGACGGCAAAAAGGTGTCGAAGAAATTGTTCAACAACAAAAGCCAAGCAAAGTCGCAAAAAGACACAAACGGCTGCATAAATGAAGCGACATCATTCTCGGCCTCCTTCGTCTCAGAGTCGGAGAGTATCTCAGCCTCCGCGATGCTCTGGGCTCTGGCACAGACACGCTGTCTGGCAATGCGGCTGGAGTGTCTGTTGCCCAGGCTAAGGCCCGGGCCGAGGCCCAAAGACAAAAGGCCGCATCGTCTGGGGAGCCCTGTGTGTGGAGCACTACCAGGGGGCCAGTGACTGGGCCTGCAGCACAGATCTCTCGCGGGCGTCGCATTGTCTTCGCTCGCATTATTAGCTTACGTGTTTGTTGAAACACCACCAGCAGCAGCAGCAACAGCAGCAGCAGCAGCAGCAGATTTGAATTTCTCTCTGCAGCCAAGTGAAATATTAAAATAGTTCGTTCTTCTAAACCGAGAGAGAGATGAGATGCCATCTGAGCTGCTAAGCGTGTTGTGCATTCATTCGTTTCGTGTGCCTACATATGTATGACATTAACACACACTCACACACACAGACACACACACACACACACACACACTTATACACACTGCCTAATCGGACCATTCTATGCAAAATATGATAGAAATCTCTGACGGACTGAGAACTGAAAATGGCATTACCATTATCGTTGCCCGTTGCTGCTGCTTATTGGAATTCAGCGTGAAGAATCTCAAATCATATGCAGTTTGTTGCCTCGCCTTCTGTACGATTTTTGTCTTACTTATAAACATAAATTGTTGAGCCACAGTGGTTTCCAACTGATTGAAATGCCAAGGGAAGCCAAACGATTTTTATCATTGTGAAGATTCCTTCTGGCATAAATTCATTTTACATTTCAAAATAACCAAAATTCATGAAATATATTTACACTTTCAAAATCTCGCACATTATGTTATTTATCATATTCATTTCAATCTAAATATAAATCTACTTCAATTGTTGTGTAATATTTGTTGGTCTTAACATGATGACATGGTTCGGCTTTGGGATCATAGTGTTTCTGGGGTTTTCCGGATAACAAGAAATTGCGATAATTCCGGCAGCGAAAAAGTAGAGTTCAAAATGAATGATTGCAAAATTAAATGTGCAATTCTCAAAATGAAATTTGGAATTGTTTGAAAATTAAATTAAAATTGATAAAGCTTCAAGTGCATAATAAAAATAATATTTGAAGCACTTTCGTCACACTGTGCCCAACAAATGAATCTAGTGGATAGCCAGAAAATATGATTGTTGTTGCGCTTGGACAGAGGAAGTGGAGGAATCATCTCTTCATTGTTGTTGTTGTTGTGATTGGGGGCAAGGAACGGAATGTCGAACGATTTGGTTTCGTCTGGTTAAGCCGCCGCATCTTACGTACCGTATTCGGATGCGGCTTCTGCTGATCTTGTTACCGATCTGGATTTTTGATGCCGATTTTGACTGCTACGCGACGCGTTGACAATTCCCTTGAACTGCTGCTGCTGCTGCTGTTGCTTGTCGGACATCGAGACACTGGGACGGAGGCATACATAAATCCCATAAACGCGACAACAACAACAACAACAGCAACAGCAACGAGAAATACAGAAAAACATGGGGAACAGGAACAGAATGTGTCTTGGAGCTTGGAGCTCGCTGTCGAAAGTCTCCGAGCCATTGTCACTGCATGCCACTGAGGCATGATACTTTATTCATTTATTCCAATAATAATAATGCAATGCAAACATTGATTGTCATCGATTGTCAGCATCGGTGGCTGCCTCAACGCGACGGCTGCGCACGCGCAACAAAACTCAACGTGCAACTCGACTGGCCATAAGGAGGGGCATGCAGGCAGGCAGGCACCGGGGGCAGACTTATGCCCTTTTAGGGCATTTTTGATAGGTGACAGATTTTGTGCACTCGCACTCGCCGATTTGTGGACACAATTTATGAGTTGTCGCTGCTGAGATTTCCTGCCAGGGGCCCATTTACATTTCAGTTTTCAGTTTATTATTAATGGCCCAGCAAAACGATGCCCCTTTCAACTTGCCTCTCTCTCCCCCTCTTCCTCTCTCTCTCTCTCGCGTTATCTCTCGTTGAATTGTGACAATTTTTTATTTTATTATATCGGCATCCTTTGACACGACATCATCGAGCGATCCAATAAGCAGCGATTGCAAATTTGAGTACTGGAGGCATGTTGGTTTCACAGTCGGAGCTGGCTGCCATGTAATTGCTTTTAGCCAGCAACCAGGCATATTCAGGCCCATTCAGGCCCAGTCAGGCCCATTCAGGCCCATTCAGGAGCATTCAGGCCCATTCCCGGCACTGTTGAATTTAAATGAATTCAATATTGCATTTTCACGCTAAAATGCTTCCAAAAACAGATTTTTCATTTACACTTTCTGAATGGTAAAATCCGGATTACGTATCCCACGGGCAAAGCATTGATTCTGCTTTTGCGCAATACATAAAAAGGCAACGTGGAAAATTTTCATCAGTCTCCCCTCGCCATCGCCATCTCCATCCCCATGCACATCACCTTTCCGCTGTCGCAACGCGTCGGACATTTGGTCAAAGGATCCGCCGCACCGCCCATTTATAGTCAATGGGCTCAGACTACGGGTATGACTTGAAATACGGCTGCCCTCTCTCATTCCCTCTTCCACTCCATCTCCATCTCTGTCTGTGTTAGCAATACATTTCTGAAAAGGCTCCTCTTAATTTGTATGCCCTTTGTGGGCTAAAGGATTTCCTTTTACACTTTTCCACTGCTGCAAAATTAATCAAAATGTGTGTGAAATTGAAGGTGCAACACATGTTGCACTCTATCATATATATATGTATATCTTATATATACCACTATCTTAAGAGCATTTTTTATTTTCTACCCGAGAGTTATTTGCTCTTCTTCCTCACTTAATGTGTGTTGAGTTTCTTTAGGGTTTTCTTTATTTTTCATATTCATTTATTTGAAGTTTTGAATCACGATATTTCTACTTTTGTATCTAACTTGTATCTTAAGTTACTCCAAATTTCTTTAAAATAATTAATATACATTTAAATTATATATTTTTGTATATTTAATATGTATTTGACAATATATAAATATGATGAAAATAATGATAAATTAGCGTACTTTAAGATCGTTTAGGAATTTATACATTTATTTGAAAAACTATGCTAAAACAGATGTTTTTATATATTATAAGAATATTTTATAATTTACTTTATTTTATATTATTTATTTTATTCCCCCATAAAATTTGTACTTTTCTTATTACATTTATATCCTATTTGATTGTTTTTTATTTATAACTATTAATATACATTAAATGACCATATTTCGTGAGCTGTTTGATTTCGATATGGTACCCTTTATGATTGCAAATTCAAATACCAGAAGAATCTGAAAACCTCTTGAAACTAGCTTGAGTTCATTTTGTATTACTCGTATGCAAATATTTGCTGACAGCAGCGTGTTAAATTTATTTATTGGCATCAAAACGATGGGCTTTGGATGCCTTCAGTGTCATAGTATGATCTACATTTTGATGTGTTGCTTCTTTTTGTTGGCATTTTTGTGCCGGGCATTTTGTTGGACACAACTCGGATACGGCATGACTTTTTAATGTACTCGACAGTGTTTTTGATTCGATTTTGTCATTTTAATGTGCATTGAATTTTAATTTTGCCCATAAAAGCCGTCAGCCAGCCAGCAACAGCCACGAAATCAAAACACTTTCAAAAATACCCACACACACACACACACACACACCACACACACATGAGTATTATGGCGCACCAAAATGATTGTCAAAATTTTAAGGCGACTTTGCCTCCGCCAATAAATTTATGCCAATTCTGCCATAAAAAATTACTGCCCTCAAAGCAATTCGAGTTTTTTGTTGTTGTTTTTGTTTTCATGCGGAAAAAATGATCTGATTTATATTTGACACAATGGGTTGGCTCGGCTCGCCTGCGTGTTAAAATAAACATACATTTGTATCTTTTACACACACACACACAACAACACACACACACCACTCGTAGCTCTTTTTTTTTGTCAGTCACTCGCTCTGATACATAAAACATAAGCCTGCCCAAGGCGGAGATTGACTTGGCTGGACGAGGGGGTTGAGGGAGCTGGGGTGGACCTATAACCGTAAGTCGGGCCCAGACATATGGCGGCCATTATAAAGCGCAATAATGCGAAATGTGAAAATGTGAAACAAAAGACTTTGAGTACGCTTGTAGGTGCCCAATTATATTGGAATGAGTGCTCGTAAAATATTTGGGGTGTTGACAAATTATGGCAACGCCTTTGAGCGGATCACGTCTCGCACATTAATCAGCCAAATGCTCAGACTTACATATCTATATATATATATATATATATATATATATATAATACATACATATTTGAGTATTTAAAGTTGTAAAGCGATTGTCTTTACGGATGTATGTTTAGCAATTGATAAGTAAATAGAAACTGATTCGATCCGAAATGGTGATTATATAATAATTATGTGCTTATAAATCTAATTAAGTTAATATAAATGATTTTCAATGCATGTATTGCTAGAAGTCATTCAAAAAGAGGTTGTTATATTCCTAATCAGCTTCTAAAGTCCAAGTTCAAATAGAAAATTTTAATTTTTAACATTTGAGACAAGTTATTTATTCTCATTATTATACTGAGAATAGAAAAAATCTAAAAGAGTTCTGAGTTTCCTTATAAGAAAGAGTGCATAATTAATATAATCGTTTGCCTTAAATCAATTTTTATATAATTATTCTAAAGCAATCTTAATTCCATAATTTTCAAAGTCTGCCGAAATGGACTATATATATGTTATAATAGCAAATGGCCAATAACAGCAACTTTTTCAACAAAGTTAAGATGACAAACCTTACTTTTAGCTATCGTAATAATTATGTACAAAGTGATTCAAAGTAGGCGTGGAATAATTGGATTAGAAACATCAATATTGCAATCAAGTAGAAAGAGACCTGGTTTTTAGCAGGACAAAAGCTTCCTTTTTAAAAATATACATTTTATGTGTTGGCATATATCTTTTATTGTAGTGCTATCTGGTGTTCATTCTTTGGCATTAATTGCACTATTTATTAGCGAAATCACTGAATATTACTCACCTCAATTCATTAGCTGAGTCGAGCAATGCATTTACATTCAAATGTGTCGCTCAATCTCATTCTCCGGCTGCCTTTAATCGTGCCTCAAGTGTGGAATTTCAGAGCGCAACTTGTGTGCCACATGCAACATGGGGCAATGCAGCGGCGATGCAGATATGAAAATAGTTGCGGGAATAACTCATGCAGATTAGAGCCGGAGAGCCGAGAAGCTGAGATTCTGAGAGTCCGAGAGCAAAGCGGCCGACAAATGAATGCCACACAAATTAAGTAGAGAGCAAATATAATTGATAAACACGAGTGAGTTCTAATTCTGGCGCCTTATCACTCCGCGCAGTTGCCACATTAATTAGGCGCTTGATTTATGAATGCACTGATTCCGATTAGAGGCACATCCCCAGCTGGATGCAACCCGAGTGCCACACATTTTTGTAATTGTCGCCTCGCCTGGCGTTGGTGGCTCAAGCTGTTGATATTCCCTGCAACTGGGTAAATGTATAGTCAATAATATGAAATTGCAGCTCGTCGAAGCACCTGCCACTAACTGAACTTGCTGCTAGCCGCAAACAGCCATAAATCAGTTGGGCTTAAACGGCTTAAATGCCGGTAGCCAGCACCACGTGTTTCTGCCAGCTTAAAACAAGCGCGCGAATTGCAAAACAACGAACAGCAATGAGCAAAACTAAAAAAAACTCTCCACGATAAATATCTATGGAGATCCTTTCGCAGCGCCCGCAGCTTCAAGGCGGAAGTGCAAGTTGAGCTGGCAGGACAACGGCGAGGGTCGCTCGAACTGTGCCCGTTGGCACATATTAATTAAGTGCATGTTTGCGCATTTCTCATGCCTGTTCTTTTCTCTGCTGACTTGATCCTTTCGTATTAATTGGTTGCCCCGCACAGGACAATGACAACTCGATAAGCACACATCAACGCACATTGCGCGCGTTCCAAGCGATCGCGATCCCTTTCCATATCATGCACCTGTTCGCTTTCAGCTCTTCCTTGCTCTCTCTCTCTCTCTCTGTCTGTCGTGGGTGATACGTATATCATTTTTAGGGCTATTGCCTGCCTGCTGTTTTAGCCATGTTACACACACTCATACACGGCTCATTGTTATGGTGTCAACTGTGTTATCAGAGTTTTTATGGTTTGTTTGTCATTTAACACCTTTTAAGTTGCGCACATTAATTACGAATGCAACGAACCCGCTCGACATTCCCGAACAGCAAGGAACTACCACACCCCCACGCTTCCCCTCCCTCTAAAAATTCCAGCTGTGAGTTGCAGATGGCCCCAATATGATAATAACTAATGCTAATGTCATTATGCATATATGCATGGGCTTATTGTGTCACTATATTCCGACAGAAATCTACCTAAATTTCAGTAACTAAAATGACTAAAGTGAAAATCGCCTTAAATAATAGGAAGGCTTGCCATAAATTGACTTTTCTATTTCTTAGAATTATTCTCCATTATTAAGAAAAACATTTCTAAAAAGTATAAGTTCCAAATTAAAATCCCCTCTAATATTTCAAAGCAAGTAATGAAATATCCTAACTCGACTTTTATCTTAAAATTTAACTGTCATCTGCCATAGAGACTGACTAGCTCAGTGTCAACCAAGGGTTGGTGATTGACATCCCCGCGGATCGTAAGTTCTTTCAATTTTAATTATGCGTATCTTAAAACCCATGTTTGTGTATATGTCAAGTCTAAAAATACAAACTTTTAATAATAATATAAGTAAGAAAAAAGTTATTACAATACATAGAAAACATTCCTGGAAAATATACATATCTTTTCTCAATTTTGGAAAAATCTATCCTGAAATTTAGAAATATAAAGTGGAAAGTGGAAGTCGTTGCTGGAGAGGATGTTGATAACCTTAGGAATACATGCTTTGAAAGTATTATTGGTATTATGAAATATCTTTGACTTTCTTTTTGGTCAAGCGGCCTGCACAAATTCTAATTCGAGTTAATTAACAGTGTGGCTCAAAAGTCAGAGACAATCAGATACAAGACACGAACTGAAAACTTTAAGGAGCAACTCAGACTGGTTTATCCTATCGCTGCCATCGATTTTGAGTATGTCGAATGTTGTCGTTACTTATTCTTATTTTGTTTTTTGGCCAAAAACCAAAATGAAAGACAAAATCGACTGCCAACTGACGAATAGCAAATGCTCTTCTCACTAAAGGATCTTCTTTAAGCCAATTGATAAAAGTGCTTGGCTTGAAAATTGGCTGTTTTGCCACTCTGATCGTGCCACTGGGAAAGGGCAGCGAAACAAAACGTTTTGAATACCCAGCCGATATTTATTAGCTGAAAACGAAATTTTAATGAACTGCAAAGATTCAATAAAAATAAAATCGATATAAAAAATAAAATGTAAAGAGAAGAAATAAAATAATGAAGAGCACACAAAAAAAAAAAAAACAGCAACAAAAAAATACAAATAAAAAAATTATCAAAACAAAGTTCGTGCTCAGGTAACGCATTCCCCCCCGCCCCGCTCCTGTTAGTCCAGCTAACTGCACTCCTCAGCTGCCCTTCGTTTCAGTCCCTTTGCTTGCTTTTGGATGTCGCATGCAAATTGTGAATGCAGAGGCGAAGTAGGCTCGTACATATATACAGTATGTCAATTAAGTATTTGCACACAGGAAAAAAAGTATTTAATTATTGATTTTTATTTATTTTCCTATTTTTCTATTAAGCGGACTTATTAAAACTATTTGTATACAAAAGTTATCTCTCACCGACAAATTTCAACAGAATATGCTAACCAAGGTCAAAGACAGAAAGCAAGTCAAAAAAACGGTAATTTCTAACGGTATCGGCCAAAAAGGGAATTGCAAAATGGTAAACAGCCGTTGTCCAAACACTTTACTGACATTTTTGTTAAACAGTTGTAATAAGTGCACTTAATAGTAGGATAATAAGAAAGTCCAAATACTTTATTGACACACTGTATATACATCTTTGTATGTGTGTGTGTGTGTGTACACGCATGCGTTCCCCCTTTGCCAGTGCAGACAGATCCCATTGGCGATCGATCCAGTTTCGTCGTCGTCGTCGTTGTTGTTGTTATTGTTGTTGTTGTTGTTTGGCTTGTGATTTTCTTATTTATTGATTTTCAACAATAAATTTCGCATGTTTGCATCCAATTTAAATAAAATTCGACAATTCTAAATCACCTCATTTTGACGTGGGGCTACTGTATCTGTATCTGTTCTTACCTGTTCTTCGTTCCTCGTTCTTAGTTCTTCTTTGGCTTGCGTGCTTCTCTGGCTGGAACTGGAACTGCGTTTTGCTGTTCTCTGTTAGCGGAAATGCAGAACAAGGCCAATGCGGCAGATTTATTGACATCTTCGTTCGGCTGTTCTCGTCTACGGATGCCTGCTGCCACTGCCACTGCCACTGCCACTGCGACTGCTTTGCATATGAGATGCAATGCAGAACTAAATATGCATATATCCATGAGAATGTATCACCAAATGAGTTATCGAAACGCTTCAAGCCGCAACGACATTTTAGCTAGCTCAGCAGCACTAGCTAGAAGAAGAAGACTTTCTGACTCACGCTCACACTCATCTTGTATCCAACTAGAAATTATGAATGCCAAATGAATGAGAAGAAGAAGAAGCAGCAGAAGCAGATACAAATTATGTCGTGCGAATTGAACCTGTTGTTTTGTGTCACTTTGTATTGTTTTGTGTTTTTTTGTGTTGTGTTCCACTCTATTCGTGGGAATTTGTTTATTCAAATCGTTGGCAACATTTGTTATGCATAACTCTTTTTGTTAGCGGCGATTCGCTTTTGTTAGTTCGTTTAATTGAAAGTAGTTATTTATATGTTAAAATCAATATGAATTTTTATTGCACAGCTAAATTTGAAGTTGGCTTCTGCTTCGGCTTCTGCTTCTGCTTCTGCAGCGATCATGCATGATTCCCATGCCATGCTTGAAATATACAATTTATCGATTTTAATTAGCCAAATGTCACTTGGTCCACATTTATTGGCAGATGCGCGCTGTGAGAAACTCAAATTGCGAAGTTTCCGAATCGCTGCCAATTTGACAAATGATTTGGCGCGAAACAAATAAATAAATTCAAATACTTAATTTATATGCAGTCGAACTTATTATTATATTTTTGCTGTATTCAAATTTGGTGTTAAATAAAACATTTTCATAATAGATGTGTATATATTAAATATATTGGATGAAACATTTATTATTTGATTTTATTATTATGTAAATGCATATTAAATGTGCAAATTGTGCTAATTATTTTCATATTTATTATAATAGATATATGTATGTATATGTATATACATATGTTATATAAATGGGATACGCTTTAAGCTTAATTTATTAATTTGATTCGTAGTGGCCGTAAAATTAAATTATTTTATCTGTCCGTTGGCCGTTTCCCTTCCCCCTTGGGGCAACTTCAGTAATTAAAATTGTTTTTTTTATGTGCTCGTATTACGGATTATGACATCCCATTGATGCCACTTGCCACTTGCCACTTGCTACATGCCACTGCAGTCCATTTCTTGTTTTTATTACAGCATATTATGTGGTTGTCATTTTGTATTAAAATTGTTAATTGGTTTTGTTTTTAATCTGTCAATCAATTAAAAAAACAACGGCGATTTAATTAATTAAATCAACAAAGACCGCAATAATCCAACACCAACAACAATCAATGAATATTTCCACTTTCCAGTCCCAATTCCCATTCCCATTTCCATTCCCATTCCCACTCGGCTCTTTCCAATCCATCTTCATTCCTTTGCCGAATAATAACAATAATAAATATTTTAATGACGTCAATGGCTAGCACACTCTGCGTGTGTCTGTGTATAGATGTGTGTGTGTGTGTGTGTGTGTGTGTGTGTGTTGTGAGCGAGGGGGCGTGGCCGTGGAATTTAAGTGGCCTGGGCCACTGGCACCTGGGTGCCAACACCACCTAACGCAGCACCACCATTGGATAGGCAACGCTGCACGGCAGAGGGGCTGCTGGGGGGAGAGGTGTGGTTGAAGGGGGCACAACGCCATTTGAAATTCGAAATTCGTATGCAAATTTTCATACATTTATTTTCCACACTTTGGGCAAACAGCGCCGCGAGCTAAAAATGATAAAGCGACTTCAATTTTTTTATTTTTTGTTTTATTTTTTCGTTTCCCATTTCGTGGCTCGTTTCGTGCTTTGCACATTTCCTACCCCACCTCTCGCTGCCTCCCTCTCTCTCGCACTTGTATGCCAGCTTTTCTCCTCCCACACACACACACACACACACACACACTTTCTGGCCATGCACCATGGACTCTCAGCCCCCGCAGGCCACCAACACCAACAGCACCGCTTCGTCCCGCCCTCTACCAACGTAATTATGCAAATTAACTCTTTTCGGGGCCTTTGAACGGGGCAGCTCAGCGGGTCGCCCAACCCCCTCGCCCCGTACACACCCCCTAACCCGAGCAGCCTGATCGCATTAAAATGGTCTCTCTCTCTGTGTGTGTGTGTGTGTGTGTGCCCATTTCGTAGTGTGTAGTATAATTTTCCTTATGTAAGTTGTCAGTTAAGGTTCAGTCCAAACGTCTCAGTGGCCATGCAATTTGTTGTTTAGCCATTAAAAAAATAAAATAAAAATACAAAATAAAACCTTATTTACCGCTCTTTGTTCGTGTGCACTCAATATGACATACTTAGCCACCCCCCCCCTTCCCCACCAGCGCCTTCCCTTCCGAGCCGACTTGTGAGCTTATTTTTTAAGCTTGAACTCTTCACCTGCTGAGACTGGCCATATTTTGATTTTTTATTTTATTTAGCGTTTATAGATGATCAATATTATGTTGTGGAATACCCAATAAGAAATAAATTTCATTCAAAATGTGAGCTCTATTGTAATCGGAAATTGATTTATATCGATAGACGTGAAGTAAGGAGAAACAAACTTGATCTGCGTATGGTAAACGAGAACTTGCAGTCCAAAAATTTGAAGTCTCTTTTAGTCTCTGGAGATTTGCTGTTAAAGCTGATACTTTATGGGGGTCGAAAATGCTTTCTTCTGTCTCTTGCATACTTTTGCACAAATACCCAAACCCGTTTTAGCCAATTTGAACAGGTTCTGTTTATAAACAAATGTCTATTCGCAGCTCCTTTGCCGATGGTCTGCGATTTCAATTTGGACTGGAGTCGACTATGGCCAATATAGATCTTAGACTCTTAATTTCAATTACATAAGAGGATCGACAACTCACACACACTTGATAGACTCAATGGTTGTGCTCCCGTTTGGCATTCGCTGTCGTTGGCAGCATCGCTGATTGAATTAAATGCTGAATAAGTCGACTAAAAGGCGCCGACGTCGATGGCGATGGCAATAAGCGAATCGCTACCGTTTTGAGTCTGAAACAAGGCCTAAATAAATTCGTCATTATAAATCATGAGCAGCAACTGTTTAATTAATCACCGCTGGGGCACTGAGACTTTTGCTTTGCTCAGCAAAAAACTGAGCAATTGCAACCGCAACCGCAACTGCAACGGCAGCAGCAGCAGCAGCAACAACTGCAAGTGCCTCAGCTGGAGATTTGCGAAAAAGATGATATTTATGGCAAGTTTGACAGCGGCAACATCAATGTCGAATAGACTCATTGCCAGTGCCCCACAGTCTTGCCTCCGATTGAGTGCCGCACGCGCTCTGACCACCAGCCGTTCAAGTTGCACACAGAAAAACAATTGTCAAAAATACCAATGAAGATTTCGTATTATAAATATATTTTTATAATTATGAATTGTTATACAAACTTGATGAATATTTGATTAAAATTTAAATAAAAAAGTGAAAAGTGAAAAATAAATCATTTTATTTAATTTAATGATATTTGGCAATATGAAAATAGTTTTATTAACTTGACATTTGAGTAATAATTTTCGTATGTATTAGAATTAAAAAAAAAATAATAATTTGGGCTTATTAAATATTTAATATTAAACATTTCAAAAAATAAATATTATTTAATATTTTTTATTATTTATAATATCCTTTTATTTTTAATGAATTCTTTGGTTTAATTTTAACTTTAATCTTTTATTTTTAAAACTTTTTAAAGCAAGCAATTACAAAAAAATCAATTAAATTAGATTCTGGGTTTACAATAGTTACAAAACCAAAAGTATAATGGTTGAAAATACGGAAAGAGGAAGAGCAAAATCGAAGCTTAAATTTATTAAAATTTATAGCTAAAATTCAAATACTTAAAGGTGGAACAGCTGAAAAACTGTTTCAAGGAAAGGCTTATTAAAAAAGTTGAGTACTGAGAATTGCGATCTAGTTAGAAACATTTAAAAAAATGTTTTTCTTTGGTTCTGTATGCAAGGTTGCATTATGAAAATGTTAAGAATACATTTTGTAGCTTATAATTGATTGTTATAATTAAGCAACTTGTTATTTTTTTCAGTGCAGCTGCTGCAGCTGGTGAGCTGGCGAGCGGACAATGTCGATGTCGATGTCGACGCGGGCGACAGTTTTTAATCGTGGCAATAATCATAACTGTGATTTGTATGACTCTGTTCATGTGCTGCCCGCTGCCCGCCGCTCGCTGCCCGCTGCTCATGTGCGGCATGGCCCCAACAGTGGGGCCGCCGCTTGACCATATTGGCGACCCGAGGTGAATTATTAAAGCGTTTTGCAATTTATGCGACGCTTTTGCGTTCGGCTGCCGTTTGAAGCCGTCATAAGCTATCGATTCCACTTCTCCACCGCTCGCAGTGACAAGATCTGTGGTTCAGTGGTTGTGTGGTTGCTGTGTGACTGCGACTGTGACTGTGATTTGTGCAGCGCTGCGGTTAATGGTGCGCCTAGTTGGTGGCTTACCAAATGAGGAGACTGACTGACTTTTTTTCTTGTTCTTTTCTGTTTGGTCTCTTTCAGAATTTGTAATTCACCTGGCCCCACAAGTTGTGGCGCTAGCTTGTCTGCGTCTGCATTTACATGGTCCTATAAATATTTATGAGAGAAAATAGAGAAGAGTTCATTATGAAGAACTAGACTCGAAGAACAGCAGCAGCAGCAGCAGCCGACTGATGCTGCACTCCAAAAGATAGCCATCAGTTGTGCTTTATGGATGCTCGCATTCGAGGTCGATGATAATAAGTAACAAATTGTGATCAAAGATTTGTCCATGGCATTTTATTTCAATTATAAGCAGTCTTCACTATTATATAATACTATATATATTTACAAATAATTTATGTAACTATTAACATTATTTTTTTTATTTTTGCGTCATTATTTTTCTGTTCTTAATGCGATTTCATGCGATTTAATTGCTTATAGATTCAAAATGTGATCGTTAATTAATTTATTTATTTCATGAATATTCGCATGTCAGCTTGATAATATTAATAATTTATATTTTTAATGTATTAATCTTATGTTGACTTGGCAGTTATATAATTGCTATCTTCATGATTGCCATTATTCCACTTAATTGTATATATTTATTTTCACTGTTTCATAATGTTCATTAGTTCAATCACTTATTGATCTATAAGTGATTACTTAAGTATATTTATTTAAACAAAGACTTATCTGCTTCATCATATTTTCATTTAATTTATAACCTAAAAGTTGTTTAATTGTATTTTTTAATATTTAAATATACTTAATATCATTCAAACATTCATTCTTTCATTTTTATTCAATTATTTTCTGTGACTTATAGGCAGAAATGTATTTATGTAATTCCTTCTATATATAAAAGGATCTATCTAGAAAGATAGATGGTTAAAATAAAGTGAGTAGTAGAGAGAGAGAGAGTAGTTAGTTCTCTGCTTAGCTTTTAATATTTAAATAAATGTACTTATTCCCAGCAATTCACAAATATTCTGTGCTATTTGTTCTGTAATGCCATTTGCCTTACTGGGCACGATAGCAACAACAACAACAACAACAACAACAACAATAAGAACAACAAGAATAGCTTGAGAAGATACTCAGCCTTAGTATGCAAAACATCCAAGGAGGAGTACAAAACGGTTGGCTGTGGTCTGCCTTGGTTTGCTCTGGTCTGCTCCGGTCTGGTCTGGTCTGGTCTGGTCTGGTCTGGCAGGTCTTTGGTTGTGGCTGGCTTTAGTTAGAGCTAAAATACATTTGTTTATGCTAAAGTCGCCCAATTAGTAAGATTGTTATTTCTTGTAAAGCTCACAGATGCTCCGTCGCTGATAGCTGCTAGCTGGGAGCTGCAAGCTGGCAGCTGGAGCAGCCTGCAGACAGAATTCAATGGGCGAGGATTCGTTATGGTTCAGTTCGGTTCGGTTCGGTTCGGTTCGATTTGGTTGGCATGCCCATTTGTTTGTATTTATGCATTCGGAACAATATCAATTGTAATGAATTTTGAATATCGTTAAGCGTGAGGACCTCGCCTCCATACGCGATCCTCTGCGATCCTCCTTAAGCTTGAAAATGTCGCAAAATGGAATGTTCGCTTCATTCTGTAGATGATGAGCGATATGAATATGGTTCCCAGGCTCGGTTCGAACAGTTGTTGTTGATGTTGCTCCTCTCTTTGTGGCGATCTCTCAGGAATTCCGTGAGCTTGTACAACTTATAACTACATAATTATTTGGCCAACCCTTGAGTTGAAATATATTTTGTTTTTTTTTTTTTTGGCATGTCTGCAAACAATTCAAACAAATGTTGCACTTCCTTTTGTGGGGGGCACACACGCCCACCCTCTGCCCTCTTGCCTCTCACTCGCTGCGTGTGAAGCCCGTCACAGGTTTCCCCCTAGCACATTGCCATGATCATGTCTTCCGCTCTCTTTCTCTATCTCTCTCTCTCTCTCTCTCTCTCTCTCTCTCTCTCTCTCTCTGTCTGTCTGTCTGTCCCTCTCTTTCAAATGGCCAATCAACCGACAATCATCCGTTTCGCGTTGCGCCGTCGCCAATTTTCCAAGACGATCGTTTTGTGTGTCATCGTTTGATTTGCCATTATCATCATCATCATCATCATCTTCATCATCATCTTCATCGCGGTCTGGTGTACATTTCGTGTCAGCTTGCCTCTTGTCCCTCCACTCCACTCCACTCCATTCCACTCCACAAGCAACATGGAAATTACAATGGTTCACAGCCCGCGAATATATCGGTAATAACCGACTTGTAAATTTTACAGGGTCGTCGCATTTACTGCAGTTGATTGCTGCTCGGTCGTGGGTTGCCATCAACTTTGCCGCATGGCAGCCCAATTGCACTGTGCAAATTGCCAGCACCACGATCCGACTGTACCTGTATGATAATAGTTATAGCACATACATATATCTAACTAGATGTTGTTAGAGTCTCTTATATGATGAGCAGCAATTTTGTAATTTGCTCAAATCCGATTCTGATGGAGGAGAAACATTAGTTCCAGCTATATATACAAGAGATATATGTTTAAGATGCTGGCTCATATAGCTGCACATTCATCGATATTTATCGATAATGCTTTTATGGTAAATGGCAAAAAGATGTGGAGATGGACTATATCGACTCTGTTTGTGCTGATCAGGAATATATAAACCTTTTCAGATCGGAGCTGCATTCCTCTGCATGCTGCACACTTTTGGCTCAACTCAGGATACACAAATTGAAATCACTTTAAATTCCAGCTTGCCTACAACTTAAACAAAATATGTTTAATAACATAATACTCAAGAAATTAACTATTCGTATAATTCTGAGCATATCATTATGCTGTGAATTGCCATGTTTGAAATGAGGCCAATTTTCGTTTCATACCAAACCCAAATGACTCAGCGAGAAGAATCTTTGCAGACAGGGCGTGTGAGTGGAAAGATTGGAAGACGAAGGCGAAATATGGTGAGGAACGTGCAACTGCAACAGCAAATAATTTTAATATAGACAAAACTTGACATTTAAATTATGGGAACAAAGAATCAGAGATCGGAGATCAGAGCAGCGTACCTTGTGATGGTAATTTTTAGCGATTTAGCGAATTATATTCAGTTAAGCAGAGTATCTTCGAGTTTGGTGCGGTTGAGTTTTGAGTTGTTTTTGAAATCGCCTTTAGAAATTTGTGCGCCTGTTTATTGTTGAACTTGCAATGCGGCATTTTGTCGATATTTGTTCGCGGTCCGTTTATTTTACGGTAGAAAAACAATAAAGTGCTTGGGCACCGCAATAAATATACGCTTCATAATATTTCTAATTGCTTTTCAAATAAACAAGGCAACAGCTTGAACAATAAACAATCGATTGTGGGCGCCATCCGTTTGCCCCATAAATACTTGCCTTATAATTTCAAGGTGCTTGCCCATTTCCGAAAAGCCCATTAAGACGCACCAGAAATAATATTTACAACAATTAGGCGGCCTATCAAAATAATATTAACAAGATTTATAAGCCATGCGCCGCTCGAGTGAATTATGAAATAATCTCCAAAGGGGAAGAGTGAAGGGGAAAGGGGAAAGGGGAGCGGGGAACGGGGAACGGGGCAAGGGATCCGGAATGGGAACGGAGCTAAAACTGAAGCTGGCTGGAAGCGAAGTGGAAGTGGACCGCATGTGGTGCAGTGGCAAAGCTAAAGGTGTAAAGGTTGCCCAGAGGCGGCGACTAGCACTACCGGAATCACTGCTAAGGCCCAAAGACAGACACATTCTGCTACTGGATCTGGGTCTGTTTGTGTAGACTGGGCTTAAGTGCCTCCCGCTGTGATAATCATCGGCTTAAAGATGTTTTAATCGGTTATTACATTTGTTAGCCGCAGCAACCTGTGGTGGCAGCCACTCGCTACCTGTTTGCCAACTGAAGAGTTAAGTGCCCCTGCACATGGGAAGCCACAGATCACAATATTGTGAAGCCATCGATCAGTTAACGTTTGTTCTCAATGTTAACGACAGTTGTTTTTTAATTGGGTTTTTTTTATTAAGATTGCATTTATGGCAAATCAATGTTTAACAGTCTTTCGATGGATTGATCAAACATTTCTCATATAAACAGAAAAATAAAAATAAATGAAAAAAATCGATTTTATCTTAAGGAATTATAATTCACTTAAATCCAAACAACCTTTTAGATAGTAGTACTTCAAATAGGGATTTCTCTGATTTTTAATTAGGCAATATTAATTTCAATCTTGAAAAAATTTTGTCTATTGTCGAAAGGCCAAAAAAATGCTTTGTTTTCGATTTCGCTGACAATCCTCGATGATTGGGCGATAAACATGCATAAGCGATGCAAATTTCAACGCACTTACAAATCAAACACACACTCAACACTCCGAAGAGACAAACGGACAGACAGACAGACAGACAGAGAGACGGACAGACGGACATGTATGTGGAGAGTTGCGTTTGGTTGCATGTGTATCCGGTTGGTTGGTTGCATCGTTTGCGTGGGCTTGGGGCACGGCGACGCAGTCTTTAGCTGCAGCCACAGCCAAGTTGTGTATTTATTTGTTGCATGAGTTATGAGCATATTCGGGGCGACAAATTCCCGATTGCTGTAGGCTGCAACGGCTAAATGGCCATCAGCCACAGATCGCCAGGGCCGAGTCCAGAGAGTGTCCAAAGCTGCCATATTTTTATGCCATTTTCGCACATGTTCGTCGCGCATGCAAAAGTGTCGAAATATTTATGTGCCACAGAGAATTAGCAACAACAAGAACTACATCAACGAGTTGTCGTGCAACAAAAATGAAGGAGAGGCCGGGGCAAGGCGGTGCAACGTGTTTTATTGAATGAACTGGCGAGTCTGGCGTTGATTCATAAATGTGGCCCAGACCCAAACGCGTCTTGCTACAAACAACGCAGCCTTATGCAAATCAGCGACCGAATCCTACGCATGGACACATTGAATAAAGCCAAAAGATTTGTTGCCTGTTCCACGCCGAGGTGCAAATGATCATCCACAGACCACATGTCCCTCTGCCTCCCTCAGTTGCGCCTCGCATTGAACCTTGAAACTTGGCCCCACTATCAGATTTCACATGTTAAATTTATGCTGCGCATGAGAATTACAAATCAATGAGATGCGCATGCTGCTCCTGCATCATAGAAAGATGGCCAACAGCCAAGTGGGCAACAAACATTTGTGGCTAATTTGAATATTCGCCAGCTGATTTCATTCATTAATGTGCGCCATCCGGTCTGGCCGTAAGCTGGTAGTAGCAACAAGTTCTAGATAAAATAACTTGCAGATGTACACTCGCAAAAATTATGGGTTTTTGACATTCAAAAAGACATCCTCAATATTAAATATATTCTCTTTTTTTTAAGAATTTTTAACTTTGAAATTTAAATTTTCTTAAAATGGAAAAATCTTTCCGAAAATAATTTAATCGAATTTCTTTACTCTCCTTCAGTTAAATATATTTCTAATGTTGTTTTAAGCATGCGATTTGCAAAATATAGTTTCTAAATTTAGAAAATTTCAATATTTCTATATTTAACTTTGTACGCTACAATTTATGAATTTCATTTATGTTATCTTTCCAAGTAGTTAAAATTAAAAATTCTTTCGAAATTTTACTTACAGAATTCTCAATTTTCTTTAAGTTAACTTTACAAATTAGTTTTTAAATTGACAACTGCAGTTCTTTGTTTTTTGCTGAGTGTATGACAATCATAATTCGATGCATAATATTCAGTTCTGTGGAACTCATTAATATAAATAGACTCTTGCACAACGATTTGTAGATCATCTAATGTGGATTATGCTGGGACTGCCGAGGAATGTGTTTCGTTTTGTTTTGGACTTGGCTTTTTGGTTTGGGCCACTCAAATTTTGTGGCACATACGTATATATATGTTTTTATTGATTTTTGTGTGTTCATAATGAGCAGTGTCAAGATGTAGGGGCCTCTTCTAGGGATGCGACTGGTGTCTGTTGGTCTGGGCGCGTTCGACTAGCGTTCGTATGGAAAACAAAAGGAAGCCATAAATTAGATCTATGAATCAAAGAGATATCTGATTTCTGGTCGCTGATAAAATATTTATATTCTCATTTCATGCATGGCATAACTCTTGGCTCTGTGGTACCAGAAAATATCTCTCGTTTTTAATAGGGTCGCATTTTTCTCAATCGTTTGGCTCGTTTGGATCGTTCTCTGTTCTGTGTTCTGTGGCAGACATTTGGTCTCTGGGAAACACACACTTACACACACACACACAGACACACACTGGACTTCAACGTCGAGTGGCCTTAGATGATATCATGTCATAAATATCTGAGGAGTCTTATTAGTTGGGACCACGTTGACTCTTTTCCATTGATACATGCTAATAATCATCACATTTTTTTTATTAGGACCCGTAGAAGTTGAAACAACATGAAATTCTTTTCCTTTTTGTTTTTGAGCAAGAAGAACACTTCTAAGGTTTTCTTCTTAGATGGAGAACACATTAATTGAATGCAACAAAACAAGTTTATGCGTCTCCGATAAGAAATGAAGGCAGCAGTAAATTAGATATCTATTTATGACGGTCTTGAATGAAATTCAGAAGCTATGGAAAATAAATGCACAATAAAAGAAACTATTATGATTTTATTCTTTGTTGCTTATGAGGCAACGTATCCGATGGCTGATTAAAGCAAGTCTCCAGCGATTTTTGCAAAAAGTGAACTTCAACCCTCAGAGCAACCTTAGCTGCAATTAAACTCAGCAAAAAAATGAAAGAGGCGAAGAGCAACTTGGAAAACATAAGCTGTAATCCATTTCTACACATAAATCCAATTAGGATTTGCTCAAATACTTGGCACTTGGATGCCAATGCCTGGCCGAGACCAGATAACACATATTGTACACCAACCACCCCCGAAATCAAAGCACAAAGCAAAGTGCCATCAATGTGTCCGGCACGTAAGACAAAAGTAAAAGTAAATCACTCAGCGCGATTTTCGCTAATAACAAAAATGATTTTGCCAAGTGCCCAGCGAGTCAGTCAAATGCTCCTGGGAGGCATTAACGTATGTGAGATGTAGTCTCGATATATCTAAGACTATGCCACATGGCGATAATATCTGCTGCTGCTGCTGCTGCTGCTGCTCTGCGACTTGGCCTCTAATGAACTCAATCAAAAATCGATTTGTACAACAACTATGTGATTGAGGAGTGGAACCGGGACGGGTGGGAGTTGTATACATCAAATGGAATTTATGAGATAAATTGCCCAACAGATTTGCCTGCTTATTGACCAGGCTGCCAAAGGGAATTATTAATAGAGCGAGTACGGGATGTGTGTGGAGTGTTTGTCATAAGTTCAGAATGGGATGCAGCAAACGAGCCAACACAAAGAGAACTTGTCAACTGTCAAATGCTGATGCGGAGCCATTAAAAAAGAGAAACCCATATAAGTAACTGCCTACAAGCCACGAAAAGAGAGGGAGTGATAGAGAGAGGGGTGAAGGGTATCCGAAGGGGCTATCCAAAAAATATTGTCATCATAAAGCGCTGCAAAGAAGCCGTTAAATATTATTAAGGAGACCATTTAAATTCATTAATGAGCCAAACTCTTTTGGCCATCAAACAGCAACAACAACAACAACAGCAACAACAACAACAACAACAACATCGAAGAGGGTTTTAAATTTACATATGGAAGATATTTCGATGTTTACCTGAGAGTCGCTTTACGAGCAACGCTCCCCACTCGACAGCCGAGCGAATGGAGCTCGCAACTCGAGACTGGCATCTCGAAAAATGAACAACGACCCAAAGATCAGGAGGCTGTCTGGAGCTCTGTCTGTCTGACTGTCTGTCTGGCTGTCTGGCTGTCCAGCGGACTGGCCCTGGACACATCCTCGTTAAAACAAATGAGAGATGCGACATATACAAAAAGGCGACGAACGAAATGCGAAATTAAATTAAGCAAATGAAAGCCCACGTTGACAATATTCATATCGCTCTCGCTCACTCGCTCACTCGCGCACTCATGCACTCATGCACTCATTCACATTCATTCGCTCATTCATTTGCCCTGCTGAATATTGGCGAATATTGCTTAAAAACGTCAATAATTCATTTGTTATGCCTGCACATTGAATGTCCACAACACCAGATATCGTCCAAGCTGACAACTACAACAATCACACACACTCACACACACACTCAGACTTCTCGGGATCAGGTCCATTCACAACAACAACAACAACAACCATCGCGTGTTGAATTTGGAACGCGGTTTTGTGCGCGGCGCTTATGCAAATTAAGATGATTCGTTCATAAGCAAAAGACAAGCTGCAGAATCTACAAAATACACCCAAAAGACAGCTTTGAATGCAATTCAGAAAAATTCCATTCATTTTGTTTAAATTGCCAAAATTCGATGCACATTCGTAAATACTTAAATGTTTACTATATACTATATAAGGAGTGGAATAAACATCCCCTAAAGATTCGCATCTCAAGATATGCATAATATTTAGGTTAAGTTTTCACCATAGTCTTAAGAATTACATTCTTAAATACTCGTTACTTTAAGCAGTGAAATATACACCTGCATCTACTAAAGAGTCACATCTCAAGATATGCATAATATTTAAGTTAAGTTTTCACTATTTTCAGACTATATTCTGTCTGAAATACTTGAAAATATACTAAGGAGTGATAAACATATACTAACGACTCTAATCTGAAGATATTCATACTATATCTATACCTACATCTATATCTATATCTATATCTATATCTATATCTATATCTATATCTATATCTACATCTATTCAATTTCAAATATCTTCTTCAAATCTAATTTGTAAGAGTGAATTCAGCCTACATTCTGTCAGCACCTGCTTTTCCACACTTTATTAATTAAAGTTCTAATTAAGTTGACGTTATCATTATAATTAAAAATACTGCCTTTCAGCGTGGATTACCCTTTAGACTTGAGCAACGCACATGTCTCGAAACACTATCGAAACAATTTTTCATTTTAGAAACTTTGCGCAAAACTCATCAATTCAATTTGCCGTCAGATAGGCGACAAATTCATCATTAATTTTCCAGATTATGTAAACACAGGCAGGCAGACAGACATTTTGAATACGCTGCGTTGAAAAGCAACTGACATTTTGATTTCCGTAATAAAATAATTAATGATCCCGTTCAGCAGACATCGGAAACGGATCAGTGTCAGGGCCTGGCTGAGGGGCAGGCTGAGAAGTAGGCTGAGGGGCAGGCGCCTAATGATGACATTCAAATAACTGAGCCCGAATCACAACCAGGGCTGACACCTTGGCAAACATTTGCACATGTGCGAGTAATTAAGTTGCCCAAAGGGGTTTTGAGTACACCCCGGAGAAAGTTGAATTTATCACCGTTGTAGGATTTAGTTCGGGTGGCGTGATTATTGTGACATAATATTTATTAATGAATCGGTAGACTTGCAGACAGTCGCTGATCTCGGGAACCCAGTGACCGACAAATCGAACCTTTGCAGAATTTTCTATTTCTATTTCTGTTTGCGACACTTTTTCAATAAATTATTCAAAAATTCATATAATGTGCATGTGGCTGTGGCTGTGTTTAGAATAAATTAAGGCGGCATTCTCAATGCCCCAAAGTCCGTTGGCGACGTGCAAAAGTCGAGACAGAATGCGTATGCGAATGCGTCGCCAATGACATTTATGGGACAAATGCTCCACTCCTTTCAGTATGCGTATGAATGACCAACGACTTGCTTCATTTGCCCAGCAAACAAACACTGAAAAAATAAAGAAAAATTAAAAAAAAAGAAAGACTGAACGCTGGCTTCTGAAATTTTGGCGCCATCAATTTGGACGCGGAATTCTGCGGAATGCGAGTGAGCTGCAAACAAAAAGCAGGCAGACTGAAAGCTTGCCTGCTTTCCACATCAATCGGGCCATAAGCAGAGGCGCCACCAAAACCATTTTCAAGTCCCAAAAAAATAAAACAAGTCAACGACAAAAACATCATTTCATCAATGGAATTCCGTGCCCGAATTAAAAATGCGAAATTTCAAATATGATTTTCGCTGTGCAGGTTACCCAAAAAAAAACTGAAATTGCCGAATCGGAACAGAGAATTTTGCATCGAAATTAAAGCAAAACTTTGAAAAATAAATAATAATAAACAAAAAAATGCCACTTCGCAGATTATTCATTTATTCATTTAAATTAAGTACAATGTACACTTTTTATATACAAAATAATATTACAATTAATAAAAACAATAACTTAAACTTAGCTAGAAGTAATTTCCTTTAATTGAAAATACAAATAATAAAAGAATATCAAAAGAAAATAATTTTATGTAAGGAATGCCGAAGGTTATTTATTGATTTTTGTTTGGTGAGCTCTTAGTATAACTAAAATATGCTTTTATTTATGAATTAAAATTAAGTTATGATATAAATAAATTAATTCTATATTTAATTCGTTGTACAACTACTCAATCTATTCGAGAACTCCGTGATGATTACAATAGACTTTACATTTTATCAATCAAAATTATAATTAATAACTCATTTTTACACTCCATTTCCATTTATAGTTCTCTATTGCAATCATTAAGATTTTTATTTTTGGTTCTGGGTTTTTTCCCAAATCCATTCAAACCAATGTTTGTCCAATTTTGCAACTAAATACCAAAAGAAGAAAATGTATTTTTTTATAATTGACAGTTTGAAATTAAATTTGATTTGCAATTGAATTTGATTTATTTTGTAGTTGTTGTATATTTGTGGGCCGACTCATATTAGTAGTAACATAAAAGGTGGAAGATTGTGGAGCTGATATTGCTCCACCCACTCTGGAGAGTTATGAAATCAAAGACTCCATGTTGAGCAGCAAAGACAGCAAAGACAGACTCAGCTCTGCTGGTCTATCGGAGTTGCAGCATCGATCGACGATTTGTAGCAAATACAAATTATGCGTCGGCCCAGCCAACAAAAATAAAAAGCGGATCGAGCTGAGAAAGACTGGAATCGAAATTGAAATCGTATCGCATGCGACGACAAAATGTTTATGTGGGCTGCTGCTTGCCAGTTGCTGTTGAGGACCGACCGGGAAAGAGACTCCGACTCAGACTCAGACTCAGACTGAGACTGAGATTGAGACTGCGACTGCGACTGGAACTGAGTCTGAGATTGGGATTGGGACGGGAGCTTTTAGAGCGTTTACTTCTAGTCTTTGATTGTAGATAAGTGCACGGTCAGCGATCGGTTCGTTATATGTCCAAATGGGTATACATATGTCAGTCAGTATGTGTGAGCCATGTGCGCATAGAAAAAGGCATTTGCATTTTGCATTTGTTTAATAATTTTCTTTATTATATTTTGTTATTACATTGACATGCTTTATTCGTTGTTTGTTGTTGTTGTTTGTTGTTGTTGTTTGCTGTTGTTGTTGTTGGTTTGTCGAACACGTTTGCATATTTGTGCATATTTTATATTCATAACTTGTCGCTGTTAGCCACCGAGTTTCGTTTATCGAGCGGCAATCGATGCAGCTCGCCAATAAATTGGCAACCAAGTGCATGTGTGAGAGAACGCCTTGAAACGCCCCCCTGCCCGCCGCTCCCACCAATCACCTCGACCCGCACACGACCCCTCGACAGATATCGCGAGTTATGACAATCCGTATGAGTACATACATACATGTATATATGTATGTATGTATGTATTTCGCAAGTACGAGTAGATTTGCAGCTATTCCCTTGTCGCTCGTAAACATTTCAAATGCATAAATGCCAAGCGCGTAGTTATTGTAATAAATTCAGTAGCCAAGTATTAACTACATATTTATAAGATGCGATTGATAAGTGTGCATTGTTTTTGGCACAGCTTTGCATCCAATCTAAGCATCCAAACAGCTAACAGCTAACAGCTAAGCAAATGTTTTTTGTCTTTTTTATGAAATACCTTTAAAAAGTTGATTGGAGATTAAAAGAAGAAAAGGATACCTACAAATTCGATATATATATTTAGTTCGATTTGCCAGCTTTGCAGGAGCTGGACAACTAAATCTTCTAGTGACCAAGACCGACGTTAGATGAGGTCTAAATTTATTTCAATGCTTAATCGCTTATCTTGAAAGGTCTACAAAAAAGTTGATAAGAACTTTTTTATTGGGCTTTTAGGAATACATTTTTATACATAGTTAGATATATATTGTTACAAGGTAGTAGTCAGAAATCGCGTATATTTAGTGATAACCTGGAACCTATACAATTTTCCATCTAGATATATATATCTATCTGATGTATATATCAGTTATACTCATATCCATATCTCAAGTTACACAAATTTTTACTTAAATGTGTTTTTGCATCCATGTTTTACACAACTCAATTTAATTACATAGGGGCAACTAATTGCGCACAACAAATTCACACACACACACCTACTGGATGAAGTACATGCAAAATGCATATTCATATGCATATGCATAGACAGTTAGAGGTGATTGATATTACTGTTATTGTTACACGTAAAAGCTTTTAAAATTGTTGCATTTTAGCAGTGAGAACATAAACCATAAATGCTGCCTCCTCAAAGACGTGGCAACGTGGCAACGTGGCATCTAATTAGTTCCAAATCAGCCGAATGGCCATAATCGAAATAAATTGCATTCACAGAGCTCACTCAAAAACAAAAAAACAAAACAGCAAAAAAACAAGCAGCGATTTTTTTATGAATATCGAAGTCGACACACCCTTGCAGACTGGTGTGAATCTGCCGATTTGTTGAATTTTAATTTTATTTTTTTTATAATTAAATATTTTAAAATATTTCCCTTTTTTTTCGATTTATGAAACCAAATGTTTCAAATATATGCCTTATGCAGTTTGCTGCAACACGTTGCGAACTTATAGACCAAGTGATAATACCCGCCATAAGGGCATAAAACAAAAAGAAAAAATGTTTAACTTTAGCCTCTGGGCTGCAGTTAATAGCCTACTGTCCTTGTCCTGGGCAGCTGTTGCCAAGCCATAAAAAAGTGAGCCAAACATATTTTAAAATCGGTTAAGTGCCCGCTTGCCACTTTTAGTGCTCGTCAATGTCTTTCCCTGTTCTTCTTCTTCTTGTTGTTGTTGTTGTTGTGGGGATTGAGTTTGCCACCTTGCCAGCAATTAGCTTCACTTCTTGCAAACTGTGGACAGTAGTTGACCCCACACCTACCAATGAACCAGCGTCACCCACTCAAATGTTGCCCCAGCTGGTTATTATTACTTATCAAATTATCAAAGGTGTTAAAGCATAGATCCCTTTAGTTATATGCAGCCTGCCGAGGAAGCCTTCAAGCTTTGTTCTTCGGGCATCTTTTTAGTTTTGTTTTTTATGAGCTGCAGTTTTATGTCCCATGACCGATTGCAGGTGATGAAAACGGCCCTCATTTGAGTCGCATCGTAAGCGGAGAGCGGAAATGACTCGACGGCAGAGTTAACATATTTGTACGTACCACAAAAGAAAGTTAAAGTTCGCCCAGTTGGCATCAGCTTGGACACTCGGACACTCGGACACTCGGATACACTGTCGAATTTCAAGTGATGCATCGTAATCACGAGTGAGCACTCAAATACATTTTTCACACGATATTCACTTACAGATATGACTTGTTTTTTATTTAGGGTTAGCTCAGCAAATGGCGATTAATTAAATGTTCGTCAGAGAGAGAGAAAAATAACGAAATACATTTCGATAGTAGATTAGAAACGCCTTTTTATGACCGGTACGTGTGCGCGAATTCGAGTAGCTAATCGAGCCCGCTTAGTGGCCACAATTCCCACATGGACAGACCCAGACCCAGAGCCAGACACATACCCATACCCAGAGCCACAGTTATAGCCAAAGTCATAGCCATAGCCAGACTCGGGTCGACAGCAAAACTTGTCGCACATTTTGTTTATGAACATTTTTACATATTTATTTTATTTTTTTGTTTAGCGCTGCCCGCACGAAATTGGGCTAATTCGAACGTGCGTCTGGCACATGTATGCGTGTGTGTGTGTGTGTGTGTGTGTGTGTGTGTGGGGCAAAGTCAGAATTAGAATTATGGCAGGGAATGTGGCTAAAGGCGAAAGGAGGAGGGGATTTTCATTGCTGGCCGTAATTGTTATGCAAAACGCGCCTTCGTTGATTATTGCCAACTAAAATGAAATAAAAAACAAAATTAAAATATGTATGTGTGCACACACATGCACACACACACAAACATAGACACGCACACACACACACACACATATACATATACATATACATGTAATAAAAACCTAAAAGCCACTTCAATACGCCGCAACTTAGTGAAGCTCTGAACTAAATGGCTTTCAAAACACTTACGCACTCACTTACATACCCTCTCTCCCCCTCTATGAATAGAAATACAGATCTACACACACTCACACACACACTCACACACACACGTGTGGCCGCAACACAATCCGTCATTGGACTATTAACATGCAAGCGAACTTATGCAAATTTCCCACAGTTTTTGCAAATTTCTTTCGACAAGTTCATAAAACATAAAATGCGAGTTTGAGATAAAAGCCACATGCAAATGCATTTCTAGTATTTATGTAGGTTTATTGAGCCATTCAGGAAGTGTTCGTAAGTACCAACTGCTTAAGCACTTACCAAGAACAAATGATTTATTTACTTATAATTAATAGAGGCCACTTACAAGCCGACGCTTAAGTCCAACGAATATTGACTAATGAAAACTGCAGTAAGAAAGAAGGCCACAGTCGAGGGAGCTCGACTGGCAGATACACTGCAGCTTTAAAATAAGTGAGTTAGTAAGTAGTTTCTTCAATATGAATACAGTCTGTTTGTTCAATATGATCTTAATGCGATCTTAATAATATTTTGAAAATTAATTGAATAATATGTGTCTATAAATGACGATAAATTTTGAATAAACTTCGTCTGCGTTTGGTATTCTAGAACTTATATTCCAAATTTGAAGTCTGTAGCTATTAGTCTCAGAGAACGGCGTGATTAAGCAGAAGGACAAACGGCGATGACTAAATCGAAGTGTCACTTTTCACTGATTAAGAATATATATAATCTCTTGGGGGGTAGAACATACTTCCCCATCTGCTTAATTCTGGAGAGGGAGAGACAGCAACATTACTTATGCAGCTGTTTGTAGTTGAACAAATTTATGAAATATTTTTTATTTTCGTATCAGAATAATGATAAAATTTACGTAAATCTGAGAATCGCATTTATTTTATAAGACAGAAAAATATGCCGCAGAAAGACGAACCTTGTCGAGATGCGAAATGTCGAATGGCCAACTCAGTGCCAAAAAGAATGTGTGACTTGAATTGACATGTTGAGAAAAAGGCGAAACAGTCACAGAAACATGCAGACAGATATAAAGTGAGCAAATCGATATAATCGGTGTTCATAGCAGATACTTGCACTATTTGCAGATTGCAGTTGACGATTGGCATTTAAAGGCATGCAGCACATAGAAAGCAAGGCAAATGCTAAGTGCCTTATGGCCGAGTCTGGGGCGCAACGAGAGGGGCGGGTCAGCATTTTTCGTAGGGATAGGCCAGAGTCAGCGGCGTCAACAGCATCGTTCCATTCACACTTTAAGGTGATTTACGAACTCAGAATTGTTCGCCAGTTTCCACATGGCAAAGGCAGCCACAATTCACTCATTCGATTTCTTCTCTCTCTGCGCGAATCTGCACTTGCAATAATTATATTTTTAACTCTTAATTGCGGACTCACTAGCAAAAAAAGAAAAAAGGCAAATGGAAAACAGCCGCCTTGCCGTGTCCCCCCGGCCAGCGACTGTGTCACTGCTGATTTTCAAAGAGACCAATGAGCTGTCATTAAATAAAAACAGCAAAACAACAAGAACAATTGCCGAGCCATCAATCCCAATCGATGATACAGCTACAGATACAGATACAGATACATTCGCAGGCACAGATACACAGCTACAGATACAGATACAGATACCAAAAAAATGCATTGTAAATGCAAATGAAATGATTCGTTCTCGGCGGCGGCGGTGGCGGCGGCGGCTGTTGCTGCAACTGTTGCAACTGCAACTGCAACTGCTGCTGCTGCTGCTGCTGCTGTTGGTGCTGTTGGTGCTGTTGCTGCATATTTTGGCCAATGTCCAAGGAATGTTTTTTAATCAGCACATAAAAAATATTGCACGTCTACAATTTTGCGATTTTCACCCTTTTCGTTTCAATTCGTTGCGTTTCAATTCGATCGATTTATTTAATTGCATTTTAATTTATTTGAATTATTTATTTTGTTCTTTTTTTCGTTGGCATTAATCGCTGCTCGGGAATTTCAATTATAATAAAACTTAAAAAAGTGCCCAAGAATTTATTCAATAGTGCAGGCGAAAACCAAACCAATTATAAGAAAGCATTTTACAGTCGCTTACCAAAAATACATATGCACATCAAAAGTCACATTGAGCAACAAATAATTGTTTTCTATACGAAAAAAACTAATAATAAATTGTTACTAATTAGCACTGAAAAAAACTTGTAATTATAATTTTAAGTTTACGACTTTGAGACTTGCTCAGCAAACTCGAATCGAATTTATTTGTAGCTTAATGAAGGAGCATAAATTAAAATAAGTAATTCTTTGTTTTAATATAAAAGTATGAAGAGTTGGGGTTTTTTTTAGACTGGTCTTAAAGGTCTCAAGAGCTAGCGAAGAGGAGCGCTCCACTTGTAAATCCTTGCAGCCATAAATAAGAAATTTTTATCTGAAACATTCGCAAGCGGCCAAAGTTTCGGACGCTGCTCGTTCGAGCGATTCAGTTAAAATAAAAATGATGGAAATAAAATACGAAAAGTACGAGAAAGACGATGAGGACGAGGAAGAGAATGAGGACGAGGACGAGGACGAGGAGGAGTTCATCCGGATCGAGTGCAGAAAACTTTTCAGTCACGAACCGAGCTCATGTCCTTGTTTGTATTAGGCGTACGTACGTGTGCCAATGAATTTGGGCTATGCCACTGTGGATGCCACAGCCATCGCCTCGAGGCAGAAACTTGCGCGCTGTCCATCAGCTCAGGGCTTATTGCTTATCTGCCAGGATGAACGTCCTCTCTCCCTCTTTTCCCCTCTCTCTCTCTCTCTCTCTCTCTCTCTCTCTCTCACTCTCTCTTACTAGTTTTGCTGGCCCCATTCGGTCAGCGACTTATGAAATACTTACTAACGGCTTTATTTGACCAGCTCGCCACTGGACTGCTGATGAGGCACCAGGCACCAGGCACCAGTCACCAGGCACCAAACACAGACCAGGCACCAGTCCATGGCAAACGCTTTGAAAATATTTGCCGTGCAAACAGGTCGAGTAGTGTCTCCCACCCCCACTGCCACCCACACAAACCAGCCACACACCCTTGCCCCCTTGCTGCATAGTGCACCCCATCGAGTATCTGTTTCTGCTGCTGCTGTGTTCATATTTTATTTATGTTTACGTAGAAAAATCAATTCCGATTGAAATCGCTTGGCTTGGCATATGAAGAATCCTTTTATGCTTCTGCTGTTGCAGCATTCGCCACATGAAAATCAATTTTTAAACTTTTTGCAATAATGCGCCAGGGCCAGGGCCAGGCCGGGGCAGTCGTGTTTATTCTTGAGCACATTTATTTGCCATAATATGGCCAGTACGTGACACAGGGAACACGGGAGGGGTGTTCCGCAGGCTGGTCGTGAGGAAATATTGAATTGAAGTACAATTTTAAGTTGAATGTTTTCCGGTTGCCCATCTCCCGGTCTGCCCGGTCGGCCAGCATCAAAAAGCGCAAATGCTTATATACGTAATACATGCCACATGCCACTTGCCACTTGCCACTTGCCACATATTGGCCAAAAAAATGACTACATATGAATAATAAATCGAGCAGATTTATGTGCCACCACACTTGCAGCTTTTAAGCTAAGTGATTTTATTTATTTTGTAAAATAAATTCACATGAAGGTCAAAACTGGAGTTTTTCGAAATTCTTCAATATTTGAGCAATCAATAAAAACTTTGCGTAGTCCAAACTCAATTCAGCTATCACATTTCAGGACCCAACTCTTTGGGGTAATATAAATAAAAATAGATAAATTCTGTGCAATAAATACTTTTATTCTGAATAGCACCTTCTATGAATGGGCTTCCCAGTTATGTGCTGTCGATAGTCAAGCGATGCTTGCAGCTCGGACCAGGTGTTAAAGTGCCCCTGCCGTGAGAGTAAAAACAAATTCAAATTCAAATTCAAATTAAAATGTCGAGCAATAAATTGTGCACAATTAAAAGCAACACCTAAGACACAAGACAGGCAGACGACTAAGATTTCTGGTCTCATTAAAACGAGTTCAATAACCCAAACCGAAGACATTTAGTATCCGTTGAAACGAGGGGATGAGTGAGGTGCTGGGCTGGTACTGGGCTGGTGCTGGGTGTCGGGCGGCCATCAAGAGTTGAAGCCAAATCAAACCATCAAATTGTCGGTAATAGTTTCGGGCTGTAAAACTCACACGAACAATAAGTTAATCAATCTCAAATTTTAATTACAAAGTAACAACTTCCTTTAGCAATTTCAAGCGCGATGAACTCGACTGGCTTTTTGGTTAATGGGTGGTTTTTTTTCTTCTTCTTTTTGCCTGCTGCTTGCCTGTTGGCAGCGCAATTTACATAAAAATGCAGATGCCGCTCAAGGTGTGGGCCAACTGGCTGAAGTATCCACAAGATGCATACTTGTGCATGTCTAAAAGATACAGATACAGATACAGATACAGACACAGATACAGATACAAGTCGGCGGGGCGCACATACATATTTTATGTAATTTGTCTTTGTTTTCGTGTAATCAAATGAAAATAAAATTGTGAATTGCAAACAGCGAATGCAAAGTGGAAGAGGAAGAGGAAGCCGCAGCCCTCGGCTGCAACTGCAACGGCAACGGCAACGGCAACGGCAACTGCAACAGACTCTGAATGTGAAAGGCAATGCTCAGTCACCCCTCCTACAACAACTCCTACCTTAGCCCCTGTCCAAGTAACAAAACAAATGAAAAATGGAACTCGCACCATGCAGGCGAACGAGTTGATAATTTATTTGAATTTTATGCGACTCCCTCGCTCTCGCTCTCCCTCTCACTCTCTCTATGTCTCTCTCACGTCACAGGCAACGCTGCTGGCAAAGGTCAGTTCCCCCTTTGCGCAGATGCAGCAGCGATCCAGCGATCCGGCGATCCACCGATCCGACAATCGCCGGCGTCTGTGTAATCCTTTGTTGACTGCGCAGGTGACGGCCCCTGGTCATGGAAATCGATTTGCAGCCTGGCCAGGTCACAAAAGGTACACACTACGTGCCCCGGCCAGGACACAACTTAAACCCACATAAGTAGCCAGTATAACAGTATATATATACATATATATATATATGTATATACGATGCAGCAGTTGCTCACGCTTCGCTGCCTGGTGACCTCGTGGATTTTGACAAGTTTATTAACTTGTGGATTGCACGCACTGACAAATTCACCCAGCAGCAGCAGCAGCACCCACCCGACAAAACCCACAGCCCCACCCGACAAAATCCACTGCCACATACACTGAGAATAAAGCTGCTATAATCAAAAGTGTCTTTTTTTGCGAAACTCCTATAAAATGTGCATAATTTGTAATAAGAATAATTTTAACGTTAAAATTAGTGTGCAAAACTTAATATTATTTATTATCTGTTAAAACCAAACATCTTTTTATGATTTAGACTTAAAGCTCCTGTCATTATTGGTTCCTTGAAATATTTGTAAATTGAGGAAATTTAGTGTTATACAACTCCTGTCAAATGAGTGCAATCAATGTTCTGTCTCTGGTTTTCGATTTGTGGCTTACTTACTAAATAACTGGCACTCAATTCGCTAATTGGGTTCTTTTGCAGTACCTTGGACACTCAGAAAACGAATGTTTCAAAATTTGTATTTTCATTTATAATCCAAACGTATTAATATACATATTAAATTAATAATTCGATCCTTGTCATGGCCTTGTTCACTCAGAAATCAAATGTTTGGCAATTACTATTTTAACTTATAAATTAAATATATATACAATTAGTATTTTAACTTATAAATTAAACAATAAATAAATAAATTTTAAATAAAATTAATATTTCATTATTTGTCTTTGAATTTGAGGTCTTCACCGGATACAAAGTCTTTGCAGAAAATCGCTTACATTTCTTGCAACTGTCTTTTGACTTTAGCTAATTTCACTTATGAATTAATTATATTATTTAATTGTTATTGCAGACTTTCGCTCAGTGCATTTATTAATAGGAAAGCGAAGCCCAAATGTCTTGGGGCCGTCACGCACTCCCAACCCTTTGTTTTGGCGGTTCGCCGTCGGAATATTTTTGGTCTAAGTTTGAGCGCGACTCGCGCCAAGGCGAAAGTCAAAATCTTTTGTCAACTCGCGCCCAAGCCCATTCCCCAGCACAGCCCAGCCCATTCCCCTGCCCAGCCCTGTCCTGTCGCTTGCTACCGAACTTGTAAAGGTGCAGCCGCAACCCTTTTAGCTGCGACAACTCCCCCGGGGGCAGAGCTGAACGTGAGCCGGAGGTGGATGTGGAAGGTGAAGGCGGTGGCGGGGGGCTGCGTGCGGCTTGCTCTGTGGCCAGAATTTTGATGGAGTCTGCGTTAGCTTTTCGCTGCCAAAGGATGTTGTGGCAAAATCTGCGTAAACTTTGCGTATATATATATACATATATCTGTGTATATACACTCAGCTTGTATATCCTGGCTTATTTGTGTGTATGAGTATTTATATTTGCTTTTGGGGATGCTCGTGCTCGTGCGTGCTGGGTGGGTTCGCTCTGGAGTTTACTTTATGTCTTATTTGCTTATGAAATAAGATATTCCAAGCTGGCGCGACGTCTGCGGTTCAGTTCGTGTTTTCCTCCCGCCCCCCGCCTCCAGTCTGCCACAATTTTGGCACGATTTATGCATAGATATATCGCAAACCGTTGAGATATTTTTCGATTCGATTTTATTTTCTGTTTATGAGATTGCCTGACGTTTTTATGCACTTTTCTGCTTTATGGCCAAAAAGGGTTGGCTCAAACGACGAAACGGAATCCCATCAGGCCATCAGACCATCAGACGTAGATCCAATTTGTGGGAGGTTTGCCCTTTGAATGGCTTGGCATGGCATGTGTATGTTATTTGTGGGATTTGGCCAACATGGTTTTTGCTGATTGCAAGACATGGAAAACTGAAATGACACATTTTTAAGCCATTCAACAAAAATACAAAAATAATCAACACAACTTCGTGTCTTATTCGTTGCGTTGCAGTGGCGTTTTTCAACCGAATGAGCCTGCGTCAGCAGTAATTAAAACAATTCACAATCGATGCTCAACTGTGAAGCCGAGAGGACAATGGCCAATTGTATCCAGAGTCCAGGCTGGCAGGGCTGGCGCGTGACATGTGCCGGCGCTGTGATCCCTTCGTGCCGGGGCGTAGGTGCTGCGGCTCAACTAATGATTTGGTGCCAAACAAAGGCAACACCTTGGCCACTGCTGACTTTCGACTGGATTTGGGCGTCAAAGCAGCCACCAATAAAACTGGCCAACAAAGCGAAAAAGACTCTAAAGTGGCGCACTGCCCAACTGCCAACATGAATTACGGCCAGCCTCTCTGTGAACCCTTCGCTGACCGCCTGCTGCTACTGCTCTTGTTGTGTTGTTGTTGTTGTTGTAGGTGTTGATGTTGATGTTGTTGTTGTTGTTGTTGTTGTTGGTTTTTCGGTGCCTCGTACTGGCACCTAATACAGTCCAAAAAGGAATCTGACACACGCATTGTCTGGCCCGTTACAAATTGTTGTGGGCGTTACAAATCCGCTTACGACTCGACCTCGACTTGCCTATCTCTACACTGTCCGAAATCAAATACAATTTTCAAAAATAGTCAAACATTTTGTATTTTACAATGACGGATTTTTTCTTCTGTATGAAAATAAGTCTGCAAACAGCCAAAAATTGAAATTGAATTTGAAAGAAAAGTTTCTCATTTAAAGAAAACATTTTTTTTTCTGAGTGCACTCACACACACTCAGGCAAATACAAACAATTCCAATTTCTGCACTGCACAGTATCGAATTTCATCTTTGATTCGAATTTTTGAGCGTTAAATCGCCAAAATCATTCGTTAATTTTGACGATTCCCTTTGTTGCAACGTGCTGATGGGGGGTGGCAAGGGGACAACTACGACTGCTGCTGCTGCTGCTGCTGCTGCTGACCAACGGTCAGCTGACCCCTGATCTGTGACCCGCAGACAGGGTGTCATCAGCGTCAAGACATGTGGGTGGATGTGAATGGGAAAGTGCGTGTGCTGATTGCAATTGTCCATCGGTTGAGATTAAAAATTTATTTCGAAATTAGCGCAATTGTTGGCATTGTTGCTCCCCTTTTGCTACGCACACACATACGCAGCTCATGGCTGACAATGAGGAAAAAGGGAAAACAATACAAATATCAAATACAAATACAAATAAAATTGATGTCTGTCTGTCTGTCTGTCTGTCTGTTTGGCTGTCCATTCCATCGCCTTCGCAAATGATTGAAAATATTTCTTGATTGTTTTCTACGAATTCGCGTGTCCGAAATGCATTTCATAGATATCAAAGAATGTTGCTTTTAATACTTCTTTTTCTGTGCCAACGGATTTTCTGATTCCGTTTACAAATTAAAACCAATTTTGGGGTGTTTTCCTTGCCTCGCTTAGAAGTTGTGGAATTGTATTCAGTAGAATAACATATTTGTCAGATTTCGATTTTCAAATGGTAGAGTGGAAAAAGTTGTGTTTTTTACTGGGTTTTTGGCTTTCGTAATATTTATAAACTATTTGAAGTTATATAAAATAATAAATAATACATAATAAAAATAATGTATTGAAATTAACAACAAGCTGAAGCAATTGGAATGCCAAATACAGCTGTGTATAACGTCTGCAAATGTTTATTTATTTTTAATATAACTAACTTAAGATCTACAACTTTCAGGTCTATAACTGAAGAGCAAAATCACCCGAGGAATTCTGCAGAATATTCGCTTTATTTCATATTATTATTCATATTTTTTTTTAGCTAGCGATGAACAGGTTAGGATTGATTTTGTAGTGAAAAAGTAGGAAAAAATTAATGAAATAAGAAAATAGTTCAAAGAGTAACTAAAAGAGTCCAAAAAAATAAATAAAATTAGAGTTAAGTAAATAAACAATTGACTGATTTGAAATATTATGTTATGCGACAAATTTGAGCTTAACTAATATTATATACATATATTTAAGTTGTGGTGGAGTGGATTCATGGCCAGAATATTGTGATGATTGGATAAATCAATTATTATTAAGGAATATTTCATTCTATTAATAAATAATTAAACATTATTATCATTTTTTCATCACTTAATAAATAAACATCATTCTTCATTTATAACTTAAAGTAGTCGAAGATTTTGCAAGTGTTGCACAGTTGAGAGTGCTGGAAAACTGAATCGAATCGCATCTAAGCACTGAGCAGCGCTCCTGACTGACACCAACCCCTCTCCTAGGCTCTCTAGTTTTGGGAACTGGAAAAACGCCACCGGACATATCAATCAGACGGCAAGAAATTGGATCGGACTGGGAGTGTGTGGAACTGTCCGGCTGACTGGCCATAAAAGCCAAACAATGGCGTGGTAATGGCTACTTTAAAGTGACACCAGCCCGCTGACCCGGTGGCGGTGGTTGTAGGTTAATCGCCACCCGCTGCTATCAGCTGGATTAGACCGGGGAACCGCCCTGTGCCGCCGGGTGATAAATGCAGTGAAAACGCCGCGGGTGACCAGCAACCCAAATAGAGTTGTCAACGTCAACTGCGCTGCATGCCAGAGTTGTCAATAATATTTCATTTTCATTTGAACGTTTATTCCGCAAAATAACGCAAAATAACAAAATGCCACTCGTCGAATGTTTTATGATTCAATTACGTTCAATAGAAAAGTCACTAAAAAGTGTTGCATATTAATTTCAGACACACACAACACGCACACACACACACGCACACACACGCACACGCACACCTCAATTGTCAATTGATTTTTGTGGTTTTCAACAAAATAGTTGCACAAATTGTGCACTTTTTTGCAGCTGACTTTTTTGCATGGGTGTTGCTGCTACAAGTGCCACGCCCCTTTCAACACTATATCTATTCACAGGCATTGGTTTTGCAACTGCTGCTGTTGTTGTTGTTGTTGTTGCTTGTTGGCCAGGTGTAGCTGACTGTTGTTGACTGTTTGTTTTGCATTAAACGGTTTGTTTTTGCTAACCAAAGTGTTGATTTTATGGAAAACCGCCGTTTTTTGTGCATTTCCCAGCGAATTTCAAGCAGTCGAATGTAATGGCATCATCTACACAGGTATTTAAAAGACACTCAGTTTGAAGGAGTAGTTGATATCGATTTACATCTGCGAACGATAGTGCCCCAGCACAGTTAGGGTACAGGGTACAGGGTACACCAATATATAGAGACCCGACCACAATGTAGTTTAATCGCTGACTTACACAAAATGTTAATGTGCCCAACTATAAAACAAACTTCATTACACGGCACTAAAAATCGCCGCAATGAAGTCAACTAATACTAAAACCAAATAAAATACATACAATACATATATACATATATATATATGTATATACAATATATATATATATATGAGCAAACTCAATTTAAATTCAAAAGGCCAAAAGCCACCAAAAATGGTGCGTGCTTATCGCCGATGCCGCTTTTTGAACCCGATAAGCTCGATAAAGCGTTCACAAAATAAATTAAAAATACATTTTTTGAGGTAAATGTGGCACTTTAAAGGCAACTTGAGAAAATCACACAATAAATATAAAAGCACAATTAAATAAGTGCATAGAAAACAAATGCGTAAAAAGCAAGAAACACACACAACACACAACAACAACAACACACAACAACAACAACAAAAATACACAAATAAAAACACAAATTAAAATAACACCAAGAAAATTTCAAGTACTCAACGTGAAAGGGCAACACGAACCACGATCAACACCACAGTCAACTCCCTTTCCCTTCCCGTACCCCCTCCTCTTCCCCTTCCCCTCCCCACACCCCTTCCTCTATTCACAACTAACTTTATGTTTAAAGACATGGAAATAAGCAGCTGAAATGCCCTAACAATTCAGCGAGTCCCAGCGAATATTTGTGTGCTTCACTCTGCAACTAAAGAGTATTTATACATAGCAAATATATATATATTATGTATGCATATATATATTATATATTTATATATATAGAAACTATATCTCTGTGTATTACAAGTAGATAAGTAAGGAATTCGCCTAACTCTTCTGGCTGAGCGACAGTCCATTCGTTTAATTCTGTTGCATATCTGGCCGATGTCAGTGTTGTGGACGTGACCAGCATTATTTGTGTGGAGTTGGTTCGCACGTTTTGCGGAAACGGTGTCCAAAATATTTAGAGCACAACGAATGGTGTCTCATAATTGGAGCAGAGTCGCCCAGTCGCCCAGTCGCAGAGCTAGTTGACTGAACCCGGCGCATGGCAAATGGCGGCGACATAAATTTACAGCCCAAAAAAACCAACTATTGGATCGCTTAAACAACTGAAGAAAAATGCCAGAATCTGCTGCATATATGCCATTATATGTGTGTTCAATGAAAAATGCGTTCGGTTTACCATTAATCCACAACCATGATCCACAGCGACAGATCATTACACACGCGCGCTCCAAAGCAGTCCCCCCAAGACGTGAAATTCTCTAAGGAAATTTATTAATAAAAACTGACAAAAAAAACGAGCTGAGAAGAAAGCATACAAAAAGAGATGTACACGTGTCTGTGTACATAATACACATCCGATATGGCAGAGCGCAGCCCATACCACCATTCCAAACTATCCATCTAGTTGCATGTGCCCCGGGAAGTGGCTGTTGCAGTTGCTGCTTTGTTGTAATTTATAGCAGCGCCGCCAAATGACATGCTAACTAATAGTATCGTCATAATTTATACAAATGCATTGCTTATGTAATTTATGCCCCTGCCCAAAAACCCACCCCACCACCACCAGCACCACCACCACCCCTCTGGCGTAGAGGATCCGCTGCTGACAGAGGTCACAACACCCGTCAATTCGTGGGTTAATAGCCCACTCTGACCCCGGCCAGGGCAGCATTTAAATATCGATTACCGATTACCGATTAGCGATCGAACTGAACTTTAATTGGATTTGTACATTTATCATTATTTAACTTGGCTAACATGAGATTTGAATTTCTTTGGGCTTTTCTTTTGAATAAAGAGGGAGCTTAACTTTCACCAGTTGCCATTTCCGTGTTGGCCACCACGTCCCATGCCACCAGCTAGTCCTGCAGAACCATATCTCAAGGATAATCCAAGCTATTCCATGTTATTGTCATTTTACTCACCATTGCGAGACATACCTCCGGCATAGCCTCCATAATGGCCATCACCCATTTGGCTCATGCCCATCTGGCCCATACCCATCTGGCCCATGCCCGTTGCCTCAGCTCCAGTTTTGAGTGGGTTTGCGTAGTTGCGCATCATTGACTGGTTGTATGCCTCATAAGGAGTCTGCTGAGACGCATTCGGAGACATGGCCGGTTGGAAGTGGTTTGCTTGATTTGAGTGCAACCACTGACGACCACCACCATTAATAGTGTTGGCATAGTCACCCGGATTCATCTGACCCATCTAGGAAAGTGGCTAGTGTATCATCAGTAATTCAAGTAGTAATCCCAGTAGAGCTTTACCTGGGGATAGACGGACGCGGACTGGCCAGCATGCCCGCCGCCTTGACCACAACCTTGGCCTCCCATATAGCTCCAGTTGAATTCTGATCCATTGTTGCCGTAATCCATTTTAACTATTCAATTTACCAAAAATTTATTTAAAATTCTGAATTTCTTAACAAATTTTTGTGTTTTTGTTAATTTTGTTTTTTAACCAGACGTTTTGCTGCTAGAAAGTTGAAATTCGAATGAAATCTACATTTTCACTTCTCAGACACATTTGCTTTCTAGCATCAAAATCATTGACTACTTGATATCAAATATTACAGATTTTCTGATTATGATATGGATCAAATATTCAAGATTTATTTTTAATAAATAATGAAGAATAAACTATAATTTATTTATTATTTTTATTATATATTTATTTGATCAAATACCTATTTCAAATATTCCAAACATTCCGCATTTGATTGTGCAATAATTAATTTGTTTTCTGTACAATTCGAAGGATCATATTTTGTAGGAATCTATACTAAATGTCCACCTGTTAAGCACAGCTGTCTCTTCACTTGCAGTTGCCTGAAAAACAGGTTATTTTTAGAGTGCTTGGAACAATTGGATGCTTAAGGACACACTTCCAAACGTACCGAGACAATAGCAATGTCCTGCTAGGCACGAGGTGCCGTCTTCCACACACACACACACACACACACAAAAGAAGATGACCTCATAAATCGCATCGTTATGATCTTCATAAATATATAATTGCTTCATATTCATAACGCTAATCGCTCCGCTCGAAAGGACAATGCGTTGTTGTCCTTGAATCAAATGCGACCGCTGTGCAAACCGATATCGAGCTGCACTTATCTACTTCTACCTGCACCCATATATATATATATATATATATATATGTGTACATATATATTTAGAGTTCAGTTTTTTATGGTCGACAATGTTTGAACAGCTCTGCTAAGCTAATAATTTATGGCCTAAACATTGGTCTGCTGAATTTGTGCTCTGCTTTTTACACAGCAATTTAAACGCCATAAAATGATGGATATAATTAGTACACCAAGAAAGTATACATATATATATATATATATATATCTATTTGTATTTGGTTGCTTAAAAATGCAGAGAAACGTTGTGGATGCATCTTGGCCATCAAATTGTTTGTTCACCTGTTGAGAGCATTTTTTATGCACAGTTTTCTCATATGTGTGTCACGCAGCAGAAAATTTCATAAATTTCCCATCCATGCCACGTGCCAGTTCAGTGTCACTGTCACAGTGCCGGAAAAACTCGCCCCTCACCAGCAACATTGTTTCGTGCCCCCAAATGTTATTTTCCTTTTGTTGCATTTATTTATAGTTTCATTTGTTATTTTCTTAGTGATGGCGTTCAGTGAACTGCTTGCTTTTCAGCTAGTTTGGAGCGCATGGAAATATGATTATCGGCTGGATGGAAAGAGAGAGAAGAGTCCATTCTAATTGCTGACAATTAACACCTTTCAGTCGAACAACCAGCAACAATGCACATTTGTCAGGCACACCAATTTCGGTTTGGGGGCGTTCGAAAACATTGGGTTTCCGAAAAACATTTTGATTTATCAACTCTTTTTAAATTCCAAACATGGAACCATCTTTCACGGCACAAATGCAACATCAGCCGTGTCAGCAAAGTCATACGCATTAGGTACAACAACAACAACAAGAAGAAGAAGAACAACACCAATCCGTACCGAACCGAATAGATACAGTCGAAACGATTTAACTCTTTAACCCCGCCCACAACCGTTTTGACCCCAAACACGAGGAGACTGCAGCTGAGACATGCTCGGGGGCCTATTAAAAAATTGTTTATGAAAACAAACATTTTCACAGCGATTAATCATTGGCATTGCTTGGCGCGTGGGGGAAATGGCATTGCCTCAGTAAGCCCCCCTGCCCCCCTGCCCCTCCCTCACTCACCAGCGAGCTCACAGCCGATGTTGAGTTGATGCTGATGATGATCTCCATGGTCTCCATGGCAGCCAAGTAGCCGACATCATCTGGCAGCCAGCGATTAGGCGGAGTGCCTTCCATTTTCCACTCGCCAAGCATTTTAAGGGCCTCTATTTTATTAGGTGGGGCGGGGCGGGGGGCCGGCTGCTGGGGGAAAGTGTTAAATGCCTGCCAATTAGTGCCGCCTGCTCGTTCAGCTCCATTGAGAGATCGTTCCCCTAATTGGCTAAAATATGAATTGCTATTCAATTTAATCAGCTTCATAAATCGTTTGCCATTTAATGTGGACTCGAGAAAGTTGCTCTCCACTGTGAAGACGACAGCTGCTCAACCATGAAGCTATAAATAAGTATTGCCATATAGACCGATGCTATAGCACATATGTATATAAACAGCGATTATTCAAATGTTTCATAAATACTAATGTTGATTGAGCAATAAATGACTATATTCAATGAGGTTATCGACGCACAATACGGCTACAAATCAGGGATGTAGAAAGACAAATGCGGGTACGGAGCTGGGCAGAGACAGGACTCCAACGGGCAAGAAGTCTCCTAGGTGGCTACAATCGACAACGATTTAAGCAAATAATACCCATGGGAAGGAACAGACTCAGAATACTCACCGGTCTACTGACAGCACATTGTAGACTGAGAAATCACCTAACCAAAATGGGGATCTACAGTAGCAATGTATGCAGGTTTTGTCGAGATGAGCAGCAATCCTCACTACACATCCTAGCAGAATGCGTCGCCTTGATTAGAAAGAGAAACAGCATCCTAGGGAAGCATGTCCTGAGTCCAAAGGACATAGAAACCCTTAACCCAATAAAGATCCTGACATTCGTGCAGGACCTGGCGTTGATGGAAGAGCTGTAGGCTAAGAAAGGGGGCACAATAGACCTTATAGGTCAGCTTTGCTTTTTATATACTTGCAGCTCTTTTTTGCCAGTGTATATCTTAGTTTTTGCGCATGCTTGAACATATTTACTTCATCTATTCTTGAATATTGATGAAGATCCTTAAATGGGATCAAATATTTGAATTACTTTCGCATCATTGCATCAAAGTGAATTCTCGATATCATTTTAAGTGCAATAACTTTTCGGAGTGATTGAAAAATGCAATTTTCATTTTGAGTTAATGGGAGATTGAGCGTGGAAATGGAAGTGGAAATGTCATTAGTATTGGACGCGTGAGGGAAGCCACTCATGGCCAGCACATTAGTTGCTGGAAAATGGCGAACATCTTGCGTTTTAATTGCTGCAGAGCTGGCTAATGGCCTCTGGCAAGGAGCTGAGCTGAACTTTACGGGTCATCTGTCAATGTGGCAAAATGTTGGCAAAGGTTATTGTCTGTATTTCATCGCAAATGCTGCTGTTTTCAAATAAAATGTGTAATATTTCAGTTTTTGAATGGACAGCGCACAGGACGAGAGGACAACGGGATGCTGGGCCGGCTGCAGGGGAGAAGAGGAGAGTTGTCAGAAATGCGAACATGACACAATTTAAAACTGCTGACCTTTGTCCAGTGCCAGAACCCGATTCATTAGTTGGGGTGCCAAAGGTCCTCCTCCAACTCCTCCCTTCAGCCACCACAGGCATTGTGCATTGTTGGGTTTATTGTTATTGTTATTATTTGAAAGAGAGAAAGAGAGAGAGAGAGAGAGAGAGAGAGAGAGAGAGAGAGAGAGAGAGAGAGAGAGAGAGTGAATGAGTGAGTGTGTTTCTTGCAACTGTCAAACGGAACTATTTGGCTTTATGTTCCTGGGTGCACTTCTATGGTCCTTTAGGGGGGTGGGCGATGAACGACGGCACGCGCCGCCTTCTGCCTTGGGCTAATGACGAGGAGCGACCCAAACGGAAGCCCGCTTCAAGTGCCTCTTTAAACTGTGCCACAGAGTCCGTCCGTTCGTCCGAAAATGATACCCGCACCAGACTGAAACCCGAACAGAGACACAGACAGACGGACAGACAGATAGACAGACAGGCAGAGTCATCCCCCGATTTGATGGGGTCAGCTATCACAAGGCCGGGGCTAAATGATGCAAGGAATGTCCCGTTGATGTTCCAGTTGCTGCTGCTGTTGTTGCTGTTGTTGCTGTTGTTGTCGCCTCATGACACCCAGCAAAAACCAATAAATGTCATCAAATTTATTGCTTTTGATTCAAAAATTCTTTTGTTTGTTTCGGTTTTACAATGATATCCACAGCGCACTATCACCAGCAACCCTCCGACTTGGTCAGCTTCTTTATTGTAACAGCCAGACGAAATTCACTGCGTCATATTTAGACATCTGTAACTAAGACTCTATATATATATACCCTACTCGTACAAGTTAAATAGAGCTGACTACTTATCTTACCTGAATGAATGTTAGTTAATATTAATAGATAAATATGAATAAGAATTAGGCAAACTTTTCATCCAGTTCAGCTTAATTGATTTTAATAAATCTGATTCGAACTTTGAATATCAACTACTTGAGTTACTTACTTGACTTTCTTTAATTTAAATTCGACTTATTCCTTGATTGTCATATATATTAAGAAAAGCTGTTCCATCTTGTTGCTGTATCTGATAATATAAAAATAAATATACAATTCCCCAAACCAGATTTGATTTCAGTGTGGATCATACTTAAAAATTAAAGAACAATTTTCCAATTCATATTTTTCTAAATAGTTGAGTTCTTTAGATATATTTTTTTTGGTCTGATTTGGTTGTTTGCGGGGTTTCCCCAATGCAACATATGTTGAACCATTTTGCATTTAAATACCCACAAAAATCGTATAAATATTTCATATTTTAAATTTAATTTAATTTTTAATATTATTATATAATAATTTTGAATTTTATTTTATTTTTGTTTGTATTTTTGTGTATAAAATAATTAAATAAATAGTTGAGAAATATACTTTTTCATATCAGCTTGCTTTCAAGTTCGACCTAAACTCGATTGTTGCTTTTGCAGGCTTGCAGTAATTATGACAGATAGGAGTCATATCTGAAGCACTCTCATTGAAATGCCATTGTTGACCCAAAGTAATATTTACGGCATGTTCCTGTTCCTGCTGCCTGCTGCCTGTCGCACATAAATATCTCCAAATGCAGACACACAGAGATATCATACATAAATATGGGGCACGTATCCTGCGGGCGACTCTTCGTCATCGTCGTCGTCGTCGTCGCCGCTCCCTTTTCAGATGCCTCGAGATACCTTCAACTGTCAACGCATCGTCAATTCTATTTTTATGTTTTATTTTCACTTATGTTTTTTTCTTTTCTTTTCGTGTCTTTTCATTTCATTTTGTGTCGGAAAATGTTTTGCCTGGCTTCCGCTTCGCTTCGTTTCATTTCATTTCTTCGGTTTTGTTTAATATTCGAGTGTAATATTTCAGTTTTTTTGTTGTTCTTTTGTGTGTTGTTGAGGAGGAGCGTCTGTTGTTTTTGTTTGTGTTGACAATTTGTTGGTTTTTTGTGTGTGTGTGTGTGTTACCGCTAAATAGCTACAAATTTATGAGCGTAAATAGCATCGTAAATCAATTTTTAATGCATTTCCATTTATTCTTTCTTGGCTAATGTCAACAACAAATTGATGGCACCATCGATTTTGTTGTTTTTTTTTTTGTTGGTTAGGGGGGTGGCCTTACAATTCTAGTTAGTCATGCACTTTTCAGCAGGCGCTTACTTTTTGTTCGTTGTGCAATTTCGCATTGAAAGTGCAATCGAATTAAATTTTAACCAATGCAAAGGCAGCGCTCCACAATATTTAATGCCACTGTGTAATTTTAGATGTAAATGCAAAACACACACACACACACACTAATACGTGTACTGGTGTGTGTGTGTGTGTGTGTGTTTTTGTTGCCTGTTTGGTTGCAGCTTTGACGGCAAATCCAATTTAATACGCTTAAGTTCTTACATTTTGTTTTTCTTTGTATCATTTGAAAAAGCACATAAACAATAAGAAAAAGAAGAAGTAGCAAAAAAAAAAAAGCAAAAAGAAAAGAAAATTGCAGTGTATAATGTAAATGCCCCGCCCCGCCGCCTGCGTCGGCTCAATTTAATATTATTGATCTTTAATTTTGCCATTTGAGCATTTTGCTTTTTGTGCAGACTTTGAAAATTGTCCGTGTTCTATGGTTTAATGTGCATTAAGCGTCTCTCTCTCGCTTTCTCTACTGCCATCTCTCTCTTTATCCCTCTCTCTCTCTCTCTCTCTCTCTTGGTCTGTCACATATAGTTAAAGCCTGTAATTTAATCGTATTTGCAGCGACGCCTTTGTTTTTACTTTTTCATGTATCGCTGGCTTATTTGAGTGCATTTTTTGTTTGTAATTCCCCCTTTATATCGAATTTAATTCCAAGGCATGGCAAAAATAGTTATTTGTGTGTACATTAGAATGAATGCGTTTATATGGAGCACCAACCTCCATCCTCCACGGAAGCCCCAAAGATGCAACCCGACGCCTCCAATTTGCATTCGTTTTCGTTCTTGTTATCGATATTGTTGCGGTTCTTGTCCAATATTTTCCCTATTCCGTTGCAACTTTGTGTCTACAACTAGTTGGCTATATCAAAAAAAAAAAATAAAATAACGTTTGCCTAATTGGATTTGTTGGAAAGAAAACTTAGCAACTTAAGCACATGACAAAGTCGAACAACTGAATATTCAAGTTTAGTTATTTTTTAATCAAAATTAATAGCTGTGAGTATTGAGATAAGTCCGCAGGCAATTTTAACAGACTTTTATGCTTTCAGTTCCAGTAGCAGACAGAAGAAAGCCTCCCCGACTCCAGCATCAGCAGCGAGTCGAGACTGTCTGCCGCTGAGGGGACTTCAAAGAGGCAGCTACTTCCAATTTGGAAGATAATGAGACAATTGCAAAGATATAGCCTTTAAATTGATATAAGAATTAACCAGATATGTTACTGATCTGTGCAGATATCATTTGGATCGAAATCAAACTTGGATTTCGTTGCTATTTTCATGTTGAACCAACTATCATCAGCAAAGCCTGATATTTATTGATATGAATTAACTGAAAGTATTATATATAATATATTAATTAAAATACCAAAAATTTCATTTATATATATAGAACAATGAAATATAAGTTTGTTTAACATAAATGTCATATTATATTAAACAAGCTAATATTTTCTTTTTTTATTTTAGAGCTGGAACATTGAACTTGCTTGAGCTTGACAAATTTCTTCAGTTACTCAGAAAAGATGTGCAATAAGCTGACTTTCGGGGCAAGCGAATACGAACCGAAATGAGATTGGAAAAACATATATATATATATATATATATATGTGTGTGTATATATGTATATATGTTTGACGCTTTAATTAAAAATCGAAATTGAACTGCCAATAAAATGTTTGTTAACCAACATAACCGCATCTGTTAATGTCTGCAGAAAGGGAGCGCCGACGTCGACGTCGACTGTGTGCAGTGAAGCTAGCGCTATTTGCCACAGCCGGAACCGTAACCGTGGCCAGGTCCGGAGTCGAATTCTATATATATATATATGTGTGTGTATGTGTGTATACGTTATTCTCTACCCTCGTTGTCTGCTTTATCAAATTTTTGATAAAAAGCCGCGCCAATAAATTAAATGTATAAATTCATTTAATGAATTTCATTTTTATTGTTTCAAGCCCCGACAGATGACTACACCCCACCCCCTCTGTGTAGGTGGTGTGCGTGTGTGTGTGTGTGTGTGTGCATATTAAAAAACCATCAGCGTGTCAATATGTAATTTGTGTCGTCAATTCGAAAGCAAATAGAACATAAATTAAATATCAATAAAAAAAGAGAAAAAAGAAAAAGGAAAAACGCGGTCGATCCCAAAAGCCGAGCTCGCATCCAAAACAGAAGCAGAGGAGTCGCATATGGCGCAATGTGGCACAAGCAGTGTGCAGATGATGGCTAGATCTAAGAAGATTCCGAAAATTGATTTTGTGCCCCTGCAACGGTGTTGACACATTTTCCCCTTTGCTGCGCAACAAATGCAGACAATGGTTACAGTAGCTGGCCCAAAGAGAAACACAATTGGATAGCCACTCCTGGCAATGTTAGCTAAAAGTGCCCGGAGACTTAGTTGCTGGAGGCTCAGGCTCAGGCTCAGGTCTAAGATCCCTGACTCAATCTCAATCTCAGTCTCAGCTCAAATCGTGTGCAATCAACCGCAATATCTTAAACAAAGCAGGCAGCAGAGAGGCAGGGTGACATGTAGTCAGGCAGTCTGACGGATGAGTTGTTTGTGCAACCTAATGAAATTTTATATATATATATATATACGTGTATATTTGTGTATATTTGTGTGTGTGTGTTTGGCGGAGGATCAGCAAGGATCGCTGGCAGCAAGAAATTTGTCAACCGCCGCTTTGTTGGGCTCGAGTTCATTAAGCCCGGTCACCATTTGAGTCCCTCCATTAAATGCCAATCTGTCCCTGCCGTCGCTTTCTTTTGATGATTGTGAAATTATTAAGGATTTATTATTATTATATTATATTAAGAGCACAGCATGTGAGCCAGCAGCAGCAGCAGCTCACAATGCCAGAATCAACAGCCCATCACAATGGAGCAAGCAGCAGGACCAAGCAGGATCATTAGAGATTTGTCGCTCTCTGATGAAATATTATTTTACATATCAATTATTTCATTGTTCCCACAAACATTTCATTTCTTTTCTTCCCATTTTTTGTTTGCTCGAAAATTGTCCTTCGTTTTTTGGGCTGTCAGTTGTCGTCTTAGTCTTATCCATCTATCTGCTCTCTGATGTCTGCTGGAAAATTGCATTACACACTTAAATCGGCATAATTCGGGCAAAATTACAATAATTGTTTTTGTGGTTGTTCGATTTGCAACCAGCGAAATTTGATAGTTTTCCGATAATTACATATATGTACATCTATCTAGCTGTCTGTCAGTTGTGCGGGAAAATGGTTTTCCAAATTGTCAACCAATAGTTTAACTCACTTGTGCAGCTATCGATTACATTTCGTCCTTTTCCAACGATAAATAAACAGGATAAGAGTGAAGATATGTCCACAGGCAAACTCGAAATATTATTTGATTTAGTTGGTTTTTTTTTATATAAAACTTTTCATTTGAGTTATGTTTGCCAGATAAAATTATAATTAATATTTTAATTTTTTTATTTTTATTTCTTTTGTTAATAAAATGATTTATTTTGCGAACAATTATATTCATTCAAGTTTTACCATTGTGAAACTGACTGCAATTAGTTAATTTCATTAGCTGAATCTGAACTGAATGTCTAACTTATTTCCCATTGAATATCACACACTGATCGCATAATCGACATTAATGATAATGAGCAAATTAAAAAGAAAAACCTTCAAAAGTCGCAGCTGGGAAATGGGAAATTTGATGGGTTTTGAAGTGCGTGTGGGTCGTCGGGTCTTACTCGACTGCTGTCTTACTTCGATTTTCTTTCATTGGAAATGCAAAGCATGACTCGACTCGACTTTAATTTCAATCAAAATCCAAATTATATGAAAATCAAATCAAAATAAAAATGTGAAAAAAAAACTTGCTTGCGCTGCATTTAAATGCTGGCTGTGTGTGCGGGTGTGTGTGCGGGTGTGTGTGCGGGTGTGTGTGCGGGTGTGTGTGCGGGTGTGTGTGCGTGTGTGAAACAGCACATCAACTATTTCACATTTAAGTACATTTTGTTTTTCTTTCCCCCTCCCTTTTCAGGTCATAAATACGGCGGCAAATCTTTTAAGGTGCCTTTGACGAAGTGGAAGCCAAGGGAAAAAAAGGAATCCCATAAAAGGATTTGCATTCGGAATCGAGTCTCGGTTATGCCTGTAAAAATTGCTCGATAAAAATGCTGAGAAAATCCGTGCATAAAGTTCGATATGAGCTTGTCAAATCTTGCCAACCCGCAGCCCTGCAGCCACGCCCTCTGCCTTCTTAGAGATTGCCACTCAGCTCGCGCATTACGCAAATGAATTTCGCGTTATATAATACACACACACACGCACACACACACTCACACACACATCCTTATGAATTAGCTGACGGCACACTCCCCTGTGCAGGCTTAAGACTTTTGTTGCACACACTCGCACGCACACCCCGTAAAGACACCCGCCACTGCCACCTCAATGTTGACAAAAGTTTATTGTTGCTCGTAATTTGGCAGTGGGTGTCGCGGGTGGTGCGGGTGCAACTTGAGAGGGCGACTTTTTTAATGTACCCATCGATGTGTGTCTGGCAGTCGTCAGCTAGGGTGTCATGCACGTTACATAAACATATGCATATAATTATTTAATTGAATTAAACAATTTCGTAAATGGTAAATGATGCGACAATATGGAGGCGACGCTTTGCAACTGCGGCATTCAACATTCAACATTCGACACGGCAGCAATGTGGCACCCGGCACAATTTGCATAAATACATAATTACAGCCTGCGCAAAGAACTGCGGGTGTGTGTGGGTGTATGTGTGTGGGTGTGGGTGGGCGTGTGTAGGTGGGGGATTTGGGTGTTAGGCTGTGCACTGTTGCCATTTTGTGCTGTGGGGCTAAATATTTTCCAAGCAGGGATGCAAAATGTGTTGGAAAATATTAAAATTCAATCATTTCCCACTTTTATTGTTTGCTATTTTCATTTTTTAAATTATAACTTTTGTATTTCTAGTGGAAAATAATACAAATATTAACTAAATATGTTTTAAGATTATTTATTTATTTTTTTGATTTTAAATTAAAATATAAAGATCAAATTAGAATTGATAGTGCAAGGCAGAGCATTTGACACATTAGTCACAGATGGCCCAAAAATCAGAGTAATCGGATTATATAATATGATATTATATATGTATATTATACTTGATCAACATGTATATAATGATATATATAATTATTTTCAGGGTAGGTTTTTTTTTTAAATATTCTTCGACATGTTAATACTTGCACCTTTCTCCAGCAGTGTTTTTGCCACGTTGTTTTATTGCATATGACCGCAGATCTAATCTCTTGATAATCCATAATGAAAACACGATCTCAAAATGCGAATATCTTTCAAATTGTGAGAGCAACGAAACCGAATACGAATGCGAATCGTGGCTAAGCCAGACAAAGGAAGACAACTAAATAAAGTCACAACAAAAACAACAAACAGCCGCAGGAGCGGAGGCAGTCGATCGCAGCACAGCAGGATATGGAATTCGCATTGGGATCATAAAAGGATATTCGCCATGACACACACACACACACACACACACACACAGATGTGTTCCTGTTTGTGTTTGGCTTGTGTGTTGATGTCCACAAATGTCGCCTCAGCTAAACAAATAATTCGCTGGATCAATGGGCGCTTTCCATCTCAATCTATTGCGCTCGCTCGCTCCCTTTCGATTTCCAGTTTTTCCAGTTTCCAAAAACAAACAAAAACAAAAAATAGGAACTGTAAACTGCAACAAATACAAATGTGAACAAAAAGGGAACTTTAAAGTGCAATAAACACCAATAAGTGCTGCAAACAGTAACTGAAATCAATAAAAACCTTGTTCGACACCAAGAAATTAATGTATTTCAGTTGCGCACGCTAGAGGGCGCCACAGAGGCATGCACATATGTACACATATGTTAGATGGGGGCGTGCCACTGACCTGATTAACATAAAACCAAACTGCCCGCAGTTTTTTCGCTTTTTTACTTCATTTTTTCACTACTCTGTTCCCTAAGCTAGACGAGTATATTGGCCTGATCTAAAAGTGGTCGACCAAGTCTAAAAAATCTCATTTAATAAATAAAATAATTAACTATTAAAATAAGTTGGAATGAAGTTAAAAGACAAAGTTCAGTTAACAAATAAAATGTGGGGAAATTTGTGAAAATAAATTTAATTAAATCAAAATTGTATGGTTTCAAATTAGAAAACAATGAAAAGAAAAAATTTAGTTATATATAAAATGTGCAAAAATAGTACAAATAAAAAAAAAGTAAAAATTGATTTTAAATAAAAAATAAATCATTTTAAATTTTAAATTTGAAAATATAAATCATCCGACAATGATGGGGGAAACTAAAATTAAAACCAAGCAAAGCAGTATTAGAGATTATTAATAATCTAAAGAAAGAATAAAGGGGGAGAAAGGGAGAAGGAAAGAGATAGAGACAGAGAGAGAGGGAGAGAGAGGGACAGAGATATGAAGAAATCATCTCTGTCCTTGTTAGATATTCAGATTGTGAAAGCAAGTTTCATTAAATTGGGCAGATGGTATTCTTCGTGGGCACCTCCGCTTTGATTGGTAGGAAAATTGGCCACGCCCACTCGTTTCAAGAAATTGCTCCGATATTGTAACTCTCACAGTTTTTGAGCTGCAGTTATTAAGTTTCAATTACACCTTAGAAATTACTTGAATAGTTTAGAACTAAAGTCAAAAAACTTATATGAATAATAACTCAGCAAATGAAACCTCACTTTCCTAATGCAAGAAGTGTCTTTATCAACTCAGCTGCTACCAGACTGATAACAGAGTATTCCGCAGTCGATTACGCCCAGCTACTTGTTGTTTTTTTTGTTTCCTTTTTGTGCAAATTGTTTCAGTTGAAATTTGGCTGCTAATTTTTGAATATTTAAGCTTTAGCAAGCTCACATATGTGACCCAAACACACAGATACACACCCACACTCACGCACACACACACACACACACACACACACACACACACACACAGATACAATGGAAAGTGGAGACAGTTGGTATATAAAACAGCGTCTCCGATTCGCCTACAAACGCAGTGCAAAATTTGAGTGGCAAAAAGAGAGATGAAAATTTTGTCGCCCACATAGAAAAAGTGAAACTGCGAAACGATGGTGACAAAAAAGCCAGACAAAAAGGGGGCGGCGGCGGTGGCAGGAACTTGCTACAACAAAGTTAGTTTGGAGGGGTGGAAAGGGGAGGGGGGGTAGGAACAGAGTAGCAAGCAGCAAGCAGCAACAGCAATTGGCAAGGACGATGCCGTTTAAAACGAGCGTCAAACAGAGGCACATATACTGTTGCTCAGTTATACATATATATATATATATATATATATATATATACAAGCGATATACGTTTATATATAGTTGCTATATACTTATGCTGGTTGAGAGGCGAGGCAACAGCGACTTTTGGGCCATTGATGGGCTGGCGACAAACGGACAAAGTTTTGGTGGCAATACTTTCGCCAGGGCGGAGAAGAGGAACAACCGCACCGACCCCACCCCCAGCCACGTCCCTCGCGCCTGCCCCTTGCCTTGCTGCCTAATAATGAAGTCGGTTAACACATCTTGTTGCTGCTGTTGCGGGTGCCGAGCAGAGATGGGACAAGCAGCAGACATGTCTATTTGGGGGACCTTATCGATTTTGTCGGGAACCCGTACGTAGTATATAGTCCCAGCCGGATACGGAATTGGGCTCGCCGAGAAGCGGCGTCTCCGAAATGGGGCAGCATTTAAATGCAACAATTGTCATTCAAGTTTAACTATTTCACTTAAAGCTGGATCTTAAACTGCCAATTGAGATCGCATTTAATTGGCCAAATTTATGATCACAGAAATAAAGTTGTGCAAATATTTGTGGCAAGAAAGGAACTTAATTAAATTATACATTTAATTTAATAAATAAAGAAAAATGATTAATCGATGGAAAACATAAAATATTATCTAAGTAAATGTATTTAATTTTATTATTTAAATAAAAAGAATCTTTAAAAATCATAAAAATAATATGCATAAATTCATTTAAATTATGCCACAATTTGTAATATTTTTATTTTTTTATTATTGCTGATGAATAAATCATCAAATGAATATTTTATTATAATCGAGTTTCTTTTCGCTGTTTTGTAATTTGTAATTAATTAATTATGTGCCCATAATCATAAATAATTTGTGAGTTTTGCATAAAATGACATAAATCAAATGAGCAGATTTGTAATCAAGTAAACGCCTTCGAAAATGTGCACATGTTTTATGTGTTTTGGAAACGAAATGTTTTTCGAACACATGTTTGGCACGCGTCGGAATTCTGGGATTGAGTTGAAGACGCATTTTGAGGATTTATGTTTTGCTTGGTTTATGAAATTGTTCATTACAAAAGGCAATGCCACATAAATTGGGAGCAGCAGTGACGCCCCAAAAAATGGGCGTGCTAATGAGAACTATGTCAAGAAAAAGTTGAATAATGCGTGAGGCACAGATTCGACGGAGAAAAATCAATGGCAGCACTTTAAAGGGGGCGGGCAGGGGCTTGATAAGAGGGGAGAGGAGCAAGGCTAACAGAGACTTAGACATAGTTTTTGTTTGTCGCATCAGGCATCAAGGACAACAAGGACAACAGTCGCACAAATGTTGTCTGTGGATACATCTGAGTGTCTGCCTGCAGATACATTTGTATACAACTTGCCACATGTCTGTGTGTGTAGAACTCTTGCTTATTTACCTATGCGCCAGGCAGCCAACATCCTCGGTCTGTGTATCCTTTCGCTTAAGCCTTCTCTCCACTCTTATTCTTATACCCTCAGCTAAAGTTCTGCACAATCATATGCACATAATATATACCAAATTGAATATATATTCTTATCAAAATATATCCATGGATATATATATATATCAGTATCAAGAGACGAGTTGATTTCGCCAGCCTATCTCAGAGACGATGGGAGCTAAAGGCTTTAAAGTTGAACTTTAAATTGTACACAAATTATACAAATTATGTGACTCCATCGATAAATGCACCCATTTATCGGATATCGATATAAATCGGGATATTTACAACTGCTTATAATATTTAACAACTCGATGCAGAACTAAGTTCGCTCATTTTCTAAACGTCTTTTAATGGGTAAACACTGAATGAAGTGCAGGGTATCTGCCAGTCGAGCTCTCTCAGAGCATTCATGTTTTCTTTTTTGCTCAAATGTTTTTGGTTCGTTAAAGTGTGTAAATGTTTTCTCGCTGCGAGAGACCGAAAGAGAAGCAAATTTCTTGCAGCTTCCTTTTTAGTTAGCAGCCACTTGAAATTGCTTATTTGTGTATATGTATTTGTATCTGAGTATCTGTAGCTGTGTGTAGCTGTGTGTGGCTGTGTGTTGTGCGGCTGTTGACATTGGTTTCGAGTTTACAAAGAAATCGATTAGGCGCAATCGAGTAAATGACCCAAACTGAGAGCAGTCCTTGCAAACGGCACAAGGTCAATTCTTGAAGGCAAGCTCCACTTTTGGTTACAACATTAAGTTTAATTCCCAGCATAGTTTGCTCTTCAACATATATACATATATACATATATACATATATATATATATTTGTATGTATAGATGCGTTTGCGTTCACATAAATCACTGGGCAGACAAATCAAAAACACATTCGCTGCGAGTGAAATGGGTTCGTTTCATTCGGTTTTTTTTGGTTTTTTGTTGGTTTATTTTTTATTTTTATACTAAATAACTATGCCCAACGTACGTTTGGAGTACTTAATTTTTATGATGTGCCCAAACTCGACTTGTTTCGGCTTCTTTCGGGTTTTTTGTTTTATTTAGTTTTATTTCACTCACTGCCAGGGTTCACGGCACACACACACGTGATATTCAAATGGAAACCCTTTGCGATCGTTTTCGATCAAATGATCAAATGAGCGACGTGCATTTCGTTTTTTATGTAAAAAAGAGTCATTTTAGTGCGTGGGGTACTCTTTTTTGGTTTTTTTGTTTTTTTGGTTAACTATCTGTGTCATTTAAATAAGCACATTTATTTGGATTAGGCATTAAATTAAAGTGCTGTTTAATGCATCAGCTGTCAACAAATTCGAAATACTGCTTAGCTGAGTGATTTAATGCCGATGAGTCGCTGGGAACTTGCCACAAACACAACTAATGCAGATGCAGTTCGTGTTAAGAACGTTTAAGGATGCGAAGCAAAGCAAAATTGAGGAATCGTTAAGGGGAAAGACTCAAAGAAGAAGTGAAGAAACGAGAAATCCAATAAATAATTTATACATTTTATATATTAATATATATATATATATATATATATATATATATATATCAAAGAAGAATTGTAGAAGTTAATTTATATAAATATTTCTTTTGCTGTTGCACTGTAAAAAACATTTAAGAAACTAACCAAACATAAATGTATACAATACAAAGCTAGACAGCAATAAATTCGGAATAGTTAAAAATGTATAAAATATTAATTAAGTATTAATTTATAAAATATTAAAGAATAAAAGTGCAAAGTTAAAATTTCAATGCTTGTGGGAAATAAATAATTACAAAATATATTAAAAATTCGTATTTTTAAAGGAAAGTTTAATTTTGTGAATGCAATATTAAAGAAATATAAATTAAAGATCCTTAGATCAATTGGAGGATAAGACAGAAATAATAATTTAAGATTATAAACATTCAAAATATATTATTGGAAGAATTAAAGATTCTAATAATAATAATTTAAATATAATAATTTAAATAAATATTTCCCCGTTGACCATTAAAATGCTAAATGAAGAAATACATTTGATGAAGCTCGATTGCTCTGTTTAATTAAGTTATTATGCATAATATTTGGAATAGTTTCATAATTTATTAATCTCGAAAGAAATGCATTTCGAAAATACGATCTAAGCTTGACCAGTTTTCGGTTTTATCGGGTAAAATGTATTTGCCCCAACTAGTAATGCTTATTATGTAAAACGTTTGCTGCAAGAGTTGTTCTTCTTTTCTGCTTACCACGTTTGTGGCATGTTGAACCAACTCACGTTTTCCATGATGATTAAAAACTGTGTCCTCCATTGGATTGGTTCAGATTTGTATTTTTTGAGGGGTTTGTCGTATTCGAGTGTGTGTGTGTACCTTAAAATGTGTGTAATAATTTATTCCGACTTTAATTATGCTTGCTTGGTCGTGTTCTGAGGTCGGCTTCGCTTTGACTTTGATTCCCCCCCCCCCACACACCATCCAAAAAAAGAGAACTGAGAAAAATTTGTGGAGGTTGCGTTTGATATTTTCGTTGTAGTAGGTTTTTCTTGAACGGTTTTTATGAATGTAGAGACAAATCGGCGTCATCAAAATTTTCGAAAACGGGTCTCGATTTGCATACAAATTTCAACAGTTGTCTCTCCCTCTCTCTCTCTCTCTCTCTCCCTCTCGCTCCCACGTCTTTTTCTGGTTTTATTTTATATTTGGTTCATGATGATAAACGGCATTGCGTCTGGGAAGTTTAAGTTTGGCCTTAGACCCGGTGTCTACCGATGAGAACACAAAAATAAATACATTAACTATAATTTCTCTATCTGCCTCTCTTTCTGTCGCTTATCCTTAAACGTTGTTGCTGTCGCTTGCTGCTTATGGCTTTTTTGACATTCAACAGAGAAATGCACTCGAGATGATTTTTGACAGAATAAAGCATTTTTCCACACGCTGCTAATTTGCCAACGAGCACAGCCCAAAACGGGAGGGTTGACGAGAGGAGAGGAGAAGAGAGGGTTAGTTTAATATTTGAGAACTGTGAAGGGTTCTCGAGAGATGTCGGAATAAATACATTTTTTTTTTTGGGGTGGTGCATTGTTTGCCCTGTGTCCTTGCTGTTTGTTGTTTGTTATCATTTCATTTCATTTTTTATTCAACATGAAACCATTTTGAATCTGTTTGCCACTCATGTGTAATTGTTGTTATACGCTTTTTTTCCTCTCTACTAATTCATAAACTCAAACAGCGGGCAGATGTTACGCACGAATACTCTTCGATTGTAAGGGCAGAGGGGCAGCGGGGCAGACGGGGAGAGGGTTGCCGCAAACTGTGGCATCTATATAAATAGTAACTGGTATATGCATGTACATTTATCTGCAAATGAAATGCAATTGGTGGCCGCAGTTGCATGCATAATTCATGCCACACAACTGCATTAAACAGCATTTCGGGGCTTCAGTCGATAAGGATGCCTTCAAAATTGAGCTCAAGAAGAGGAACTTTAATGCAGTCAAGCATTCAGAAAAGTATTAATGCTATCTTTAATATATTATTGTAATAATAATAATAATAATATAATAAAATATAAATCGTATCGAAAAACTTCTGCTTTGGATAAATTATTAATTGATTAAATTCTATAAATAAAATCTTAAGCTCAGAAAAAATTTGAATCGGTGAGAATATCTTAAATTCGCCTTTCGTCTGGCAAGCAAAATATTCTTCAATAAAATATAAATCGTTAAAAAAAAGTCTAAGGCTAGGAATAAATTTAATATATTTAATTTAAGACAAGAATAATTCATAAATAGAGTAAATAAGCCCAAACCAAATTGATTGCCTTATTTTAGGCTACTCTTTTCAAGAATTCTTGATTTCAGTTTGTAAATCATAATCTGAGCATTTAGTTAGTAAACTACGATTTTTCCATAATGAAAATACTTGTTTAATACACGAATGAATTTCTCAGTAGATGCATAAGGAATTACTTTTAAAGTGTGAAGCATTTTCTGATTCAACTTTTTCCAAGTATTTTTATGAGGAATAACAGCAAAAGAACTGATTTAATTCGTAAGAAGAAAACATAAACAATATAAAAGAGATAAGATTGAAGGGATATGAAAATATATAGTGTAAATTCAGAAGCAAGTCCAATTTGCCAATCATTTTCGGTTTGTATTCGTATTCTCTAGTTGGGAAACAACAGTTATTTGAGCAACAACTTTTTCACCGACGGCATTTTGCCTTCGCACGATGGCCGCCAAAGGACCAACGGCAAGGAAGAAGCAGCAGCTCAAGAATATATACGTAAGTAAATAAAGAAAACTCACACAAACACACACACACAGCCACACACACGCACACACACACACGCGCAACGCACGTCGTAAAAAAATATGATTGAGCGTGGCCAACGAGGAGCAAAACATAAGAAAATAAAAATGAGAGCAGCACTGCTGCTGCCGACGCCGACGCTGCTGCCGATATGCTCCGCCTAAAGTTGTCATAATTTGTTTTTGCTCCATAAAGAAGAAGAAGCAGCAGCAAAAAAAAACGGCATTTTACTGCGCTGCGCCGAAGATGACGTTCTCTGTTCTCGAACAGTTATTCGTTTGCTGTCGCTGCCGACGCTGCTGCCGCTGCTGCTGATGCTGCTGCTGTTTCTTGGGTGTATCGATTTGTATGCCGTCGGCGCTTTTCGAGTGCGCTCGGCCAGCCGGCAAGAGAGCAGCACCAATACCTACACACACATACGCACACACACAGCTCTCTCTCTTTTTGATTTATGGCACACACACACACTCACACACACGCACACTTGAGACCTTTCATAAATGCGCGTGCAGCGTGTGTTAGAGGAGCACAGCTAGTGTGTGTGTGTGCGGGCAAAGCTTAACAGCGGCACTCACTGTTAAGCAAGCTGTTTAACAGTCTTATACACGCCACTTTCCCCGCCATTTCGAAAATGTTGCACGCACTCTCTCTCTCTGTCTGTGTGTCGCTCTCCCGCTCGCTCGCTCGCTCGCTCTCTCGCTGCGGGCAAAGCTTTTTGCATTGCTGCCCCCAACGGGAAGCGACACTTCGATTCGCTGCTGCTGCCGCTGCCAACGCTTCTGCTGCTGCGCCTCACATATTTTTTTTTTCGTTTGCTGTTGTTTTTTTCGTCGTTTTGGTCTCGTTGCCGTTTCTTGCTGGCTTTGCTGCTTGCTGCTTGCAGCACGTTTAAATCCATAAAGGACATTCGCTGCCTCGGCTCCAGTCACGGCCAACGGCAGCGCAGCGTTCAACGTTTCACGTTCAACGTTCAGCCAGGCAACACAAAATATTTTTTGGGCTCTTGCCACAAAAGCGGACAGTTGGCAGTGGCCAGTTTTTACAGCTAATTTGCCATTCACAATCAAAATTATTGTTGCCAACAGCAGACAAAAAAAACAACACGCCAAAAATTTGACAGGCACAACAAGAAGAAGAAGAGGAGGTGGTGGAGGAGGAGGAGAAGAAGGAGGAAGAGGAAGAGGAAGAGGAAGCAGCAGCAGCAGCAGCAGCATTGCCAGCTTAACGGTTTTTATTACGCTCACGCACATTACGTATTTTATATTTGTTACGTTACGTCGCCCCGCTTCTCCAGTCATAAAGTGCGTGTGTGCGTCTGTCCCTGTGTGTGTGTGTGTGTGTGTCGGTGTGTGTCTCTCTCTCTCTCATTGTGTGCGTGTGTGTGTGTGAGCATGTGTGATGCGTGCGCGGGGGCGAGGGGTGAACAATGCTGTCGAAGTTTTTGTGGTCGCGTGTGTTTAATTAATCATAAAATAAAAATACAAAAATGCAAATGGCCAACGCAGCAGCAGCAGCAACAACAACAACAACAACAACAGCAGCAGCAACAACAACAACAACAACAGCAACAACTAAAACAAAGTTAAACAAAATGTGCAATAAATGTTAAAGTGCAGTGCAAAAGAAGAAAGAAAGAAAGAAAGGAAAAAAAGACACCCAAAAACCAAGTAAAATTTGCAATTCGCCCACAACAGAACTGTTATCTCTGTTATCTATTATCTATTATCTATTATCTGCTATCTGGCATTCGCAGCAATAAACCAAAAACTGTCAAACTGCCGTCGGCGAAATCAATAATTCAATCAAAGTGCTTGCCAAAATGTACACAAAAAACGGATAAACTGCAAAAAACAACAAATTAAACACAAAACTGCAAACTGGATTCGATATTCAAGTGAGTAAAAAGTCTGGCAAAAATATTATTTATTTAATCTTATATTATTACTCAAATATTTATTATAATGCTAAGAATTTCGGCTAAAATGTGAGCAGCTCTTTAAGGTGCACATTTTGGGAGTTTCCTTAAGAAAACTGGATAAACAAAAAGTGGTTCATTGAAGAACTCATCTTTCGACCTATTGTTCCCATGGCAGCTAGACGATATAGTAATCCGATATAGACAATTTCCTTCTCAAGTTGTTTTGTGAGTTTGCTGAAGACTGTTTTTTACAGCAACCAATTCTGTCACACAAGAACTCATCCTTCAACCGATTGTTCCCATAAGACAGCTATATGATATAGTGCTCCCATCTGTCCAACTCTGCACCCAACATATGCACCCTCTGCAGCAAATAGACGGATATATGCCAAGTTGCACTAAGATTGCTTTATAACTGCTGCAAACAGAGAGATGAATATGTTAGATATGCTCATCAAGAATATATATATACTTTATAAGGTCGAAGAGCTGTAATACCATCTACAACTAATGATGTAGCAAGTATATTTATAGCAAAATCAATCAAAATAAAACTAAATTCAAGCAGAAACTTATTTGGATGTCGGCTAATATATCTTTAGATAAAGCTTAGTTTAACATGAATATTAATATTACTTTTAGATAATTGTTTAGTTAATTTATGTGCAGATAAATGTTGCATGATTATTAATTCTTTCTTATGTTAATTCAATTTATGTTTAGTTATGTTAATTCCCTTTTTAATTCTAATTTAATTCCCTAATTGCAATTTGTTATTAAAGTTTTCACGTTAAGATTATGTATAATAATTATATCCTTCCATCAAAATCTTTATCTCAGTGTCAAGTTGAACTAACAATCAGATAAATTAAAGGCAGACAGATTATTGATTTTTATTCGAGTTTCCAGTTCAAATACAGTTTCACACAAACAACAGAAGAAAACAATTTAAGTTAAGGGCCAATCAGCTGTGCTTTGCTCTTTAAATAAATATCAAATAATAAAAACATATTTAAAAAATATATAAAAAGCAACTTAAATAGTGATTGAGTAAAGGTTTCCTCAAATAAACACATAATTTTTGTCGCTTACTTTGCAAAATATAATTTATTATTCAGAATCTTTCCTGGATTTGGCTTTGCCAACTTTCAAAATAAACCACAAATATCAAAGCCACATTTTCAATTGTTGTCGTGTGCTGAGTTTGCAAAGTTGACATAAAAAAAGTTTAGCAATGGCAAATTTTTGGGAGCTGAGCAATTGTGAGTGATTCTGAGCAAGTCGAAGGCCTCCGTTTGTTGCACGAGTGTCGATTATTTAACTTTGACACTTTATGCGAGGACATGCAACCGAAATAACAAAACAAGAACAGCAACTGAAAGTTGCATGTCGGGCTTATGTCAAAGTTAACATAAATACAACTACTTTGTGCCTGCAACAAACGAGCAACAACAGCTACAACAACAGCAACAACAACAACAGCAACTGCAACAAGAGCAACAAGAAGTGCAACAAGACGACTCGAAGGTGACACGGAACTGTGAAGATTATTGATGTCTGGGTATGAGCACGAGATACATATCCAAATGACAGCTAACACACACGTACATATACACATATATATATATATATATATTTAGATGTATGCACTTGGAGAAAAACACTACTTGAAATCAAAGAACATTCGTTCCACATTTGCAAATCTTTTCTGAATATTCCCAAATAATTATTACCAGCATTTTGTGCTGGAAAAAAGCTGATGAATAATTCAAGTTAATTAACTTTGTAAAAGTAATTAATAAGTAATTAAATAATTATTGTTTTTATTTTAAAGTGAGACCAATCGCAATTAAGTTAAGAGAATCTTTTCTTCAATTTAAGAATAAAAAAATATTCTTCTTAACATGAACCAAGCCAAAAAAAGTAGTAGCTATTTTTTTCTCTGAGTGTATATAATACTGGGAGCATGTTATGCCAGCTACAACACACAACACACACACGCATGTCTCCAGAGAGCGGGTGACAGCAAGGAGGGGGAGGGGGAAATTAGCACAGCAGCAAGGCGTGGCAAAATGGGGGCGTGGGCTGGGTTGCTGGATGTGGGTGTGTGTGATTTTTGGGCACGTTTGGGGGCCGTAGGTTAAACGAAAAGATGACAGGTGTCAGATGCGGAGACACAGACAGTCAAATGTCAGCAAGAGGAGGCAGGGGAAGGGGGCGGGGGTGGTATAGGGAGAGTGGGAGGTGGGCGCATAAGATTTAAACGATTAGCAATCAGGCGTGCCAAGAGGAACAGCTAAGCTGATAGCTAGCCAACAGTGGCATAGTTGCAGTTGCACACAGATACAATTAAAGATACAGATACGTAAGACACACACACATACACACACACATATATATATAGATGTGTATCTGTGTGTGTGCGCCTTAATGCATTTATTGCCTTAATTAATTTATGAGTCGCGCGATTTCATTTCAACGGACAAGCAAATCCATCTATAACAAAGCTATTTGTGTGTGCGTGTGTGTGTGTGTGCGTGTGTGTGTGACCACATCATGATCATGCTGTTTATCATCATCATCATCATCGGCATCATCATTATCATCGGCGTAAATTTCATCTTTATATCTGACGCCGTCGACAATAAATTCATTTAATTTTTGCGCTCTGTTCATTTATAAAATTTACAGCGAACTGACACACAAACCAGTCTATTTCTCATTTTTCTGGCCACTCGCCACTTGCCACGCCTCCCATGCCACCTCAGTTCCCCCCCAGCCTAGCTGCCTCCCCCTTTTTGACAGCATATTTATTTGTATTTATTTGCCAGCTATTTGCTGGCCTTTTTTTTATTATTTATTTATTTTCTATATATTATATATATATATATATCAACGTCAAACTGGGGGGGTTCGGGCTGTCTGAGGGGGGGGCTTAAACATATTTTTTGTTTTGTTATGACAGAAATGTGCACAGGCCAAAGCAAAACTGTCTACACTCTCTATCCATCTATCTATCCATCTATCTATCTATCTATCTATGTATCTATCTATCTATATCTGAATTATTTTGCCAGCCGATTTTGCAGTTTTCTTGACTCGCGAGAAATGTGGATCATTTTCATTTCGAGCAGCGTCTCCCCTGCCCCTCCCTCGGACGCTGTCCAAATATTTGCCGAAAAGCCACAAAATTTTATTATTTTGTGCGATATATTTTGTAATGTGGGCAAATCGTTGAATCTTTTTGTTGCACGCCACAAAGAAATATGCCAACAAATCTGCGCATACACACAAATGTGTACAGATAACTATAAATTAATATGTACATAAATATATACGTATGTATGTGCATTTGAGATACATTTCAATCTGTCGATGATTTTTGCTTTTCAGTTTTGCGGCTGGCGCTTTTAATAAACGCACACTAATTCAATAAACCGCTAAAACCAGCCGTTTTTATCACATATTTGAAATTCTGAAATTGTGTTTGCAACTGCAACAAATGCAATAAATATATTCGAATGTGCTATTTATATATATATGTATATATATCTGCTGCACACATATCAGTTTGATTAAGTCTACCAAATGCCACATCGACACATGCAACACTTATAATTTACAGCCACATCGAGCAATAAATATTCCCCACAACTTAGAAACTCATTAAAAGCAACTTTTGTCTTTTTCCCCTAAGAAATATTACAAGTCAAAAGTTCAATGTCTTACTAAAGAATATATTAATATATATATATATATAGAGACAGCCAATTAATATGTATATATAATATATATAATGAAATATATATAGTAAAATATATGTAATCAAATTTGTATAATAAAATAAATGTTCTCGTTTACCACACGCGGATTAAGTTTATTCCGTTTTATTGATAACTGATTCCGTTTCACGAATATCGATACAAATCGATTACCGATAGCAATTACAGACACAATTGTACATATATCCTTGATATATCCCTGTACAATTTTGATTAAATTCAGATAAGAAACAGCCAAGTTATTAGCCAAATCTGTTGAGCTTAGGGTATCTTCAAGTCGGGCTCTCCCGACGGGAGCATATTTACTTGATATTTATACACTTTACAATGGTTTTAGTATTTAAATTCTTTAATATTAAATGAAGAAATGTAAACTTGATTTTTTATTATTTTATTTATTATTATTTATTTAATTTCTAGGTAAAAGTCCTTAAATTAACTTGTGCATTTTTTATATGTATATAAAATGAGTTGAAATTGTGTGTGTAAAAAGTAAGGCATGAGGAAATAGGAGCAAGAGTGGGGAGAATTAGAGAATTAGAGCAAGTTTGAGCAAAACACAAACACATATGTGTGTGTGTGTGCTTGCAATGAGAAAGGAGGGTGGGCAATAAGCAGGAGGGGTTGACAGTGGTGTGTGTGTGTGCGAGTGTGCGAGTGTGTGTGTGTGTGTGTGTTGGTTACTTTGCATAGATTGTCCACTTTAGATTAAGCCATGAATAATTTATGTGCGTCTCTTATGATTTTAATTGTTTGCAATGGCAGCTTAACAACTCTTCCTTCCCCACCCCATGCCCTTCACCGCCCTGAGCTGCCCCACTCTCCACCTCTCACTGGCCTTTATTATTCCTTTCGACAAAAAAAAAAAAAAGAAGAAGAAGAAATATAAAAAAACAAAATACATAAAAACGAAAGCCGAGGCAAAAACAAAGTAGCGCCCCAAAAGCAAATGCAAAACAATACAAATTCATCTACAAGGCACACGGAGCAACTGTGCATGTGTGTGTGTGTGTGTGTGTGTGCCTGTGTGTGTTGTTCAGCTCCCCCCTGCATGACACGCTCCGGGCACTTGGCATTGGTCTGCTTTGGGCTGCTTCTTCTTCTTTTTCCCTTGCTGCTTCCCAGCCACCCCCACCTCCCTCCAAATCGAACTTAACTTTTACCTACGCCTTCGTCTGCAGACACGCACACATTTGCATTTCTCACAAGCACACACACACACATACACACAGAGGCTTACATTGTCGAACGGTGTGTGTGGCGCTTATTCCGCTATTCCCTCTGCTCTTCACTTCTCCCTTCTCTTCTTTCACGTCTGCTGCTCAACTGGTTGACCACTACACACTCTACCCCTCCCTCGCTCGATGCTTGTCTTCGTTGTCCCTTTCCGACTGCGTCTGGACTCAAACTCGTCGTCGTCGTCGTCGTCGTCTCTGTCGTCGTCGTCTGCTTCTTCTTCTTCCTCTTCTTCTTCCTCGCTTTGCCGTTCCATTTGGTTTCTTTCACAAAAATTATATGAAAATTATACCAATTCAACTCATAAAATTTTTTCAGCTTAATAAATTGTGCAGACATTTTGTATTCGGCCTGTTCGTTTGTTCGTTGTTCGTTGTTCGGTCTGTGACCAGTCGCAGCTCCATCCTTATTGCCCAGATGCCCGCCCCTTTTTGGACTTTTAAATACGGCCAGCTATTTTAACCACGACCACTTTTCAGCCTCAGTTGGCTTTTGAACACAGGCGCAGTTTGTCTGCTTCCCTGCTTTTAGCATATGTATATGTATACACACACACACACACTCACACACACACACACACACACTCACGCACAAACACATTCATACATATGTTAAACGAAACTCATAAAATTCTTATGTCTGCTTCTGCTTCCTCTGCTTCCTTCGATTTTCCCATATACTTTCTTATCGTTGTGCCAAAGAGGAAATCTTTATGTTCTGCAAAATAAACATTAAATTTAATTTGCACATTTCGCAGAGTATCTGCCAGTTTTACTATCATAATTTTTGTTAATTTCAGCTTGGCAGAAATCAATCTGCTTTGATCTACTTTTTTTTACTTATTTATTTATTTGTGGAATAATAAATTTTAATCAACATCTGCAAAGCATTCACTCAATTTATTTACTTTCATTCATCTTTATCGTCTGCATATGTTACAGAGTATCTGCGAGTCGAGAGTGCTAGAGTCTTACCATCATAATTTTGGTTAATTTTATCTTAGCAGAGATTACAGTTTCTGAATTGCATTCAATGCTCGATTGCTTTGATCGACTTGTGGAATAACAAAACTTAATCAATATCTCAATGGCATTCACTCAATGAATTGTTTACTTTACCGCCGCGTTGCCGATCCGGCAGCCAGCAATCCGGATGTGTGTGTATGAGCAGCACCTGAGATACTCAGATACTCTCCAAGTGTGTGTGTGTGCACAACACACAACACACACCACACACACAACACACACCACACTCCACATTGTGCGTGTGCCATCAATCAGTCAAGCAAATTGCATCGAATTTTGATCCATATCCGCAGCGGATGAGGCTGCGAATAAAACAAATGTACGACTGCTCGTACATCCATAATTAACGGCTGACTGAGGCAAATGATTGACGGTTTGTTGTATCTCACAGATACAATATTTACGCATGCCCCACCCACCAATAGCCCAACACCCGCTAGCCCTGCTGCTAATCGAAATACACTCAAACAAAATGTGCTGCAGAATTTACAAAATCTCCTCGATGCCACATTTCATTTATTTGCTTTTAAAAATAATTTTAAAATTCAAAATTTTGCCACTAGAAATTCTGTTATTAATTATGGTGCAAAAATAAAAATTTTATTTATTTTTTTTTTTTTGCCTAAAATTGTTGACAAGGAGTTTGCTTTTAGCTGATGACCAGATATTTGAAGCTGTTTTTTTTTGAGTGTAGCGAGTATTTGCATTGCCTAAAAAAAGATGTAGAGTTCCTTTCAAGTTGGGCGCTCCGCGGACCACCTGCTGACAGGAAACTTTCGAACAAGTATCCCAAAAGAAACCAGAATTTTTTGGTAGCATCCACAATGAATGACAAACTGAATGGGAATGGGACTTGTGCGAAGGCATCATGCCATGCCACATGATGACGATGATGATGATTGCAACTCGGTAGCCAACTTCAAGCTGTAGGCAATTGCGGAAGTTTTATGTTTTTGGCTGTGCGTAAATCGCTCAAGAAATCAGCTCAAGTGGAATAAGTTGTGGCTGGCCACATTCAAGAGCCCGACTGACTCCTTCGGTCAACACTTTCGACGATGCGCCGGGCGCCTAAGAAACACCACCCAAACACCACAAGCCAGTTTTCCACTGTGGGAAAAGTGCTGCCAGGGGGTGAAAGCAGGAACAGGAGGGGGCAGCTGCTGTGTTGCTGTTGCATTAAACAAATTGATTTCGGATGAGCCCATTGCCGTCGTCGGCATTGATAGAAATACTATACGATGTGTTCGCCTCGACGATTTCGAGAGCGTCCAATCGATATATATATGTGTGTATGTGTGCATGTGTGTGTGTGTATGAGTGTGGAGATACATGAGTTCGCATACGAAATGTGAATAGCCAACAATATCTGGCTATGGCTATGGCAATGGCTTCTATCGAACTGTGGTGCCTTGGGGAAGGGCGCACCTTGTGTTTACCTTTGCCAATAAATTCACTTAATTGCCGGGAAATAATCATAAAGCAATCGTTCGTAATGCGAACACCAAATCCAAATCCAAAATCCAAAATCCAAAACCAAAAATCAACTTCCACAATTGTGAAATATTTTTCCCAATTTAGTAGCATTGGCAGACTGCTGAAAATCGAACTCACAAATTGTTTTTGGGGCAATCATGTTGAAATCGATGAGCTGCCAAAACTGTTATAAATACTTGTTAGCCAAGAATTCTGCTTTATTAACTGAGCCCAGTTGAAGTTCAAGCATTGAAAGTAGTTCAGTCTGTGGCAAGTTGCCGCTAGCATTCCGGATTAGCTAGTTGCCAAATTGGGTTGATAGCTTCAGCTGTAGTGCAGAACAACTGTTGAAAAATAAACACATTTTCAATCAAAGGAACATTTATATTATAATATTATATATATATATATTACAATATATACAGAATCAGCCAAAACGATTGAAAAATATTTTAATTTTTAATAATTATTGTAATATTCCTAAACGAATGCCGATTTCGTCAATGGCTTAATGAAGTTGTGCGAAAATATATAACAGGCAGAAGGAAGCCAGCCTCTCCGATCCCGTAAATTATTATTTGTATTATATGTAACTATATATAATTTATTATTTTCTTGATCAGCATCAATAGTCGATTCGATTTAGTAGCTTCATGTGTGAAACACAAGTTTCTCAAAATATTTAATTTATTTGTTTAATTTGAATTTAAATATGAAATTATTGCTTTAAATTTATTATGTTAATAAAAAAGGTATTTTTAATAATTAAGAATATTTAATTTATATTCTACAATTAGTAATTAGTCGACATTAAATAAGTAAATTAAGATTAGAACCTTTTAGCTTATGATAATCACAATATTCCTGACATTCCAGCAAAAGTGGAATCAATGCTCGATCGACTTAAGGTATCGAGTATATCAATAGTGTAGCTATATAACCGACTTTTACTCATATTACATATACACATATAACAATCTTTGAATCTGAATCTGAATCTTTGCAAAGTTTTGACCTAATCGCCAACTGGCAAGGGGGGAGGTGAGAGATGAAGGAATAGAGTTACCTCAGCATTTCCATATAATAACGCAATAGGTAACCGAGAGTGGTTTGGGGGGGGGGGGATGTGGGGGGTGCAATTATATTAGCTATAGTCGGAATATATATATTGAATGGGACCAAAGCAAAGTTATGCTGAGTGATTCCAAGCTACAAAAATATATCAATAAATTACTCAGAGGCAATGGCTCATGCAAAACCAGCCAGTTCAATAATCCACAAGTTACGGAAAGTCCAAAATAGAAACATTATTCTCATATAGATGGATAGATAGATATATGTAGATAGACAGATCTATCGATCGATCCATCGATCGATCGATCGATTGCCCAAGTGCGGCTGGGTTTGGCCACAGGCCACAATTAAGTTATACGCCCCTAATAAAATGCCATGTGATCATTTATGCATCACCCGCCAAAGTTGCGACACGGCGCGCTATTCATATATTCAAAAATGTATAGATGGCGTCTGACCGGGTCGAGAACTCCTTACGTGACTGGAGAATCAGGCAGCCGAATCGAGTTCTCGACATCTCGCCAAAATCTATTATAATAATTCGATCGGGAATATGTGCGTAAATTTGTTGCACGCCTCTCGACTCTCCACGCTTGACTCAGTTTGCAATCTTCTCGTTTCATCCACAGCGTTCCATGAACAGCAACCAAGCCGCATTCAGATTGTGAACTGGAGCAAGTGGAGCGATCGTTGCGATCGTCCGCTCCTGGTTGAGCATGTGTTCCATATTTCGCAATCGCATCAATTATCGGGGCACAGGAACACGCAGTAGCGCCTCCAATGGCGGAGGAGGTGGAGGAGGCGGAGGCAGCAGCACAGATCCCACCGGAGAACGCGAGAGTCTCCTGGCCAAGGAACTGAATGCGGACAGCAATAACAATGCAGCGGATGAGACAATTGAGCCGCAAATGGAGATGGAGATGGAGCTGGAGAAGGAGAGGGAGAGGGAGAAGGAGAAGCAGTCGGAGACATCAGTGCCCAGCTCCGATCAGCCAGAGAACAGCAACGAGGCATTGGATCTGTCTGTCATCTCGGGCAATCGGTTGCCCAGCAGTGGGCATGTGGCACTAGAAGCTTTACAACATACCAAAGTGGCTGTGGCTCAGTTTGCGGCCACGGCGCTGGCGGCGGCATCCACGGATCCCAGTGATCTGGCCATGGTCCAGTCGACCATCTTCAATGTGCAGCGACAGCATCTGATGCAGCTGCAACTCATCCAGCATCTACAGAGTCAATTGAAGCGGGCGGGGGGCGTGGTCGCCGCCCTCAGCCGGCAGGGCCAAAACTATGCCGAGCAGGATGAGGAAGAAGCGGGCGAGGAGGCAGAAGATGTGGAAGACTTGGAGGAGGAGCAGCAACTGTCTATGCCATCCAAAGAGACGTCGCGAGTGAACGGGGAGCGAACCGAACTGGATCATGCAAGGCTGGAGGAGAGTTCAAAGACTGATGACGAGTGCAATAGGCTGGGAGAGAGACCAAGCCGAGACTTGGCCAGGGAAAGAGTCCGAGAGACGACCAAGACGGAGGCGGATGCGCAGGGGGAGGCTGCAGGCGAACTTGAGCACGAGCTGGCCGAGAGCGAGTACAAGCCGCTGATGTGCGACATTAGCTCCAGCCTGGCGGCCAGCATCATCACAAATCATGATCCGCCGCCGGCGCCCAATGAGCCCAACTGCCTCGAGATGCTGCAGCGTCGCACCGAGGAGGTGCTGGACTCGGCATCGCAGAGCCTGCACGCCGCCCAGATGCAGGAGGAGTACTCGGAGTATGCCTCCAAGGAGGCGCAGAGTCGCGGCGAGATCTTCAAGCATCGCTGCAAATATTGTGGCAAAATCTTTGGCAGCTATTCGGCGCTCCAAATCCATTTGCGTTCGCACACCGGCGAGCGACCCTTCCACTGCAACGTTTGTGGCAGCAAGTTCACCACCAAGGGCAATCTCAAGGTGCACTATCAGCGGCACACCCAGATCTTTCCGCCCATGCTGATGCCAGCCGTGGCCAATGGAGTCACTGCACCCGAGCAATTTGCCGCCATTCGACTGCCGTTTGTGACACCAGCAGCAGCAGCAGCATCAGCTGCACCACTGGCAGCAGCCCTACCACCACCACCACCACCACCACCCCCGCCTCCGCCACCGCCCAGCAACGAACAGGAGCTGCAGGAGCCGGCAGCTGTGGGTCGACTGCAGCAGGCCGAGGATCTGAGCAAGCCGCTAGCCAGAGAACTGTCGCAGTCCCCCGAGCCAGTCAGCCAAACCAAGTCGCTTATGGAGCCAATCGCTTTGGTGTCGCCCGAGAAACAGGACAAGGAGCAGGAGCAGACGAAGAACAGTCCCAAGCCAACGACGCCGCCAACGCCAGCAGCGCCCTCGCCAACCACAAGCAATCGTCGCAATGGCAGTGTTCGCAAGCGGCAGACCAGCCAGGCGGGCAGTCCGCCTGGCGAGGAGCATCCGCATGCCGAGCACCATTCACACCTTGTCAAGTTGGTGCGTCGCTCCTCGGCCAGCCGGGATGGGTTGACGGCGATGCCCGGCGAGTACTCGCTGGCGCAGATGGAGCGGATTATTGACAAGTCGTGGGAGGATTTGATTGAGATCGACAAGACGTCGGAGACATCGAAGTTGCAGCAGCTGGTCGACAATATCGAGAACAAGCTGACCGATCCCAATCAATGCATCTTCTGCCAGAAGGTCATGTCCTGTCGCAGCTCCCTGCAGATGCACATACGCACCCATACCGGGGAGAGACCCTTTCGCTGCAAGATCTGCGGACGCGCCTTTGCCACCAAGGGCAACCTAAAGGCGCACATGAGCATCCACAAGATCAAGCCACCGATGCGCAGCCAGTTCAAGTGTCCCGTGTGCCATCAGAAGTTTTCCAACGGCATCATTCTGCAGCAGCACATACGCATCCACACCATGGACGATGGCAGCGCTGGCCATGCTCAGCTGGCGGGTCAAAGTGGTGATGTGGAACGCTTGGGCATCGAGGATCAGAACTCGAACAAGTCGCTGGGCACCTCGGACACGCTGGACTTCTCGACGACCGTCTCGGATCATTCGGGTCAGCGATCGGAGTCGTCGCAGGGTGGCGACTTCGATGAGTTCATGACAATGGACAGCACCGATGATTCCCGTGACAATTCCAGCGCAGTGCTCGATAGGGAACGAGATCGAGATAGAGATCGAGATCGAGATCGAGATAGACGCCTGCCTGGACACGATGATGAGCGCTCCCGTTCGGATGATGTGGAGGGCAGCGGACGCGAAAGTGCCAGCGGAGAGATGCCAGCCATGGATCTATCATCGCCATCGCTAGCGCGTCTCTTTGGCGGCAACAGCGGGGCTGCCGGAGTTGCTGCTGCTGCTGCTGCCGGTTCGGGCGGTTTGCCCATGTTGCATGGCATGCCGATGCCACCGAACCTGCTGCTGATGGCCGCCGCCAGAGAGGAAATGCATGCGCTGGGCCAGACGCATGCCAAGTTTCCGCTGTTGCCCTTCGGACCGCTCGGATTAATGGGTAAGCGACAGTTGTTGTTTTTGTTGTTTTTGTTGCCAAGATGACAAAGCCCCATTGTCTGTCACCTTTGACCCGAACGCTGTTTGCCATCCAGTCTCGCCATAAATCTGCCTTCATTCCGGCTGCGACATAACTCAATTGGACCAAGACAAAGCAGGCATCCAACAATCCACACCCATTCTCATTCCCATTCCCATTCCCATTCCCATTCCCATTTCCAATTCCAATTCCATGCCAGCTCTGCCTATGCCAAATTCCAAAAACATTTATTTATAAACTTTTCGCGCACATGCACATATATATACATAAATATATATATGTATATATATGGATATATAGCTTGATCGGGCTGAATGAATTACGCGTTTCGTTTTCATGATCGTGGCGTCATTATGTCACAGCACTTTAGTCTGATTTAAATTTATTGTATTGAATTTTGGTGTGGCGGCACGCGTCTCGAGTTATGTGTCGCATCCACATATTTTAATTTGTTGCTTCCTTGTCGGCCTGTCGGGCATATCTGTAGGACTGCAGCCGCCCCCAAATGTGTGCAATCTGTGCTTCAAGATGCTGCCCAGCCTGGCCGCCCTCGAGAGCCATCTGCAGAGCGAACATGCCAAAGAAGTGACGGCTCCTTCCGTTCGAGCCCACTGCAACGATGCGTTATCATCCTACGGTGCAAAGGTAAGTTCTCTACCCCGATTTACATATGTATATATACATATATATATAGATATTTATAGCTGTAAAAAGATTTACAAAGCGATTTATGACTTGGACTTAAAAGCGGGAAACAATAGCCTAAAAACAACATTATTTCGCAGAATTTCGAAAATCTAGCTCGATTTAACTCGATTCTAAATATATATATATATATATATATATATATGTTAAAGCTGAGTTTCTTATTTCAACTGATGAATTTTAGATGTGTTGCAAATGAAAATAGAATTTGTTTTCTATTTTTATTTGATACAATTTTTGAGGCTTATTTTAGATTAAAGTTGTAGTTGTGAATGTTGCACGCATAGAAAGACGGTCATATTTATGCCACACTTTATATACAGATATATATATTTAAGATATCAGAATCTGCTAGAGTTGAAAAAAAGAATCCAAAGTGGAGCATTGTGTCTGCTAAACCAGCTTCTAATGACGGGAATTATTGCCAGCTGTGAGTCCAGCTGCTGTGCTGCGCCCCTTCCCCCACATCATATCACATTATCCGTGTACATGCTTGCCACAGAGCCTTGCCACGGCATCATTAATTAAATTGTTATGGCCACAAGTGCTCCGCAGAGTGGTTAGCCAAATATGGAGCTGGAGCTGGAGCTGCAGCTGGAGCTGGAGCTGGAGCTGGAGCTGGGGCTGGCAAGAGAGAGAAACTCCCGTTTAGGCAGGTCCAAACAAATTATGAGCTTATTATTAATTGCTCATCTCGCTGCTGTTCACGACTCTGGCATTATTATGAAGAAGTTGTGGCCAAGAGCGCATACTTTGGCCTTAATTGTTAACGTTCCGCTTAGCGGTCTGGCTTCTAACGAAGAAGACTTGGTCTTGGCCAAATGCTTCCGTCTTAAAGCGATGGGATTACACTGCACAACAATGCCAATTATTTATTAAAGTGCGTTCGTCTGCGAGTTGCAATCGTATCACAGACGACGACAGCAACTAGTTGTGTGTGTGTGTGTGTTGAGTGTGTGCGTGTGCGTGTGCGTTGTGTGTGTGTGTCTATGCCTTGGAGCAGACATGTGGCTGCCCATAACTTAAGCACAAATGCGTGAATTAATATTTGAGAATGTTTGTCCACAGTTTCATCTTGTGCTTCTGGTTGTGCGGCATTGCCTCCATATGACTAATGACATCGTTCATTATATTTTAAATTCTTGGAGTAACTCCAAGATGAAACCATGTGAATATGTCCAAAAAGTGCCGCATTCAAAACTCAATGAGTTATGGGCCCAGTGGAGAATTTTGAAAAGAAAAACAAAACAAAAACAAATATAAAATAAATACAAATAATATTTATAATTTTAATAATATTAAACTCAATACTAAGAATAAAATAATCATAATATTAATGATAATAATAATAAAAATAATAATAATACAAATAATAATACTAATCATAATGAGGCAGAAATTTTGCACTAAATTCAAAAATAATACATTAAATAAATAAAACATAATAAAAATAAATAATCTTTCAAAATGTTTACAACAATGTGAATTTCCCCACAAATTTCCCATTTCAAGTCTGTCCGTCTGCGTGTTTTGGGCGCTTTGCCAACCCTGAACCGCTCCTGTTCGTTTTGATATTCGTTTTTTTGGCTCGAATGCGTTTGCAGTGTAAATGTCATAACATTTTCAGGCTGTAATCAGCCCTGTTAGCCTGCCACGCCTCGTCTCGTTGCGACAGACGCTGGAGTGCACTCCAAATATATCGTGGCAGCCCGTTCCATTCCGATTTGCCCGCTTAACGCATTGTTGATGAGCCACATGGGGCACGAGAGACGAGCGTCGTCGTCGTCGTCGTCATCGTCATCGTCATTTTTGGGCCTGAAGTTTCTAAATATTTTGAAAACTGTAAGTAATTACGAGAGTGCATTATGATGATGCGAAATGATGCGAGTTGGCTTGCTGTTGTCTGGTTTGCGCCCACCCCTGCCCACCCCAGCCCACCCCCCGGCCGAGATAAATGATCGTGCCTCGCGTGCCACCAACTGATGGGGGCGCGCGGCATGGCGAACAGAGGGGGGGAACGAGGCGTCTGGGTGCCGGATCGGTGGCGGTGTGTGCGATGCATTCAATGCAAATAAATTATGTTACGCTTTATGCAAAATTATTTAATCTTTTGTTTGTCGCGCCTCGCCATCTCTCTCTCTGTGGGGCAAGCAGACACGCGGGCCACGGGCCACGGCCTGCTGCCACAGTCAACATGCAACACCCAAATGTCGCTTCGAGATGCATCACAAACAATTGTTTTGCCATAAAAAAATATGAGATAGACCCGCCGGCTTCTGTCTGTGCAAGATAATTAGCTGGCATTATTATGTGCGATGGCATAGAAAAATTGCATAGAGAAAAGATACTCCCAAACATAAGATAATTAAGAGTCGCGTCTGGGCCGATGCTGGCGAGGAGTGCTCCTTGAACGCCACATTAACTGGCAAATGCAGAGAAATTAGCGCTATTTTCTGTGTGTTTTCAGCTCACTCTCAATCCGAATCTGTTTGCCAAGAAGCCGAAGCCATGCTCAACGCTGGAGATGGCGCCTGCGGATGCAGTCATGCCATTGTCGGCACCCATTAAAGAGGAGCCCGAGTCCGAGCAGCTGCAGCTGCTCGATGAGGGTGGCTGCGACAGTGGCACAAGTAGTGCCACTTCTGCTGCTGCCCCGGCTCCAGCGGCTCCAGCTGGCTACCAGCATCAGCAGGAGGCTGCCGCTGATGCGGAGCAATCGCTAATGAAGATGCAGTTGCGTAAGTCTTGGGTCTCCCTCAGCACCTCGTCGTGTGTAGCGCCAGCCTTCATCTATGTTGCTCCACAGATGCACATCGTTTTCCGGCAGGTCCGCTCGACTTTCAGCAGGCCCTGATGTCGGCCGGCCCGCCCAGCTCTAGCCTGGATCCGCCGGTGAATAACAAGCACTTCTGCCATGTCTGTCGCCGCAATTTCAGCTCGAGTTCGGCACTCCAGATTCATATGCGCACCCACACCGGAGATAAGCCGTTTCAGTGCAATGTGTGTCAGAAGGCCTTCACCACGAAGGGTAACCTTAAGGTGCATTTCCGTTACTGCTCGCAGAGGCCAGTGCTCAAAACTGATCGCCATTTCCCAATGCCACTGGGCCACTCCACTGATTTCTTGCAGGTTCACATGGGCACCCATATGTGGACGAATCCGACATCGCGTCGCGGACGTCGCATGTCGCTGGAGTTGCCGATGCGGCCGGGACCTGGCCCGGGCCCGGGCCCCGGTGCCCCACATGGTGTGCCAACCGCTGAGCAGGAGTTCATGCAGCGACGCCCAGAACTCTTCTTCCCCTATTTGCCACCCTTCTTCAACGGAATGCCACCCAAGGTAAGTTTCTACTTACTTTTTGTATCCTTAACAAATCGTCCTGCTAAGCCATATTTTAAGAAGAACTTTCCATTTACCCCATCGATACAACCTTAACTGTGTCTTCAACAATTTCTTTTAATTTCCAATCCTTAATAGCCCGGCGAATTGAGTCCTGGCGCTTTTGCCAGCATACCTCCACCGCATTTTGCAAACGGAGCCAAGTATCCATATCCACCGGGTCTGCTCAGCTTTCCCGGCTTTCTAGGTGGTGCTGGCGGTCATCACCAGCATCCCTACGGCGGCATGGAGCGGGGCAACAGTAAGTCACCCACATCGGAGCCGGCGCAGAGTCCTGCTTCGCGTGAGGACGACTCGGGTCTCAGCAATAACATCTGGCATCCGCTGAGCAGCATTAAGATGGAGAGCAATCAAAATGAGGGCGCTGGCAATCAGAGCGAGCAGGAACAGGAACCGGAACTGGAGCAGGATCACGAGGATAATAAGAGCGTGGGCATCGATGCGGATGGCGAGCGTGAGGCGGACGCTGAGGATTCAGCTGAGAAGTAGCTTGATGGAGACAGAGACAGAGGGAGAGAGAGAGGGAGGGAGAGGGAGAGGGAGAGGGAGAGGGAGAGAGAGAGAGGGAATACACATGGTTTTTGTGGAGTACATATCTTGAGCATTACACTACGCTAAGCTTGATCTAGCACACATATATACGAATATATATCCTCTGTGTCTATATATATATATACACAAATATATATATATACATAGTTTGAGTATGAGTAATTGATAGCAATCTTGAGGCATTTAAATGCATTAAGTATAGCAATAAGTTGTATAAATCGCAAAACGTAGACGAGATCGAGAATGAGAATGAGAATGAGAACAAATAGGACCGAATCGGCAGCACTCACACAACACACAATTAACTAATTTTATGGCTACACATGATACATACTTAACAGATAATTATAATAATAATAATAATAATAAAGTAGATACACGTAATGTAAACTGTGGTAGTTGCATATAAAAAGCGAAACCCAAATCGAAAATCGAATGATCAAAAATAAAAACCAGCGTGCAAATTGCCGAATATCGACTAAAGACTGTTTTCACTTATGGGAAATGGGAAATGGGCTCATTTCTAAAAATATTTTCATTTGTTTTCAGCGGGAAAAATGGTTTTCTCTTATGTCCAAAAATATCGCAACAAGGAAATTCATGCAGCCAATGATGAAAAACTCAATTTGACAGTAAAAAGAGCTTGCAACAATATTTACTTTAGCTGTCATGTTGAATTAACAATGTACTCAAATCTTGCCAATTAGACTGTTGTCATTTTGGCAGCGCTTCTGCAACACATTATACTTGCTAGACCGCAACAAGTTAATGTCGCAGCGCGTTATAATTATGCGCAGAATATGACAACCGGGCAAGTGTGAAACGATGGGTTTATAAATATCAACAATGATTTACGATGATTTGCTAAACGAGCAAAATTCGAAATAAACAAAGCAAAATTATGAACATGTAAAATATGTCCTAAATATGTTGCATACACGTTGCAAAATAAAAACCTCGTTTTTTTCTGTCAGCAAATTTGAGTTAGCCCAATAATTTCCACTAGTGACACAGCAGCATTTAGTTTCAACTTCAGCGTCCTTTCAAATGTTGCCCTTGCCACAAAAACATAATTTCCATTTGTTGAGCATTGCTCGCAGAAGCATTTAGTTGCAGCTACAACACCACTCACAGTCCTTTCAAATGTTGCCCTCGCCTGGCTGATATTGTTTGCAATTTTTCCATTTTCCACAATGTTGCGCTTTCCATGGAAATTGTGCTCATTTCATGGGCGCACATATTTCATATGCGGCTTGCTGCATGGACACCGCCAACAGAAAACAGAAAACAGAAAACAGGCCGTAAAGTGTCTAGAGACTATGCTAGACGAGGGAGCCAAACTATTATCAGAGTATCCCCGGCCAAATGTTTGCCATTAAATGTGGTTGCAGAGGGGGAACGGGATGGTTGCATGCCACAAGGAGATGCTTACGCTTGCTAACGAATTGCCTCCTGCATCGAAATGAGCGATGAGAAATTATGCCATGTCTGGAGTGCAGGCTGGCGGGGATTTCAAGATCAACATTTCTGCAGCAGGCCTCAAAATATGAATACCATGAAGCTACTTTGTGTCGTGTACACTCAGAAAAAATACTTATTATTCAGAGAGTATATTTCTAAAAGGGATTGTGGTGTCCTTACAAAAATTCGGCAACTTTTCTTTCTTTATTCCAGCGAAGATTTTTCGAAAATTTGAAAATGAAATGAAAAATGTTTATAATTTTTGGAATTGTTTTTTTTGTAAGTGTATGCAGACATCCAACATTTATTTTTATGTTTTATGATTCACATAAATAAACATTATAGTTAAATTTGACAAAATATTCGATTTTAGCACGATTTTCCAAACAAAAAATCCGATTTTTCCAAAAATTAGCATTTTACATTTAGAAATATTTTTTATTATCAAGAAATATATATTTGAAAAAAAAAATAGGATATTTAGAAGTTACTTCTCTCTTGCTATTGTTTTTCTCAGTGTATATACATATACTCTACTTCTTAACCTCATTTTGGGCAGTTTACCCCAGTTGCAAGAACTGGGCCCAGCCGTTTTGCTCTACGTACGATTCATATTTATGTGGCATGCAATTTGTTTGATCTCAACGAGTAATTAAATTTTGTCTGCATATGCGAAAAATATGAGAGACGAGTGCATCCAAATGCGAGGCAACTTTGAAGTGTTTCTAATTGAGTGAATAGAGACTGGAGGGTGGCGGGTGGCGGGTGGAGTGTGGTTGCCGGCGCTAACAACAACTATTTAAAGTACTTGGAGCCGTTAGGCGCTAACCTGGCTGCCACAATAGACTCTGCGGTTTTATCGCCCACCTTTTGGCAATGGCCATCGCAATGGAAATAAAAATGGAAATGGGAGCAAACGCAACATGCGGCCATCGTGTAGCGCATTTAATGGCACCCACAAATTCCGTGCTAATTGTTGCACCAAGAACGAGTTTGCAGGCAACAGCCAGCAGCAAGCAGCAAGCAACCAGCAAGCAGCGCCCAGCACCCATTGCCATGGCCATATCCATATTCCAAGATCACCAAACGTTGCCAGTGTTGCCAATGTTGCTGGCTGCCGGTTGCTGGCCGCATTTGCCCCATGCGGCGCAGCTCGAGTAGTTTGCTTCAATTTTGCCTCAATTATTTCGCTTGTTTGTTTATGGTGGAATCTTTAATCTTGCTGCCTAGTGTCGCTGACAACCTTGACGTCGACGTCGACGTCCAAGTTGCGGCAAGCTTCAACAGAGCCCAGCTCAGCTTCTGCAGTTGCCGCATGCGTGGCCACGATCTAGACAACGCCCTGAGGCATGAGAATTGAGGACACAGCAGCGGCCGTCTTTATATCTATGATCATTGCACTCGACGAGTGTTGCGAACAAAAAAAATGGATTATTCATGCTGAAGTGTCCTTGCCACAAATCCAGTTGGTTCCCTTTTCGATTAAACTATTTAAATTGCGATAGTTAATGACTAATAACAAGTCAAAGTTACTAAATGTAACCAAGTTAAGTAAATGGAATTTGCAATAGATATATTCATAAATGAAATTTGAATTGCAAAGCGCACATTCAGTACTCAACACTCAAAACTATTTACAACATCATTCACAGTTGCAACTGATGCCCGGTTTGTTGCAAGGTCACGCAAGCATCGATAAGGCATGTTGCGATCGCGCCGCATGCGAATAAGTTTTGGCTTATTGCACAATGCACGTGACTACAACATATTCTGCTAACCCCCCAGCCCAGCCACGCCCCGCTCAGAGAGTGGTCCAAACTAGTTGCTAGTTGCCAGTTGGCTGCTGTGGATGCCAAATGCATTTTTTGTTTTCTGCGCTGGACCCACCAAACAGGCAGCAGTTGGCTTAAAGCGGAAGCGATAACGTCTAACAAATTAAGCCATGTCCGTGGCAAGGCCAAAGCAGGCAGAAAGACTTTATTAGTTGCAGTCGAAGATGAAGTTGCTTTCGACTTGTATAAATAAATAAATGCTGAGCCGGGCATAATACTCAATTTCGTTATTATATTCCAATCAGACGTGCACATAAAGCCAACTGGCATCAATAAAGATCAAAGTTGCCTGGGGGTGGGTGCAATTGGGGGGGCTTGGCCAGTAAGCGTTTTTATCCAACAAAAATATGGCAAGCAAAAATATATTCTCGTTTCGATACACGTTTGGGATTTGAGTGCGAGGGTCAAGGCAGCCTGGAGTCGCCCCCGATGTGTTTCCAAATTCAATGTTCAACATTTGCAGAAAGGGATGAGTTTTATGACAGTGCCTGACAAGTTTATGCGAGCCGAGTTGCGCTGCGCTGCTTTATGCATAGAGCCCCAGCTGAGTCATAAAGACAACCTGCCACAAATCCAGCGACTACTTCAAGGTGCTCGCTGTCTATGCCTGTGTGTGTGTGTGTGTGTGCTCAACATTTAATGGCAATAATAAAGTGGCATAACATTCAACACTCAGTCAGTGGCTTTCTTTGCCGTCTGCCCGCATTTATCATACGCTCCAGCGACAGACTATTTTGACAAGTTATCAACATTGAAATGCAGCCAACAAGTTGCCAAGCCAGACAGACAACATCAACCGGCAACAACAACAACAACAACAAGAACAATCGCTTCAGTTTCAAACTCCAACCGACTCGAGGCAGACTGTCATAATATGACCGAGTAACTCTTAGTTCTCGACTGCAGCAGTCTGCAGCCGGCAGACGACAAGTATATTTATGTTATGATTTGAATGCCGCTAATGACAGCCTGCCTGCCACATTTTGGGTGGCACAGCCCAAGCAGGCAGGCTGGCTGGCAGGCTGGCTGGCGGGCAGGCTGGCAGGCAGGCTGGCTGGCGGGCAACACTTAGAGGCCGATGCAACATACGAATCTAGGGCTAAATTTGTAGCCCGAGTCGAGTAGTTGAGAGAGATTTCAGCGCTATCATCAATTCGTCGCTTTGTTGTAGGTATTTTCACACCTTTTGCTACCCATCATCATTTTCCACCAAATTATGTAAATTGATTTCTTGACTGGCAACCAAAAAATTCACTCACTGCTCTGCCAAGGGAATCATCATTATTACAAACGATTTTACTCAATACTCACACACACACACACACTCACACACACACACACACACACACACACACACGCACATTCACCTTATTTATTGAGCCAAGAGATAAGAGATGCAGTTGCTATAAATATATCTGGCAATTGTTTATGGCCAACGCTGGCTGCTTTGCTTCTTTTCAAAATTAATGCTTCCATATCGGGAGTTTAAAGTGTGTTTTTTGGTTTTTCGGTTTTTATTCTATAAGTGTTTTGTTTATTTCCTTTGGGCAAACAACTTTCACAGTTCATTTTCCATAATCGTTTATGAAAACTGCATCTCAAGCGTCAACTGTAACCAGTAATAAATAAAAATATTTAAAAAATAAATTATAATTAATTATATAATAAATAAATAAGTAACCTGAAAAATATTTACGTTAATTTTAAGCATGATAAAAAAACTAGTTGAATGACGATCTCTTAAGAGCATTTATTTTATTTAAGTGTTTTTTTTTTGTATTTATTTTAAGTGTTTTGTTATGAAAATAGTCTAAACTGAATTCGAATATGTTCTTAAGACTTTCTATTTAATGGAAAAATATAACATTTTAAGCATGCCAAAAATAAATCGTACATTATTTTCACCGTTACAATTTTTATTTTATATTAGATACAAAATGCAATGAGAGAAACTTTTTTATTTTGAATATAATCCATTTTCATCTTTTCAAATTCATTTGCTATTTTTTTATAAAAAACAACCGCTAAAATCCCAAATCTAATGTTTTATGAAAATGTTCAGCCCCATTTAGATAATAATATCAATTTCGCATATCCAGTTAACAACATAACTTTTATTTAGTTGAGCTTAAGCTGGCTTCCCTGACAAGCGGCGACAACTCGAAATTTTCAAGGTCTGCAAGGCCGCCGAACAAAATGATTTGTTTGAAGTTTGATAAGCGGATGAGAATGTCGTCGGCTTCAGCTGGGTATCTCGACATCTGAGCATCGACAGCAGCAGCAGCAGCAGCAGCAACAGCAGCAACAGCAGCAGCAACAGCAGCAGCAACAGCAGCAACAACAATAACTAAATGAGTTTTGCTCCAAGCAAAGTTAGAGGATGCAGCTGAAATTGAAGTTGAAGCTGAAGCTTTAACAGATGGTTGCTGCTGTTGTTGTTGTTGTTGTTGTTGTTGCTGCGGCTGGTGCTGCTGCTGCTGCTAAAGTTGGATGACAATCCATGTTGCTGTCGACGACAACGACGAGTGATCCACATCCAGCAAGCAATCGGCGCAATCAATACTTTGTTAGTTTTGAGCAACATGTTGCTGCGGTGCATGTTGCTGTTGTTGCTGTTTTTTGTGGCTGTTGCTCGACTGCAGTTGTTGTTGTTGTTGTTGTTGCTGTTCTTGCTGGCGATGTTTGGTATGCAAAAAGGCAACTTTTGTTATCTTCATGACAATCATTGGCCTGGCTCATCCGTGTGCCACAATTGCTCGTTCGTTTTGCGCTTGATTGTCTTCAGCTGTGTGCCCACCATCTGCCCCGCAACAACATCATCATCGCAGCGCAACCCACGGTTAAACGTCGACGACAACGATGATGATGAGGATGAGGCCGAGTATGAGGATGAGGAGGATGATGATGATGAGGATGGCTGCACGAAATGGCGACCGATGACGGGGACTTCACTGATATGGCTGCTATGCAGTTGTCGATATCGATGTTGATGATTATTGTAGTTCAATATTTGCCTTATGGAAGGAGGCCTCAGCTGAGAGGCCAATAGAGAGGAAGCGACTTCTTCTTAGCCGTTTTTGTCGTTCAACGTTTTTTTTTCTTTTCTTTAGTTTTTTATATGTTTTTGCTGGGATCTGTTGCCGTTGCCAGTTGTCAGTTGCATTCCCATCAAATTAAATTGTATTTTGCAAAATAAATGAAATTAAAAGGAATGGCAAACGGCGAATAAGCAGCAAGCAGCAAACAGCTCCCGACTCAGCCTCAGCCTCAGCCTGAGCTCAGCAGCAATGGCGACAAGTGGAGCGAACCGGACTACAAGTCTCCAACTTTGAGCTGGACTCCGATTTGGTTTCCTCTTCTCACAAGTTCATATTGAATTTATGTTTCTTGTTTCATTTTTTTCGTTGTTCGCATGTCCGCTCCTCACTCTCCAACCGAACACGTACATATCTATATATATGTATATACATATATACATGTAAGTGTGTGTGTTTGCTTGTGTGTGTTTTCCATTTATAGATGGCGACGCTTCTCTGGCTTCCAATTGCAGTTGCCAGTCCAATTGAGCTGTACATTTCGGTCGCAAATTGGTGCACTTGTCGCATTTGAACGACCTTCTTGGGCTATGAACTGAGCTGAAATCCTCACAAGCTGAGATCAAAACAAGTTCCTTCAGATATCAATCTGAATAACATATATGACTACTATATACATATTCAAACAAATTATTTATCAGATACACAAATACTGAGATACAAACAAGATTCCCTTCGATATGAATCTGAAACTAATAGTATTTAATCACATTTTATGAATTGTATTTATATTACATACATATATATTCAAACTTATATATATATTCAGATAATTTATTTATCAGATGAGTATACAGAGATGAAAATACTGAAACAATTGCAAGATTGCTTTAGGTATCAATCTGAATAACATAAAATAATTAAATGGAATTATATCTTATCAATAACTTAAGTAAATATTGTCTAAATTTAAACTTAAGAGTTTAGTTTGTCTCAGCAATTTTATGTTAATATAACTAAAGCAACATTCCTTGTTTTGTAAATTGCCTCGTCATCCACTGGCGACACTTTTATGATGATGAATACGGACTAATTTGATGGCGGGCAATTGGCAACTTTTCATATTTACAGTGAGTCGGTTAACCGACAAGCAAATGGACAAAGCCAACCGAATTTTCGGACATTTATTATTTGTGGCTGGGGCAAAATTTACTCAGTTGACAAAATGGAGTCCAATTAAAATAATAATTACATTTCTAATGTACTCGCAACAGCAATGCGTGTCTCTCTCTCTGTGTGTATGTGTGCGAGTGTGTGTGTGTGTGTGTGTGTGTGGAGTGGAAAAAGTGACACCAGCCCAGCCCCATCTGTAGAATTGCATAAATATTAATGACGTCGTTGAACCCGCATCTACATTGGGCATAGTTGCTGCAAGTTGGGGCGGGGTTAACTGAGGCGTTTGGGGCAGGGCCCCAAAAAGGAAACAAATGTGCGTGTCGCTAAATGTTTGCATTTTACACACACACACATACACACACAGCTAGCAAAATAAGTTGTGGCTACAATTTGCTGTCTGTGGTCAACTGTTCATATTTACACTCTAAATAAATAATATTCTAATTTGACAAAGTAAACGCCCGTTTTAATAAATTGTTGGCAGTTCACTTTTAGTTGCATTAATGCTTAACTAACTTAAAGTTTCAACTGGGCTTAGCCAATCACAAAAATCTATTTTATTGGCTTTAATATTATTTTGCATTCACTGTTTTAGACAACTAAAAGATCAAAACTAATAATTAAGTTGGCAGATTTGACTTAAGACGCCAGTTTTGGCCAAATTACCAATTTTAGTTAAATTCTGTGAGAAACTTACATCTAAAACTAAAAAAATAATTTATTTAAAGAGTAAATTAAAATTTGAAAAATTAAGTAAAACAGATTTTGACAAATTATGAAGTAGTTGCTTAAGTGAAATATGATTTTGTCTTGAGTACTAAACTTGAATAATTGTGAATTAGCTACACTCAGAGAAACGAAAGCCTTCAGAATATTAAAGATTTGTGCTTGCCTCTTTGGCGTTTTAAAGCACATCTGTGCAACGTCGTGATGAGTTGCACTGGGAGTGGAGCCAGTGTCTGTGTTTGGCCGTTAATGGATGCAGCTGCGAATGCTGCAGCGAGATTATGTCCATCAATGTTGGGGGTTGGTCATGGTCTGGTCGTGCATATGCGTGGGCTGAATTAAAATGAAAACCGCTAGTGCCGCACGGCAACGGTCACTTTGCAACCTATGTGGGGATGGGGGAAGGTGCCGAGTGTCCAAGGGATGGTTGACTAGCAAAATTACTATTACTGTTTGCAGTAAGCAGCAGAAACAGCAATTGGCATATCAGCAAAGGGGAGTCAGACAGAGCAACAGGGTGCATTATAATTATGCCAGAATGTGCCAAAAGGAACCAGCAGCAGCAGCAGCAGGCAGTGCCCCAAACCAGCTGCAACTGCTGGTTGCACATATGTGCACAGATACACAGATACACATATGTACAGTCGTTGTTACCTCTGCAGGGAGTCTGTCTGGCAGACTGAGGATTATGGTGAGTTGGAGCTGTGCACAACATGTCATATGCTAAGCTGCCAATGAAGAAGGGGCAGTGGGGAGTGGAGAGTGGGGAGTGGGGAGGGTGCGTGTGCCGCTTGGACAACCACCAATATAGCCAACCACAGAGCTTGGCCACAGGCAATGAGTTATGCGCGTGGAGCGAGTTTAAGCATTTGCATATTGAGCATAAGGATGGCGAGATTGTGATTGGAGCGCTTTAAGGCTAAACTTATGAATATCAATATTTATGTGTATGTGTGCGTGTGTGTGTGAGTGTGTGTGTGTGAGTGTGTGCGTGCGTGTGTGTCGCTGTGTATCTTTGGTCCCTCGTTGGATTGAGTAGATATTAAAATGAATATTTTGCGGATAACATGAAATTGAAATTGCGTTCGACAACGTCGCTCTGCCTTTTCTGATGATCGCCGCCAACTCCAGCTCCAACTCCAACTGCAGCTTCATCTTCCACCTCATGCGCAGCTTCAGGGCTGTTGCTTATGGCGCAGCAGAATGCCGATAACAATGAGAACCAGGCGGATGACGACCACGTTGTTGTTGATGATGATGATGATGACGATGGCGGCAACAACGGCCAACAACAGAGACTTGTGCCGGGCGAAGCAAATGTTGCAAAGAGGGAGGTTGGCAGCAAGGAGGCGATAGAGGCCAGCGCCAAGTGGCGTGCTCCATCGGCTTCCATTTGACGCTATCGTGTAATGTGTTTAGGCTGCGAGTGGTGACTCTGCCAACCGGCCAACCGGCAACTGAACACAGAAGCAGAAGCACTTTCAGCATCCAGCGGCTTCTCTGTAGATTTCCATATTAATAAATGGCCAACGGCTGCTGCTGCTGCTGCTGCTGCTTCTACAGGGGATTGCGGCAGGGGGATGGGGCGCTGAGCGGGATGGAGTTATTTATTGGCAGGCGTGCTCTCAATAAAATTATGGTTCATGCAGATTATTCGAGTGCAGAAACTTGTTTGCCCAACCAATGCAATGCCAAGCAGGGCGAGGGGCCAGCCGGGTGCGGAGCCAAGATTATTGTAGCCATGTTGTGAGCGGTTAAGCGGATGAGAGCCAAAGACTAGGGCTGGGTCAATGAATATGCCAGCCAGCTGCATCTAAACTGGACTTATCAAAATGGAGTGAATGCTGCATATTAAGAAAGGTCGCATTTGATGCTAAACAACTCGGATTAAATGGCAAACAGCAGATTGAGTATTCAACTGTCGATACACAGAAGGGTGATTACTGCACGAGAACTCTCATATAGATTACAAGTAAAATTAAAAGGCATTCTTTGAAAAACTAAAGAGTTTTTACACTGCAAATATTTATATACACACTCTGCCTAGATCAGTTAAAGCCACATGTTTAATTCCTCATATTAATATATAAAATTGAATTTTCAAATATTTACTGCTCCACATTTAAATAAACTACGATTAATGGCACATGTTTCGTTCCTTATGTAAAAATTGAACATAGAATTTTTCAAATATTTAAATATTTAAATACATCTTGAATAAAAAGAGGTAATTACATACAAAGTGTGATATTTAAAATATATTCGTTGAATAATATCATTACTCAACAAATTTAAATAAATATACATTATTTATCTGTCTTGAATACTTTTCTTTATATTATTTGATTATTATTTTTGCAGGGATTTTTATTATTTTATTACTTAAGCAATATTTTAGATGGAGCATATATCTTCAAATTATTATTCTTATCATTATTATTACTATTTTTATGATTATAATTATTATTAATACCATTATAATTAATATTTGTATTATTATTATTATTAAGCCGCTTGAATTCTCGTCAGCTTTATTTAACCTATATTTATACCTACATATATATACATGCATGTACACCTACACGCATACCTATACTTATGCACTATTCTAGACCTCAATACATATACCTATACCCAGACTCCATACTAGACCTCTATATAATAGAAGTTTAAGCCGAAAATGGCAGCTCGGTGACATCATTGTCCGCTGTGGCTTCCAACACTTTGGAACTAATTAACGTTCGTTTGCAGAAGCATTTTAGCTACGATAAATGTACGATGTGGGCACTGGAGCCTCGATCGGAGGAGTTTCTCAGCATTTAGTCGCGGTTGCGCTACTCAAAAATTTGCATATCAATTTGTACACACAAAAGGAACCAAAACGAAAAAAGTAAAAAAAAAACGAAAACAAAAATAAAATGGCGTAAAAAACTGAAAACAACATTGGTGCTACAGAACCCGAACCGAAGGCAGAAATCATGATTCTCATTATTTTGCTAAAAACGCCACTCTAGCAGGGAACGGGAACGGGAACGGGAACGGGCCGAACGGGCAACAGGAATAAACTGGATGTGAGGACTGCAACTGGGATACAGGGATACCGCAGAGCATTTAAGAGCAAAAGCGGTAGACTCAAATGAAGATATGCAGATTAAAGCAGCGAGATGGCCAAAACCGCTGCAAGCAAAAAAAAAAAAAAGCACAGCGTCAATGTGGAAAAATTACGATGAGCATTACCAGGCACATTATAAGGTAACCACAAGCTGACTGCATGGCTGGCTGGTTGGCTGGCTGGCTGGCTGGTTGGCTGGCTGGCTGGTTGGCTGGTTGACTGGCTAACCTAGGGCCAGGTCACAATGGGCATGGGCTACTGTAGCAACTAGTAGCAACTAGCAACTAGCAACTGGCAACTGGCAACTGGCAAACTTGCAACTTGCACCTCTGCCGCAAACCAATTCTGAGATATGAACATGCTGATTTTTTGTTGCATTTTGTGAGAGGGCTTATGAAAAGCGCAGTAGCTACACTCAGAAAAAAGCCTCGATGTAAAATTGGGAAAATTGTCTTAGAATGAAAATCGCCCTGAAAACCCAAAACTTTCTCTGTTTCGTAAAATCCACATTCCTTAAAATATGTTGATTATTGCATACTTTTTATATATTATTTTCGATATCCAGCAGAACTATATATCTACATATTTATGAGATATACATATATATCTGAACATATTTGCTATATTTTAAGGAATTTTTCTTATGAATTTTCTTATTCAAAAGCTCAATTTGAAAAATTAATTAAGTTTCAGTTTAATTTTTTCTGGTTTTTGGACAGATCTCAATTTCCGATTTGGAAATTGACCTTTTTGAAAATAAGGTAAGTTACTCTCTTTAACAATAGTATGATGATTTTTTGTTGAGTGTAGAGACCAGGCTTAGAATCGAATCACAAATACTATATACCATAAGAATGCACTCGGGCAGAGCATGGCTCTGGGTCTGAGTCTGGGCCTGGCTCTTGCCGAGATAACAATACTACGTGCGCCACGACCAAGTGGATGCAGCCTGCAACTGGGCATGCCCATATCCGAGGGCGGGGGCGGATGCTTTCCGCACATTTGCTCCAAGCAATTGTTCTCGCCGCGTGCGCTTTTCTTTTCCGTGTGTCTATCGACTGAAGGTGGACTAGCGAGCCAAGGCTATGAGCCCGGCCCAGTTGGCGTTCGTTCGATAAGCGTCAGCGCGCCAGTTAATAGCAACAAATAAATGTAACTAAATGCTCAGCAATGCCTGGCCTGGACTGGCCTGTACTGGCCTGGCCACCACAGCCATAGCCATAGCCATAGCCATAGCCATAGCCATATGAAGATATCCAAAACGACGACACAATGCCACAGTTGCCTTTGGCATATCGTCGCCACTTGGTCTCCACCCCCTGGCTCCACTGAGTTTTTGTGTCTCAACATAGTATTTCTGGTATCTGCGCCATTGTCATTGTTTTGGGGGCCAGCGCCAGGCTAACACGATGCATTGTCTTCCCGTTCGCCTGTACTCGTTGTACTCTCAGTCTCCGACTCCGACTCCAACTCCGACTCCAACTCGGACTGCCAATCTCAGTATCAACTTTGCTTCTTGTACGTTTTTGGTTTGCCCAAATTTGGTGGCGACCGTGTGATATAATTCATAATTTATTCAAAGTGACATCTTTATTTGAATTTGGGCTATGTAAGAAGTCGAATAGACTCAGGGGAAGTACGTATTAGATTAGCCCCTAGCTCTAGCCTAAGTAAATATCACAGTTGAGCGGCTACAAAACAAGTATTTTCATAAAATAAAATAGATATTTTCGGGTTAGTGGGAAACGCTTTTCCCAGCTAAAAAATAATATATTTTATATAAATTTATTTACTTCAATTAAAGAAAAAGAAGAAGAAAAGAAATTATTCTTTTGTTTGCTTTTTATTTATTTTAATTAATTAAAATAAAATAAAAAACTCATTTTAAATATAGTTAAAGAAATTTGTGTTTATTTTAGAGGCAAAATTAGAACCATGAAAACCTCCTGGGAATTCATCTGAACACCTGAACAGGTTTCATGTTGGACGTGTCACATAGATTTTAAATAATTGTATCCAATTAGCAAAGCAACATTTAAATTGTAGTATACTGGTTGACTCACTGGAATACATTGTTCTTAAAGTAAATGAAACTTGATTGTTGTTAAGATGGAATTTTTAATTGAACACACTTCACACTTTCTCACTTTCTCACTTTTTTTTATTGATGTGTAGATATATTTTGAGATTAAAGTTATTTATTTGGCGAAGCTTACTCAACTGCTACACAGGTGGTAATTTGCGTTTAATATTCGGGTAGCTCAATTACGAGAGACACTCGGCACGCTATCCATTCATCAAATATCTTTCAACACATTTGAAGCGCCTGCGCTAATTGCGAGTCCAGTGCCCCGTTTGGGAACCAGTCACCAGTTGCCAGTCACCAGAATCTTATCTGTGCATCTCGTGGCAACGCCAAGTTGTCGCCAAGTGCCAAGTGGCAAGCGGCAAGTGGCAAGTGGCAAGTGGCCGCCGTGGCACCGGCGCAGTTGCATGTCTGCCCCTAGGCGCGAAAAGTGTTCAACTTAAAATTTAATAAGCGCAAACAACTTCATAAATTCAGACGGCACAAAAGTCCGTCCAAAGACACCGCGAAAAAATATAAAAAGATCGCTGGCAGTCGCAGTCACCTGACACCGAAACCTGGCATCTCTGGGATCTCCATCCGGACTCCTCTCCACTTCTTCTAGCGTGCGCAGAAGGCAGCCCACGAGCACGACAAGCCAACGAAGATACATTTAATATTTAGCCATTAAATGCATTTATAATGGGCTTATCGTGCCCGGATCAACTTTATCACCCAATTTAGCGCGACTTCAAACTTTTATTATGCGCACTTTGTGCAAAACGACTCCCCGCGCCCCAAGACGACAGCCAAAGGCATTTGCAAGTCATGCTTGCCACAGAACCCAGGGTGTTGCACAGCAAACAAATCGCACTTATCAGCTCAAATGTCACAACAACGTTGAAGTCGCTGATAGCCAACATGTGCAATTGGCAACATCGGTGTACAATTTGGCTAATATATTTTAGCAAAGCAATTCATGAAATATTTTCAAGTATTTTTTATGATTTACACTTTAATGTTATATGTATATATATATGTATCTATAAGGAAATAAAATCAAAATATTAAATAAAATAATTGCTGCCAATGAATTCCGAATGGATGTGACATTAATTTAAAGTAATCCAATCAGAATGTAAAACTTTTAATTAATGCAAACAACATTCTTCTAAGAAGTAAAACACTTTATTACAATAATATTTTTGTAGTTGTTAGTTAAAAAAAAACATAATTTATTTAAGATTTATTTTTATTTATTTCTTCTAAGAAGCAAAGCATTTTACTAAAATCTTGTTTTTGTTAATGGTGAATTCTAGTTAAGTAAAAAATATAGTAAAGATTAAATAAATACAAAATATTTGTTAACTATTTATATAATTAATATAGATTAAATAAATAAGAAATATTTGTTAACTTTTTATATAATTAATATGGACAGCAACTTATAATTGATCGAGGCCATATTCTACCAGGAAGCAAAGCACTTAATTAAAATAATATTTTTGTTAAGTTGTTAATTGATAAAATATATATTCAGAAAAAAATGCACATTCTTTTAAGCAGCAAATAACTTTATTGTTGGTTTAAGAACGTTCTATTTGTGAGTTCAGCTTGACAATAATTAGCAAGAAACACAAATTAGCACTTTGATTGCATTAAAATTCCAAACTAGTTGAATAATCAGCAGCAAGAATTCTCTCACGATCATTATCCGGCTAACTGGAGCGAAGCTATTTGGCGGCTGCAAGAAGTGGCTGTGGGCAGAGAGCAGAGAGGGGGGAGAATAGTCGATGTTAGGCGACAAACAGAAACAGAGTAACTGTCACTTGCAACAAATTTGTTAGCAGTCGATGGTGAGATGGTCCCGAGTCGCAATTGCTCCAGTTAGAATTTTTATAACCGAATTGCAACAATATCTGTTGATATCTTGCGCCTGTGCTAGAAGGCGACTCCGTTGAGGCAGCCGCGTGTTGCATGGTGTTGAAAAATTGCCGGCACCTCTGACATGCCGCCGTGGCAGGGTGAGGTTGCAACGCTTACAGCGTCGCACTTGTGTCACGATCGACGTCGCCTCGCCTCGCATCGCATCGCAGCCATTGTTGCAACTAAAGCTGCGGTTGATCTCACAGAGATTGCGTCTGTGCCGCGGCACTTTTGGGGCTGGCCAAGAGAGCTGCTGCGATCATAGCAACATCATCAGCCAAACGACCGAATTGATGACTATTGAAGGTGTCGTCGGCGGGGTCGGAGGGCGAGATGCGGACTACGAGTCTGAGTGCAACTGCAACTGCAACTGCAACTGTGTGAGTGAGTGAGCCGCCAGCTGCGTCTATTTAAGGCCGAGATTTGATTGTCAAGCGGAGATATGCCAATTTCTCTGTCGCCATTTGGGCCTTGGCAGCTCACAGCTTGTCGGACATTGTTCTGACCATGAGTGTGGAGAGTGTGCACAGAATAAAAGGCGGCCGTCAATTGATGCGCTCTGCCTCCTGGTCAAGATGTCCTTCTCCAGCCATATCCAATGGCCGAGCGAAAGTGTCAATATAATTGGCCAAATTGATGTTGCTGCTCTCGCCTCCAAATTAGGCATTTTACTTATTTTTTTCTTCCATCCATGGCCAGTTTTGGTCAGTTTGCATGTCATTCGTTTTCTATGAACATTCAAATCTACGTTTAAAGCTGCGAGCCGGGAGCTGAGAGCTAGCTCCGGTCAGTGGCATTCACTCACCCGCTGTGAGACAGGAGCTGGGCTTGCAACTGCGCCTGGGACTGGAGCTGAGACTTAGACTGGGACACATTTCAATCAGATTTCATTTGTACGTGGAAATGCGATAAATAAATGACAAAATCCATTTCATAAGAGCATAAAATGCCGCTGCTGTGGTTGCATCCGTTGCATGTGGCATCGGCTGCCGACAGGCAACTTGCAACCGGCAACACTTGCAGATGCCGCAGTTGCTGCAGTTGCAGACTCGACTTCTCTGCATAGTTGGCAAAAACTGAGCTGCTGCTTTGCATCTCACATCGAACTTTCACATTGTGACGTATTTATGGATATCAACTGCCACAATTTCTGCCACGTAGATTCATCTATGTCACCCCCATTGTCCCCACACTCCCAGCAACCGAATAGAAGTATAGAACTGCCTGCCACTTGGTTTTCACAAGGAGAAATCTAGTTAGTTATGTGAGCGACGCAGAGCAACATTGCCACGAAATATCTCACTGCAAACATATAACTCTTGAAAACTCTATTTTCCGCATTTATTTTATTTTCAAAAGACTAAAATAAATATTGCAGAATATAACATCATTTCCGATAATAACTCACTGAAAACTTATAACTTTGAAAACTCTGTTTGCACAGATTTATTTTACTTTTAATCAAATAAAATTGATATAGAAGAATATAACATAATTTCCACAAAGGATCTCTCTGAAAATATATAACTTTTGGAAAGTCTATTTTCCAAGATCTATTTTACTTTTTATAAATAAAATTGATATTGAGGAGTATAAGATAATTTCCTCAAAAGATCTTACTGGAAATATTCAACATTTGAAAACTCTATTTTTCAGATTTATTTTATTATTAAGAGCAAACTCTGAAAACATATCACTTTTGAAACCCCTATTTTCCAAGATTTTATTATATATATATATTATTGAATTTTAATATCAGGAATAAATATATCTTGCTGCTATATAAATTTCAAATATATACCTTGTATATCTCGGGTGCCATTTGTATTTTTACTGCTGGGGATCAGCTCTGTCCATCTATCCATCCCATCTGCTATCCATTCTATCATCTTTTATCTTAGTCAATGTAATATTCAAATTAATCAATAAACTATGAAAAAGATGCTGATTTTAAGAACTGAATGAGCCTTTGTTTAACTGCATGCGAAACGTTCCGCAAATTGGGCCGTAAATTAATGAATTAATCAATTATGGAAAACACAATCAGCACTGAGGCCACCTGCATGCGTGGCAGGTACTCAAATAGCCCACAGGCACCGAGAAGCCCCTTTCCCTGTTGGCATCAGGGCCCCACGATTCCTTGGAAATCTGCAGTGTTTATGTGCTCAAGTTGTTGTTGCTGGTGTGTAATAAAAATTTCATTGCAAGCCGGTTACCAAAGCGATCCACGATATCCCTTCAATTTTTGATGTATGCAAATCAAAAAAGTGAATATGGAGACAAAAGTTGAACACAGCTGGATGTCTCCCTCATCCTCTCTCTCTCTCTCTCTCTCTCTCTCTCTCTGTCTCTCTGCACCTCTTCTCTGGCGCGCCTAATTAATTTTGATTTATAAACTGATCCTGGGCGGGCAACCCGACCGATCATCCTCTGAGTCATGCCCAATGCTGAAATCAAGCAAGTTCAAACTATGCAGCTTGGCATTAAGTTGTGATTTAAAGAATTGTAGTTTTTGCAGCACATTTGCCACACATTTGAACCAACGTTGCATGTTTTGGTCAAATTTGTGAAAAATTCCTTGAATTCAGCGGCAGTCAAAGTTGCAAATCGTCGTCCCAGGCGTATATTATATCAGCATAAATCAAAACTTTCACTTAGCACGTTCATTTATTTCAATGACCCGAACCACACCCAGGCAAACACACACACACACAACGAAGACCACCCCCTAGCCTGGTCAGTGTCCATCCTTCAGATTGTCTGTGTGTGTGTGTGTGTGTGTGTGTGTTGTGTGTGCACTTAAAATGTGATAGAAATCTATTACAAGCTCATATCATATTTTATTTCCGCTTTTGCGAACTTCCACTTTTCGTGAGTACCACCAGTGAAATTATGAAAAAGCTTTTTTATGGCCACATACGCTTTTTTATGATGATGAGCAGGGAGCAGTAAGAAGACGTAGAAGTCGAAGGATACGTCTGACTTTGTTTGCCAAATGTCCTTGCCTTTGTTCCACGTCCCATTGAGCCAAAAGTGACATATTAAATTTAATGGAAATTGATGAGCGCTTATTATGATATGAGATAGCCACACTGGACTGACCATCAGCTTCGTCCTGCCGTTGTCCTTGGGGGTTGCTTTGGGTCACAGCCACTTTTTATCGGCTGCTTGCTGCTTGCTGCTTGCTTCTTGCCTCGGATTTAGTATCATTCTTACTTTGCTTCTTCTTTTGCTGTTCTTTTCCTTCATAAAAGTAATTTTTGCTGATGTCCGCACTAAATTCATTGATTCAATTTGCTCGCCAGCTTTGCCTCTGCTTCAATAAATATGGATATAATATTTCAATATTTGATGAAAATGAACGTAAATCACGATTTGGCCAAATAACTTTTGCTCGACGTGGCTTAGAATGGCTTTCATATGGCTTAGATAGCCGTCCTTTAAATATTATCTTATGATTTGGGTTATTGAACCCAATTCTTTTTTCAGCCATTGCCCTAGCAATATTTGTATAATAAAAAAGTGCAAATTGATGCAGCAGAGAGTGGCAGAGAGGCAGAGAGGACCTCCACCCTCGCTGAGGAACCCTTTGCTTTGGCCATGTCATGTGCCAAGTCATAAATACTCACGAGCACTGGCAGCCGTCATAAAAAATGCCATGATTCATGCGCAGAACTCCTGCAGTTTAATGACACTTTAATAATTCTCTAATTGCAAAAAAAAAGAGACAAAATACAGGCAACAGCGAAATGTTGCAGGGCGAAGCATTTAATGACTGTCGTGTGTCTTTTAATTGGGTGGCGCCCAATGCCATAAACGAATCGGAACGAAACGCTGCGAAATGGTGCTCCGACTTCCACTCCAACTCCGACTCCGACTCCAACTCCGACTCCGACTTCCACCTGCAGCGCATGGTTATTCATATTTTTTGGTGCATCATTGGAGGCGACACTAAAAACGAGCTTAACGAAAATACTTTTTGAAATTTGATATGCGCTTTAAGTGAAGGGCTCCAGCACGACATTTGGAAGCCCCCAGGGCGATAATTCTCCAGGAATTTACATCATAATTTTCTAGGCATTTGCACTCGGCTGTTGGTTACTTGGTTCCACCCCCTGGTTGCCCCACCTTCACTCTGCGACCTTTTGTTGTCGACTCTGTTACAACTTTTTACTTTGCAGCGAAATTTCATTAGGCGTCGCTTCGTCTTACCGCCAAATGCCCCATCCCTGCTCAATGTTGACATATCGGATTACGCACTAATTATCCTTCTAATTAACCCTTCTGTCTGCCGACTCTGTTTTCTTTCTGTTTCCTTGCCTAGGGGACTTTCAGCTACAACGCTTCCTCGAGCATGACCCTAACTTGGCTGCTTGGCTGCTTGGCTGCTCTTGGCCTTTGCCGTTTTTAAGCCTATTAGACAAACTCTCATAATTAGCCTGTTACACGCCGTGCTCAGTTGCCAACTTGCCAGTTCCCAGTTACCAGTTCCGAGTTCCCAGTTGCCTGTTGACAGTTGTCAGTTGCCCATGGAATTATCCTATATTCATGCTTATGCACATATATCGATGATACTGACCATTTTTTCGCTCAATTATGCGAACGTTGAGCGCCAGCTTAATAATTCTTAAAGACCAAATCTCGTTACGAATTATTTAATGGAAATATTATAGAAAGTCGTAATTTATTTATAATTTTCACCTTTAAGTTGTTAATGACTTAAATAATTAATTTCATTAACTTACTCGCATTCCATAAAAGAATGCTCTGCAAGCTGGTCACTTTTGCACTTGGGCATACCAGTCGAAGGCTAGATTACAGTCTAAGGTCGACAAATTAAATATTGATTGTTATATCAATGCGTCAATATACAACATGTGCATATCGAGTGCCTCAAACTAGCACTCCAACGCACAGGCAAATTAGTGAGTATCGTATTTGCTGATGCCTCCGAATGCAAATGTCACCAAATTATCCTTGCTGGGTGGTCGGCAAGCAAAAGGACAGAAACCAGGCAACCAACCAACCAGCCAACCAACCAACCTGGCACCTGGCATCAATTGAAATTGGCCTTTGTGATGTTTATCATTAAATTCATGTTAGACTAGATTGTTGCAGTCTGCACTGGACACTGACACGGATGCCTGTCACAATGCATGTGTCTATTAGTTATTGCCAGCAAATAATATTCCACTTCTTGTTTGCCACACATATGTGTTGTTGTTGTTATTGCTGTGCTGTGTCTGCTGCTGTTGTGTACACACACACACACACACTGCAGCACAGACCACAATGGACACAATCAACAATTGTTGCAATTGCGGACAAGTGCAAATCTTATATTTCAGCTCGTCTTTATGACTGATACTCACAATGGTCAAAGCCGATGATATCATCGCCATAATTTATTGTGCATTTGCTTTGAAATTGCAGTGGTAAAAATCAATTTGTAAAAATCAATTTGTGACACTGACACTGACAAATTTGAAATATATTTATTTACTGTGCATTTGACTGATTATTTTTGGCTTATTTGCTTGACTGATTTGCTTTTTAATATTTCAGTTTTCGTACAATTTTCAAAATGTCAAGAATACATTTAAAAATATAAAGAAAAATTATATAAAAATAATATGCAAATAAATACCAAATATTATCTAACTATTTATGTATAAAGATGCATTTAACATTGACGATTAGAGTTTAATTTGAAACATCACATTTTCAAAATGCAAAAACAGTTTTCAATCAATGTAAATCATTTGGGAATCAATACCGAATATTATGTCATACTATATATATATAAATAGATAGAGACTTGTAAAAATTTATTGGTTTTCTGCATGCAGTATTTGAGTGCAAATATTTGTGTTCACTAAACCGCAAAAAGCCAAGACATTTGTCAACGGAAATATGCTGCTGAGCTGCAACTGCAGACAAGAGTATGTGTATATAGATATACAGATACATATATGGACAGGTATGAATATGTTTTCATCTTCCCCAGTCTGTCGTTAGAGGCCTCTTCTTAGTTGTTGACCGTTGTTTACAATTTACGTTGTTGATTAAGCAGACATAAAGCCAGTCCGGCGTAGCTGACAAATAACGTAAGGCATTCCGCAATGCAAACATTGTCTTTCTCTTGCTGTGTGTATCTGTGTGTGTGTGTGTGTGTGTGTGTGTGTGTGTGTATATTTGTGACACGCCCCTTGCCATTTGGCATGTATAGTGTGTAATTCACAAATGGTTACAATACGAAATTGATATGCCGAATTCAAACACGTTGATTTCCGTTGGGAATTGTCGCGCCCTGCTTAACCATATATACTTAACCCATTCGACGAAGCCCCAAGTCCAATTGTCTGCAGGCAGTTGACCTTTCATATATCCACACATATATGTATACTTGTGTGTGTGTGTGTGTTTGTGTGTGTGTAAAGCAATGTCCAAGAGTCCATTACGAAGTCATATTCAATTTCAGGCTTCTCAGGCATTCGACTTCCTTCTGAAATTAATGTGCGCTCTGATTTACATTAAAGAGCAAAGCCGCACCCAGCAATCTGTATGATATACATTTATACACAATAGCATTAAGAACACGACAAGCACAATTACAACAGCCAGAGTCAACAACTACTGCCACATGTGGAAGCAGTGGCAGTGGCAGTGGCAGTGGCAGCGGCAGAGGCAACGGGAGCAACTACTGCGACAACAAAAGGGCAACAGGGCAACAATTGCATTCATATCCGCACCGTAAAAGAATACAAAATACAAAATACAAAATACAAAATACAAACAACACTCGCATATTGTAAATATAGCTGACCGCTGACCGGCTTTGAACTCGATGTGGTCGGAAGGGGTGGCATCGGGGCACCGGATGTACCTGAAATCGATCGCAACGGTGAGAATTGCCTGTCGACATATACACACACATATATATATATATGGACATATACTGTAATCAATTCGTCTCTCTCAAAACATTACAATAACATTATTAATATATATATATGACAGAGTGAACACCTCGCACAACTCGCTTCCCCTCTGCGGTCAATTTGCTTAAACGCTGCTTAACTCATGAAGCCACAACTTGCCAAAATTCCCAGCGCCTCGGATGGCAACTTGCGGCTATGAAAAGACAACTTTGAGAGCGACTCTCCCTTGGCTGTCATCCGATACGCAAAATGCACTCAAAGCTGCGGACAGATTCCTGACTCCTTTGAAAATGCTGCCACGGAAGTATCACTTTTATGAAAAAGGGGTTCATAAAATCGGTTTTGTTCTGGCTTTGATTTTGTGAATCAGGCGTGATCTGAAGAAATTCGATAAATTCGATGAAACTTTCTATTTAAGAACTCAATTAAATTATGCTGAAAATCATGCCAAATATTTGTCGAAAGTAAATCTGTTTTTATATCAAAATTGTCCATTTCTTAACTTACGATCGCTTTGCGAATTCGGCACAGAAACATGGAAAAAGTATTATGACCATCACCTGGTTGACACTTCTTAATGCGAATGGCTTTCATATTGTAATTGGGCACGACCAAAGAGATATATATGCTTATCCGTCCATATGTATTGCAGATGTATAGCTGCCATTTGCCATTTGCCAATTGCCAATTGCTCTGTCCCAGAAACGGGCAGAAATTGTCGAGACGCACAAGCAAAACTTGGATAAGATCTACGAGCAAAACAATTCGCTTTTGACATTTATGATGAAATTTCTGAAAGCAACTGTCATGTACGGCTGTCATATTGAATAATTTCGGGGCAGTTCGGTGGGGGGAGGGATCGCACTTGCTATGCATAATTTATGGGGTCTGTGTGGCAACTGTTGTTGCTGCTACTCATTCAGTGAACTCATTCTAATTAAGTGCGGAGCTGAAGCGACCGGTCTTGAGAAGGCCCACAGTCCACAGCCAAAGCAAAGCAAAACCAAAACCAAAACCAAACCAAACCAACCCAGCTGTGGCTGGCTACGTGAGTCGAGTTTGGGAAATTAAAATGCGCTTAAGCACATTTAAAATGCGAGGCAGGCGCACAAATACAAAAATTTAATAATTTCGCTTTTTGCACAACATCGAAGAGCAGCAGTTGGAGTGGACTTTATGATTTTATTATTCCCAGTTTTAATGGCAACGATGATGACCAATAAAGATATTAAAACGGTGCACGAAATGTGCCTCAAAATGCTTCAACAAATGGCACACTGCCTGCCAGCCCGCCTGCCAGAAGATGGACTTTGGGCTTTCCCCCGCATATGCCTCGAATACGTAATGTGTGCTGCCAAAACCAAATGAATATGTATGTGCATATATACACATATATGTATATATCTGAGTATCTGCGTATCTGGGTATTCGGTTGCCCTTTTTATTTGGGTATTTTTTTGTGTGTTTTCTGGCGGCGTGTGGCGCTCAGTTCGACAGCAGCAGCAGCTGCGACCGGTCTGCAACTAGGAGCACAGCTAATGATCGTGGTCAGAAGAAGAATTTGTTGATGTCTCCGAGTTGGCTTGTATCTTTCGGCGGTAGTCAGCAGGCCAGGAGATTCCAAGATCGTTGTGCGACGCTGAGATCAGCCTATGAGATCTGGCATCTGCTCCTCCACTCTCACTCTCTCTATCTATCTCTATCCACCAGTCTGTCGCTCTCTCTCTCTCTCTCTCTCGCTCTTTCCGTGGTTTTGCGCGGTGTGTGTTTTTACGAATCACGGATTCGATGTTTCGCATGAATACGTAATTAAATCTATAAATCGGCCAATTAAAATGCTTTGATATCGTGACAACATAACATTCGAACAACGTCGTCGGACGTTGCCCAACCAACCTCACCGGGCCCCCCCACTGATCATCGCTGTCGGGATCGCTGCTTAAAAACAAAACAAAGCAAAATAAAACAAAATAAAACAAAATTATTATACAACACAACCATTGCGAACGGGTTGAGATGAGACACGGTACAGCTAAGGATATCCACCTATACTGCAGAGGAGTCTCTTCCCTCTCCCCGCTTATTTATCACAGGTCTTCCACAACGATTCCTTGTTAAATTGGGCAGTAATCAGAAATAAATCGAAAATTAAAATTTGAATGAATCTTGAGGTAAACTAGTAAGATATCCTTTTCAAATATATAAAATAAATGCTTCCAAGGCATAAATAGATTTTTCCCAATTTAGGACTACACTTACCCCTCCCGAAGTAAACCAATTAGATATCCTTTCCAAATATATTAAATGAAATAATAAAAATTGAATTTTTCCAAGGCATAAATAAAGGTTTCCCAAGTGAGGATTACACTGATCACTGCCAAGTAACCAACTATCCAATTATAAAAGCAACAGCGCTAACTCAATTCTGGTGCTCTTGTAAAATACAGTAGCCTCACCCAATGACGGACTCATAAAAGTTGCGTCAATTAACAGGAACTAGATCAAGCAGCAGGCAGGCTGAGAGCCTATCGCAATGGGGCACAAGCAGTGTGCAACAGAGCCACCCACACACAGAAATTAACTAAAGCGTCGATCTGGGCGATAAATCGCGACAAGTGAATGTTGCGCAGCCAATACCGATGTCGCTGGGATGCCTGGGGGATGGGATGAGAGGCGTTGCTGGCTTGGCTTGGCTTGGCTTGGCTTGGCTTGTTGGCTGACTGGAACAATTTTAATTTCGGGCCTGAGGGCTCTGCGATGTGACCGGCTGCTGTGAACAATCTTGCCGACTCTGGCGCCGGTGCGCGTACCCAGGGCCACCAATCGAAAACACATTTGTCGCTGCCTGGCAGACAACAACAGCAGCAGCAACAACAACAGCAGCAACAACAAATGCAGCAGCAGAAACTACAACTACGACGGCGACGTCTCCGGCGACTGGGATCACTTCGTGGGCTGTTTCGGCAAATTCTCGGCATTGCCGGGGACCTTGGACCGACACTGCAATCGCCTAGATCGTGAGAGTATCGAGCGCAGTGGGGAGCTCGGACTCGATCTCAGACTGAGACTGAGACTGAGACTGAGTCTGAGACTCAGGTTCAGGTTCAGGTTCAGACTGAGACTGAGTCTGAGTCTGAGTCTGAGACTGAAACACAAGCTTAGTGAGTCGCAATTGCATTTGGGCTCGTTGCGTCCCCCATTCGATGCTTACCCCAGCATCATCGCATGTTGTTCTTATTGTCATCATTTTATAATTGTCGTTGTAAGCTGTTTGCCATAGTTGTTGTTGCTGTTGTTGTTGTTGTTGGCTCGATGTTGTCGTGGTCGCTGTGCTATGTGCAATTGTTGTTGCGAACCAAAGCCAATCGCAGAGCCGACTCCGACGACGACTGCCAGACGCCGTCCGAGTTGTTAGCTTCATTTGTCGCAGCCAGTCAGCCACAAGGATACACAAGACTCAGTCGAAGTGGAAGTGGAAGTCTCAGTCTCAGTCTCAGTCTCATCCTATGCCTCATTCTACTCTCTTTGGACGGTTGTCCATTGTCCACTTGGTTGTCCAATGAGCGCGAATTCTTCTGCGTTTCTGCGTCTGCCTACCCGCTAACCAACTAACTGGTTGTTGTTATTGTTGTTGTTGTTGTTGCTGTTGTTTTTGTTAGTGTTGTTGTCGCATTGCATTCTGTGGCTGCTCCTTTGGCTTTAAGTGGGCACTGCAACGAGTTATTTCTGTAACTTGTTGGAATTTTTGATTTTGTTCATGTTTGTCGCTTCAGAAATGTTCGCTTATGTTTTCCATAATTTAAATATGGTTGAAATTTTACATTGGTATTGGCCACGACTCCCATTAAATGGCCAACAGCGTAAGCAGTCAATACTCCGAGATGTATTCAAGCATGAAAAGCGAAAGAAATATAAACAGAATGAGACAGAACTAGTATCGAATAAAGTTGATCACTTAAGAACTTCTTCAAATTGATCTTAAATATGTTTCACACCTACATTTTTTAATATACTTTTTAAATTTAATTTTTCAAAATATATTCTTAAATTTGTATTTTATTTTAAATATTTAATTTCTTATATAAATCATTTAAAATTTATTTTTTGTTACGTATAATTATTTATTGTAGTCAACATTTAAAGCACATTTACATTTTTCATTATTTGATATTTAAATAAATTAGTTTTTCTATATTTTTAAATGAATACTTGACTATTACTACTACTTCACTATTAAATACATTTTTTATATATTTAACATTTAATAACTAAATAAATAAAAAAAACTTCTTCTTTTTGCACTCATAGTAACCATTTCGCTGTGTGCAGGGTATACTTTGTGTGTAATTAGAGACAAATGCTTTGTAAATAGGTACAAATCAAAGTTGAACATGCAACAACAACGACAACAACAAGTTTGGCTACTGTTTGCCGATCGATTTGATCCCAGCGTGCGTGGTCAAGGCAAGGGCAGAATCTTTGTCTTTGGCTTAGAGACTGCTCCGCTCTACGACTCGGAGGCTTTGAAGTTGACCAATGGCGCTGCTGTAGCTGCAGGTCAGCAGGTTGCCGTTAAAGATGCTGCTGACAGTTGCTGCAACGTTTGCAGTCAGCAGCTAAACAGCTTGTGCAAATTCCTTAAATGCTCGGCAACAACTTTACAGCTTGGCCAAGTTGGCTGCCTAGCACTCTCTAGGACATGATCAAGTGCTATCGCTGCTCCTCCTCCCCGCTGCCGAAGAGAGTGGGTTAAAAGGTTGGGTAGCTACTGTTACTGCCAGCTACGCGAAATAAATAAACAAGGTACAAAAAAAAAACAAAGAAATTGTGTTTCAAATCATGTTAGTTTGGACAGGCGACAAACAGTTTGGACAAACTGTGGAAACGTCTATGAGATTGTCATTAGTAGCCGACCATTATCAGACGGCATTTCCCCAGACCCACAGAACAATACCAACCAACAATAACAATAACAACAACAACCAGCCAACTGTTGCCCAAAGCAAAAAAAAGTTGCCAGAAAACGAAACGTAACAAAATACAAGCCGTGAATTGCATTCGAACAACATCGTCTACAAGACGACTCTGGCGACATTGGCGACACGGACAACGTCGCCCGAGCTAAAGCTTAAATTTTTGGAGCGACTACACCAACAATAGCAACAACAACAACAACAAAAACAGCAGCAACAGCAGCAACAGCAACAACAAGAGTCGACCTGGCTCAGCAGCACTTCTATCCTCAATATCTGCTGGCCGGCAGTAAAAAGTGGCCCGTCTAAGAGCAGAGAGGACGAGTGGGAGGGGATTGGCATTGGGACAATTGCAGCTTAGCAATTATTGTTGCAACACGACCAATCGAGCATCGACGAGCTGCACAAGCAATAATGTGTAGCCCATTTTAACAGAGTTACAAACTAAATAAATAAACCTTGGAACTGAAATTATACATAATTAATCAAATCCGAATCCTTATCAGCCATTTAATGAATATGTCTTCAAAGGTTATTTTTTAATCCAAATAAATAATCGTTGGGACTGAAATTATTTATAATGTATGAAATGAATAGTCCAACACAGTTTATCACATCTTTGATAGGAATGAATTTGTTCAATGAATAATTATTCAAAACTATTTAATTAACGGTATGTCGTGAGTAGATCCAAAATAAAAAAAAAATCTTTCCAGGTAAGCATTAAAAACTTTAAATTTATTATAGTATAAAAACCATCTGGCAATTAAAAGAAATACAAAATTTGCGATGACTCAAACGCCTACTTGCTAAATACCCTGTAGAAAAACACTAAATGATTGGTTTTGGGGTTCCTCTGGGGTTCCTCAATGCTTCAAATAATTGTAGGGCCAATTTACTTTTTAAGACTAAATTGTGCATTTCATCTTTTTTTTACTTCATTTTCAATTTCAATTCTTATTAAAAATTTTGGACAGTTTTTTAGTTCACATTAAATAAATAAATAAATGAAATAGATTTTATTAAAAAAAAAATAAATATTTTTTATAAAAATTAAATAATACAAACTGTTTCAAAAAATAATTCAAAAATTAAATTTCATTTAACAAAAGGCGTTTTCAAGATATTAATGGTAAAATCTTGGAAAGAAATCTGGCATTTGCCCGTCTTGAATGGAATGCAGCAATGTACAAAGAGAACTATTTAACGATTGGCATATTCCTATGACTAAATACTGAATACCATTTCTTCGGGATGATAAAAAAACAAATATGTAGCATTTAGCAGGCGGGCAGGCATTTAGTGTAGCAGCTAGCATGGCTCGGCACTAATTCATCAAATTGGTTAGGAAAAACAACAAAAACAAAGCAGACTGGGCCCCGTCGGCAATTATTCATTCATTCATAAAGAGATCGGCAATACGGCCAATATGTAAACAAACAAATCGGAGCCCGGGCCAACAACTGACAACAACAATTGATCTATGCCATTATACAATCGCATAGTCACTTCCATAGTCAGATCCATAACCAATGCTCTCCGGATGCTACGCAGCTGCTGCTTCGATCTGACGTCACACTGGGGTGGCAGGGGCACGGGTACGTTCAGCATATCTGGGTGGGCTGCACGCAACTGAATGAAATATCCGCTGGTGGGCAAGGTGTAGTTGTGGGAGGTGGGGGGGGTGGTAGTAGGATGTGTAACTGTAAAATCTCAAATTATTAACACTGAAGTTGTTTGTTTATTGCAATCGAAACTGATTCCAATCACAGTCTGCCATAGGCAGTAGCCAACAACAAGATAGATATTACTGAATGAATACCATGGTCAAAATACTTATATGGCAAATCAGAACGTATCTGAAACGGGGTGTGGAAGTGCTTAGGCATCCGGCGGCCAAATAGATACAAACTATGGATACATACACAGCTACAACTATGTATGTACCAACTATAGATACAAATGCGAAATACAACCAAACAACTACAGGTGGCTCCAGCAAAGCGCGTTTCCGGCGGCTGTTTTGCATGAAACAGTGCCGCACAATTTAAATATTCATTAATTTTATATAAATCGAAATTCGTGCTAAGCAAATCTGAGCTGAGCAATTTCTCGCTCTCTCATCTCGCTACTGTATTTGCATCTCTATCCAACTAGTTGCTGCAGCCAGTATTGTTTTTCGATTTTGTTTTGTTTTGCTTAGTTTTTGTGTTTTTCAAATTAGGGTTGGCTTTCCCATCCATATATGTATGTATATGTACATATGTATATGTATGTGTTTGCATTTCAGATTCAATAAAATTATTGGGTGCGTCGCTATTCAAGCGTTAACAAATATTATTGTTCAATTTTGTTGTTATTGTGATAATAAATTTTCGTATATTTTGCTTGGGTAAACAGCGACAACAAACAGCAACAATAATAACATAAGCAGCAGCAGCAGCAGCAGCAGCAGCAGCAATCGCTTCAATTTAAGGTGCAGCTTTTAAGTTATTGTGCAGGTGAATTTGAAATGTGTAATTATTTCCCTTTTTCCATATCGGAAACACTATTTTGAGCGCACAATTATAAAGTAACCAGCAAAGCGATTTTAATTTATATCCAACAGCAATTCTATTGCAATAAATCGAGCGGTATTTACCTTTAGGCCGTTTGCTAATTATTGGCTATTTAGCGCGAAAGGCAATCAAGGCCAAATGCCATCAAGGCTTAAACGCAACGCAATCATTCAGTGCCACCTCAAAAAAGTTCAAATATCTTGAGAAATGTAACAAATCATTGCCATTGTTGCTGTTGCTGTTGTTGTTGCTGTTGCTGTTGCTGTTGTCGACACCATAAATGCGAGCGTTTATGAAACATAATTTGATCGGAGCAAATGCCTCAGTTGACGGGCATTGACGTTGACGAGATCGCCAGATAAATGGCAAGGAAGCCCTGCACTGCGTGCAGGGGAGTGGAGTGGAGTGGAGAGGGGCAGGGTCTGAGAGTGAGGGATAAAAAGTGCGTTGGCTTTTGAAAGACCGCCCGAGAGTGTGGCCCAAAAAACTCAACTCAAAAATTGGCTTTCTTCTGCCCATTGCCGACTTCGATGCCAATCTCGAGGCCGTTACTCGTTTAGCGCTCATTTGTGGCCAAAATGGCGAGGCAAGGTTGTCTTGTTGTTGTTGCTGCTGCTGCTGCTGCTGTTGCTGCTTGCCGCCGTTATCGTGTCGAGTGGTGTTGACGATGTCGACGACACATAAATTGCGATTAAAATGATTAATGCTCAACGCACGGCGCAATGTTAATTGCCACAGCTTCAGCCACTGCCTCCAACCAGGCACCCAGCAACCAGTCAGCTCCACAGCCCCCTCTTGTGCCCTGGTCTTTGTCAGATCTTGGTCTATGCTTACTGCTGGCCAGCTATTTGCATAAATTTGTTTTGACGCTTGTAATGAGCTGTTTGTGGCATTTTCACTGCCACTATCGAACAACTTTTATCAGCCTCAAATGGCCCGAGCCAACAATAATTTCCATGTTCGTTTTTAATGTTTTTCTCTCTCTCTCTCTCTCTCTCTCTCTCTCTCTCTCTCTCTCTCTCTCTCGCTCTCCCTTCCTTATTTTGGTTAACATATTTGAAATTATTATAAGCCAACTGCTGCTCAGCTCGCTAATCGCCACATCGCATATCTTGCGGCAATTTCCAACTACAAACGGAAGTCACCGCAGTGCCACTTTCTCACCCCTGACTCACCCCTCCCTAGCCATGGTTATACAATTTTGGGACTCTTCTTATGAATGTAGAAATTGCCTGCAAGATGTTTTCACTATTTTTAATAAACACTTAAATATGAGTAAATGTGTAATTTCAAATATGTAGAAAAAAAACTAAAAGAAACATTTAAATTTAAGCATTTAATAATCCAATAAACATAAAAAAAAATGCAATTAAAACGTGGCAAATTTCTTAAGATGATATATGTGCAATAAACAAACATTTAATAAAAAGAGGAAAAAAATAAAAATTTATATTTCTTACAATTATTTAATTAAAAAAAAAACATTTAAATATGAGTTAAGATTGCATAATAAAATTGTATTTCTCCCGGAGAATACACCTCTCAAGCTTTCGTAGTTAATTATTTTTAGCTTGTCTTTCATTGCGCAAATTTGACAAGATTCGTTGGGAATTAATTGAAGTTGAAGATATTATCAACGGAAATTAAATGTTCTCCACTTGAAAACATTTCCTATTAATACTAGATACAAGTTTAGTAACTCTTTCAGTATTTTTCTAGGTAGGCTTTGGCATATTCAGTGGCATCGCCAATAAGCCGTTTATGAGTTTATATTGCTGGGCACTTGAGTATCTGTAATAATTGTTTGGATGTATTTGGGAGCTTGCAACAGATTTATGAGCAGCTAATTCGCTTTGCATGTCAATTGAACTGAGTTGAGTTGAGTTGAGTTGAGGCACAGCTGGATGCTGCGTCTGACTCTTAGATTTCTAAACGTTTTATTTTATATATATTAAAATTTAACGAGGCTGCCATAAATCTTAACTAAAAAGCAGGCAATTCAAATTTCACAAACCCCAAGCAAAAAGTGAAAAAAAAGAACAAAACGAACAACATGCCGGATTCGGATGCACTGGGTCTTTGTGGCTCTGTTCTTTGGCCGTTCGCTGACCGGCTCTCTCCCCGCGGCAGCCGCTTGCGACGTTGATGACGACACGTTTGCCACTGAAATTGATCCAGTTGCAGCAGTTTTGCAGCTCGGCTGCGAATGTTTCGCATCGCTCGAAATGTTTCATCATTCGAAAACAATGGAGACGGGCAGTCGGGCGGCCGGGGAGAGCCATAATTCTTGTGGTAAAAAGCCAAACAGCAGCGCTGGCAAACCGTTTGGCAAAAAAAAAAAAACAGCGCACTGAGCGATGACCATGTCAGCAGCTGTGGCCAGAAGCTAGCAAGCACTCTGCACAAGTGCGATTTAACCAAATGGGTACAAACACGGCCCCAAAACTGGTCAGCAACTGGACAGTCGGACAGTTGGCCAAGTGGACAGCTGGCCAAGTGGACAGAGGTAACTGGCCGCGTGTGTCGGCCTGACAATAGGCGAAATATCATCGAAAACCATAAAAAACTGACAGCACAAAAAGAGGTGTTGACACATTGATTTATCTGGCATGCTACTGTACGCAGCACAGATGAGACCTCTCAGGCTCCAATGCTCGCTGCAGGCTCAGGCTTGATGCCTGCTCTCCGATCGCTTGGTTGCTGAAGAGTAAACGGTGGCTATTTTAGATGGATGGATTCATATGCGAATGTGGCTGGCAACATTTGGGAGAACAGCTTCGAAACGCGAGTCAGCCAACAATTTCATAACCATATGCGAGACAAAGGCCAGGACAGTGTGGGAGAATATCAACAAAAAGCACTTCTACAAACATTTTCGAACAACAAAAATAAAAAAATTAATAAAAAATAAATTTCTTATGTGCATAAATGCTTAAAAAATATTTCTAATGTTTTTTATTAATCGAAAAATTTATTTTTAAAATATTTTTTATGAGAGTGAATTTTTTGAGTGTAGAAAGTTGTTGTGCGATTTAAACATGCCCGTCTCATCCTTATGACGATCTTCGTTGGCAAGCATTAAAGCCACTTAACGGACACACTCAGGGTTACACACACACACACACACGCACACACACACACACACTCACACACGCACTCACACATGCAGCTGCAGAGACAAAGCCAGTCTGCTTTCGATGGGTAAGCGAGATATGTTTTTGGGGCTAAAAACGTTACCAATTTAAAAATTCCAAATAAAATATAAATTGACCAAATTAATATTGGAATACATGGTACAATTCTGAGAGAAAAATCCTCACATTTTTGTCGTCGTTGCCGTCGTTGACATCGCTGTCCTCGTGAAGACTTTTTGACTTTTTCTCTCATCTTCCTTTCGAAATTTATTTATTTCTTTTGTATTTATCGCATCCGCCACTTAATGCAATTTGGACAGTTGCTGGTTTTGGTTACTCGAATTGCTTAGCTTGCTTATCCCTGGCTGCATTCAAAATCAAAGACTGTGAGTGAGACTATATCTACAACCTGCAGCCCTCCGCCCTCCGCACTCCGCCCACCGAACTCGACGAGCCTGTCAAGAGGCTGCGCCCAAAACTTTGGAAAATGTAGAAGAAATCGGTGCCGGGCTGCAGAAAAAAATTAAAAGGCCAAATGTAAAATGGAAAACTTTAAAATTGGGATTTTGCAAGCAGATATTTTTTTTTTTTTGGATTTTTTTTTTTGCTTTTATTGCTGACTGCTGCTGCGGTTGAAAGAGGCGACAAAGCATGAAACCAGTAAATTAAAGCAAAAGGATAAAGTTTAATTGGAAAACTATTTTTTGCCCAGCCCCGCGCCCCACACACTCCTTCTGCAGTCAACCATTCCTCCAGGGGCAGGTTCTTTAATCTGCTTACCTTTAGTTTTCTTAATTTTATGCATTCTGTCGTGGCATTATATTCCCGTGTGTGTGAAGACAAAAGTTTCGCTTCAATTTCCGCTGCCAATATGACTGCAGCTAGCGGAGACGTGTCCTCCCCCCTTCCCGTCTCCCCAATCCCTCTCCTCATTTGTGTATACCACAATTGTCTAGGTGTATGTGAATGGATTTTAGCAAATGAATAGAAATTAAGTTTCGTTGCCGCTTGAGCGCCTCTCAAAACTACTGCAATGCCTTCGGCAGAGCCTCCCAGCCTCCCCCCCCCCACAGCCAGGTGGCAGGTGAGAAAATACCATTATTGTCGAAAAAGTTTAAAATATGCCGCCTTTTGTAAAATTTAATGAGAAAAGTTGGCGTTATAAATTCTTGCATGCGGTAAATTTACTTGCTCATTACAGAATCAGAGAACACAAACTGAAAAGAAGCAGTTAAATGCAGAAAGGACTTTTTGTCCTTCGCCTTAGATGGATTTCAGTCAAATAATATTCGATCATTGAATGTGCAGTTCAAATGAATATTCGATAAAAAATCATCAGAGTCGAGTTGTGAATAAAAAGCGAGCAATTTTCAACTGAGCTGATTGATAGAACAATTTAGCTAGTTGCCTTAACACATACGTGTTGTCAACACTCCACAAACAAATAAGAGAAGGAGAGAACTGGACAGAGAGAGAGAGAGAGAGAGAGAGAGAGAGAGATGGAGAGATATGTGTTCGTGCTTGTGCGGCTTATAGATTTCACTTTATGATAAAAGTTTTGCATTCATTTCAGCTTCAGCTTCATATTCAATTCAAATTCTGTGTTTTTCATTTTATGCAAAAGCGTCAAGTACGTGCTGCAACATGTGGCTGCAACAACAATAGCCATACTGCCACAAACACTGCTGTGCTACAAAACAAATAAGTGCATAGACATACCCTCTGATTTGCCCTCACACACCGACTTTGTTTCAATATTTATGTTGATATTTATGATTATAAATTTATATTTTATATTTGCTTAACATATGTTTCATGCTTACTCAGCCAACTTATACCCTTTCATCTACTTAACGAATACAGGGTATGCTGGAAAAAGAGAGAGCTCAACAGGTTGGCTGCATCGTGAATATTGCGGAATTATGAAGAATTGCGACTATGCCAAGTGCTTGGTCAAAGTGCAAATTGTTAAACCGCAAACACACACACACACTCCCACACACACACAATGCACCCTGCTCATAAATATGCATCACTGAGGCGACTCAATTGTTGTATGCCGCTTATTAAAGCCAAATAATGCTGGCCATAATAACTCGACACAGTGAAAATGCAATTATCATTTATGCGCATATTTTGCCAAGAATATTCCGCACTGTTAGCTACTCTTATTATAATGCAAAACAGTTGGCAATAACTGAAATATTGAGGCATGACTGAGAGAGAAAGCAACCAACAGGAGTACACATTGAGTGCAACAAATGAATTATTTAACCAGCAAATGATTTGCAGTTCTTTAAACTAAATGTGGAATATTGGTGAAGCCATAAATGTGACCCAATATTGTAGAATACTCAAGCAGATTCTGATTCAGAATGATATACATTGAACAATTATGCAAATAGAGCAAAACTTGAGTTAAGTGAAACAAACATCTTTTAAGTCAAGCAGGCTTCATGCACTCTGACCTACTTGGATCTATCTGGACTTATAGCTCCTTGATGCACCATAATTCCTGGTCAATGGTTTCTGCGTCTGCCGAGGTATTCTAAGAGTGTTCCGCGCCTTGGAAAGTATTTGCTTAGATCGTTTCAGATTAAATTGATTATAAATTATAAGAGTACGTCATTAAGTTGATATTGTTTTTACTTTTAGCCAGTTTTTGCGGGGAAAGCCGCCAATGCTGCTTGCCATGCAAGACGAATCGTTGTATTTGTCGCATAATATATCAAATTGTTATGATTGTGCCTTGGGGCCGGCCCAGTTCGAGTACGATTTGTGTGTCTGCTGGGAGCGGTGTCTCGACCCTGCCTGGAATTCGTACAGTGTAGTGTGGCCAGTAATCATGAATTTATGATTTAAGTGCGTGATTATAATTACCATACACCCTCCATTTGGAATGGTGATGGTGCGACTACTTTATGTGGGCGCGACGAACGACGTGATGCGAAAGCCTGATGCCGATCAATATGAAATATGAAATTCAACTTTATGTCTTCATATAGAGACATCATGGGTACATGTATGTCGTGTTATGAGTGCACAAATACATGACAGCGCGCACATGTAAGGCACATGTAATCAGACTGTAATTTATGAAGCCATAAATTAATGTTATGTCCAAAATGTATAAGCATACACTGCGAGAAATTATCGCTCTGAATTGGCAACACTGTTAACTCAGACTATTATTTGGAAAGTCCATTTCTAAAACGGATGTTTCTGTCTTTTTCGTTTCTTCATTCCATTCTTCATTTAGGAAGATTATTTTCCTGAGTGTATCTATTTGTATGTCGCCATCAATATGCATGGAGCATGGGGAATTTTGTGTCCAAATTGAGTTTTTGGCATTGTTTACAAGTTATACATCTATTCGGAGCTCCACTTTCAAGTCAAACTTTAATCAAATTTTAATTTTATAATCTTTGGCTGACCACTTAACGGTTAAGTTACTTTTCGCTGACAATCTTGCTGAGAGCTTTTCTTCGCTGTGTCTATCACAATCACAATCAGTTTCGATTACATTAGACAAATGTCAGAATACTTTTCGATGGCAAACAATGCGCCCTTTTGGCTTATTGTTGAAACTTTTATGGGCGGCCAGTTGCAAAGTGTAATTGAACCCCATTGACCAGCATTCGTGTTGGCCTCAACTTGTGTAGTTTGGTCGGGACTGCTGCCTATAAACATATTTGATGGCAGGCACTGAGCCCACTTCGATCACATCCACTCCAGTTTGCAATTACCATCTGACACAATGCGGTGCTTTCATACTTTTATACTTTTATGTATGGCTGCCCGGAATATGATATTCGACCCACCCGGTTGACATTTCAATTCAGTTGGCCATAAATAAAGTCCGATTCGGAGACGGTCGTCGTTGAACCCTTTTTACCCCACAAACGCATGTTCATCGCTCGCAATATTTTGCCATTGATGGTTGGCAAACGCCCGATCCATTAATTATACGCCCACTTCACAAAGGAAGGCAGAAAAAGTCAAAATATTGACAGCTTAAACTTATTTTTTTTTTTCTACTTCCTCCGTTTTGGCCTGCAATTGTTGTGTTCCTCCCGATGCCTTTTCTAAAAAGGCAATCAGAAAGAGTCCGGACCGGAGTTACATTTCCTTCGGCTCAATGCGACTTGCAATTATTTAGCGTGCCCAACAATCGAGCAAAAGGACTCGAAATACGGCAAAAAAAAAAAATATCCTTTACTCATATCCGTTTATCATTTTTGACCTTCTGCACAGTTTCGTCGTTCATAACAATCGATGGAGGCGAACTCTTTGCCAGACCCTGGCTGAATGAATGAAGTACACCTCGTCGAGTGCCCACATTGTGGGTCAGCTTTCGGTGGTGGGGTGGGTCAGAGGGGGACGGTGGCTGCTTCTATTTAAGTTATTGTTTCCATGCACAGCATTTATGAGTCCGGAGTCCTAATGAATTATTATGCCAGAGCCCGCACGCCCCGGCTATTCTTTGCGAAAATTATTAAATGGCTCGGAATGAATGATTTAATGACCATGCCATGCCACATTTATACATAATTGCTGCCGCCAGAGAAGGGTTCGATGGCGAAAAGGGTTTGAGTGACGCAACTCCTGCTCCTGCCCAACCCAACAGGACTACTTAAGGACCGTCTGCAGTTGATTGTAGTTCAGGTAAGTACTAAAGTCACGTCTAGTCCATAACAATTCTCGAGCAATTTTCATGAAAAGTGCCAAAAAGGATTTCTTCACACCAGCAAGCAGTTCTTTTGTCTGTTTGTCCGTTTGTCCATATTCATAAAATCATACACCAAGCCAACAAACAAGCCACAAACAAACATATAAACATATAAACACAAATGCAGTCCATGTCCCTTTTGCGATTTAGTCCACACATTGCTTGGAGCTTAGAGCTCAGTCCCGACCCTCCCTTGGGGAGTTATCACAATCAAACTGTTGTCTTACGCTGCATGTGTGAAGTGGGCGGCGAGGCGTGGCACCGACTTTGATGGCAATTCGCCAAATGGAAATATTATTGGACTGCATATAAACGGAATTTTATTTGTGGCCCGTTCGTGTTGGCCTCAGCACTAAGTCTAGTAACACCAGCAGATGGTCTCCGACTTGAGCTGCACAAGTAATAGACACGTCTCGTTCTCGAGCTTCTTTTATGTGGACAAAAGAAATGGTTTCGATATATTCCAAGCATATGCATAACATTTATGGCTGGGTGTGTGTTCAGGTTTAATAAAATATTTATAGTTTATTATATGTGTGTAATAGTGAGCGAATGCATATTTCGGGCTATTCAATTACACTAATATTTTCATGGAATATTTGATTTGAGATCTCTCTGATATGATTTTTTTATATTGTTTATTTTTTAGTGACCTGTTTTTCAAATTTAAATATGCTTTTTGCTGGCTCTGCGTCAAGAGTTGTTTTCATTTTATTTTTGTTTGCTTTTAAAAAATGAATAAAAAGTGTTTCATTGATTAAGAGCATAAAACCGAAATTCTAAGAATTCTGAGAATGAATGTGTCAAAAATCAACAAACTTGATTCAATGTTCACCATTCTCATAAAAACGAACTTAATCCAATAATCTATTTTTGGCTTAATTAACATTCGCTTTATTAACATGCCTCAAATTTTATAATTTATTCAAACATTTTTAGGCCTTTCGAAAATGTATCTTATGCTAAACTTCAACAATCAACCAGTCGGCGTGGGCTTGACTAAGGCCAAACCCTTTGCATATTATGACAATTTTTCAAATCGTTAATTTCACGAAATATACAAATAAGTTAGTCAAGTGTAAACACTTTTTGGACTGACAAGAAATCTGTAAGCGATGACAACGCATCATAAAAAGGGGAAGCTGCAAGTAATAAACAAACAAACAAAGTGAAATGAACAATGACCTTTTTTCACATTTGAGCGATTTGATCGAATAGCGACAAAGCTGCTCATTGAGATGATTATTAAAAAGCGAAAGGCAAACGTGAAATATCCACTCTTTGTGTGTCTGGGAATGGGAGCCAAGCGGAGCAATGGCGGCAGCAGTCCAATCGTAGCTAGAAATTATCATAAAAATTGCGCAAACTCCGTGCGTGACTTTAAAACTCGGCAAAAGACGACAACGACCAGAACAAGGACGATGATGAGCCGGAGAGGATGTTCTGGTGTTTGTGTTGGTTTAGGTGGCTGCAGGGTGGCTCGCTGCCTGTGGTGCTGGTGGTGGCTGCTGGCATCTTTTTAATATTCCCGTCATACGCATTGTCATTTTTGTTGTATTTGATTTTAATACGAATTTCACATTTTACAATCAAATTAATTGGTCACGCTGCCGCAGCATTACAACCCGGCAAGGACTGCGACTGCGACTGCGAATGGCTTAAACCAACAAACAAGTCCGAGAACTGGGCGCTAAGGGATGCATCCCGTCAAGATATGATGTTGCCTCCTGCGCAGGCGAATGGGGTTAGGCGTGTGGTGTGAGGGGTGAGGCGTGAGGGGTGAGGCTTGTGGCAACCTATTGAAATTGTCATTGGCTGCATTTGACGCTCCGTCGCGTTGTGCACGTGAATCAGGCGAAGCGTCGCTAATTTATGCAAATATTGAGTCAGCCCGAGATGCGGAACTGAGGCAGTTAAATTCGTTGCACGATATTTATTATTTCTGTTTTCGAATTTTGAATATTTCATTTCGCTCGATTTGCGCGGCGCAATCCCAAATTTCATGCGAAGCCGGCAAATTAATTTGTAATTCGCTGGCAATTTAGCAGATGAATTATTATCGGCATTTATAGGGTATTAAGCACGCCCATTCAAAATTAAGCGACTCGATTTATGTGAGAATCAATTTGCATTTGCACCGGGCAAGTAGGCACAATATTTCGGATACATTTTCCATTTTTATTTTGAATATCCAACAAAAAAGAGCTGAAATATTCAAAAGTAGCTGCACAACTCGGCAGCTGAAGATGTTTACACATGTTTAGATGCATCGCCACTTGCCACACTGCAACATAAACAGAAAAGAAAGCAGTAGTCGAGTGTGCTGCCTGTTGTATTGTATGTTGTGTGTTGTGTGTTGTATGTTGTAGTTACCGGCCGGCAGCACATGCGATCCAATAAAATAGGAAAATAGAAACATAAATCAGCCGATTAATATTTTATGAAGTGTATCTTTCGCTGTGTACCTGACTGCGCTGCGCTGCGCTGGTTGTCGGGTCTCGAGCTGCAGATACTCTCGAGCTGCCCAGTGCTGAGGGGTGGGGCGGAAGGTGAAGTATGCGGGGGAGGGTGGCTGAACAAACGACTTCCCTTTGTTTACCATAAATTCGTTAATAGACGCTGCCGCGTGTAAACAAATCACTTAAACATTTTCAAATTGACGCCTGACATGATTTTTTCTACGCTGCCGAACTCCAACACACACACACTCGCACACACACACACACACACACACAGAGATAGAAGCGATAGATGGATATTTATTAAGTTGTTGAAGTACGGGAAGTATCACAAATTGTAAATCTACTTGTAGTTGTTACATAGAGTTTTTTTTGCTGCTGCTGCTGATGCTGCTGCTGCCTAGACCTGAAGCTGAACCACATTAGTGAGAAAAGTGAAAAAGAGGGAAAAAAATGAAAATTGAAAACTGGCTCGCTGCTGAAAGCTGCGAGTGTGATCCTGGAGCTGTGCCAGTGCCAGTGCCCATGTCGCTGGCAATCAGCTGGACAGTGCTGGACGGGTGACAACGTGGATTGCAATTAGCAATCAAGCATCGACGGCTCGAACAGCTCGAACCAGGCAAGCCCAGAGTAAGACATTGGCGCACTGGCAGATACAGCAGCAACAGCAGCTAACAGCAAACATGAGCAGCTCGGTAGCTGACGCAGCTGTAGATACAGCTGCAGATACAGATACAGCTACAGCTACAGATACAGATACAGATACAGTTGTGTATGTGTTAACTCTTGGATTGGAAAGCAGGCAGTGTGACGTTGTGCTCGTCTGCATCGTCTGTTCGAGATTTTATGAAAAGCCCAATTAATTAATGTCGCTGCACATTCACAGCCGCATAAATTTATAATAAATACATTTCATTTTTTGCTGCTCAGCGTCGTCTGCCAGCTGCCAATACAATTCATTTGCGCCACATCAGCCAGCGCTGACTCAGTTAACGCTGCAGCAACAACGGCTTCTGTTTCCCACCCACAGACGGCCAGCGATGGATGATAACAAATTGTTGGCCAACTTCAGTGCCAAGGGCTTCAGTAGCACGTCACTTCGACAGTTCACGGTCCATCTGGTCGGATTGGTTTGGGTCTGCTCTGGCCTGGTCTGGTCTGGTCGGGTCTGGTCTGGTCTGCCCTGCTCTGTCTGGCTGCATATTTGTACTTTTAAGTATCTTTGCCTCGGTTTGCTTTCGTTTTAGATTTGTATACAATACGCTTAGGCAATATTCCATTCAACTGCAACTACATTGCTTTATCCCCTAATAATAACTTTTACTGAATTACTGAATTACTGCATTTTCATGCCAAACATCATAAATAAAGTGTACTTTAAATATGAGTCAATGGCGCTAAAAGGTATCTGTAGTCGAGCAGTTTCAACTCCAACATATATAAAATAAGGGCTTAAATGAATATGTGTGTTTGAATATATAAAATGGTCCAACAGGAAAAGATAGGAAAATGGAACAAGATAAGTTTAGCAGAGCAAAGCAAACTCAGAGGCTTTCCGAAGATACGATAGTATTAAAAACTTAATTAAAGTAAGAGAGAGTTTCATTGAGAATACAATTGATGCAGACATGATTATATTTAACAAATACATTCACTAACTTTACAGTTAATACGCATTCAAATAGTTTAGTTTCGAATTCCGATGCATATACGAAAAACACATTAAATGCACATAAAGCAAACATCAAAAAGGGCGACAAGTTGAATGGGAAGAAAGTGTTGGGAAATTGTTTATGACTGCATAAATATTGTTGGCTACATGCATTTGAAATATGCTTACCAAGTGGCGCTAATTGCTATTGAAGTCGGCTGCGAGGGGAACATTGGCGCCCGACGCCAATAAACATGAAGGGGCGGCAAAACTTTTGACAATTTAATTGAGTTCGAATGGTCGAGGAAGCACCTTAAGCAGTCGGCAGCGATAAGTCAACGTAAGTCAGAGCTTTGACAATTATTATTGCTCAACTGTCAGCTCAACAAACACAACAACAACAACACAATATTCATATACTACACACAACACACAACAAACAACACACAACATGCCAAGTCAGGCCAGGCAGCGATGTCTGTTTTTTTCTTTCAGCGGCAATTAGCTTAAATGGTGTATGAGATACGAGATACAAACGCTGCCTGTATTTGTTGTTGTTGTTGTTGTTGTAGATGCGCATGCGCAACGTGGACACGTTCGTGGTGCGATATGTGTCGCCTCGAGGCGCCTCCGGTTTGTTGCCTTTAGAGCATTTCTCAGATTTCAATCACGTTTCTAACGATTTTTATGATGTAAAACTGAACCTTTATTTATTTGTGGGCCGCAGCGCTCTACTGGGGGTATATCCATCCAACCATCCAACCATCCAACCATCCAACCATCCAATCGACCATCTTGCTATCTGTCTAGCTGTGTATTCATACATTCATTGTGTTGTCTGTAATTTTAATTTGTTGCTGTCGCCAATTGGCTTCGCACTGCAAACGTTCGGGAATTATAAATTTCTTAATTGCCAGAGTTGTCGCCTGCCTGGTTCCTTGGTTCTTCTTGGATGGTACTGCTAGTACTTACTTCTAGGCCCATAAGGCAAATTTGTATGTCAGTTTTGCTCGCTAACAAATACCTTAACTCAACTTAATTAATGAGTTTGTGTCGGTGCGAACGTGCTGGGAAATTGTCAATATATTTGCATTTTTCGGCTTCGGTTTCGGTTTCGAAGTGGGTTTTTGGGCTTCTACCTATGCGTGGCGTTTGAAAAAGTTGGCAGCCATGCACGGCTCGAAAGCGAAGTGATTTGTGCCTGGGCCCGATCATGGGAATTATATTTGCCACTCTATGCCAGCTGAATATCAATTTGAATTTATAAATTATTGGCTTATTACAACTCGTTCAGCTGTCTGCTGTCTGCTGACCAAACGAATTTCAGTTCGATGCTAATTGGAACGTTATTTTGGAATGTTATTTTGTAAAGTAGAAAATGCGTAAAATAAAATGAAAACTGGAAAGAGCACGCCGAACACTACATACTCTTTCGTGACACATGCAGATATATTTTGTTTGCAGTGTGAAATATTATTATATTTTTTATAATACTCATTTTTGCTCGTAAAAAGTGTTTTTTGCAAAAAGAAGTTCTCAAATAATATTCTTCTTCTTGACCACCAAATTTATACAGTTATTATTATATATCGTCAGCTATTAAGATGAACTATTTTATGCAACTTATTCAACGTTGTTCGGTGCAACTGGAACTCGTTTGCCATGCTTGCTGTCTTATCAGCGTATGTGGCCAGAGTTACCTGCTTCGTTTAACTCATTTCATTTCGGTTGCGGCATTGGCCACCGTTAGGGGCACATGCGTCATCCTTGGCGACACTGGCGAGACGTTGGCTATAAAAAGCAGCAAGGCCACAGGAATTCTATGCACCGACTGGCTCGGATGGACAGCGATCAGCTGGGTGTCATCTCATGTCTGCCTCTCAATCGGTGTCCGAGTCTGAGTCCAAGTTTGACTCTGCTCTCGTCCCGTTTTCTGTGTGTGTGTCACCTTATCAATATTTTCCGTCGAGTAATTTATTGTGTTTCTGCTTGTGTCTGTGCTGCTTCCTTGTGGACCGCTTGCAACATGCCAACGTGCCCCTGCCACATTAACCATTGCCAACCTGTGCTGCATGTGTCGTTCAATCTCTCTTTGCCTGTTTGTGTGTGTGTGTTTGAACGTTTGTCTTAGGCCTTGTCACATTTTTATGGGTATAGCCGCCTTATGGCATCGATTTTTATTTTTTTCTTGCTTAAAATTATATATTCTTTCATTTTATTATTGCAGCCAGTCAAAAAGTATTCCGATCCGATACCCTGTGCGATAAACAGCAGCTCATCTAGGGCCTTGCGCCTTGCCTTGCCAGCCCTTGCCTTGCCTTGCCTTGCCTTCCCTTGCCTTGTCTTGGCCTTTTGTTTGAGCCATTGTTTCTCTCCGCGTGTTTAATGTATTTTTAAAGAACCTCAAAATTTAATAGACTCCATTCAGGTATGTATTAGAAACCATCATCATCACCATCGTCACCGTCAACGTTGCGCCCCATAGTTGAAGTGTTAATGTTACCAAAACACATCGCAGCGCATTTGGAACTTGGCCACATTTCTAACAAGCCCCAGCACAAAGACATAAAAACCATTTTCATTGTTTTCAATTAAGAAAGTTAATTATTTGATTATTATCAGCATTAATTGCATGCGCTCCGTCGTATTTCTCATTTCTCATTTCAGTATTCAGATTTCAGTGTCTAATGAGTATTTACTGATTACTTTCTGTTTTCCATCTTCAGATCAGCTGACACCCAAAAATCAAGAAAAGAAAAAACCGAACTTAAAACGAAAATTATATATTTAAATGGCCAGTTAAACTATTGTTGCATTGATTTCTATGCTCTTGAAATACGGCTTTTTCATGGAAATCGGCCATATGACAAAGGCAACAATGATGCAGATGATCTAAGGTATTAAATTAAATGGAAAAACAGGAAAATTGTTTGTCTATCGAATAGGAATTGTTGGATGACTTTGCTATTTCTTATAAATCAAAGCAAGTTTATAGTTCTTGGCGTGTTAAACTGCACTCATCCGAGCACCTTTGTCTCTTTAAGGGCCACACCACATTCAGTTCAAGCTCCACAAATTTAACTTACTCTTAAAGCTCACCCTGCCCGGGGATTATAATGGCCCAGTCCAAGCCCAGTCCGCCTCCACCTCCAATCGAAAAGCTTTGGTTATCCACTCCCTGTGCCATGTTCCATGTTCCATGTTCGATGTACGCACTGATTTCAGTTGCCGCCAACAATTTGTCATAATCATAAATCATTTCTGAGCGCTAAATCCAACGCCTAATGCAACCCAAGGACGATGAACAATGGCCAAGTGAACATCAGTCCAAGTCTGGGCGGAAACCAAAGCAGCGTATATTTCACAGCAGGATATTGGCCTCTAAATTACCCCGCAAATATATATAAAGGGCTGGCGGAAGGGGCTCTCGAATTGCCCAAAAATATTGTCAGAGCGTACATACATATATATATATATATATATATATGTATATACTTGTATTGTATACAAGTATGATTTTCAATTATATGAAGCAATGCTAGAAAACTTGTTTGCACATATGTCGTATCTCATCATATTATTTGTCAGCACAGGAGGATGTGCGGCCCTTATCCTTTTGTCCCCCTTAGTCTGCGACAGACAATTGTGCACACACACCATACACCCATACACACAGTGTCCACCCACCCAAACGGGGCACATTTAGTGGTGACAAAGTTTTACAAAAACTGCTGAAAATGTGTAAATGCATCTGGAAAAGTTTTGCGGGGGGATGGGTCAGGAAACCTTTTGAAGAGGAACCTGCTGCTTCCTTTTGCACACACACACAACACACAATTCAATTAATTGTGACAAATAATTTATGAAATGCCTTACGCATGTGCATCCACATACATATATATATATATAAAAATGAATAATCCATGTATCAAGGCGGATATATGAGGAATATGACAAGCATTTCCAATTTGATGCTGATATGCACTCCTTTGGGGTGGCTAACTAGTTATGTGTCTGCTCTGCTCAGCCAAGCACCCCTCCCCAAGCCCCGCTCGAGCCAACGCTTAACCCCTTTTGAGGGCTGAGAACCACAGTTTTAGTCAGTCCGAAATGGCTGAGTGGCATTTGAGCTTGTTTCGCACTTCGTTGGCTGTCACACTGGGATTGGGATTTCATTTGTCACCCAGTCAGCAACCAGCCAAAAAACGTTGACATGCAACACTTTGTTGCGCTTGAAATTTGATCTGGAATTCCGTATCGAACTCATATATCGTCAGATCTTTAACTTCACGGTCAATCATTGAAATTAGTCAATTAACTGATTTCCATATAGAATATAGATGATAAATCAATTGAAACTACCGTCTATATTTAGTCGATTATAATTGCAGCATAGTCATCAAGTACTCTTCAAATAATGGTAATTGTAAATTGATCCATTTGGATATACGTATGCCAAGTCTACATTTCATATTTCGTATATATATATATATATATATATATATATATATTTTGCCAGGACTGCATTTCTCGATATGTTTTCAACAAACAACGTTAATACTTTTTTGTACACACATCCAGTTAATTGTAACCAAATTGGTAAGCCTTGCTTTAGTCTAGTTTTTTAGTGAATATAGATCATAAATCAGTTGCAGCTAGTAACTGCAATTTGAAGTGTTATAAAAACACATTGTGTAACTCACAGGTAAGTAGCTAAAAAATTGTTGGGCGACAGACGAAAATAGATAACCTGCTCCCGACCATAATTTAAATGCATGTTTTACTAAAATCGCAAACTGTTGTAAACAGTTTGGATCATTAATTCGCTCAGTTCACACCAGTAAGCAGCAATCCGGTTTCACATATTCACAGCAAATCCACTCACTCTCACTCTTTAAGCGACACCTTATGTTCAATTCCAATTTCCAAACACCAGTAAAACACCCAACAAGCAACCAGCAGCAACAGCAGCAGCAACAGCAACAGCAACCAGCAGCAACACTCCACCAGCTTGTGCCACTTCATTGTAAGTTGGGCGTTGTTGAAAATCTCTTTATGACATATTTTGATATTTATTTATTATCTTGTCACTGTGATTTGCAACAACATAAGCTACTGCCACACCCCAAACTGGCAATACCCACCCTGACCGCAATCCCTCGAACGAGGGCTGCGAACTTCAGGGCGACTTCAGAGCTTCACTTGTCGCGTGTCGCCGAGAGACAAAGGCAAACAAAAAGCTGTCAGCAAGTCCTCCACTTGCCTCAGTTTTTAAAAAAAGAATAAAGTGAAAAGAAAAAAAAAAAGAATACTTGAACCAAATTAAATGCACACTTACAGAGAATAGAAGCAAATCCAAGTGGATTTCTGAAGTCTGTGATAATATTTGACCAGATGCGGCACTCCTGCGGCTCCAGTCTGAAATTCTGAGCTGAGCTGATTCTCGCTTCATTTTTTATGACATTCATATGGGGATCAAAGGGGATTTGCAAAGTTCGATGTGCTGGGAAATTGGTAGCTCTGCACGATGCTATCGCAAATCGTTCATTCGGCTTAACCCTAGGAAATATGAACGAATGTATCTTTCAGATACAATGTATCTGACACTGACACCGATACTGATACAGACACAGATACTGACACTGACACTGACACTGACACTGGCTTATGTGCCTAATTTATAGCATCGGTTGGCTGCCTCAGCCCACCTTGGCAGCTCCCAACTCAGCCCCCAATCTTCTCTAGCTCCGCGTACTTCTCTAATGAGCAAGTCGTTCAATTAACTGAGCACGCTGTGGGTAAAATGGGTGGCTTAGTGGGTGGCTGCTTGGGTGGTTGGGTGGTTGCCTGCCGTAGCGAGGTGCGGTGTAAGTAACAGAGTCGAGCTAAAATTCCTAATGGCAATTAGCAAAATTGCTTTATATTTCATGCGCCCATCGGCGTCATCATCATTTATGAGCGCCAGCGAGTGTGCGTGTGTGTGTGTGTGTATGCGGCTGTGTGTGCGTGTGTGTGTGTGTGTGTTTTCATTTCACATCTTTGCGAAGCTGAAGGCTAATTGAATTTTGACGTTGGCCGTATTTCATTAAGCAAGGGCAGGGCAGGGCAGGGCAGGGCTCGCTCAGACACGCATGTAAAAGGGATGCTTAACGCAAATGACTCCAATTTGTCAGGCTCGCATCCTTTGCAGATCCACCAACGACTCAAATAACTGCAATCGATGCAGTTTGAGGCCATGGCCAACATGCTCATACATATACATAGCTGAGCAAAATAGTCTGGTTAATTTTCGGCTGCAAAGGTTCCTTGTCCGGCTGCGTTTTCTTCTTCTTCCATTTGATTTTATTTTTACTCGTTGCCCGAAAAAGCTGAAAGTGCATCTGATTTATGTGCGTTAGAAGTTTCAACTTCTGCTCAGCCAAACACACACACACACACACACACACACATACGTCTGACTGCCATATGCGGTTGGAAAACAACAATAACAAGAACATCGGAGACTACAACAACTACAACAACAACGGCACGTAAAGCATTGGAAGCCAAAAGTTGTAGCGGCGGTAAAACTAAAATTCCATAAATTAAACCTGCACTTAGCTGAAATAATCCATAGCAAAATAAATGATTAAGACTTAAGAATATTTTTGTAATATTTGATTCATATTTTACAAGTTCGTACTTATTTTTTGTGATTTATTTAATGTGAAAAGGTTTCAATATTTGATTTTATTTTTTATGACAAAGTTTTATTTTTGCTTACTAAAAATAGTTCACAGTTTAAAATGCAGCTAATAAGTTTATCGCTCGCTTTTGATTAACAGAAATGTTTAAATTCTATTGTATTTTCCTCAGTGTGTAAAGCAGTGGCGAAAGCAGCGAATAGCAGTCGTCTCAATCGTGGGGCAAAATAAAAGTTTTGCCCCCAGTTGCTGATATAAATCACAGATCTTTTTACATAAATTTGTGCTTTGCCATTTGCTAAAGCGAATCTTGCTCCTTTCGCCTTGCGCCTTCTTCCTTTATATTCCTTTTTAGTTTTGCTTGTTTCCACCTGGACTGGAAACTAGTGGTGGCTAAGTGCAGGACACACACACACACACACAGCAAACACACACACACAGACATTGCATATCGCCAAAAATATGAAAACTACTTTTCTTTATTTTTTTCGTATGGGTGGAAATTTGGAAGCTAACGCGAGTTAAAGGATATGGCGCACTCACGGCACAGCCAGGACCAAGGCTCTGCTATTCATGTGTGTGTGTGTGTATGTGTGTATGTGTGTATGTGTGTGTGTGTGTGTGTGTCTACCGTTCCGTGTTGTGTGCAGTAACACGCTTGATAAAGAAAGAAAAAAATGCATATAAAAGTTTCAACTGCAATCGAGAAACTTTTGACCTTTATGCTCTCCAACTTCAACGCTGAACACAAATATAACAGCACATATGTACGTATGTACATACATATATATATATATAAACATCTATATAAAACATACTTGTGTATATAGAAAGTACTTTCTTCATATCCTGATGTGAATTTGCTGCGTTCACATATTGTTATTTAAAAACTTTAACAACTCATACAGATGTGCACGTACATATATAAACACATATATATATATATATATATATATATACATATGTGCAGACTATGTACAGATGTGAACACGTACGAGTTTCTACATTAAGTTAACGCAGATTGTAGCTACTTAGAAGTAGACTCAAAGTGAAATGTGGAATTGTTCAGTCTTGGCCCTTTGAACTTCTAAATACTTGACTAAATATATACGTACGAGTAACTGTATATATTTATATATATGTATATATCCTCTTTAATATATATATACCAAATAGGTATGTGAATATATAGCAAAGATGGTTACGCTCTTATGAAGTAGAGTTGAGATACTAAAGAAATTTTATCCCAGTGAATAAATTCAAAGCATTTAAATCGAAAAGAACTAAAAATGGGAAAAACTTCCTTATAAATATAGGACTTGCAACGACTTTCTGCTTTTTACATAATTAAACAGAACAATAACAAATAAACAGTAATTGTAACATATGTAATTCGAATACCGATTAGTGATAGATTTTTGCTAGTGTTATCCTTCAAATAAAGAAAATTTTACATTTATTTGTGTTCGATTTTTTAGATTTCAAATTTTATTTTACTTTAATTTATTTAATATTAGAATTTGTTTTTATATTATTGATTTCAATGATTTAAAGACTGACTGGACTGGACTGCATTAGGTGTGCATTAGGCTAGGTCGACTATGGTCGACTAGGTCGACTAGGCTATGGGTCTAGATCAAAAGGGGCTATTCCAAATACATAACTCAATTGGAATTCCAGTGGGTTCATAGATAGGTCAGTCCAGGCAAGTGTTGGGCAGAATCAGCTGCAGTGTTCTGGGTATTCTGCCACTTCCTCCTCTTGGCAGCTACTGCGGAAATCATTGCAGGAAATCTATATATACTGACAGATAGGTAGCAATGAGAGCCGACGCAGCTGCCTGGGTATATTAATATATAACTGCCACTGGACACACAACTTCGAGTCATGAAATATATTTAAGCATATTTAAATGAATGCAACTGGCAAATGTCGCCTCTTTTTGCCCCCTTTTTTTGTATTCAAATGAGCCTAAATGAGATTACATGGCAACTATGATGATGTTCGAGTTGATGATGACGATGATGATGATTAAGAGGAGCATGTGACTAGCGGTGGGTTAGTGTGGCTTAGTGGTGCTGTGGTGGCAGGCTTTGAGCCACTTTTAGCTGTTTGTGACTTGTTGCTGCATTCGAATTCGCATATTTCATGAATCAAGTGGCGAGCGAGTGTCGACTCGACTGTGTGTGCGAAATGTGTGACATTTCTTTAATTTATATGTGAATGCGCACGCGCAGTCGCCAGAGCAGCAAGTCCAAGTCCCACCAGCTCCAACCCAACCCCTAGCTCCGCTAACTGGCCAACCCCATCCCTCATTCCCCATTCCTCATTATGTCTTCTTCGAGCAATCGCACAACACGCAAGGCAAAAGTCAAAATACATTGCATATTTTGGTTTCGAAGGCAACAATTTATGGCCCACGCTCGTATTAAATAGATCATTTTGGTGATTCGATTGCTAACTAAGGTCTATGGATACAAATCCGGTTTCCTGGTGTACACATATATGTATATATTTATATATATATATATGTATGTATGTATATCAACGCATTGAGATCGAATAAATGTTGTTGCCTGGCGTCGAGTCTTGTAGCTGGTAGTCGATACAGATACGATTGCTTAGATGCAAATGTGCTTTAATTTGAATTCATTGGTTCGGAGCTTCTTGGCGCCGCCATGGGTTAGTTTCAGACCCCCCGACTCCCCAGCAGCCCCGCACTCCACAGCCAGCTACAGAGTGCTCTGCGACAAAAGTCGTGACTAATTACAGAAATTAAAACGCTGTAATTTAATTATGTATCTGCGATTTGTTATCGGTGCCGGCGGCAGTTGCAGTTGCAGTTACAGTCGCAGTTGCAGCCTCAGCTCTATCGTCCATAAAAAAAAAAACTAAAAACAAAAACACAACTCGTCCAGTTGCCTTCAAAACAAACCTTGCAAATGCCGGACATTGACTCAGACAACAAAATGTCTACAAAATGCATTTCATTTGCCAACTCAGACAAATACTCAGTGGAGTTGGAGGAGGAGGAGGTCGAACACTTAGTGCCTTCAGCTCAATGATTATGTATTCCCAATATTTTTGTATATTCAAAAAAGGATCTCTAAATCTCATAATGAAATCTATGAAAAAGTAAAACTCGGCATTTTAGTTTTTTAATTTGAGCCTAATTTGAAATTCGTCAGAAAAGAAAAAAAAAACAAGTTGCATTTGCATTCGAAATCGACAAGTGCTAGGAATTTGGCATGCAAATCTGGCAGGAATTTTATGCAGTAAATTGTTTCATTCACAAAAAAATTGCAAAATCATCTCCGCTGCTGCTGAGGTCGGCGAGCAAAACTAAACCTTCAATTGCTGCACAACAATCAACTTCAAACTCTGGGCGCATTCCATTTTGGATCGATTTCGAATATGTTGTTCCCCACAAAAAACTCAAAATATACAATTTAAATTACATGTCTGCTGTTTGCAGAAATCTTCTACTATATACGTATGTGTGTATACACACATTGATATTGATCTGTGAACCGATTTTTATTGCAACGTGCGATTTGTTGTTTGTTTTTATTATTGGCTGGTGCAGTAATTCGCGTTTTTCATCGAATTCGTCTCATTCCCGTTTGCCATTCAGCTACTTGCAATAATCATTAATCGATTCAGTTTGCGATGGGCATGGCATGCACAAGTATGTTGCACATACATGCATACATACGTATATGTATATGTATTTACGGCTTTTTATTGCAAGCAAATATTATCCTACTAAACAATGGACTTGCGCTTTCATTGAGCAACGCAACGCATTCATTCGGAAGCCAAACGCATTCGCAATGCTGAGAAATCGGAAAATCAATGTTGCGTCTTCTGCTAATTTGAAGTCCTTGTTGATCTGTGCGGATTCCAAAAACAAAATTATAGATGTTGACTTGAGATTTAGACCGTTGAACGCCTACGTTCTCTACTCAAGAAGTTGTCTATGAGAATTAATGAACATGCGAGTCAAATCAAAAAAAGCCTTAATCAAAATCCATTCCGCTATAAGTGGAATTAATTTAATTCCCGTCGGATTTTGAGTTTCGAAATATATTGGAGTATATATCAAAAATAATATAAAATAAAAACCAAAAAACATATTTAAATTCCTAAAAGAGATTGCAAAACAATAAATTAATATTTAAATTTATTTATTTATCGATATTAACTGAAATACATTTAACAATTAGTAATACAAGTAAGAGCAGTAGCAACTCAGTAGGGTCTCAGCTCTATAAATAATAATATTGATTTCGCAGCTAGTAAACTGCATATCTTAATAAAGTTATATATCTTTCGATGTTGGTGGATAACTGCCATCAAATTGATAATTATTTTTATAGTTCACTGATAAAAAGCAAATAATTGTGTTAACATGCAGCTTTAGTTAATAATTTGTTAAGATAGAGACTAGTTTACAACAACAGCCGTAACTTTACAAGTTTTGTGGAAACACAACAACAACAACAACAATAACAACAACAACAATGAACTCAACAGAAATAGCACCAATCACGTTTTGCGATAGGAGCTAAAAAATAAACACACTCATGAGAGTGCAAAGCATTTTGTTGTTATTTTGTAGTTGACACCAAATAAAATCGCGCACAACCAGCGAGCAGATGTCTTTTGTTTGTTTGGCTGGGATAGGCAACACTCTCAACTGTGCCCGGGTCTCAATGCAGTGTCTCGGTCTGAGACGGAGTCAGCAGTGGCTGTGTGGAGGGAGGCTGCTCTGTGTGTATTTGTTGCCGGTTTGCTTTCAATGAGTTTTTTTTTTTTTTTCGGCTAACTGTTGATTTTGTGGCTATTTGTATGCACGGTGTGTGTGTTGGCTCACATCAATTAAGAGGTGTGTCCGGGCCAACTCAATTAAGTTAGCGGCACTCACACACTCGTGCCGCCGTTTGACAGTTTAAGTTAATGTTGCTGCTTACACATCTTCCATAAGGCCGCACAAATCGCAATTGTGCAATTGGCCATAATCGGTGTAGAACGTTAGCTTGAAATTGAAGTTCAATTTCAGCCGTCGCCATTTTGCCGTTGCGCTGCAATTTGCTGCTATTCATAATAACTGGGCTCGCTACCACCCACAGGGCGGTTGTTAGCCGAGTACTACAACAGGCTACACAGGCCTACAACTCAAACCACCCGAGTTGCTGTCTCGACTCTCGAGTCTAGACTTGTGTGGCATGCAGCAGGCGGCAGGCGGCAGGCGGCATGCAGCAGGCAGCAGGCAGCGGTATCCGCGTCGCCGAGCTCCAATCGAGCCAAGCCATAGAAAATTGCTGCAATTTTATATTTACAGCAATTGGGCGCAAATGCGAACAGCCACAAAACAACAACCGCAACGCCAGAGACAGAGAGAGAGAGAGAGAGAGAAAGGGAGAGATAGAGATAGAGAGAGAGAGAGAGCTGGAGAGAAAAGTTTGCAATTGTTAAAACATGAACTTAAAAATACATAATTGCATATTCCGCCCGGAATCGTTTTGGGGCCGCACTCACCCAGATTTCACTGGCTCAAAAGCAAAACTCAACTCGGTCCCCAGTTCAAGTTTGGACGGACGGACGGACAGCAAACTCGTAGCTGACAAACAACCAAACACTCATACGTCACGTTGATTGCAGGCGGCGCACAGTGGAGCAAGATTAACGCAAAACCAACTCAATAATAAATGCCACAACGAAAAATTGGAAATATATTTTGCATTTATTCTTAAGTTAAAAATCAGTCAGATTTAAATTGAGATTGAATAAAATATGAAATAAATAAAATATTATTAAAATTAAATAAAATTAATTCAAAAATGTGCTGGACTGATTTCACATAACGGTAAGCGTTCCACTGCTTGTAAATTCGAATTATACTCACACATAAAAAATTTCCAAAATACCAAAATACAAAAAAAGAAAGAAAAACAATTCCACTTTGCGCTCATCTTGCCCGAGCGGGAGACGCGGAGAAGACAAAGACAAAATGGCAAAACGTTTTGCATCCGCAGCAACAGCAGATACCTGCACTCAGACAGGCACAACTTGCAGATACCCTGTAATCAAGTTTTTAGTCCACATTGATTGAATACAAATATGTAAATATAAGTAAATATATATATATATATATAGTCTCCGTTGCATATAGTTGATTTGAAGTGATAAATTTCATTGTGTATTTGTACTAATATACCCTCTTCAAACATTTTAATGTGTACAGGGCATAAAAAGAAAAATTCGAGGCAACTTTCATGACAAGCGAGTAATTTTGTTGTGATTTTTTGATTTGACCCAACACTCGCCTTTACAAAAAAAAAAAACGACAACACACACACACACAGGCACAACCACACACACACACACAACCACACACACATACACACACAGATAAATGCATATACATATATTGGCTATTTAAATTGTGCAATTTCTGTTTGGTGCTCCCCCTTTTGGTAATTCTCCGTCTCCGTTTAGCGTCCCCTGCTCTGCTCTACTCTCTCTCTCTCTCTCTCTCTTTCTCTATGAGGCTGTCTCTGTCTCACTCTTCCTGCACTGGCAACAAACAAAACGGCAATTATGCCGCGTTTTTGCTCCCAAATCAGGCGAAAATATATTTGAACCGCTTAGATTTGGCATTAAAACACGACCGGTGGATGGGGATTGTTGGGTGGTTGCATGGCTGTGGAGCAAAGTGGTTTGGAAATGGATTGATTGGGCTGCTGGGGCTGCTAGGGCTGCCAAAAGAGAGCGGGGACCCGCCTGCTGCCAGTAGACACGTCAACAACTGGCTGACTGACTGCCTGACTGACTGACTGACTGACTATCTGACTGAATGGCTATTTGGATTTATCAGTTGTGTTGTTCTCCACTGCTTTGGTCGCTGCAGTTATTTACAGCACAACGCAAAACGATGAATCGATGATTCCAGCATGAGAAATTAGATCGACTCAATGGGAAACCCATCATCAGCATTGCAGCAGTGGCAACCAAATACAACGGCAACCCGGCGGAGTGCAGCAAACAAATCACTGCAAATGTAATTGAGAAGGCAACTCAGTATCGTGTGGAGACTGAGAATTGGGATTGAAATTTTGAAAATTGCTGCTGGGATTGCGGGTATTATTGAAGCTGTACAAAACTGTACGCCATCTAAAACTGTAAACGCTGCTCTCTCTCTCTCTCGCTCTCTGTCTCTTTCTACTGGCCTAGAGTAAAGTCATTTTCTGCCTGGCAAAAATTGCTTGAGCGTTTTTCTTTCTGCTCTTTTGGATGTGTGGGCGGCAAAGCGATGCAGCCAAGCAACAAATCGCGTTGACTGCCACACGGTTCCACAATCAAAGCTAGTTGCCTCAACAGAGTGGCAACCACTCCCCCCCCCCACCCTCTCTCTCCGTCTTGGCCAGAGTAATCTGTTTGCTCGTTTGGTCAACGCCCTCGGGGGCGTTCCGAATTATGCTTCATCATTTTCCATTGGCAAACGCAAAGTTGCCAGCCAAGTTACAACTTTGACTCACATCTCAAACTGAAAACTTTGATATATCATATACATATACATATATCCGATAGAATCATTAAGTGCTTTCAGTAAATGCCTAACAAGCCATTGTTCTGCTCTAAGTGCGAACTTGGACTTTTATGGTGTTAAACTTAAAAAGAAAATGCAGCAATTTGCAAGCAGCAATAAATCTGGCATTAACTTAAATTTGTATAGAACAAGAGCTGAAGATTATTTCTTATCAATGACATTTGTTTTATTTAGCATGGAATATGGTTAATACCGGCGAAAAGTGTGCCGCGGCTAAGCACGCAAACACAAACATAAATAAATACGTTGCATGAGCGACCGCAAATAAAAACTAAATGCAATATGCCACACGAAGGAGTGAGCAAGCCCAATTAATCTGGCTGGGCAATATTATGATCGTATCGATTACCCAAAACACAAACAGTTGCAAATGACACGCCCACCCGGCGCACGGGCAACACGTGCCTCATCCAAGACAATGAGTATGTTGGCTTAAGGCGGACACAGCAGCTACTCAGCTCTGTCAACTAATCCTGTGCATAATGTTGCATAAATGCGAGCGCACGTCAAGATTCAGACTTGGACTCCAACTCCAACTCCAACTTCGACTTCGACTTCGACTCAGACTCAAATGTCGCGCGCTCAGCCAAGGCAGTCGGGCTGATAAGTGACCATATCCATATCCATCCAGTAGCGTCCGAATCTGCCGCCGTCAAAATGCAAGCGCAACTTGGCGGCGACTCAAACGGTGGCAGGCAGCCGCTGCCATTGTGTGTCGGCCAAATGATGTGCCAAACTGACACTGCCAGATAGATAGATACGGATACCCCCAAACACCATTAAGGAGCTTAACCAAGCGGGCACGGGCACGGACTGAGACGGAGACGGAGTGGAAGGTAACCCACCAAATGCATCGCATATTCCGCTTGATTTTTGGTTTCTGTGTGTGCCCAATGCCAATGAATCCGAATGGAATGGAATGGAATGGATTCGATTGTTGTTATTTTTATTTTGTGACAATTTCAGCAGCAGCACCAGCACCAGCAGCAGGAAATAATAAAAGTGCAAACAAATCGTTAGATTTTTCGTATTGAAGTGTTGGCTATGTTTGTCATTGTTGTTGTTTGGCATTTTGTCTAGTGGCACAGTGGCACAAAGGTGGCAAAACAAACGCACAAATGGCTAAACACAGTTGTCATGCATAAGTGACAAGGATTTACTTAAGGATGTTATAGAATGAATATGAACGATGGGAAAATAAATTGTAGCGCTCCAAATCTGAATTTAATGTGAAGAATTACAATTTTGAATATGTCTTAACAGATTTTCAATATTTATAATTAATATTCAATTTTATTTAGGTGAATTAAGAAATTATTCAAGTAAAATAATAAAATGTTAACAATATGAAAATATCTCTTTGAGGCATAAGAAAAGTCTTGAATCTAAATCAGAATTTAATGTGCAGAATTAAAATTATGAAAAGATTGCAAATTTTTAATATTCTTTTTCATTTATGTCCTCATAATTGACAAGTTGGCAATACGAAGATGCATTTTTTTGAATATAATATATAATTTTGAATATAAATTAATAAACATAAATCATTTAAATTTAGTGCTTTAAAAGACAAATTGAATTGAAGCCAAAATGTATATGTATAAATAGATGGAATGCAGAATTGTGTGCCGCAGAACAGTGCCACAATAAAGCGATCCGTATTTTACAAGCGTGCATATACTTTTCGAGCTCACTGTGAATCAGCCACGATGATGGCGACTCGACTATCTGTCGGATTGTGGGGCCCATTTACTGCTGCTGTTTAGAAGCGAAAACCAAGCCGCGCAATTTGTGAAATTTTTCCTTGTTTAGATTGTTGTGCTCTGTGTGTGTGTGTGTGTTGGTGTGTGTGTGTGTGTGTGTTGGTGTGGGTGTGTATTTTTATGCCTGCGATAAGCCGAAACAGCGACCATAACCATTCTCATATTATTTGTAAGGATTTTTGCATTTATTGCCAACGTTTTCCAAGGATTTAGCAGAGAGCGAGTCCCCAATCCGAATGAGGCAGCAATTGTATGTTGTAGTTGTATCTTAATAGTTATCAGGCTATTCTTGTTGTAGTCGTTGTTGTTGTTGTTGTTGTCGTTATTGTTGTTGTTGTTATTATTATTGTTGTTGCCGTTGGTGTTGCCATTGCTGCTTCTGAGCGCAGTTAGTTTGAAAATCTAAGCCAGTAACGGCCAACTTTATTTGGCCAGTAAATTTTTATGCCATTTTATAAGCAACATAAATGAGACATTTACCATTTAACCGGGTGTTTCGGTTAGTCTCGTGCTGTAAATCCATTAACGACCGACGCGTTAAGGTAAAGGCGAACACACAACTTGGCAGAGGAATACAAATAAAATAAAATGAAATAAAATACACGCAATGCGGTGAAACTATTTGAAACTTATAAATAAACAACTTAAAAACTGTAATCGGCAATTATACGCCACAAATTAACATGAACACCGCCTGTCAGATACCAGCAATAATTCAACTCAAACTCACAAACTGCCACAAAGACACCCCAAGCCAAAGGGTTGTTGCCAGGGAAACACATAAGGGATCGACGACGGATCGCAGGAGCCTCAACAGACATCTTCATGCATGCATATTAGTCGTGATGATGACAACTTGTGAACGGTCGAGAAATATCTTGAGTAATTAGCTATTGTCTGCATTTTTCAGAAATTACTCAGACATATCTGTCAACAGGGAAATTACTGCCACGAGTTGTTGAGAGGCCAACGAAATTTATTGAGTATAATTGTTCATATATGTATATGCATGTATGTATTTAAATTAATTTGAAATATATATATTTATGTGTATTCTAGTTAATTATAGAAAACGAGCGCTAACCTTGACTTTTAGCTCTGCCTATAAATATAAAAAATAAATATTTAAAATTTTGTCAACCTTTTGTTTTCAAACTCAATGAAACCAGTTAAAAAATCCATCACACAATTTATGTCAAAGACAAAACATTCACTTTAATGCACACACACACACACACACACAGTGGGTCTTTAAAAATATGACACAGCTTTGTCAACAAGAAATATTTGATTAACGACTAAAAAACCGCCAGCAAGCCAAAAGTGACCGGATAGCCGACAAGACTCACAGCAAAAGCAAATAAATTAAAGCGAAATAATATTTAAGAACACAACAAAAACGATGGGAATATAACAACAACAACAACAACAACAACAACAAAACTAGGCAGCAAAAATGTTGAATGTTAAAAGGTAATAAAAATATTTCCCTGCTGCTTCGCATCTGTATCCAGATCCAGTCAGCTCTGAGCTGAGCTGAGCTGAGCCAGCTCTCTTTCCAGCTGCTGGATAGGCTATCAATATTCCGTTTCGATTTCGAATTAAAAGATTATGGCGATAATAAACTTGACTAATCATTTTTATTACAATATCTTAACGTGGCCCACACTTGCACCGCTGTATTCGTAATTTGGTGATCGGAGCTGAGGGGTCCATGGCCTTTTACCACGAAATTTCAACGCTTCTTTTTTTTGGTTGGTTTCTTTGGTTTTCGTTTTATTCCCAGAACATCCATGGCATGATCATGATAAGCGCCGAACGTTGAAGTCAACACATGGCTCGGGTGGCCAAAATAAAAAGTCAAGTTTGTTTATTAATTTTTCATAACTTAAATACATATATTTGTTACTTTGTATACTTTTTATTTGTATTTCGTTCGCTTTATGGTTTTTCTTTCTTGTTTTTCTTTTTCTTTTCTTCTTCTTTTTTTTATCATTTTTTTGTGTAATAAATTATGAGACTATGCTTACAAACAGATTGAGATACATTTGTATCTGTATGATTTATGTGTGTATGGTAGTTTATGTCTGCCTGTCGTCGTCGTCAACTTAACTAACATAGACTAAGCTAATTAATTAAATGGTTTTGCGAAATTATTAGATTACAATTTATATATATATATATATCTTGATTTTTTTGTTTGACAATCGCCTTAAGTTGCACTACCAACTAAATTAACTATGAATGTTAAATATATCTTTATACTTTTGTTTAGTTTTGAATTTGTTGTATTTGCATTTGTTTTTGTTTTTGTTTTTTACAATAGTTTGCCAGTTGTTATAAGTGATATGGAAAGCATTTTGCATCAACTTGGCTACTCCAGCTCCAGCCTCGGCCAACAATTTAACATTTAGTATCACAATTTCTCGTTTTTTTCATTTTTTTTTTCATTTTTTTCATTTATGCATTATTATCATTATCAACTATGTTTTCGAAGCAAAGCAAATTGATTGGATTTATTGCGTGTAGTTTGTTCTATGTACAAGAGATTAAAAATAAGAACGTAGGAAACAAAAGCCAGACTAAATCGATAGCGTGTCATATTATTATTGCACATTTGAAATATATATATACTTGAATATGTGTGGACTTAGTTATCATATATCATATACACATAAATGCATATATATATATATATATACTTTATTCATTATTTATCGCCTATTGTTTAGTGTTTAGTGTTAAACATACCTTAAGATTAATTTAAATTCGAATTTTGATTTTTCTACGCCTTAGATTTCAGCTGATTTCGATTTGGATTTCATTTCATATTTTGTGATTCTGATTCTTTTTGCAAATATTGTAATTACACACACACATATATATACACATATATATATATATATGTATAATTATTGTTTTATTAGGTAATTAGCCTGAAACGCTATCAGTCTCATTTCAAAGCACTCCAGCGGCTTTTCAACGGCCTCTGTTAAACTGGAAAATTGCTTTTGATGCATCTTTGGATACGTTTCATGCCAGTTTAATTTAGTTTTATTTTTTATTTAGTGTGTGTCCGCCTGTCTGTCTGTCTGTCTGTCTGTCTGTTGCCTGCTTTCAATTTCTTTAGCATTTGTTTATGGGAGAGAAATGATGAAAGAACTCGCAGGCAATCAAGCATCGCGCCTGCTCCCCGCCCACACAACAAAATCAAATAATAATTTTGTGGGCAACAATTTATAAATTTTAAGTATTGTTTATGCGCTGTTTAGTTTTTTAATGTTTTTTATGGTTTCTGTTTTTTTTTTATTCGTTTTCGTACTTTTGCTCTTGAACTACCTTGTGTGTGAGGCTTCTGCTTCTGCTTCGGCCTCTGCTTCGGCCTCTGCTTCGACTTCGGCTTCGGCTCCGGCTCCGGCTCCGGCTTCCAGCGCAGCGCAGCGTTGTCGACACTCCTTTTGCTCCTCATCACAACTCTGCATGAGATCATATTGGTTGTTGCGAGAGTCTGTTGTCACGGCCAATGGCTGATTCATATTTGGATTGTTCTTCTCTATATCATCGATAACTAAGTTAATTACTCGCGTTCATCGCTCCACTCGTTCATCTGCAAGTAAAGTGATCAAATTTTGACAATTTCTATATTAGCAATTTCTATATTGCATTTTGTGTGTGCTTTTCGATAACAATCATAAATTCATAAACTGAGCAGGGAATAATGTTTTGTGTAGTGTTTGTGTTGCATTGGAAGACTTACATACTTTACAGCTCGATTCCTGAAGGTCTCCTGCTCCATGTCGCGGATCTTGTGTGTCAGCATGTGCTGCTTGAGGTTGCCCTGCAACAAAATTAAATGAGAGAGCAGAAAGAAAGGCGTTAGGTTATCCGATTTAATCGAAGTTAAGAATGTAACTCTTAAATTAAGTTCACTTCAATATTGAAATAACATTTTTCTGTACAAATCTATAACAAAAAATCATTTTTCATTATATGCAATTCATTGCAAGAATCAGAAAAATAAAAAAAATACCTGCAAATATTATTCTGATTTTTGAATTTTAATTTCTACTGATTTGCCATATTTTAGGTCATTTATTATTTAATTATTATTATAATATTATTTGACTTGAATAAACAATCTTACAAAATGTGATAGCATTTTAATGAATATATTTTGATTATAATGTTGAAATTTTACTATTCGAAATTCCTTTGGAAAATCAGCAAATATTCTACCTGCAAATATTATATTGATTATTTTACTTTCCGACGATTTGCTAAATGCTCATGATTTATTTTTATATTTTTTAATTTATGCGTTGGTTTTTGTTTATGTAAATATTTCAAATTTCTTGGCGGTGGAAACACTTGTTAATCCCAAACATGATTTATTCATTCTTTTCAAAATTAGTTTGTATTTTTGTGAATATATTTAGATAATGTTTTCAATGTTTCTTTATCTTAAACTCATTCAAAAATTCTAAAAAAAATACCTAAAAACATTTATAAAAATATTTATATATATATATATATATATATTTTATTCTGCCGATTTGCTAGATTATAGTTCATTCCTACGACAAAAATTGTGTGTCGGACTTACCTTAGTTGTGAAGCCGCGATCGCAGATGTTGCACTTGAAGGGGCGCTCCTTGGTGTGGCTCCTGTAGTGAATCTCGAGCGCCGAGTGGCAGGGGAATGTCTTGTAGCAGATGCCGCAGGTGGTGCTGCCCCGCACCCCGCTCAATGCCAGCGGATTGAATGGTGCCGCTGGCATCACCGATTGGGCAATCTGATTCATGGCATTGCACATGTTCTGCGTGGTGGCCGGCGGGAAGATGGGCAGATTGGGGAACATGCCGAAGGGTGGTCGGGCGCCGATCAACGGATTGGGCTGCCCACCAACGGGCGGACCGCCAGGTGATTCGCCGGCACGCGTCGGTGGCTGTGGCGATGTCTGACGCTGGGCAGCAGCCGCTGCTGCAGCAGCTGCCGCTTTCTGTTGCACTTCCTGTGCCTCGCGACGCAGTTGCTCCTGATGCTGATGCAATGCGGCCGCATGCTGCTGCATCTGATGGTGATGGTGTTGGGCAGCCGCTGCAGCTGCCACCGCCGCCTGTTGCTGCATCAGGTGCTGATGCTGCTGCTGCAGATGATGCTGCAAACCGGGTGGCAGGCAATCAATGCCCACAGACGGCGCCAGCTGAGAGGAGAGCAGCTGCGAGGCAGCGACGGAGGCAGAGGCGGTGGCGGAGACGGAGGCTGAGGCATTGGGACTGCGCGCAGGCGTCGACTGCTGGCTGAGCGGACTCACCGTCTTCTCCTTGGGCGGGGAGGCAAGCGGCTGCGACGGGGCAGCAGCAACGGCACGTGGCGTCAAGTCGAGCGCGCCCTGCGATGCCTCCGAGACGGAGCGCACCGGCGAGCAGCTCGGCTTGGGCTGCGAGCTGGGACTGGCGGGCGCGGAGGGCGAGGCGGAAGCGGAGCCAATCGAATTGGGATTGCTGGCCGCGGAACGAGGACGCGCATGCTGATGAAGTGGATGCGTATGTGGATGCGGATGATGACTGTTGATGTTGACCACTCCGGTGGCATCGATGCGCAGCTTTTGTTCGAAGAGCAGCGACTTGAAGTCGTCGCCGGAACGCGGACGTTCGTCGCCCAACGCCGGATCATTGGAGAGATGATCCGAGGAAGCGTCATCGAAATCATCGCCATCACCACAGTCCATGTTGTCGTCGAGATCACCCTGCGACGACTCCGAGCCCAAGGCGCCATTGTGTGCTGCACCCGACATGCCAGCAGCTGCCGCGCCCGGATTATGGCTGCCCGGACCACCGCCCGGCATGGCACCAAAATGGAAAGCAGCCGCCGCGAAGGGATTCATAAAGTGTCCAGGCATCATGGAGGGCGGCGGATCACGTATCTCGGCCGCCTGAATCTGCTCGGGCGTCAGATCCGTTGGCTCGCCCGTGTGCAGCCGGATGTGCTGCTGGAGCACCAGCGCATTGGAGTACTTCTTGTGGCAGACGGGACACTGATGGAAGTTGCGCATCGGCGGACGAATCTTGTGCACAGCCATGTGCGTCTTCAGGTTGCCCTTGGTGGTGAAGGCGCGTCCGCAGATGCGACACTTGAAGGGCCGCTCGCCCGTATGGGTGCGATAGTGCATCTGGAGGGCGCTCTTGCAGGAGAGGACGCGATCGCAGACGACGCACTGGTTGGGGTCGCTGATCTTCTTGTTCTTCATCAGCTCCTTGAGCTTCATCGTCTCCGATGTGTTCGACACCTCGATGAAGTTCTCCCACGAGTTGTCGTTGCTGTGGGGGCGTGGCAGCAGCGCCGCCATCTCATGCTTGATCGGATTGAAGAAGGGCGAGCGCGGAATGTGGGCGTGAGCATGGCCAGCTGGCGAACGGATCGGCGAATGGTGCTCAGGGGAGAGTGTCTTTGTGGTGAAGTTGAGGGGGAATCGCTCGGCAAAGAAATCCTCGCGATGCGGCATCGTTGGCGGCAATTGGCCAGGAGTCGGCAGCTGATCCAGATGCGAATGGGAGCCGGGCGAGCACTGGGCGTGCATTATGGCTGGTGGTTGGATCGGTTGCACCACCGGCGGATAGCCGGGCATGTGGGAGGCATGATGATGATGCTGATGATGCTGATGATGCTGCTGATGATGATGATGGTGCTGATGGTGCTGATGGTGATGATGGTGTCGCTGCATTAGTGGCGGAGTTCCAGACACTGGGTCCGTGGGCGAAGCTGTTGGTGTGTGGCGATTGGAGGATGTTTCCTGTTGTTCCCGCTGCTGCTCCTGCTGCTGCTCCTCCTCCTGCTCCTCATCGACGCGTTCCTCCTTGATGCGCACCTCCAGCGGCAGCGGCTCTGGCTCTGGCTCCAAGTCAGCGCATTCGGCAGACGTCGCTGCCGTCTCCGGCTCCGTCTTCTCCTCCTCGAGCAGTTCCGCCTTGACGGGCAGCCGCACAGCAGTCATATCGTCATCATCATCTTCCTCCTCGTCGTGTGGTGAACTGGGACCAGAAGATTTGCGCAAATCTGTGGGCAAATCCTGACTAACCTGCTGCTGCTGCTGTTGCTGCTGCTGTTGCTGCTGTTGCTGCTGTTGCTGGCTGTGTTTGAGAGCCGCGCCCAGTCCCGGCATCTGGGGGAAGAAGGGATGCGGCAGTCCGGCCGTGCTGCCAGCCGCTGCTCCCAGGGACTTCAGCAGCTCCATGGGCGGACGATAGAGGCCCTGCAGGCCGGGGAAGGACATCGCTGGCGGATGAGCGGACGTTGAGCTGGCCGGCGCCTGGCCGGATGCCGGCGCTGGCGATTGGGTGGGTGAACTGTCCGGCGACATTTGATCCAACAGCGGCGGATGAAATTTGTCCATGTGCTCGGGTATCGGTGTCGCATTCATCGGCACATGCGGAAATTTCTGAGCGTGGCGCTGGAAGTGCACCTTCAGGTTGCCCTTGGTGGTGAACCGACTGCCGCAGACGTTGCACTTGAAGGGTCGCTCCCCCGTATGAGATCGTATGTGGATCTGCAGCGCCGAGTCGGAGCCAAAGACCTTGCCGCAATACCGGCAGCGATGCTTGAAGAAGGGCTCGTTTCGTCCCTTGCCCTCGCCGCACTTGTCCCCGAACGCAAAGTCATCGGCCATGTTGTTGGCCAGGATGCCCTGCGAGGCCGAATCGAGCACTTCCTGCGCCCGTTTCTGCAGCAGATCCAGGGAGTTCGGCTCGGGCAAATCATCGTGATGCGTTATGATGCTGGATGCCAAATCGTTGCCAAAGGGCAACGGCATATTCTCCATCTCCTTCAGCTTGGACAGCGCATCCTGTGCGCTCTCCACCGGCTGGCCAAAGCTCCTAGCACCAGCAGACTTGGCGCCGGCATCTTCGTCCCGCTTGCGCTTCAAAGAGACAGCTGGTGACGAGGAACTGGGCGAGGGGGAGGCGGAACGGGAACGGGAACGGGAACGGGAATGGGAACGGGAATGGGAACGTTCGCGCAGCGGAACTCCCGCATTGATGAGGTGCTGGCGCGCCTTGGACTCAGCCATGCGAGCCTCGGCCTTCAGTCGCAACTCCATGTCGGCAATGCGCTCCTCCTCCTCGTAGGTGTCCGTTTCGCCATCCTCCCGCTCCTCGGGCTCCGCATCCTCGTCAGCGTCGTCCTCGTTGCTCTGCTTGACCTGGTTGAGCGCCAGCTGCGATTGCAGCTGTTGTATGAGCTGAATCTGAAAGAGTTGCTGCTGCTGCAGATTGAAGAGCGTTTGCTGGAGGAAGGCCAGCTGCTTCATGGCCGCCTCGTTGTCCGCACCGGAGGCGCCATTCGCAATGGTCTTGGCCGCAAACTGGGCGATTGCCATCTGCATGTTTTGAATCGCCTCCAGGGTGACGGGTGTTGCCCCAAATTGTTGGGCGGCTGCAGCGGCTGCTGCTGCTGTTGCATTGCTGACCGGCGGCGGCGTCGCTGGACTCTTCTCGTGCTCCGCCTGCGGCATCTCCACATCCACATCCACATCCAGTTGCTTTGGTGGCGCCTCCATGCTGGATGTGGCGGCGGTGGGTGAATTCGGCAACGATGAGTTTGAGTTCGCGTTCGCGTTCGTCTCGTGTTCCTCTGGCGGTTTTGTCATGACCTTGACTTTGTTGTTATCGTTATCGTTATCGCTATCGTTGTTATTGTTGTGGTTGTTGCTGCTGCTGTTGTTGTGATTGTGATCCTCGACAGTCGCATCGGTCCGTCTATCGACTTGCTCCACACTCTCCACGCTCTCCTTCAGCTTATCCGGCTTATCCTGTTTATCCTTTGTATCCTCCTTATTATCGGCAACTTGCAGTAAATCCCTTTCGCCAGCCAACTCGTCGTCGTCGTCGCTGTGGCGCCGCGGACTGCGGCTTGGGCAGGGACTGTTCCCAGCACTGGCGCTGGCCGGTGTCGCCGTAGTCAGCGGCGAGCAGGCGCCATTATCTTCCTGATCACTTGCGATGTCTGTCAATATAATCGACATGAAATTATATATATACACATACATATAGATTAGCATAGAATCGAAAATCTCAGCAATTTATTCATCTAGAAACACAACAAATGAACTCTTCAATATTTTGCCAATCAAATATTTACTCATGTCTGCCACAAGTCACACTTTTGAATGGGAATTGACAACATGAATTTCAATCAAATACATCTCAATTTATCGAGTTCGCTCCATGAGATTTGTTGACATAACAAATATAATAATACACAAATAAATAAATACAGAATATTTCTTAATTTTGAATTGGAGCAGTTTGATTTATAGCTGGAAAAAATACAGAAGTAGTCATCGCAATTGAGTTCCATTTGCCATTAAATAATATTTCTTCGAATTAGCCAATTTGTTGACACACTAAATCCATTTAATATGGATAAAACGTGTTTGGTTTTTGGGCATATTACTTTCATCTTTTTTTGGTTTTTAGCAATATTTATTGAAATTTGTGTTTTGTTAAAAAAAGTTGAAATAGTTTGGGTATACAATAATTTATAATCCAAATTCTTATAGTCCTGTAGATAGGCGTGAATGTGGAAAGAAGGAAAGATGCAAAAATCGACTCGGCTGATCGAGAATATATATATTTTAGTTGGTCTGCGATGCCTACTTGTGCCTGTTATGCTTTTTTTCAATATAAAAATCAAGTAAATATTAACTTGAAGCAAAATATTATTATAAACATCAAAATATAAAATAAATCAAATTTACTCCAAACTCGTCGCTTTTCTGCAGCTGTGCTGCGGGGATATATAATATGTAAGTATTAGCTATTTGGCAGCATTATTTGTGATAGATTTGTAATACGCTTGCTCCACTGTGCACACTTGACAATGATAAACACAACAAAGGCTGCAACTGCAACAACAACTTGTTGTGCTTGGCAGTGGCAACAACCAAAATAGACAACGCGACTGTTGGCAGCTTGCTGCCTGCCTGGTTTACCGGCAAAAGACGCCCGCAATTCCTCTCCACAACCCACTAGCCTGCCCCCCCCCCCCCCCCACACACACACACATGCAGAGTGTGTTCCTTTTGATCTTCAGTTTCGATGCTGTGGCTGCTGTTGCTGCTGCTGCTGCTGACCATTGCCTTGTCGCATATATGACTTAATCGCCAGCAATTGTTGATTGCAATGCTGCAATGTTGCTGGCTGTTGTTGCTGTTGCAGTTGTTGCAGTTGTTGCTGCTGTGGCAGCTAGCTGAATGCAATTACATTTCTTGTGCCACAATCGAACCAGTTGCACACCTCCCCCTCCTGCCAACAAGCTGCTGCTCTACCAATTAGCAATTGTTGTTGACCAGCAGCTGATGCTGCTCACCTGTTGCAAGCAGTGTCAACAAAGCAACACAAAATCCGACAATTGCCGACGGAAAACGAAAGATAAATAATTAAGAATCAAAAATGTATCTCTAAGTAGTATGTAAAAAGCGGCCAATTTGGTTCGCATGCGCAGCGGCCATAAAACATAATTTATGATAAGTAAGAGCAGGGCCAGTTCAGGCCAGGCCAACAAACGAGATAAATCTCCAGACATGGCTCGATTGCCTTGCTCAGCTCGATACTATAATAAAGCATATTTCTGCACAAATCAAAACGAGTCGAGCGAGTTTTGCACCAGATACACAGACACAGACACAGATACAGCAACAGCAACACAGCCACACAACTGGAGGCAGTCAGATACTTTTGAGCAGCTACGTTTTCGGTGGCTGGCTGCTATCAGCGCCATTTGCATATCGATCGCATCAATATAATTATAATAATAAATAATTATTATTATTCCTAATTCGAATATGACGCTGAATGCTTGCTGGTTGCTCATTTGGTATTCGATTTGTCTTTTTTTGGTCAGCGTTTGTTTGACTCGCATAAGTTGTGGGTTCTGATCAGGATTATTATAATTAGAACTGATAAACGAACGTTATTTCAATTAATACACGTTGGGTATTATGTGGGCCATAAAGTGTTTTAGCGATCGCTTTGTCCGCCTGACAGCCGACCATAAAAAGCAACAGCAAATCGGAATTATGATGGCCATTAAATTGCCAGGCAATCGAGCCGAGCAATTGCAAAGTCATTTGACAACTGCCCATAAATTCGTTGGCCACATTTACAATATGTATAAACGCATTTTGTGTTTGCGGCTAACTCAATTCCCAGCGCTTTTGTTGTCCTCCCTAATCAGCACCTGGTATTTTGGCCAGCTTCTATTTTGCAAGAAAAATACACCAAAAATGAGTTTTGGACTGTTTTTCAAATATTGTTATGATAATCACACATAGACAAACACACATCTATATATATATATAGATATATTTAAATGTATGTAAAATGTGTGGACAGGAAATTAGATTTCCTTTTATTTATGGAGCAGACTAAAAAATAAATATAGCAACGAATTTAGCTCAATATACACAAGGGACAATGAATTGAATTGTGTACGATTCAAGGTGGATTAAGTCAAGCCATAAATTGATTTCTGCCCCGAGCACTAAATTCAAATGACACATACACACACACACACACACACACACATATATATATATATGTATATATATATAAGTATTCACCATAAATCCGCAGAGTTGGCAGACTTAAAGATTAGGCGAAATCATGAGAAATGATGCAGCTTCCCATTTGCCACTGTCAAATTATGTTTGCAACAAATTATAATACTTGTTGTTCGCATTTTAAATTGTCATTTCAACCGCACACCCATCAAAATATGTTGTTGCAACAACAATAAACAACAACAAACATTTCACGCCTGTTTTTTTTTTTTTTCTTTTTTTTATATCTGACGGATGTTCTCGCAGCGAAATTTTACTTCCAGGTCTAAATTTAGTTCGTTTAGCTTTGAAATGTGGAAAGCAATAAAGAGCGAAGTCCATGTGGACCACTGAGTTAGATTAAATTAATTAGTGCAGTTGTTAAATCAATTAATATTTAAATAGTGTGCAAATGTAAGCTGTCATTAATTTTGATTGGTTTTATTTTGCTTATGCCATGCCACTGCCACACGCTGCATAATCGTAATAAATTGAACTTTGTCAAAATTGAACGCAACTAGCCGTCGAGTGCTGAATTCCCATTTGATAATACACAGCGAGAAAAATAGCAAACTTAGCTGAAACATTTTAAGAGAAGCATAAGCAAAGCATCCTCAAATTTATTCCAAATGCAATTAGTTGGCTTTCAAGTTAGCCATTATTAATTTCAAGAAGACATTTTTAAAGTTGTAAATATTTAACAAAAAATATACATATATAACAGTATATCGGCAAAATTAAAGAGCTGCAACAAAGTTGCAAGGAAATTGAGCTTTGGTTTGGCTCTCATATTCAATATGCAAATCAGGCGGCCAACTATATATGGGGTCTAGCAGTGACCCAATAAGTCAACGATTTTCCGCGATGTGAACAAAAGTAAAGGCAACAATATTACAATATTGACGAACAGACAGACAGACAGACAGACGGACGGGAAGACGCATTATTTTCTAATCGGTGCGGATTGCACGAGTTGGGCTGGGCATAAATTGACACCGCGGGGCAAATTGGATTTCATGTCTATGAAATTCAAGCATAAATAAACATACGCAACAAAGTAACACAAAGAGAAAAAGAATACACAAAAAACTCAAAAAAAAAAAAGGAAAAAAAAGAAAACACAAAAGCAACGCATAAATAAAAATAATTAAATAATTAATGTCATTAAGTTATGCGCATTGACTTTTCTGCTGCGTTCGGGGGGTTAACAAAATACAAATGCCAGCAATAAAAAATCCAAATAAAATTCATATACACACCAAGTACACGCATGTGTGTATGTGTGTGTGTGTGTGTGTGTGCATGTGTGTGTGTGTGTGTGTGTGTGTGCGTGCGTACATAATCCATATAAACTATATGGAAATTAGCAGCAGATTTATTTTTTGCCGTTCGACTGCCAATTTCGCGATATATCTCAGATTTATTGTGCAACACAAATGGACTAAACATTTATTAATTCTGAGCAGCAGCAACAGCAACAACAACAACAACAAATTGAAAAACAAACATTTTGAGTTATGCATTTCAATTCTACAAAATCTGCTTTATTCGCTTTTAGCATTTGGCAATAAAAATACAAATTTTCATCGCACCAAAGTTGATTACAATTTGTACACAAAATTTCCATTCTTTTCTTTTCAAGGTGCAAGAAGTTTTTCATCTCTTCAGTTGTCAATGTTTGAAAATTATATAACTCAGGTTAGAAAGTCGATTTACTAGTTAAGCACAAAGAATCCGAATTACTGAACCAGTTTCAACTTAATCAACGAATTTATCATTTTTGCCCAAAAACACACACACACAAAACACTCGCAAACGAATCAAATTTATGTTGAATATTAAAAGCGTAACTTGGAATTGGGCATTTTCATTTGGAAATCGGTTCTTGTTTCTCTCGATGCATAGAAAATGCATGCAACATAGTTAATAATTATTAGTGTGGCGTGTGGCGTGTGGCGTTTGAAGATATGCTTTAATATATGCAACGCACCACTTTGATTATTCGAAAAAGCAAATTCATAAATTGCATTTTGTTGAATTTTGTGTCTCCAGTTTTTTTTTTTTTTTGGTTAGCGATAAAAAGTTTTTAAGTGCCTTTCTGTCTCCTTTTGTCTTCACATCTGACTCCCTCTCTCTCTCTCCATCAGTCTCCCTCTCCCTCTCCCTCTCTCTCTCTGCCTTGCTCTCTCTTTTTTTTTCTTTTTTTTGTGATTATTCCAATGTGCTACCTTTTATTGTCTTTGGTCATTTTTTGTGATTTTGGTTTTTTATGACAAATCGAAAATTGATGTGGAATTGCTGCTCGATATGATTTAAGTATATGATTGCATATGTATATATTTATATATATATATATATATGGAGAGTCGTAAACTTGAAAATTATTTGAGAGCTTTTTTTTGTTAATTTTTGAGGCCTTTTAAGGTTTTGAAAGCTGCGGCCATTTGCATTTGCATATGGCAAATGAATCCATTCGAAACGCACTCAAACGATTCAGCTTCAGCTTCAGATTCGATTCGATTCGATTCGTCTTCTGCTGGGCTCAATTTAACACCACATTAATTAATTAAATACAGAATATACAAATTCGGTTGTTTGTCTTTTGGTTTATGATTTAACGGTATTACTTTCGAAATCGGCCACACAAAATTATGACATTAAAAATAATATTTACATTTTATGGCTTGTCGCTTAGGGTTCCAATAAAGTAGTTAAAAAAAAAACAAGAAACAAGAAACAGTAGTTCCCAAAGATAATGAATAACTAATTGGCAAATATCTCGATTTTCAAATATTAAATAGTTAAAAAAAAAAAACAGTAGTTCCCAAAAAGCTTGGAGTTGAGGCGAGGCAATAAATGACTAAATTAAATTTTCAAATTTGAGCATAAAAATAGCAGAAGAAGAAGAAAGCGGGGAAAACTCACCTTTTTCGGCGCTTCTGGCGCGATCCTTCAGCTGTTTGACAATGCCATATTTAACGGTACCAAATTGTATCATTTTATTTATGGTCTCCTGGTGATTATCCTTGAAGTCACTACGCATTGCACACAGAACGTTTTGCAAGTGATTTTTCATCAAGAATTGAGAACTTTTTTTGTATTTCGATTTTACGATTTTTCATTTAGCACAAACTGAACATCATTTATGTGTGTGAGTGTGTGTCTGTGTGTGTGGTGTGTTGGGTGTGTGTGTGTGTTGGGTGTGTGTGTGTGTAGTAGTAGTAGTTGTAGAATTTGTGTTTGTTGTTTTTGGCGCCAGTTGGCCAAAGAAATTTGAACATTTGTCATGCGCCCAGCACGCGATCCATGCTGCCCACTGTCCTTGTGCCTGTCTCTGTTCTTGCAACACACGACTTTAACTTAAATATCGGTTTTGACTTTTTTCAATATTTGATTCTTTTGTTTTTGTTGAGAAACCGATAATATTTAGATTTATTGGCGCTTGTGTTTTTGCCGACGGCTTTTGCAGCGCTTATCGATAACAAATCACGTTGACTCTCATCTTCAGCACATTGATCAAACTCGGTTGCCGATGCGGATATATATATATATATATATATATATATATATATATTTATTTATATATATATATATATATATGTTGGTATAGGTGTGTGTATATATTGTTATGAACACTTTGACGCAATCTGATTGGAAACTTGGCGCACTCGCTAAAAATATTGTGGTTCGCAACGGGATTTATAATACATATGTATTTATTTATGTGTGTGGCAACAACTCAGTTTTTGGCTGATACTCGCTGCTCTCTGTCTGCGGCACGAACGTTCAGCACGCGCGTCAAAATAACACTGACACAAAACACAAACAATATCGCTGAGATACTTTCAGCCACACACAACACACACACACACGCAGCCACACACACACACACACACACACACACACGCAGACGCAGACACACACGAGCCGCTGTCGTCGTGTTCTGCTTCGGGCAGCGACGACGACGCGACCGGTTTACTATCAATATTTTTACATGCATGCGTGTTTGTGTGTGTGTGTGTGTGTGCAACATTTTTATTATTACTGCCACCAACTGGCTTATCCTGACATTCATTCAACCTACCCACCTTCCACACACACACACACACACACACACACTCATATCTGTGTGACGCGCACTCGCTCACATTTCATATAATTTTTCATACATAAACGCTCTCGCTCCCACTTGCACACACACACCCTCTCCACACACACACACACATACACAGACGCATATTCCCTCTCATCATAACTTTTATTAAATTTTAGTTGTGTGTCTCGCTTGCACTGCTGGCGCGCATTTGTTGCTGTTACTGTTACTGTTACTGTTGCCATCAACCTCACACCGCAGCGTGCTCAACTCACTCTCGCTCTTGCTCGCTCGCTCGCTCTCTCGCACATTCGCTCTCGCTCTCTCTCTCGCTCTGTCTAGCTCGCGTATGGAGAGCGCAGGATGCTCTGCTGCTGCTGCTGCTGCTGCTGCTTTTACCTGTTTGCTCAACGGACATTTATGAAACTTGTTCGAAAAATTATGAGACACTCACACAGACACACACACACATACAGAGAAGTAGTGCTGCTTGTGCTGACTGCGCTGTCGCTGCTGCTGTCGCCGCTGCTGTCGCTGCTGCTGTTGTCGCTGCTGCTGCTTCTGCTCCTGCTGCTGCTGCTGCTTTTGCTTCCTTCCGTTTTCTGTTGGCTCTCTCACCTTTTCGCCATTGTTTTTTTTTCGTTTTCTTTTTTTTGTGCATTTTTCTTGGCATTTTTAACAGCTTCTTTTCGCTCTCGCTCGCTCTTGCTGCTGCACTTGCGCGCTCTCTCTCTCGCTCTCTTTGTTAATAATTTATCATAATTCATACAGCACCTCTACCCCCACCCCCTACCACCCCTACCCCCTCTCTTCACTCATGCTGCTTATAAATGTTCGGCCCTTTTATTGATGCCATCTCGCTTGCACGCACGCCTGCGCCCCGACCATGTGTTGCGCTCGCTCTTCTGCCCACCTCTCTCGCTCTCGCTCTCTCTCTCTCTCACTCTCTCGCTCCCCATCTATCGCTCTCGCTCTGCCTCGTGCGCTCTCCCTCTCTCTGTCTTTCGCGCAGTTATGAGCGCCGATTGCTTCTGTTGTTGTTGTTGTTTTTTTTAATTTCGGCTTTATAAGATTTTCGGTTCTTTGCTATTGTTCGCCCCCGACTCTCACCCATTCGTCCGTCTGTCTGTCTGTCCGTCCGTCTGTCTGCTTTGGGTGCTTCGCTTATTCGTCAATTCGATTTATGTGTGAGTGCGTGTGCGAGTGTGTGTGTGTATGTGTTGAGTTTTATGAGCCATTCATCAAAATGTTTGGTTTCCTGTTTCATTCTTTGTTATTTTTATTGTTTGCTTTTTTTTGTTTTTTTGACTTTTGGCAACTCCCACTTATTTTTTTTCATTATGTATTTATTTTCATGTTTAGAATTGCCATTCGCCCATTTTTCATTGTTTCGACGGCTTTATCGATTTATTTTCAACTCAAGCCCAATTTAAAAGTTAAAACTTAAAGACCCCCCCCCCCCCCTCCCCAGCTCCGCTCCTCACCCTCTGCTCACAACTGTTTGCCCAAAACATACACAAATTGTTCAAATATTCATTGGAATGTTTTCAATTGTGACTCAATTTAATTTCAACACACATCTGGCGATAAGTTATTTTGTTAATTTGTTGTGAGTTCTGTTTTGCCATAAACATTAATTGTTTTGTTTTTTTTTGAAAGAGTTTTGAGCAGTTGTCAAATTGTTTTCAAATTACTAGCTTAAGTTTGGTTGAATTAGTGCGCCAAATAATTGATTCAAAATTTGTATTTATTATTACTTGACTCATAAGCAGTTATAAATCAGAAAGAAACCAGCTTTAATGGATGATCTCATGCGAGTTTTGAAAACCATTTGTGAGTTAAGGTTTTAGTTAAGAATGCTTTTAATGACTATTTAGATTAATTGCTAATCTATAGCAAATCTATACACATAAACATAAAAGTAATATAAATAAATAGTATATAAATAATAACAATAAAAATACATATAAAATAGTTCCCCTTTCTATAAGGAATCATAATAAAATATGTAAGTGTATAAAATAAATATGTTAAAAATATATTTAGAAAATTAACATTAATTTATTAGTTTAATGACAACTATAATCAGTCTACACCAAACAAATCAAACAAAAAATACATAGAGTAATAAATAGATTAAATCATTTTAAAAATAATTTTACTTATTTCTTTATTGGAGAATCATGCTGAGAATCATAATCATGCCCGATCATCCAATAGGAGATCAACAGATATATAATAATCAATATTAAAAGTAAAAATGAAATGATAAAACTATTGCTGTCTCTGTTCAAGAGGCAAAAAGTCAAATTCGTCAAAATGGATGGAGTAGGGGTGGGGTTGAAAGGGGGTGAAAGGGGTGGGGGCGAGCAGTTTAGCCGAGTGAGTGTCATAAATATGGCCAGAAAGTGCCAAAAGTAATATAAAGCCCAATGCGAGGCGAAGAAAATGCAAAAAGCTGAAGGAGTAGCGAATATTAAACGCATTTCAAAAAAGAAGCAGAAGAAAGCCAACGCGAGACGAGCAGCAGCGAAAGAAGGAGCAGAGAAGAAAAAAAAAAGCGAACCCAAATCCAATCGCCACCTTGCGCACCAGTAAGAAAACAGAAAACTGAAAACGGCGCACTCATAAACCAACAACAAGAACAGCAACAACAACAACAACAACAGCAAGAAATGTACGCCTCCTACCCACTCATATCTCTCTGCTCGCACGCACGCGTCTCTGCGTGCGTGTGTTGGGTGTGTGTGTGTGTGTGTGTGTGAGGGCCAATACATAATTCATAACGCTCATATTCGCTCATTTTGCGTCGCTGCTGCCGACAGCCAACCGTCGTCGTTTATGTAGCTGCCCTTTTCATATCTGCCATTATACTCCAACCAATACGCCAATACAGCGCACACACACACACACACACAAACACACACACACACAAACGCGCGACGTCAAGTTTTTGATAGACTCTCATAATCATAACGAAAACAACAACAAGCAGCGCTCATTGAATTCTTACAGGTTGCCAGCCGCCACGCGCTCTCGCTCTCTCTCTCTCGCTCTCTTCTTGCTCTCAATTTCGAATTGTGTCTGCCTATTTCTGTCACTGTCGCCCGCTCAGCGACCATGCGCTGTTAGTGCACTCAGTCTTATACGCTGTTAACTGTGTGTGTGTGTACGCGCGCACTTATCGAAAATGTTAATGTTAAGCATACCCCGCCAACTGTTACACTTAACATGTGCATGCTAAGCGTACATGTGTGTGTGTGAGTGTGTGTGCATGTGTTTATGTGTGTGTGTGAATCGTCAGATTTATTTGTTTTTTTTTTGTTTTTGGCATTTTTTAAAAATCCATTAGCTCATAATCATAAACAAAAGCGCGATTTTTTATGGGCCAAAAAGCGACAAAAATGGCGACAATAAAAAAGTCATTAAAAATTTTAATTCGAATAAGAATCTATAAAAAAAATAATTTGATTAAAAAATGTGAACGGAATTTGAAAATGAACTGAATAAAATGCGATCTTTTTAAGGCAATCAAATACCCTTTCCTACACTCTCTCTCTCTCTCTCGCTCTTAGCGCAGGATCAATAAGAAGAGGAAGAAAAGCAGGCATTTTCAATGATCTTGCGGTCTCTTTGTGGCCCTAATTAAAAATCAAACTCAAACAAAATAAGAAGAAGCAGAAAAAAAAACTATGCACAAAATGCAAACGAAAATAAACTAAAAATTCGAAAAGACAAAAAAAAAACGGAATTGCTTCCGCTCGATTTAAATTTATGCAAGCGGCGGTCTTGGCTCAAAGTCCTTAAAGGACAGCGAGACAGAGGGAGTTGGAGGGAGAGGGAGAGGGAGAGGGAGAGGGAGAGGGAGAGGGAGAGTGCAGGCGATCTAAAAAATAATAAAAAGAAATGAGCAGAAACACTTTCAAGTCGGGCGTACCTGACTCGACTACCCTATAAAATAAAGTAAACACAATTTGTGTGTTTTGTGTTGTGCATTTTGAAATTTGGTTTTTCTCGCCAAAGGATTTTCGTGTTTTCCATTTTCGTTTGTTGCAACCGCTTTTTTTGTTTCGGTTTTCTTCACACTTGTCTCTCATAAAAATTATGCCAGTTATTTGGCTAAAAGGAAAAGCCGCACGAACGCCTTTGCCTCAGTTCTCGAGACGTGCCACACAGCCAGGTTAGGGGCCGGGCCAGGGGCAGGGGCAGGGTGTACAGTGGGTCTCAACATATAAATTTGCTTTTATGGCCACGTCTTTTGGCCGTCTTTGCTTACGTTGGAATTTTAACAATTTAACAAGTTTTATTCGATTTTAATGTTGACCATTTTTGCCGCCTTCATTTCGTCTATTGAGTCCAATGCTTTGTATCGCCCCCACTCCCTCACCCACTCCCCACTACACCCATTGTAATTAGTATGCGTTGCATGTGCCCCACAAATTTCTATCAAAACGCACTCATTTCAATCGAGACGCGAGTGTCGCGCTTCATGTTTGCTTTATGAGACTCTGGATTCATTTCACCGCTCTCTGATCTTTTTTATATTCTACGATTCAGTTAGGGGCAAGGGAACGAGCAGGGGTGGCGCAGTGGTGGGGGAGCAGCTCTACAAGCCGATCTGCATTTCAAGTAGATCGTAACTTGAGACTCGGACTTTAAAGATTAATTATTAAATAAATATTATTTTTATGGTATAAAAGATCAGTTCAGATATTTCTACAATATAAATTCAAATAAGTTAGAGTGTTCCAGTCGAGAGTGCTCGACAACTTGTGAATACATATCAAATTTGCTTATTTCAGTTTGTTTTCAATATGAAAATCAGTCGTGACTGACCAAATCTGCATTTCTTGGCCAATCTTTCTTCTTCGTTCTTCTTCTCATCAATATTTTTTTAATTTTTTAATTTTATATATTTATTTTTCATTTTCATATTTATATTCATTAAATGATTTCTGTTAGCCCAGAAAAATATTCATATTTTGCCATTTCGTTTGCCTAACTAAACAAACTGTGTAGAAAAATAACTAAAAAAATAAATTAAAGTTTTATATTATTTTCTTATACTTCTTCAACTATTTTTGGTGCTTAGAACTAGTTTAGGAATTAATTAAATAATTAATTGACTTCAACAATTTGGAAATATCAAAAACCAACAAAAATCCATAGTTAGAGTGTCTGCAAAATGAAATGTTTATTTAGCTGGCTCCAGATCCAACTAAATAATATATATATATTTTTTATTATTAAAAGAATTAATCAAACAAAAAACGCGTCAAGAATTTGTTTTAATATTTTCATGCTTGACTTATCAAGTTTTTTCTTAGTTTAATTATTGCTCTGCATTAAAGTTTTTGACCTGTGTTTACTTAGTCATATGTATCTAAGTATCTACGTTTCTTATGCATATATACATATGTATATATATATATATATATATGTATATGTATGTATTGGGCATAGAGCGACTTTTAATATCTTTTGTTCACATGATTGTTTTGGGTAGAGTTCATCAAATGAAATTGCCCCTTTTGAAATGTTTAATTAATCAGCGGACTTCATCAGTAGCCAAATGCCGAAAACCTTCAAATGATTTAAGGGAAAAACAAAAACAAACCTCGAAAACATAAAGCTGTCAATCTGAAGCATTTATGGACTAGCCGAGTGTCCTTTAATAAACTGAAACTGCAATTTGAACAACACTTTGGAGACTCGAGACTCGTTGCTCGATTCTCGATGCTCGATTCTCAATTCCCGATGCGAGAGACATAAACATTTTTATAGAGCGACATTTAAATATTGTCGCCAGGTAAACGAAACCGAAACAGAAACTGAAACTGAAACTGAAACTCAGACCGAGTAATTACGCATAAATCAGTGACTGGAGTCGACTCGACTCGAGGGTCAAGCGCTGAAAATGCATACTGATATCTTCATAGAGACACACACACACACACACACACACACATGAGTCGATCAATATTTCATTGATACGAGCGTAGGATTCAAAGGAGGAAGAGATAACAAAAATCCAAATGAAAAAAATAAAAAATGTCAACAACTTTTCGAGGCTGGGCCATAAATTCGAGAAAACCCGCAGCTGCCCCTTTGCCAGGCAGTTTGGACGATATTAAAAAGGATTTCCTTTTGTTTCGCCTTGGCCTAAACGCCGGCCAATAATAATTAAAAAATAAAATCGAGAAAAACAAAAACTCAGCACAAAAAAAGGAACAAAAAATAAGAGATTAGTTTGCGCGACTATTAAATACCCTGCATAAATAAAATCGGTGTTTCTTGTGCGATTTTGATCAAGCTTAAAAGTTAATCAGAAATCGATTAATATCGATACTTGCGCAATTTGTGCTGCTATCGATAGACTGAAATCAATTTGATCTGCTTGGGGCAAACCAGTCTCAGACATGTCTAAATCACAGCGACTGCTAATGCTGATCAAGAATATATATCCTTCTGCCTCTGACATATTTTAGGGTATATAAAAAAGGAGAAAAATTGGACTCGGGCTATTTTTTACCTGCCACACTTGCGGCTCTCAATGAAATGCAGACAATTGGCGACAACTTGACAACGCATCATGAAGGTGTGTGTGTGTGTGAGTGTGTGTGTTTTAGGGACGAGTGCAAGGACGAGGGTGAGAGCGGGTCCTTCAATTGCGCAATCGCTGCAGGTACGACACATATAAATAAAACCAAGTCGGAGAATCGTGAGGCGCCGCTCAGCTCACAATTCACAATTCACAATTGCGATAAGCAGGCAGTGCCACAAATGGGAGCGTTGTTTTGCTGCTTTCTGTGTGTGTGTGTGTGTGGCGCCACTCGAGTCCTGCGGATGTCCTGTCTGCCCAACTGAATGACTGACTGACTGACTGCTGCTTGACTGCCTTTTGCGCTCAATTGACCCAAAAATCGAATCACATCATTTGAGGCAATCAAATATTTGCGACCGCAACTTGCCACCAAGTTGCCGAGGCAACTGCCCTCCCCTCTCCTTTACATGCACGCATAATTTGTGAAGTGCTCCTCAACGGAACTCAACTCATCAATTCATCAACTCCTCCAATGTTCGCTTCCTTTGTCAATTGCACTCACTTAGCGCGATTTCTCTCCCTCTCTCTCTCTCTCTCTCACACACACACACACTCTGTCTCTCTCTCTCTCTCTCTCTCATTTGTTGCATTTATTTATTGCTGTGCAAATTATATTTGCACAATTTTCAACAGGCGGCTGTTCAACTCGAGTGTTGTTCGTTTTGATTGCGATTCCGTCTGCTGCTGCTGCTCCTGCTGCTTGTGCTGCTGCTTCTTCTGTTGTGGCAAGCCGCACAACATAAAAAAATAATAATGTTGACAGTTAGCCGTTAAGCGTGGACAGGGGACAGGCAGAGGCACCCCGCCATCCCGCCCCCTTTTGTATTTGCGCAATTTGAGCAATTCAAAGAAGAAATCAAATTCAAGTCAAGCGCTTTTCATTAGGCAAACATAATTTTGACAGCGTGATCAAAGTCAAATTCAATCAATACAATTGACAATGCTCGACTAAACGTTACTCCTTAAATCCCCTATGGATGGATAGATGCTTAAAGATTACCAATTTTATCACAAGCTAAATTAAATACTCGGAATACTTTGAGGATCCACTTAAATATAATATCAATCTCAGTTCTAGAGAGTCCATTTGGGATTATAAATATATGAATTTGTAAGCTAAGTTTTTGTTGAAGTAAAAATATGAAAATAAATGAAATGAATGAAAACATTTCATTTAAATATAATCCAAAATTCAACTGATTTTCCCTGATCTGATCTCAGGGATATATATATATATATATATATCTGTTTATCGATGTGTGCTCAGTTGAGCAGAGGCTCAAAAAGGTTGAACGCCCCTTTCGTGAAAGTAATTAAACTCACAATTAGGTTAACGCAATTAGTCGCAATTAGAAACAGTTTTTAGGAGTTTCGAGATAACAAAACCTTCTCGATATTTCTCTGTTTTGAGGCAATAATAATTTTTAATTGTAGCATCGATAAGTTCGCGTATAAACAAAAGTGTATATCGAAAGTTTTACGAGCACGAGATGTGTGAAGGATAATGCAGCCTCGGGGCAAGCAGACACTTGATGGGCGCAACCAGGTAACGCCAACAGCTACACATATATATATATATATATATATATATATACATATATATACAGATGCAGATATATATGTGTATATTGCATCCTGTTCGCTGCATTCGACGAAAGGATAAAAGGAACCAGAAGGCTATAAACTGAGTAATGTTTATGGCCAAAAGGCCAAAAGGGTCGCTGATCGCGCATTGTGATGTCTGCTCTAAATGTAAACCAGACAATTTATGTTCTATTATTGGTAAACATGCCCACCCGTCCGCCTGTCCGCCTGTCTGTTGTCCGTCTGTCCGTCTGTCCCAAGGCCAAGGATGAGCTCGCGTCTCTCAGTGGAAAAATCAAAATTTTATGATCATGTAACAGAAATTTCTACGGGTCTCCTACCAGTTGCGGAAACATTTGAAAAGCAATAAAAATGCAACCCCATAATGCACACACACACACACCACACACACAGACACACACACACACACACACACACACACACATTTATTTATCTGCGTGTGTCCATACACCGAAAACTGGTGGCATTATTACCAGCGAAAAACAAATATCCATAAAATCGTACGCTTTTCATCATCAAGATTTCAAGATTTCAAGATTTCAAGATTTTTTCGAGATTTTCAAGATTTTCGAGTTGCACGCGTGCATTTTGTTTTTCTTGTGTAAAATGTGTTTCAATTTTCTCGAGTTTTATGCGTTTTCTATTGAAACAATGAGACAGTGATGATGAGACTTGGGAAACTTGTTTCCGTGTGAGTTCCACCGATCAAATTATTTATGTATCTTCGTGCCACATTATTGGTTTTATTATGCAACGATTGCGGTTCATTATCGCCCCCTCCAACTCCAGATGCAGATGTAGATGCAGATGCATCTGCTGAAGTTGCAGTTGCAGTTGGCGTTGCAGTTGCAGTTGCAGTTCACCTTGCCCCGTCGATCGGTGGCAGCCAGACTAGTCAGCAGTCGACAGCCTTTACGACTTGTAATTGATGTTAGTTTTAGCATAATTTATTGATGCATTTTACGGCTTCATTTGAACCCTTTTAATGGCCCAAACGTGGCCAGCTATTCGTCGGAATCAAAAATTATGATATTTTTAAAAATTTTTATGACCAGCGCCTGCGGCACCACAGAATGTGCTCATATCCCTATCCACATCCCTATCCCTATCCCTATCCCCAACCCTCTCCCATCATCTTCGATCGGCCGCAATATTTATGGCATTTGTGTGGAAACACTCGCATTTCCCATTTTGGGTGTCATCATTGCAATGGGGTGATCGCATACATCCATAAATATATATGAATATATATTTATATATGTACAAGTCCACATACATGTACATAAATTCAACTGCCAGCAGACATTCAAATACTCTCAGGTTTTCACATTTTCCACACTTCAAGTTTTGATTAGATTGCAGATGGAAATATGTTTGTGGAAATTGACTTTCATTTCATTTCTTTTATTAAACAAAATCTGACAAGAAAAATAAACAATTTTAATAATATATATTCAACAATAATAAATGGAATATTTAAGATTTCAAATATTAAACAATTTGAACTTTATTCTCAATAGAAACGATTAATTAAAGCACCGATTTGAAATCCATTTCTAATCGTTTACAGACTAAAATTTAACTAAAAAATAATACAAATTATTTATAGTAATAATAGATTTAATTTTGTTTATTCTTAACTAAACGAACTCTTGGAATATATTTTATTTTTTAATTTATTTTTATTTTATTTTATTTTGTTTTGCAGATCGACTTTGGATATGTTTTGCAGTAAATTAAAAATAATTATTAATAATTTAAAAGTAATTTTTTAAATCCATTAAAAATGAGAAAGGCCATAAAAAAGCTGTGCAAAAGTATTATTATTATTATTAAGTATTTAAGTATTATTAAGTTTATATATTCCGTGTCTGTCTGTCCGTCTGTCCGTCTTTATGATCAAGTCGTGTTCAGCAACTAAAGGAGCTAAAGACTCAGATTTGGAATATAGTTTTTGCATGCTCAAATAAAGTCAACTCCACTTTATAGATAACTGCCCCCGTTTCGCAAGTATCGATACATATCGATTTCCGATAACACTAATATATGATATATGCTGTAACTGGAAATTAAAATTCATCGCATATTTGGCAAATCAAAACTGATTTTCACTTGCCACTAAGCTTTTCCGTTGAGGGCATCTCTCGACTCAGTTTTCTTAGTTTTTTGTTTTGCAGGTCAAAGATGATCCCTTAACCTAATCTTACAGCGATCTGCTCCCATTTCGCACGATAATCGCCTAAAAATCAACTGCAAATTTAAATGGAACTTTTGAGCATCAACAACAAAATTGCGAAGAATTTGAGCAGAAGTTCAATGACAATTATATATGTGCACCACGAGCAACTTGCAACTTGACATTGAAGATGAATGGCGCCGTGGACAGTTGCCCCTCGCCTCACCACTCACTGTGTGTTTGTCCCAATGGCATTCCGAAAACCCGTTGCTTAAGTGGCGCTTAGACGGTTTTGTTGACGTTTCCCGCAAACGAATTCGGGCATTTCTCAGCCACAATTTTGGCGTCGTTTTGAGCTTGGTTTTTGTTTTTTTTTTTTTTATTGCTGCTGCTTTTTAATAAGTTATGCGGCGTGCTGCGTACTTCTGGCCAAGTTGCCCCATGGTCGATGCCGTTTTATAATGTGCCCGTCTTAATATGATTTTTGTCCCCAGCAAAGCAGCGGACATACCGCAAATTCCAAAATGCAGCATTTAATTCGGCAGTCGCCGGGTTCTCGGATGCTGCCAACTATTGCTGGGGGGCTTTGGGGCCACTTGTCAAACCCTTTTGGCCGTTTGTCAAACTGTCATATGCTTGTCGCACGCTGGCCAATGTGGCCACAAAAAGTGGACGAGGCGAGGCTGCTGCTGGCCTGCAGATATATTAGCTGAAATTTTAATTACCGGCTGGAGTTTTTTTTCAGATTTTTTCTTGTTTTTTTTTGGTTTGGTTTTCGCATATTTTCCATGCGCTTTATAAAAATTTAATTGATTGATTTATTTTGCAGAGACAGTTGTCAAGCGACAGTTTGTCAGAGATCTTTGGCTTCTGGCCCCGGGTCTCGAGTCTCGAGTCCCGAGCACTGCGGTAGTTCAGGCAGGTAGGTGGTCAATGAAAAACTTTGGCATTTAGTGCGGCTTTTGACAAATCAATTTCGCATCGTCGAGCAGGGACGAGAAACGGGACGGGAGGGGAGGAGAGCAGAGAAGAGAGACTAAAGCCGAGCTAAATGCTCGGTAAACTGTCTCAATAGTAACGCCCACAATGGGAACGGTACCGGTACTCCTTCTAATCCGTTGTACCCAGGCACAGCTGGATCTAACCCGGACTCTGCAGCAAAATGGGTCTTTGTTTGTTGTCCAGTGTCCGCCTCACCGCATCTTGCCAAAGATTCCACACAAACAGGATCAATCAGCAACAACAGCGCTGATCCCGAGGATCATGCGCGAAAATTAGTGCAAATTTAAAGGTACTGGAATACAGGCAGTACCGACTGCCGACAGCCAACTGCAGGTAGTGCCTCTAAGCTTGACCGCTCGCTGACCGGAAAATCCGATCGAAGGGATTATAATTCTTATCCTTCCGCCCATTGTCTGTGTGCGACAATTAAGGCAAATATTTTGCGTGCTAATTAAGCATGGCTCAAATCCAAACTCAAACTCAAACTCAGGCAGCATTTGCATACTGCGCATCGGATTTGCAGCCAATTACCCTTTTTGTTTTTGCCAAAAAGGATGTGGCAGTGGGCGTTGCAAGTAGAAACATCTCTCGAACAGTTCCGGGAACTGAAGGACAACCCGTAAAATATATTGTGCATACAAACACATATCACAGTCGTCACGCTTCACTCGCAATATGTCTGTGTAAATGATATGCAAATATTGACAGACATCATTTTTCAATATTTGAGCGTGAAATGCTCTACGTGGCCGGGTTGAGCAAAGGAGTCCAAATGCTATTCAAGGCCAAGATGAACCAAATTGAGAAAATGTTCGAGGTCATTGCAAGAGTGCAGCTCTCGAGCGAGGTAAATTTAAATATGTATATTATATATATATATATATATATATATATATATATATTTACATGTTGATTTTTGAGACTGCAATCGAAAAGCGAGGAAAAGAAACAACAAACTTGAATCAAAGCTGTTTCTGATACTTTTGAAGTGTGCTCAGGGTGCAATGGATCTGAGCACAGGCATCTGCTCATTGTTCTGCGGCTAAATGTATCTTAATTTATTTGTATATCTGCGATTCGATATAATATCAGCCCAAATCAATCTCGAAATAAAACCGGATTTGCATCTAGAATACAAAAATGAAACGTGAACCAAATCCTTTGACAGTTGACATCAAAACTCGCTTTTAGCGATGACTGAATAATTTTGTGTATTGTAACAAAAATCGCAAAAAGAGCAAATCATTTATTTCAATTGTTAAATTACTTTAAGAGTTTTCTTTTCAGTTCTTAAACATGAATATTAACGCGAAATCATAATCTACAAGTTGCATTCAATCATTTGATTCATCTTCTTCAATATTGACAGCGTTGTCACTATGATATTTGAAATATTTCTATAAGCTATATATATATATAAGCACATATAATATATACCGATAAATATTCGCTTCCTTTTTTGTGACAACGTTCCGGAAAATACAAATCATCTTTGCTGGCAGTTAGCGGGGATCGCTGTCAGTCTGGCGATGACAGGATAACAGACAAGTCATGGCTGGCTGCCCCAGCCCAAGCTCCGGCCTGAGAGGACATGGAAAATATGTTCGCAGGATAATAGACGCTAAATAGCGGCACGCGTCGCACATTTTCCGGCAGCAAGTCGGGCATATGAATATGGAATTTGAAATGAGGAAATCCAGATCGAAATCGAAACAGCAAAATAAATGTTGACTTCTTGTTAACAGCCAACAAAGGGACGAGGGGTGATGACGGATAAGAGGACAATGCACACACTCATTATGGAAAATAATTTCATAACTCGCGGGGAGTCGAGTTGCCGCCACCCTTCGCTCAATGTGCGAACGGACGACGGGCGACGGGCGACATGCAACATGCGACATGCAACACGCAAACGGTTTGCGCCTCTGCTGGTGTGGCTATAATTTTATGAGCGATTTCATTATTAATATGTTACGTAAGTCTAAAAAGGGGCAACAGTCGTCAGCCTTGGCGTCGCAACGGCACGTGGCACGTGGCAGACAGGAAGGCGTTATGTTTACATTCAGTCACTTGCCCACCACTTGCCACTTGCCACTGGGCGCACTGCGATTTAATGAAATGATTTCGTGGCTAATGTAAATATTGGTTTTCGGGCTGCTCGAAAGGATTCACGCTCACGCCCACATGCACAGTTATTAAATGGGGGCAGGCAGCGTTCCTCACTGATTTATTGATCCGAGCAGGAAGCAATAAAAAATCTCAGTTGCCGGCGACAAATCAAATTGACTGCAAAAACCAAACTTCTTCAAGGCTGCAGAGGAATAATGCACAACTTTAAGATGAACTCAATAACAAACATTCGCCTCGCTCCCTAAATTGTTGAGTGTAAGTGAAATGCGAGTCTTGTGCCCCTCCAACCCCGACACACCGCCCTCCTCTTGCTGGCCGAGCAGTATTTTGTTCTAATGTGGCAACGCATCTGTTGCCGTTTCATTTTCATTTCGAATTCATTTTATTCAAGTGCTTTCATTTTCACTTTCACTGCGACTGCAGCAAACTCTGGACTGGCCTGGCTCCCCCACTCTCCGCTGCTCACCGCTCCCCACCCTGCTTGCCACATCTCACAAACAACCCCCTAGCCCAGTCTGCTCAGGTTGGTGGCATGTAAACAAGGAAGCGTGGTGTAAAATGTCGCTGGTGCCAATTGAACCTTCTCAAATGCCTTGACTCGAACTGGAGCTGTTGCTCTTCCAGCTCTTGCTGGAACTGAATCTGAAACTGAAGCTGTAGCTGTAGCTGGAGCTGGGTCAACAAACTGTGCTGCGACTCTCACTCGCTGTTTGCTCCCCCAAAAACTAACTTCAAGTCAAATCGATGCTTTTCCATGTTTGCCCTGCCCATGAAAACATGCCAATGTTTAAATAGCGTGTGTCTCTGCCTCTCTCTCTGTGTGTGTGTGTGTGTGTGTGTGTGTGTGGGTGTGTGTGTGGGTGTGTGTGTGGGTGTATGTGTGTGTTAAGGATATATGCCAAATGCATCGCAACTTATTTGCATTTAAGAAGAAAGAGAGCGAAAGCGGCCAAATACATATTTGTGTATATTTTATTCCTTGCTTCTACTTTTTAGGCTTTAATTGTTTTATTATTTATATAAAATTATTATGATTATTTTATTTATGTTTTTTTTTCTTTTGGTAAGATAATTGTAAGTACATTTGCGCCACAATTTGAGTTGAAGAATTTTAGTTTTTTAAAATGCAAAATTTATGCTTGCCAAAAGCAATTTTTGCTTAATTAAGCAAGGTTTTGCAAATTAAAAATTAATTAAAGCTATAAATATAAATATAAAATAAATAAATAAATAAATAAAATATAACTGTTTCTTTTTAAATATATCAAATAATTACAAAAATATACATTTTCAACAAAGTATGAATAAAAATAATTAAAATTTTCTTAGGATTGTAATAATTGCGGAAAATAAAAATATATAAATAAATAAATAAATGTAAATAAATATAAATAATAAAATATAATTGTAAATAAATACCGAATTGTCGACTCTGATGACAAACGTATTGATCATCATATTATGTACCCTCTCTGCCCATTTTTGACATGTTTGCTCAAAATAAGGGCACTTTTCGGATGTATTCAACTTCTTCCGGATTATTTGAAAATGCAGTATAAATCAGAATGGATTCATCTGCGTGTCAATTAGTCATTATTAAATGTGGAGCCACGAACTGGTGCCTGGAACTAAGCGAGAGTTGAGTTAATTGGGCAACATTATGAGTCTATCACGTAAACTGGGGAAAGGATTAGTTTTAGAGTGCTTTTTGGGCAGCCGAGCAACATTAGCGTGGATTACACTGCGGATGCGCCGCGCCGCATCTGAGATGCACTTTAAAAATAGAAGTCATCATTAGTTGATGAAATTTATGAGAGGCAGCCAAGGCGAGACACCAGAACACCAGAACAACAGCAACAGCGGCAACTGCCGCGGCACGTTCCAAAACAATTTAGAAAATAATAAATGGCAAGCATAAATTAAATTATTGTAATATTGAATTTTGTGTAAGCTTTCAAATGAGCCGCCTAAATTAACCAAACTGTCAACTGCGCCCAGTGCACAATTAACGAAAATCTGGTGCCGTTCCCCAAAGACTTTGCCACCAAAAAAGAATACAATTTGTCTGCCCCCGTCGAGTATCTATTCTGGAAATATGGAATGAGGAATGTCAAAAACGCAATTATTTATACAAACTGAAACATTTGAGAATCAATTAGAAAATGTGGCAACGCATGGCGCATGACTATTCCAATCTTGTGGACGGGAGGACGGGAGGATGGGAGGAGTCATCCTCAGACTCTGCCTCTGGCTGCTGCCTGCTCCTTCTGGTTGCCACTTTGTTTATCCAAGCGGCACAAATGAAGTGCTCGACGCATCTCGGGTCTCCGGGTTGAAGTGTTGCAGCCTGATTGTCTGCATCAAATCGGGGAAAGGCCCAGTCTGTCTGCCCCTGTCCCTCGGCTCCCTCCCGCCCCCCTCATAACGATGTCAATGACAAATCACGGACGCACGTCAAAAATCTGTCCTGAAATATTTGAGCTGTCAATTTGCTTCCATTCACATCTATGTATGGACAAGAGGCCCCCAAAAAAAAGCGACCAATTCTTGTCGACTTCGTTTCTAAAATTAGTTATCAAATATTGTTACAAATGTGTTGATTCTAAACAACTGGAAACTAATGATGCTGCCCCGCAGGTCTGCCTCAAGTGGATGCCAGCAATTTATGCATTTTATGAAAGACGAGGGTGCAGCCAACGAATGCAGTCAATTAAACTGCAAACTAAATCACTTCAATACACAAATACATATCCCAAAACACATTACTTACCCAACAGAACACAACCTATGCCAATTGCAACAACTATACATACATATATATATATATATATATATATATATACATCTTTATATCTTTATAAGTGAAGTTTTCCAATATAAGATAAACTTCAATTTGTAAACTCAAGTTAAGAATTTAAAACACGATTTCTACTCAAACTTTGTGTCACATATTTGTATCAAGTTCGTGGTCAAAAGTCAATGTCAAAAGTCGAGCATAAAAGTCGTTTTTTGCACAAATATTTGTTTGAATTTTTGTAAAAAAAAAATATTTCTTTTTCACTTAACTGAAGCACATTCCAAATAACTTGAAATGCAGATGTACTTATTACTCATTATGTCAATTGTTGAACGCCTTTTTTGAATACCATTTTACGAATCGCAGCTTTTTTGCTTACTTTTTTAAATTTAGTGAAGTTTCTTGTTATTTCTGGATATATTAAATAACAGACAAAATCAACCAAGTCGAGGAGTATGCACTCAAAGTAGAAGCGCCTGTGGCAACTCGAATTCAAAAATGAAACGTGCAACAAATCCTTTGACAGTTGACATGAAAACTCGCTTTTGGCACGGGATGACTTAACATTTGTGTGTATCGTAACAGATATCATGCTTAAGCATGTGAGTGGGAAATGGTTGGAAAACCCTTTAGCCAAATTCTTGTACGAGTCCAAAGCAACCGAGCAAAGCAGGCCGAGTAATATTAATCTCGTGTGATTTTCACGGTGATGCATCAAACAAGATTGACAACGCATTATTCAGATCAATAACTTGGTCTGCGCGTACAACCCCCAAAAGTGAAATTGGTGACAGTTCTGGCGAAAAGCAAAAAAACTTAAAATAGATATGCGAAATAATGCGTACAAGTTTATTTTTGCAACCCTTTCGGCGCAAAGAATTTGAAGCGGCGTAAAAAATTGCGTCACTCGAGGGCGAGCGGAACAAACAAGTGCTTGTTGGGCAGGAGAGGGGTGTGTGTGCGACTGGGTGTGTGTGTGTGGGGAATTCTGTGAAGCGGAAATGAAATTAAGCAAAATATGCTCACGACCCGCCAACATGGAATTAATCAATTTAATCTGTTAAACGAGAGGCAAGTCTCAATCGAGGGTTGCAACTGCGCCGATCGAGTTGGCCATTAGTCATTAGTATGATTTAAAGCGGGGCCCAACGATGATGCTTCATTAGCATTAAGGCAGAGGAAAGAAGCAAAGATGGAAAGAAATAAGAACATTCTTGGAAGCCACGGCAACATCGACACTTTTCTCGCTCTGCTCAACAAATTTACAGCTTACAGATTGTGAAAGCTGTGCGTGTATCTCCGTAACTCCGTCCGGCGGAGTATCTCAATCGCTTACTGTATAATTTTTATGATATTGTGTGAGTGGTATTTTATTTTTTTATTAGTCGTGCCTTTTGCTTTCAACATTTAATACTCAATTAATTCATCATTATTCGAGTTTTTCTTTCCATTTTGTCTGCCCCAGCTGAGGCTCCACAAACAGCACTCACCTCGAAGATGCCACATCTTTGATTCATCGTCAACCATCAGAAACGAAGCCATCAACATTTTTTTTATGATTTCAAGCGAATTTTCGTTTTGTGTGTTTTCGGGTTGAGGTTTTTGTTTAATTTGAATTTATTTACTTTGAAATTCAATATTTGGTAAATGTATTTTTAATTTTATTGCCCTTGGTAATTATTTACCCAAAATGGTGTTAGCCAGGCTCGTATCGGACGCGTTGATGTAAAGGCATTTCTCAAACCGAATACCATTCAAATGAAATGAGTTGAGTCGAGTTGAGAGAGCTTTTGAATATGGTTTATGGGTTTTCTTGATCAGCAGGCCATTGAGATAGTGGAATTGTAATATTTGACACATCTCAGCAAATTGAAAACATTTGTTTTCTTTTATGGATTTGTAAGTTGAATGCTCTTCAAATTACAACTTAAATAAAGTAGATAACATTTGTGATTGTGACTTGTTTAATATAAATGGAAATCCACCACAAACATATCGTTAAAAAGTTATGACTTTCGAATATATTGTTCATAGTATGGATTCTTTGAATTAAATCTAAACTTTAACTAAATATAATTAAATCAATTTCAATTATTTTGCTACAAAAATTGATTTATATATTTAAATTCGAATTTGAATTTTTCAATAAAAATCCCTCAACTAATATAATTTAATTTATTTCATTTATTTGGTGTTCATCTATGTATATGGAGATTCAAGGCAAACGAATATTATTTTCAAAATATATTCAAATCTTCAATCCCAATATGGATTAAATGAAATAAACTTTGTCTCAACTTAATTGGAAAACATTTATTTTGGATTTCATTTATATATTTGGCGATTCAAGACGAACAAGTATTACTTTAAGAACTGAAGCATTTTATGTGCCTCGAAACCATTATTGATTTGGAAAATGAGATTCTTACAGCTAAGTGTTTTCTCAAGATAGATATAGATAATCTCAATCTTTTAAAAAGAGAATCTTTTAGCTTAAAACTGGACGGATTGTTCTTTATAAGCATTTGCAACTCCAATCTGGATTGTTGACTGAGCTTGCCTCAACTGAACAACTTGGTCTTCAACAAATTTAATTGCATAAATCACTTGCTAGCAGCAAAAGCAGCAACAACAAGCAAAATTCCGATAAGCTTTGGACTCGATCAGTTTTGCACGGTTTGAGCAGCCATCAAGGAACGAATTGTTCCAATCTGGGGCCGCACACAGAAACGGAATAGGTAATGAGGGGAACTGCGCGACTGCAGCCAAATCCCAGTGCAATTCCAATATGTACCCAGTGTACCCAGTGAATGTTTAGCTGTAGGCGACCAGTACAGACAGTGCTGCACAGTGAGTGGGAGGGAGGGAGGGAGGCTCTAAATAAGGTGGTGCATTTGCGGAAATGTGTGCACAACATGCAACATAAATGGAAATGCCCGTTTCGAAAACATATTGTTTTTGTGCTCCAAAATGCACTCATTTTCCTAACGCGCCCCATGGGATGGATTTTGTGCATTAGGCTTGGCTTTGGGCTTGGACAATTTGGAGCTGGACATACAGTATACACACACACACACACACACACACACACACTCAGCCGACGCACACAATTTAGAAATTGGACGGCATTTTTCGTTGAATTGTGTGCTGATTGTAATTCATTCGGTGCGTGTGTGTGCGAGTGTGTGTGCGAGTGTGTGTGCGTGTGTGTGCGTGTGTATGTGTCTGTCTGTCTGTTTGAGCTGTGCACACATTAAGTACCCAATCCCACACACAGAGAGAGAGAAAATTTGAAAATTTTGATTGCATGTTTCGATACAAAATGGCAAATGCAAAGCGAATGCTGCTCCTCATGATGATAATGATGATGATGATAATGATGATGATGCTGATGACGATGATGATGATGAGGCATGCCAATCCCGTTGACGACGAGTGAGCGCTCCGTTGAAAATTGCCCCCACCAGAGAGCGGGAGGATTGGGGTAAAAAGTGGCCATTTCTAAATTGCAGTGCGTGTGTTGTGCTCCGGCTCTGGTCTTTTGGGTCGCCTCGAATATGCTCGGCAACTCGGCAACTCGGACGCTGAATGCAATGTGCATTTTGGAGCGACGACGAAGCGTAAATTAGGATTTCGAAAATGACATTTGGAATATTTACGACTTTTCCAACGGAGACACACACGCACACGGACACGCACAGACAACGCCAGGATACTAACCTCGAACATAGTTCCACGTTGAGCGTTTGTTGTTCATGGTAATTGCGTAGCCTCGACAGGATTTGGGGGCGGAGGAGGCCTTTTGACTCGCCCGAATGTTTGCACACAGGTAAAACTGCAAAAGAGTCCATTGTTGGAGTTGGGCATTGGGGATTGGCGATTGGGGATTGGGCTGCGTTTGACGTTCTTTGTTGAATTATGCAACTTAAAAGTTGCACACATCGACTCAAAATTGGCAAAATAGAAGCTTTTGATTGGAAAATTGTTTGATTGGTTGCAATTTCAAATTTAAATATTTTCACAAGCCCACAAAGGCGCCTACAAACTCTCGCATGTTGTTGGCTTTACACACACACACACACACACACACACACACAACAGTCAAATGCAAATACAAATACAAACACAAATACGTAAAAAATATTTCATTTGAACATGCAAAACCACTCACAGCTCGATGGGCTCTGTGGGTAATCAATCTCTCTTTTTGCATATAAGTCAAACTTTGTCGTGCGTTCCGAGCGCAAAAAATGAAGTGGAAAACGTTGGCAGTCGGTGAAGCCATATAAAGATGAGGCCAGCAGCAGTCACCCAGTCACCCAATCAACCACCCCACCACCCCACCACCCAGATCCACCTCGATAAGCTCCCCTCACTGTCTCCCCACCAGCAAATAGTGTGTTGTGCTAAAAAAGCAAAACAATACAAAAAAGACAACAACAAAAACAATGGCCAGAAAATCGAGCATGCCAAAGAAAAATTACCAAGTACCAATATATGTGAACACACACACACACACATGCACACACACACACACACACACACATGCAGAGCATGTATAAATATGTGTACATCAATGTGCATTTTGTATATTTTCCATTTTCACCGAAATAAGCAAACATCATCAATGTCAAATGGAAATCACCCTCCGGAACAAGCAGTGGTCGGCAGGGGGGGTGGGAGCTGCTGCGGGGTGCTGAGACTGGCATTTTGCTGCTGCTCTGTGTGAGTGTGTGTGTGTGTGTGTGTGTTTGTGTTTTTTATGAAACTATTTCAAAATGCGAAACCAATTCGCATAAAATTTTGTCAGCGGCATGTGTCAACATGAAATAAAAGCAAATTCAGCAAATAGCATACAAAATAAAATAAGAAACTTTTTTTCCTTTCTTTTTGCATTGAGTACCGTGTACACACACTCACACACACACACACACTGAGCACGGCACAGAAACCGAAATAAATAAAATAACAAAAATAAATTTCGTCCGAGTTTATTGACATTTTGGCAAACGCAAATTCAAATCTGAAACAGCGACAGGAGGACGCCAAATCGCTGGGGAGTTGGCTCGGCTCATTGGTATTATCCCTGTACTCAGTTGCTGGCAAATATTTCAAAAGCCATTGGCACATGTCCTTATGAATGATGTGTTAATGTGACAGCCACTGACGAACCAAACTCCGGACGTGTGTGAGTTTGAAATTGACAGCGCACTTCACACGAGATGCCACAATGTATCCAAGTAACTGAGCCTGATCCAAAGCCTGCCATTGTACTCAACACCTGTTTAATATCGATCTCATTAAAAAAAGTGCCAGACTCTATGAAGCATATATATTCTTGATCAGCATCTCCGTCTTAAACACAAATCGATCCCTGAGAGACCATAGGAGGTAGCTACTTCAAGTTATCTGATGCCAAGCGCTGATCTAGCTTATTTCACTTCATTTTTATAACTTGCCACGATTTGGGAAAAGGTTACAAATCTCAATTGTACAGATATAGCCTTACTATATATCCATACATATTATTGGGCAACTGTAAGGACTCCGTTGCGATTGCATAGGAAATAATGATTCTGATATCAAACGAAACACTCGATTTGCGCACTCTGACTTAATTAGTCTACATTTGTCTATTTAGTCTACATAAAATCACTAAATATACAAATCAATATATATAAAATACGATTATATATAGCATATAAATAAAAGTGACTTTTGAATCTGAAGTATTTTAGCTTAATGCATTGCAACTCTCACAGGTCTCACTTACATGCTGTGCTGTTCAAATTACTAATTACAGACAAAGGTTAAGCATTTGCTAGTCCCCCCTCGTCGCGATAAATCGTAAAAAATCAAAATCTCCCCAGGGCTGCATAAATTAAAGGCTTGACTGGCAGGCTGCTTTCGTCTCCTGGATTTTTCCATCCACGTGCTCCAATAAAAAAAGAAACGGAGACAGAAAAAAAGAAGGAAAAAACGAGTATAACAAAAAGTCGCTCTGGGGCAATGACAGCCTCAAACGCAGACAGCACACTTTGCTATAAGTGTAATTTCGTATCCTTGGGAGAGACTCTGGCTGCTGCTCCAGCTCCTGCTGCTCCTCCTCCTGTTGCGGCTGCTCCTGCACCCTACAATTTCCAAGAAAATGCGACAGTTCCCACTCTCGTAGAGGGGAAACTGACAAAAAGAAAAACAAGCGACACGCGGCGTGTGACATTTATCAAAAAATAAAAAAAATAAATTATATATATATATATATATATATATATATGTATATAAAGAAAGGAAAATCGTCAACAGACACATTAAAAAGGAAATGCTAAAGAAAGCTGGAAAAAATGAACAATCAAAAACGGGAATTGTGATTGATTGCAAGGCGAGTGTTTCAATTTGAGAGTTTGAGAGTGGGAGAGTGGGAGAGTGGGAGAGTGGGGATCCCTGTATAATAGTAATAAATAGTGGATATGTATGTGTGTAGCCTGACCTTTGCACTCTGATCCGTTCGCACTGTGCCCACGTGCACATTTAATGGCCTGCAAAGAACCCTTTTCCAGTTGTTTGTTGCATTGCGAACAATTTTATTGAGGGAAATCAATCATTTGGTCGAAACGCTGCCTAGAACACAAGCGCGAATTCTTGTTGCCAATTTAAAACGATTGGCTGATTGGCTGAGTGGTGTTACCATAAAACCTGGCCGTTCGTCTCCAACTGCCCGTGAGCCATAAATAATTTGATTGCCCCCTTTTTTGTTGCGATTTATTCTCAACTAGCCACGAATTTATTAATTGCCAACTGCCATAAATACTCGAAGCTCCGCTTTATGACCTACGGTGTGTGTATTTGTTGTGCCTGCTTGCCTCATTCCCATTCTAGCGATTTATGTGCTCAGCTCTTGGCTGACTTTTGTCTTTCGCATCATATTTTGTGACATGGGCATTACTCAATGCACAGATAACTCACACAGAGGCCAACGCGATTTAATTGCGATTCCTTGTCCATATCTACCTGCTGCTCACACGGCATGTGGAGCACGAATGGAAATTGCCTTGACGACAACGCATCGACCACATCCACATCCACATTCGCATTCACATTCACATTCACATTCGCATTCATACTGCATTCATTCATTTATAATTTAATAACGGCCAGTGTCGATATCGCTCGACTCGAGATGCATGGCTGGATGGATAGCTGCATGGATGGATGGCTGTGATGGCAGCATTCGATGTTGCACTGGGGCAACTGGGCGATCGTAAAACTTTATGCTTGCCTCGTTGCCAAGTTTATGAGCCAAGTTGAAATCTCAACTCTCTCGGGCAATAGCGACTCATATTTTTGTGGCCTTTATGGCGTTTGCCAAATCGTTGGCCATAATTCACAATTTAATTAAGAGTCGCACATAACTGCGAACTGCACTTTTTCATTCTCACAAAAAATATGAAATACGTTGGCATCCATCATTTAGGCCAAGTTAAACAATTGTTTACACACACATTGTTCATTTTGGTAGCTTAAGAATGTAATTATTAACTCAGCTCAGCTCGTGTGGGTTTCTTGGCTCGAACTTAGTTGATCCTTTCAGTTCAACTTTCATTTCGGCTGCTCTTCATTTTACACACATAAAACTTTACACCACACACACACACACAGAAGAAGAAGAAGACGGTGTTGTCTAACCGGGCATAAGCCAGAAGTGCGTAAAAGTAATTTTAATCGAAAATTGATTTATAATTGAAAAATCTCATTTGCAGAAATTGATTTACCGCCAAAGCCGCAGCGCAGCGACTTCTACTGCTCAAGTTTCGCTGCGTGCCTGCCTGGCAGATGCGTACAATATTTTTCTATAGCCAGGCGGGGGGTGGTGCGTTAAGGGGTGCTGCAAGAAGTAGATAACCGAGCGACAAGCGGTTGCTCCAGCAAAAACTTTTGCCAAGCAGAAAAATGTCTGCTGAGGACGAGAGCAGCTGCAAAGACGTATTGCGGGTAAGGCATCCGTTGCCATCCTTCTTAGCTGCCATCCTGCTTACCTCTTGCCAACACCCCCTCCCCCATCCCTCGTTCGTACTTGGCCTTTATCACAAAGCTGATGCCGTTGGCTACTGCTGCCGCTGATGTTGGTGGCGTCGACAACTTTTCCGATTGACTTTGCTTACGTTCAGATTTTTCCAGCTTCTTCTGCTGCTGCTACTGCTGCTGCTGCTGCTGCTGCTGCTGCTGCTGCTGCTGTGGTAAGCGCATGCTTGTGGCAACATTGTAATTTTGAAAATGAGTAAAGTTTGAAAAACCTTGTGGTTGCTGAAGCCGCCGCCACTTACCAGCTTTCTCGAATCCAGTTCAAATCCTTTGCTGCGGCCTGACTTTAGCCAAATCAAATTCTTATAGAAATCCTTTTGTGTCCTTTTTCCCATTTGAGCGCCCTTCGCCTTCACCTTCATCACCATCCCCATACCCATCCCCATCATCATCAGCACTCGTCACCGCTTCCGTTTCCGCTTTGACACTTGTTTTGATGTGTTCAGCCATCCATGGCTGCATCTTAATTGAATCGCTGACGCCTTGCAGCGACTGCAGAAAACTTCTGCAAATCATTTAGCAAAAGTTCTCGTGAATTATGTGCGCCGTCTCAAGTGTCATCTTTCTTTGTCTCCGGCAATTGTCCTGCGAGTGCCCTTCGCACTTGCCCTTTGACAATTATTATTCAACGCTTTCGCGCACCTCCTCAAATTTCAAATTAATTTTCACTCGCAGACACCATTTTCGGGCTAACGAGCTGCAGACAAAGGACATTACAATTTATAATCAGATGGGAGTGTGATCACTTTTAACATGAAGATATTTGATAGTTTTTATTTGTTTTTAGCTCGAATAAAGTTCGCCTTAAAACATTCTCTATAAGTATCAGATTAAAAGTGGTCTTTTCAGCGCAATTCTTTCATATTATTCTGAATTGAAATTCTTGACCTGAAAGTGAAAAGTTTCTTGGTTTATATTTCTTAATTTGATTTCTTAGTTATATTCATGTAAGAGTCGAGTTTTAAAAAGTATTTTTTATTTTAAATTAAGTTTTATTCATATCCTTTGATTTTTACAAGTATTGTATGGTATTTGGGCATGGCATGGCTCATCAGATTACTCTTGATTGTAGGGAGAGGCATTATAATATTTGTCAGATTATAAGTTATATAATTCCATTTAAATACAAATAATTAGGCGTGCATTTCGCACTGTTTTCGTGACACTACGAATTGCAATAACAACAAAAATTACTCAAAACAAATTTGGAAATCAGCCGTCATTTGTTTAATGACAGGCAACAACGCGCTTTCCGATGACGGGGCTTACAAATTGATTGACGGCTGTCGCTCTCAAATGGAAATGCCACGGCAAGTGCAGCAACTGCAACTGCAACAGCAACAACAACAGCAACAGCAACAACTGCAACAACAAACGCAACACTCACTGATTGGGTGCGGCCGGCGTGACAATACTGACGTGGATGCAAAGCTGGGATTACTGGGGGAGCAGTGGGAATCTGGGCATCGCGATCTGTGTATCTGTTGCAAAGTTTTGTGCACCGATTTGACTTTAATATAAATTAGACGGCCGCTGTAAACGGGCCCCAAATTTGCCCGGCCAGCTTGGCAGTAAATCAAAAACGAGTTAAGAAATTTGTGTCACCTCCGATCAATCGATCGATCCAACGATCGATCGGCAATCGATCGGCTCGAAAATTGGCGAGGCGCTTTGTACGTGATTATTTTATTGAGCACATTTGACTATTATTAGGGAAATCGCATTGCAGTTTCGGTATTTATGGAAACATGATTTATATCGTCGCCCCAACAACATTACGCATACGCCGTGTGCCTACCAATTTGGCAAACACTAAAAATAAAACGAAATAAAAATCACAAATCACAAATAACAAATACAAATAAAATTCAATTGAAATAAAATGAGCACAAAGCATGTCTATGAAACAGACTATTTATACATATCATATATTTATACACTAATATTTATAATAATAATAATGTAAAATATTCAAATTCAAATGGGAAAGAGTGTAAAATGAAGTTGTGGTCAAGTATTTAGAGAGGAAACAGAGTGAAACATTGCCGACTTCATAAAGTATGTCTATTACTTATCAGCATTAACAGCCAGGTTTAGTCAGCTATGTCCGATCAAGCAAATTTCAGAGACAACTAGGACTAAAGACTAAAAAACATAATTTCTGGATACCAAACGAGCATCAAGGTTAAATGAATATCTAGAAATATATTCCCGATGGCAATGAAATAGACAATTGTAAGACTAAAGATCAACACTTGATTTGATATCGCCTGTCAAAATATTGATCTCCGTTAAGATCGGATACGGAAAACATCTATTCAAATCCAGAATCAGCAAGTATTTAGCTGTTAGTTCAGGATATCTGCTAGTCGAGCAGCCGACGCGACTACATCATACATCATACATCATACATCATTCTAAGTAGTTATAATTGTGCATTAATTTTCATTAGTTAGAACACCTTTTATGCGCCGTGCATCAAATCAAATATAAATGTTAATCAAGCATTTGAAATTGTAATTCGAACATTTTAGCATTTTAATGTGTCCATTTGTGGAGTGTGGAGTGAATGCACATACGCATACGCATACAAGTTAGTTATTACAAATAATCAATAACAGTCATAATGCTCGACTGGTCGACTGAGTGACAGTTTGGCGACTGGCTGGACGTGATTTAGCCAAACGGCTTTTCATTGCATAAATGCGTCTAATTAAAAATTAGTGCAGTATTTAATTAAGAGAAATACGAAAATGAGACTTCATAACCAGTTGCCAAAAACGGTGGAAAAAAGCAACAACCAACAACAGAAATTAAATATATCAAATTGAGCAAAAAAATTGAACTGAATACCAAAACGACACAAAAAGGCAAAAGCGACAAAAGCAACAACAGACAACAAGCACACACACACACACACACACACATACACACACACACACACGCAGAGCAACAACAATATGAGAACATAACGCGTTAACAAAACGCAGCCTGCCATTTATGAAACTCATGTTGACATGCGCCGGGCACAGGCGGCTTGCCAGTGCAACGCGTGGGGAGGGTGGCGGGGGGCAGCTGGTGTTGCAGTTACAATGCGTATGAAATAATTTCTGACGGCGTCGCTGCTTTTGGCCTGCAGCGGCATTTTTGCGACAATTTGCCGCCAGTTGCCACCAGTTGCCACCGCTGGCACTTTATGGTCATGCGCTGCGCAGCCGACTCGCTCCAAATTCTTCGTGGCAAGCAGCAGCAGTTGCTGCTGTTGCAGCAGAGCAGAGGAACGTGCCATAAATTGGCTAATCAAACGATGCTTCATTCTGCTGACCAACTGACTGACTGACTGACTGATTGCCGGCCAGTTGAGATATAATTTGGGTATAGCTGCCATGTCCCCACGGGCAATGAAATGCGCAAGTGCATCATTGCGTCACCTTCTCAATCGGAGCCTGTCACTTTTACTGCCAGACTGCGTGTGGCCATCGAATATTGAATATACCCAACAACAACAACAACAACAACAACAACAATGTATATTCAATACTCGGCAACATTAGCAGCCAGCAACCGCAAGTCTTTCTTGGCTTTAATGTCTCTTTGAATTCGAGAATTTTGAACTCGAATTCAGCACAAGCGTTCTCCAAAAACATTCTAAAATTAATAACTTGACTAATTCCAATAATAAAATGGGATATTTATGAAGAATTGAAACGTTTTTGGTAAAAATGTTTGAATGGGAAGGTGAATCAGAATTTGAACTCAGTTTGACTCAAGAGTTACTTAGACTTAGACTAACCACAGCTTCTGAGGCACGCCGAATGTTAAATACACTTACAGACCGAAATCAAGCTGACATCTGAATTTTACTATAAGCTGCAAAAATCGTGGCTGATGTTTGTGAATGATGCAAATATGAATTGCCAATAATATGCATATCCAATAACTAAATTCTGGATAATAAGAATTCAAATTTGCACCGATCGTTGCTATGACAGATATGTGGTATAGTATTTCGATTCGGCCTGCTCCGACATACATATGTGCTGTCTAAATGGATGCCAAGTTTAATCGAGAAACAGACAGACAGACAGACGACCTAAGCTAAATAGACTCGTTTCCTGATGCTGAGCAAAGATTCAAACTTCACTCTACAAATGGAACCACTCAGCAGAAGTTTACTCTTACTTGAAATCTAAATGAGAAAACGTTGAAAATTCCATTCCGATTGGTATTTGATATTCTTTGAGTGCATGTATGAATTTCAACAAGTAATAATCACAGCTAACCCCGATTCTCAAAAATAGCAAACTTATTTTGAGCTACACATAATGTGGGTTATACCCGAGCCATATCCATAGTCCATGTCCACAGTCCAAGTATGTATGTCTGATAGCGAAATGTTAAATAATTAATGTAGGCTTGCCTTGATACTATAATGTATACACTGCAGAAATAGCTTACATATATGTACTTATGTCACTCTTAGTAAAAACTTCTGCCTGGTTTCACCTTGCGCACTTATCAACACGGTCGAGTTGTCGGGTCAAAATGCTCGTACTTAGCCAGTAAATTTATGCATTCAAGTCATAAAAACAAAAATCAAGCGTGGCAGATAAGGCTTACATTTGTTTTGGTTTGTTTTGGTTTGTTTTTTACTTTTTTTATAGGTATTTCACATAATAATTTCAGTGGACGCGCGGGTGAACGTACGCCATATAAAAAACACGAAACCCAAACGACATTTACAAGAAAAACGATAAAATTATGAAAATTTTGTTCAACCAGATTGTGCGTGTGTGCTCCCCCCTCCCATACACACACACATACACACACACACACACACACACACCTCATAGACTTCTATATATGGGTATGTGTATGTCGTTTATGTGGAGCGCGCTAAATGTACATGTAACTTGTCATAAGCGCAACTTATTCAGTGCCTCGTTTGCCGACAGCTCAAACTCGACTTTGAGTACACTCAGAAAAACGAAATCTAAAGATTACTTAATTTATTTTATTATTTAAGTTCGACTTATATCAGTTGTCTCCGCACAAGAGGAAATGACCATTTTTTTAAATAATAATATTTACAAAAATTAGTTGAGACGACCAAGACAAAAATGCCTGTAAAAATGCTATTCCTGAGACAAGAAGCTTCAAAATGAGGTCTTAGTGATAGAAATAGAGGACCCTGTATTGAATGTTTTGTATCTTAGTGGTTGTATTTTCATAATTGAATTCGAAAGATATGCATATTTGTTGAAATAGAATATATTTCGGAGGTGACACAAAAATATAATTTATTTGACAAACTTTTCAAATTTTACTTGTATTATTTATATATATAAATATATTTTGATAATTTTAATTAATTATTTTTATGTATATATTTGTCTAAGTGTAGGAGCCGAACACGTTCCACGTCGCAGCTGTTGTTGTTCCAAGAATAATTGGCCAGCACGCGCGGCACTCGGCACGGCTTGTCATAGGAATATGACGGGGCAAGCTGCTCTCGGCTATCGCGACTGCCAAATCACACGTAGGTGAGTTGGCCGGGCATTAAAATGTCGTTGATGTCGGAGAAAATTAAAATGAAATCCAATAAATTGAGAAGGAAAGGAAAAAGCATAAAGCATTAATTGGAATGCGTTTACACACAACACAAACACAACAAACAACAAACACAACAAACACCAAACACCTCGGCCGCTTGCTTAATCGAATTTGCATTAAGCGATGAGCAGCTAATAATCTGTAAACCAAATTAAAAAGAACTTTGGACGCGTTCATGAGAAAACACATAGAAAAACACACAAGCCCAAACAAACACCAGCAAAGGGAGACTCATGGCTGCAAAATATTTCCAGAAAATTGAAGCTAATGAAAGTGCTGGCAGAGACCACCTTAAGAAATACTGTAAGCCATAATTCATGGCCATCGTCTGGGAGGCCGCCCCCAGACAGCTATGCAAAGCAAAAGTAAAAGCAGGAAAAAGAAGAAGCACTTCCTTTGGGCCCCGCCCCGACGCCTCGTCGTCCCGGCACAGACTTTTGTGAAAAATGTGCTGCCTCGATGGGGCTAATGATAATGATAACAAACAGGCCTCTCAAGTCCTGAAGTCAGAAAGTTTTTGACATGCCGCGCTTCGCTACAGTCCCCAGCCCAGTCCCCGCCCACCCCCACTTGGGGCATTTGACGCTTACATATTTGCATATAATTCATTCATTTGCCTGCTATCCATCCATTCCGAAAATGTGAATTCTTGCGCATCATCATTGTTTGATTACTCGTGCTTTATACTTATTTATTACAAACTTTGTTTCCATCTGCCCCCCCGCGCAGGGCGACTTTTCACTTTCGACGAGTTTCTTTGGAAAATCGCTTGATAAATTGGGGTCGAAATCATTATAAGCGTTACTCTTACTCATAGCCATTAATTTTTTGTGCGATTGCCAAACAGCCATATCGGATGGAACACAATAAAATATAAAGGATGTGGATGTGGATGTGCGAGTTCTCGAAAAGGTTTCGTCTTTTCAAATCTACACAACAAAATTGATGGCATTCAATGTGTTTGATGTTTCTCTCAATTTTTGATTTTTTCCTATATTGCTAAACACAATCTGAATATTGGGAGTGTCGCTATTAATGCATTCGATGATAGGCCTTTCTAATATCATCTTTCTCTTTAAAGAAATGGAAATCAAATCGAACCAGAGATGTTTTATTATATTCAAATTGTATGTATTGTATGCATCAATATGTACATATATGTATATAATGAAAACTCATTTTTTAAAGGTGTATTTGCAGCCACAGTGCATGGAGACGCTGCAATGATCCTTATTCCGGGTCGTTGTGGAGCGACACACTGGGCACAAAAATGTTTGCGGAGATTTCTCGTTGTGAAGTTGTTTAATAATATTGTGTAAGTCGACATTCTTCTTGTGTTCCTCAACCAATTTGTCCCTCAAGGTTTTTATGGTTTCCTCCTGCTTTTCCAGTTTCAAGAATACATTCATCGCCGCCTCCTTGTTGACCAAAGATAAGCATCGATCAGACAGAGTCAGTTTCTTGATCTTGGGAGACTGCTCTTTGATAATTTCACCTGGACGTTTGCTCATTTTCAACTACAATAAAAACTTTGAAAACATTCGAATATATTAATATAAATGTATTTTACAAATATTTACAAAATGCGTACCTCACTCAGAGAAATATAAATTGAAATAAATTTTTTTTTCAGCATCTGCAAACTGTTAAGCAAAGTGACTAGAAAAAAATGCGAAGCCTACTTTAGTTTTGAGAATATTTTGTTCGAATCTATTATAAAATTTGTGCCTTTAAGTGTAGAATGTTAAAAGAGGGGCACAAAAATATTATAATCGTTGCACAAACATAACAAGATCAGTTTTTGATACCACCCGTGGAATGTCCCAATCCTTTGAGGTTATGACTGTATACTTAAGATAATTTGTACCCTCTACAGAAATTATGAAAGAAAAAAAACCGCCTTGTTTCAAATAATGTAAAACTGTCCTTAAATAATCGTAATAATATAATAGAATTAGGAAAATTCGTAGCTATGATAATAGAATTTTGAAAATTCGTTGAGAGGAACGGTTTTGTTGCCGAGTTTATGTTTATGACTTGCTGTACGGATCTCAATTCACATCCCTCGTCATCACACATGCTAGCAAAACAAACAAACAGCTGGAACTGAAAAAGCCGGGTCTACTTAAAGGCGCCGTTTACCAGGGGTGACTTTGTCCATGAATCACTTTTTAAGTGAGTGCCGCATAAGTTGCCCACACCCCGAAGCCGGAGATGCTGCCCGGCTGCCGGGCTGTCCAACTGTCAGGGTGGTGGTGTCAAAACGACAAGTGTTGGTGTTGGGACAAACCGTTATGAAAATTCAATTTTGTGTCGAATTTATTAAAAGCAGCTTAAAAATCGTAAGCGCGTTGAAAAGTAGACATTTGGGAATTTCGACAAGTGCAGTTTTGAACACTTTTTGCCATCATCTGGGGGCGGTTTTTATTACGGCACCAATTTCTAGATCATGTCTAGCCCGCAGGCCTTGGCCCTAATGGAATAATTTGGGTTTAAAGTTAATCAAATGAGTGAGAGAGAGAGAGAGAGACAGCGAAAGAGAGGAAGAAAGGGAGATATATAGAGTGAAGGAACAGCTCAAGATATGCGAAACTGGAATACCTCTAATAATTTCTCAGTTGTAAATTTTACAAAAGCAATTCCAAATAACTTTAAGGGAATACATAAGTTAAGATAAAGGTGATATATATATATATATATATATATATATATAAAAAATGAAATCAGTAAAATTTCAGATTCCATTCGCTGCGAATTCTTGAAAAACGCAAACACAACTCAAAATCTGCTCAGTCTGATTGCAGCTCATATCGTACTCAGTTATATTTGTAGATATTCTACCCCCAAAGAGAAAGGGGCGTAATGCGGCCACGCCCACAAGCACCCCATATACTTGTTCAACACTTTGGCATTATTAAAAGCATACTCCAGGGCGAACAAGTGCATAATATTCCCATTGTTTTGTTTTATTTGCGACTTCTTGTTGTGCTGCGGAGGGGATGTTGCACAAACGGGCATCCGCTGCTTTATGGCCGCACAATGTAAACATCAACATCATTGCCGTAAGACTACTCAGAACCATTTCAAAACTGTATTATATTAATTTAATATGCAAAAAAAAAAGGCGAATAAGGTTGGAGCGGGGTATCACGAGGGTTAACAGACATTTTGACATATTTTCATTTTCATTTCATTTCCATTTCCATTTCGTCGCTTACCATAATTTCCCCTTTCGTTGTGGAGATTTTAAAGCCCGCCCGAAGGGTGCCGCAAATTCCTCGTGGCAAGTGCGCAATTTCAAACGCAGTCGGCAGGTTGACTTTTGTCTTAGGGCAGCAAGGGGGTGGTGGAGGTGGTGCGTGGTGGTTTAAGCAACCCTTGCAGGGTTGAAATGCCGTTGAATGCCTTGCTTATGATTATGATATTATTTCGAAATTATCCGCTTAGTTTCACGGAGTGGAAGCAGGACATATGTGCGTGCCGTGCCGTGCCGGGCCATTGTGTGGAAAATGAAATCATTTCACTGTTAATAATGATGACATATGATTTTCATTGTCAAATTTGTCGTTGTTGTCGTTGTTGTAGTTATTCTGCTGATGTTGCTCTTGTTGTTGTTATTGTTGTTGTTGTTGTTGCTTTTGCTTTTAAGTGAATTAGGCGTTTTGCCTTTTTATTGAGCCAAAGTCAACTCTTCCATCCCATCCCATCCAAGGGGCATGCGACAATGCGGGTAAAGTCGAGCCGGTTGTGTTCAATTTGTTGGCACATCATTAGTCATGGCGTTTTGGGCATGGCAAGGTGCATGGGCGTCCATTGACGCATCTGTCCTATTTTTGCTGGTCCCACTTTGTTGTACTCTGTTAATGAAGATATAAAAGTATATTGATTTAGATATACTCGTCTGATATATCGTTCAATTTGCAAGACAATCGATATAATCGATAATCGCTAATCGATAAAAGTCAAATACAGTCGCATAATTTGGCTATTATCTTGTTTGCGATGTGATTCCAAGGTAGGCAACGGCAATGCCCGCAGTTTTAGAGCAGGACTTAAGAAACTTGGAATGTGGATTATTAGAAACCTTCTTCTCAGATTGGAAAACAAAATTTCTTTCTTAATTTAACTAGATTTACATAAGATGGAAGGCATTTGTTTTGCGAACCTACTCCTACGAGTGGTACGAATATTGCTGTTAATTGAGTTACCAATTTTGAGGTTGTTGTGATCAGCTGTGATCAGTTGGAATAATACTGGTAACAGGGTATGCCGCAGTCGGTTAAGCCAGATTGTTACATACTCCCTTGTTTTGGCTGCGCGAATCGGTTGAAGGGTTTGCCAAATGCCGCAAACAATTGACAAATTTGTTGAGTTTATTGTCTGTTTGGCTAACTAAATGTGAGTCTATCTAATGTAATGTTTTTTTTTTTGTTTTTTTTTTGTTTATATATATATAATTTTATATAATTTACCTTTTTAATTGGTGAAACTTGCATCTACGATCTGATAACAAGCCATATAAAGGAAGTGCAAAAACCCGTGTCTTGTACAATAAGCTTCAACTTGTGGCATTAAGTAAGGAAAATATGAATAAATATCAGTAAATACATATTTTAATTTTATTAATTAAATATTAAAATTATTGATTTAAATGAGAAAATATTTGTATTTATGTTGCTGGCCTCATAAAACTTTGCCATAGAAACAGGAACAAATATGCCCAAATATATTTTTTCTTCTCGATCGCCGCTATATATTGAGCATATTCTTGTCCTATTTTTAGGTAACTTCAACTCCAATAAATAAATCTGAATTTATGTTTAAGCCTTTACTTTACTCAAATATGGCAATCGGATCACGTTCGGATCATCAATCACATGGCCTGCGGGGCACTTTACAAAAATATTTTAATGGCCGCCAATCAATGTGAGGCCAAAAAATTACGACATGTCACTGTGACCAGCACCCTAACCCCAGCCTCTGCCTGACTCTGCCCCCCGCCTCCCCCTTTCCTTTTTTGTTAATTCAGTTCCGCTGCACCGCCCCCCCAACTGTCCGTTTACCACCTGCTGTGCGGCAAATTGTATTTCTGTCGTGTTGATAAACGCAAAATTCACTGACCAGGACTTAGTTTGGGGCAATGAGTAGACTTGATTCGGTTATGGTGGATTACGAGTACGGTCGAGTTGAACATGACAATGCGTTCTCGCCAAACAGGAGCAGGAAGACGGGAAGATGGGAAGACAGGAATATCGGAGTGCAGGCGTGCAGGATTTGCTAAAAACAATGCTAGGCAAATTAATAAATAAAGTGAAATGGGCCGACGGGGGAAACTGGGCAGGAAACAGCTACAAAAACCGCTTGACAATTGACATTTACAAATTTCATGCAATATGTCGTTCGTCGAGTTCGTGGATCTGCCGCAACTTGTGTGGCAACTTGGCGTCTTCGTTATTCGCTCGTCAGACGTTGGGCAGGAGGTGGTTGGGTGGGTTATAAAAATAAAACCTGCCTTTTGCCATATGCCATTTAAATGATAAAAGGATTTCAACGTAACACACACACACACACACACACACACACACACACACACACAGTCACTCACTCAGCGCACGCTGACCACCCCAAAACAAAAACAAAAAAAATGGTAGAGAACACGTGGTCAATTGCGTTTGGGGTCAACCCTTTCGCACGAACGCCATCATTCTGCACCGGCGCCTGCCCCACCCGCTGCTCCATGCCTCTGCTCCGGCCTCGAAGTGTCAGCACATTTTTCAAAGGAGCATATAAAATGGCAGTCATACATTATGTCCATATCTGCCCGCCGGCCGTTGTCCATTGTCCGCTGTCCATTGTCCGCTGTCCCCTTGTCCCCTTGTCCTGTGTTCATTGCTCGTCGCTCGTTGTCCATTCTCGGTTTGTCCGCTGGGGCTGCAGCCAGGATGGGTAGCCCGGCGACAAATGTGACCCAAACCTCCCCACATTTTATGTGTAATGCCTCGAACAGATTATGCATTAAGCGCTTATTTAGCATTTTTCTTATATAATGTTGTGTCGCCACCACTTTGCAATTGGTGGGACCATCAATTCCCACCCAGCCCCGCTGCCCAACCTCCTTCAGATGGGCAAAAATGCACGAGCAAATTTCCTGCTTGTAGATAGCAGTCAGCAAAGGGTTGTTCAAATGGGCAAAGTTGTAGAGCATTTAACAGTTTCACTGCCAGCTCTAAAAACACGTATGTGTACCTTTATCTGTGCACTATATATACATATATATATTTATAGATTTATTGGCATAAAAGTGGGCACAGCTCACACTCAGAAAAAAACGCACTGGATTCCCAAAAATCACACTCAAATTTGATGCGCTATGAAAACTATAATGTTTTTAAAGAAAATTTATACATAATATTTCGGAAATTATAAAAATATAATAAAATATATAATTAATCAAATATATCTTTAAAAACAAAAGGCAAAGAAGACACTGCAAGAAAATGTATTTGTAATTTTTGAAAAGCTTTTCAACTTGAAATATGTGGATAGACCCTGCCGATTAGGTTATGCAAGTTTTCTCTTTGGGGAACTCGAGTATACATAAAGTTAATCCCCAAATTGCATTAACCTGAAGATGGCGCAATAAATTGGTGAGTTTCATTAGAAACGTAAATTTCCATTGGTTGGTCATTCAATTGAAGTGAATCCCATCCAGGGCTGAGACAAAGCGTAGGCCAAATAATTGCTTTTTGCTAATTAATTTGCTGTTTTGACTTAGTCTTGAGTCTGATTTTTCTTTCACTTTTTTTTTGTAATTTCAGTAGGCACACGATGTATAATTAAATAAAGCATCGAAATGAATGGCACGGCACAGCAGGCAAAAAAATAACAAAAAAGGGAATGTAAATCGCCAGTTTAATGAAAATTGCATTTTAATTTCATAAAGGACAGTTATAGAGGGAGCTCTAAGCTGTTTAAACTAATTACCACCTCCGAGCTATAGCTATTTGCCGAAATGTGACCCATTATTAGGAGAAGCCAGAGCAATAAGCAGAGACCACAGAGAACCTTCATAATTTGTAAGGGAAATTACCAATGCGGCTAAAAATAATTGCCAAGCTGGCTTAAAATGCTCTTAAAGAGTATCAGGCAGTAAGTGCCGCTGGCGACAATGCCAACCAATGCCAAAGCCTCCAACCAAAAGAAGCAGCAAAAAATAACCAAAAAAAAAATATATAACACAGGAGCAAAAGAAAAAAAATGGTCACTCGGAAGTGTCCGTCTTTTTTGTTGTTTTTTGTTTTTTGTTATTTTTTAGCTGTCGCTCACGTAGGCAGCGTCCATGTAATTAAATTAAAATGGAAAATTTAGTCGAACTACGGATTAAATTAATTTTCATTTGCATTTGCATAAGTTTTGCCAGCTGCCCACTCAGCTCAGCTGTCGGCTCGCCTGCTCATTAATTCCTTCATTATGTCATTTATTGCAGAATTTGCTAGAAATGTGCCTCCGTCAGTGCCATCCCTCGGCCATTAGCTGCGAGCACAAGTGCAGCATGTACAATGAATTTGACCAACTCACTAAAGCGGAGTAAGTAATTAAATTGCCAAAGTCCTAAGCAAAAGCTAATTATATAACCACAACGAATATACCATAAGAGGTAAATTAAGTATGCAAAACTTACCAGTACTACCAGTACTAGAAATTAGATTCAATCGTCAAATCTTTGGGAGCTTATAATCCTTCGAAGTAGTCCGTTATCATATATAATTGAAGTATGTCCTTCGAACTAGCTCCTTATCATTTCTTAGTATATAGAACTGATTGGTTTTGTCAAATGTAGAGTTGATTACATTCCTAATTAATTGTCGAAATGCCCATGACTGACAACATACTTAAATACCCAACTCCACAGGCTTAGCTAAGTATACAAAAATGTGCATCTTTTTTCTGCCGAGGGGCTTACTTTTTGTAATTACTTTCAAATAGCAAACAAATACCAAACGATCTTATTTTTAAGCCTTCTGTGCGCTATATATATATATATATATATATATATATATATATAAATATATCTTTTCTTTTTTATTTGTGTGCAAAAGGGCAGAAGCAAACCGAAATGTTTACAAGGTAAACCCAAAGGAAGCATGAAAAAAGAAGCTGAAAATGAAAATGCAATTTTATTTATTGTTATGTAGCTTTTTTTCAGAGAGCTTATGTAAATTTATTTATTTTGCGTAATTTTTCTTGTTTTTACAAAAGAATAAATTTGCCTTGTTTTCCGCTGGCAACCAAAAAACAACAAAAAACAAAAAACAAAAAACCCTCCAAGTCGCCAAGTCGTCTGTGTTTAAGCGGCCTTTCACGCCCAAAAAATTTAATTAGAATAAAGAAAATGAGGAAAGCGAAGCACAAAATTAAAATGAAACGACCAATGCAAAAAAAAAAAAAAAAAAAGAAGAAGAAAAAAAACGGAACAAGGCAGCAGCAATAGCAAGGCTTAGTATTGTCCAAAGAATTCTGCTGTAAATTTACAGTAATAAGAAAAAAGTTGTGCAATTTTCATGTGTAACTGACAGCCTCCATTGCCCCGTTACATTTTGTAATGAGATCTGTCTCAACGAGCTCTGGTCAATCTCTCGACATGGGGGGGGGGGGGGGGGTGTATATACTCGCTTCAAAAAATACAAAAAAAGGTAAGCCCAAACCAAGCTTGATGTCCACCTCTGACGTGAGGGGCAACAAAGTATAACCAATAAAATTTTAATAACCCTTAAAAAGAGTCTGCGATAAATTACATTTGTTACGTCCGGCTGTCTAAGGCAAGCATACTTACTGCCAGTTATTTCATACATATGCATATGGAACGTATCCGGCTTAATTACGCTCTTGGTTTATGACTTAATATAGCATTCTAAACATTGTGGAATACGACATGAAAGCCCCAAAAAGCTCCCCCTCTATCTCTCTCTCTCTCCCTCTCATTCATTCGTTTATATGCGTGGCTCAATTATGGAGAGCTTTACGTCGTTACGTTTACGTCGCATGACGTTAGTTTGAGGCAAATTTAATTACGTCGTATTATGGAATTTATATGACAATGGCAGACAGCACATACCCAGCAAACACACACACACACACGCGCACACACACACACACATACACACACACACACACACACACCTACCCACAAAATGGAGCAATTGAAGCGGATAGGGATTAATTATGATGTGCCTAAATTGTGCAATGAGTTTTAAATTAAATGTAATAACTTTTGTTGAAGGATTTTAATTTGGTATTTGAAAGTTATGCACAAAATAAATTTGTCAGCCTTCAGCTGCAGTCAATTTCATACAGCGTGTGTTCAGCATATAGAGATACATATATTCTAGATATCTTTCAAGTTATATTTAGAAACTCTTTAAAAATGTAAAGAAAGACGTAAGAGGAAAGAGGGAAGCTTGTCAGACCCTATACAATTGTGCCAGACAAAACTAAATTATCCTTCTCTTTACAACACTCCTTCTGCTTAACTCTTCTTCTTCTTCAATTTGTTGATCACACAATTGATATGGGTCCACATCGACATCAATGTTAAGCACATGGTTGCATTTTAGGTTACAGGTGTTATATTACACTACACGAGACCTGCAACAAAATATAAAAAGACAATAAAAATCACAATTATAAATATATCCAAAATACCTTGACATATTATTGATTAACTGTATATTTAATTAAGATCGAATAAGAAGCACAAATTTGTTCAATCAAAACATATTTCACATTGCTGAGAATCTACTAAATATTTAACAGCTGGCTTCAGGGTATCTCCTCGTAGAGCATTCTAACTTGCTTATATATGTATGTATATTTCCAATACGAAGGCCAATGAATTTAACTAGTCCCATGCAAATTGTATTAATAGAAAAGTTTGTATACTTCAGCGCTGTGCAAACAGCAGGAAGCATTCCAATCACCCATCAAAAGGACATAATAATAATTAATGGCATTTGCTTAAGGAATACATAATGAGGACATGGGTCCCTCTTTGCAACGCAGGTGGCAAGTTGGTACGTGGACGACATGTTTCTATTTTTATTATTTTCCGATTGGCAGTGAATTAATTTAAATTTTGCTCTTCTATTGCAAACATTTTCAGCCATCTTTATTGACATTCGACAAGCAAAAGAAAAAAACAATAGAAAAGACACAAACTGGAATTCAAATGAGCTGCGTTGGGTGGTGATTGAGACAATGTTAATATAATGAAAATTAACATTAATTTAGAAACAAGAAAATGGGGGAACCAAACACACAAAACACAACAAAAAAAAACATTCATATGACACTTCGACGCCTTGGCCTGGAATTTTTACAAGAAAAATATGTAAATTGTCTCGTAATAAAAATGTCCAGTCCTTCTGCTAACAACAGCGCGTATCTGCAAATATAAATTTTATGAAGCATTCCCCAGAAGGGCGTAGGAATTAAAACAACGCGACAATGAAAAAATGCAAAATAAATAAATAAAGTGAGAAGAAAAAAAAATAAGACAACAAAAATACCAAAAAAAAAAAACAAACAAAATAAAGGCAAGTGACTGCGACAGAAATGTTCTCCAGGAAAAAATTATATCCCTGCAGGACATTATTTTAAATACTAATCCGCATCAGTTTTCATTTGAATCTTAGTGTTTGGGGTACGCGGTAGCTGAGCGGGCTGGTGCGGTACGGGCCTGGCCTGTCAGCAACCCCAGGACATCGACGTCGTAGCCTCTCTGTGTGTGCTCCTGCTACTGCCAGTCTTCATCTGTTCTTTCTCGTCTTCGTCTTCGTCCTCAGCCACGTCCTCATTCTCATCCTCGTCCCGTTTTGCAACGTGCCTGCCATCTTTGCTTGTGCGCCGTTACATAAATTCAGATGTTATCCTAAATGCGCAGCATGCACGTTATTAAAATAACGTCAGGCAACGCCTGGGTCCTGGAATTAAATGCCCAGGAGAAGGCCGGATGTTAACAAATGAAAAAATAACGCACGTCGCCTGTTTCGGGTCCTGGCCACAAGCTTTCTCTCTCTCTCACACTCTCGCTCTCTATCTCTGTCTGCCTCTCTCGATGTCCTTGGGAGCGCACGTAGCGCCAATTATGGCAGCATCCCATGGTCTCTTATTCTTGCCTGTCTAATGAAAATCTATATAATCGACGTTCGTTCAATCACAAAAATGCCAATGACAATATTAATTAATCAGGCTTCACGACGTATACGCAATCAAATTGGATAAAAACCAATATTTACGCAAAACAGTATTTATTTTATATTTTATTCACCATATTTATTAGTTACAAACATAATTTGTTAGCAAAATTAAACGAATTGAAATAAAAGCATTTCCATTAATAAAAAGTATAGCATACTTTTCGGAGCAGGCTAGAATTAATACAAAACTAAATTGGGAGAATGTAGAAATATTTGAATGTATTTCGCAAGTGATTTATTTTATATTTATTTGGAGTTTTTCAACCCGAATGCTAATTAAGTTGAATTTGCTGTATCCGCTCTTTAAACTTCAAATTAATTTTTGTTTCTATATCTAGGTTTTGCAGTTATTGTGTTGTTTCTGCTCCTGTTCATTGTTGTCGATGTAAAACGTCCGGCAAAGCCCAAAACAAACTGCCACTAATTGGTGCACTTGCCAATCTCGTTCCCTATTTCGCCATTTCCATAAACATGAAGTAACATTTGTGCTCTTTTGTTCCGCATTTGGAGAGCTGATGCTGTCCGTGCACCTAATTCGAATTTGTGGTCTGGGGCCCGTCTATTTGAATTAGTCGCCAATAATTACATGACCATATTTCAGGTGAATCATTTGCATGGAAAAGCACTATAAATGCAGCAACCAAATCGTCTATCGGTTTTCATTCAATTCGCAGGTCGATGTGAATTAGACAAACGCTCAAAATAAATTGGCACGTTAAGAACATTTAAAAGGGGTCTGAGAAAATCTGACAGTAATGAAAGGATTGTGGATAATTTTCCAGAAACAAATCTTTGCTGACGATTGATTCTCGAAAATGTCAAGAATTTTAAGCTCAAATCCAGATCTTGTTTAAGTATTGTTGGTTCAAAAAAGGACCGGACTTAAACCAAGAAAATAATCTGGATTTAAGCCAATATATTTAACAGGGAAAAGATAGCAACCTTCAGTCGAGAACCAATAATATATTCTTGACTTAGGGGTGCTATTTTTTCTCTGTTAAATATATTGTACAATTCTTTAGAGTTTTTATAGATCTTCTCAGAGCAATCGACTACTAAATCATTTCCAATATATTTGCCAAAAACAACAAATAAAATCACAGCTCCATCTAACTGGTGAATTGTGACATGAAGCAACCCGTGTATTGTAAATGGTATATGAGACATGAGCAAACGGTAAAGTAAAGTGAACAAATTGTTGTTGTTGTTTGCTGTTAGCTATAGAAAATTCTAAATGCTTCAATCAACAATTCGTATTATTAAATATTAATGCAGAACTCAAGTCGACCTGTCTCGTTCTGGTCCAAAAAGGTCAACATGTGTCTGCACACACAAACACATACACACGCACACACACACACACACACAAGCACACATGTGTACACTCATGGGCACTCCAGCAATGCCAATTGGACACTCACCGACTGGACCTGGAATCTTGGACATTTTTCATCATAAAGTGGTGGCTGGCTTTGATTTCAAATTGGATTTGAATTTGGAATTTTTGGCTTTCAAGCAGCAGCCTGCAGGCGTCTGTCTAGATGGAACTGGTCAACGCATAAATATTTCTCTTTGTTCAGCACTGGCTGAACTAAAAGAAAAAGATTATACACACACACACGCACACACACAATGCTGTCGATATACCTGAAAAAGGGGAAAACTTGGCTCGGAACTGGCAGCTGACAAGGCCCCAACACAAACAAACAACCAGCCAGAAAGAAGAGACTGACAAGAGCCCAGAATAGTGCATATGGTCAGATATGAGCAATGGTCCAATGGTCCAATGGTCCAATGGTCAAGTCATGGTTATTGACATGTCATGTATGTGTAAGTGTCCACCAGTTGCCCCACAGGCACAAACCAATTGCATTGTTCAGCATTTTCAATTTCCCTCAAAATACCATTCAGTACAAGTACACAGCACAAAAATTTTGACTTATATAAATGAAGTTTTTTTGAAAGTAAATTTCGGCAAGTCATTCTTAAGATTTTCAATTTTTAGAATAAATTATACGTTCTAGATTCGATTTTGAAAATGCAGTTTAAAGTGTTGAAATTGCTTTGCGTTTGTTTCCTTTTTTTTTTGGCTGTTTAAATTTTTGAATGTGTTAAAACTTTCAGTTTTTTTTGACTTAAGACAAACCGATTTGGGTTTACTTTAGGTATTTATTATTACATTGCTTCATTCACTACAGTCTAGTTAGATCTAATTTGCTTCCTTCTAAGACAAGAATATAGAAATAGAAAATCTGTCGTAAGAACCAAATACATGAATATATTTTTTACAGAGTTTAAGTAAGTCTGCCATTTTTGAACATAAATGTATCTTTTTTTTGTGTATCGCATCTTGGCAGTCTTTTATATTTTGGCCTTTGCATATTGACAAATGTAAATTATATGCGAGTTGAGCTGAAAAATGGACAAACCATCTGCAATTTATTTGAACCCATAATTAAACATCATGAGTCGGTGTGCAGCTTAAGGACAGACATCTAATTTTGAGCACCGCAATTTTAAAACTATCCTCACGACAGAGAGGTATTTAAGCACTCAAGCAAGCCCAAGCATAGCAGCAGGTTGGGTTGCAAGCTCAAGTCGTTCTGTTGCTGCCACATCACACACAGTTGGGGCAAAATGTAAATACAGCCTTTCTAATGGTCACTCCCAGGAGAACCAGATAGGGCAGCCCACAAGGCCAGAAACTAGCCAATAACTCCGAGGCGAACTTCTCTCGCATCTTTTGCAAAAGTTCAAAGTGACTTAAGTGAAATTTTGCAGCAGCAAACTGAAGGGGCTAATGTGCTCGAGTTCGCCATGAACATGAGTAAAAATTAAATTGATTTTGCTTGGACATTGAAAAAGTTTTTTGCTTGGCACAAATTGCCTTTTCATACTTTATGCTGAGGGCAACCCTCTGAGTAAAGTCGTGTTTGTTTTTCACTTTCTACTTAGGTTGACTTATTTATTGAAAGCTTTTCGCTTGTTGACAGTCCAAAGAGTGACCTCTTCTTCAGGACCGCCGCTCGCTCTGCAATATTATTTAAATTTAATTATAGATTATGCCCAACCCTTTCCCAACTGAAAATGGCGAGTACAATTTTAATTTCATCTTACAGATAATTTTCGAAAATTGTTTAACACTTCAAAGTCATTATGAAGATAGCAAGCGATTGAGTTGAGTTGCTACCCAAGATCCCCGTCTAACAAAATCCAAGATGTGCCGGCAATTAAACTGGAATCTAGACATTTATGCACCCAGGTCGTAGAGGATAGACGCGCTGGCATTTCCTCCATTTCAATTTGCCCCCCACATCCGCTTGGCCATGTTGCTCATCCATCTCAACTGTTGGCCTGGCTTCTTCACTCCTTCATTTTAGACTGACTGCCTGACTTGTCCCTGTCTCCATCGCATTCCTTCATCTCTTTTTGATGTAATTTTGGCATTTGCCCAAACAGGAAAGAAAAAATAGCCTCCTGCCTTGCCGTAGATGTCTAAGACGCGATAAGGTTGTCGCCAAGTGTTGTATGGAAACCCTACCGCCTACCGCCTACCACCTACCACCTAACCCTTGGCTGTTGAGCCTTGGGTTTATCAATCTAAAAAGGGGTTCAAGTGGTAGGCGTCAAATGGCGACGAAGCGCACGCAAGCGGTTTCCGAATGAGACACGCTTAGGTAAATGGAAAAAGTGGCGGTAAATTAAGAAAATGCTGGCAGCCTGGAAATGAAATGAGCAAAATGCTGCTCGATTCAAATCTGAAATTAAAATTGCGCACATAATTCCATACCACTTATATATGTACAAAGGAAAGTTGTCAGTTTCCAAATTTCTGGGAATGGGTCGGATTAATGACTGAGACGACGGAGTTGTTTCAGGCTGACAGTCAAGCAAATGAAGATGCGACACGAAGCAAACTTTTGCGCCGCAAAATGCCGTTAATGAAGATGATGTCGCCAAGTTGCTAAGGGTAAATGTTGACTGACTTGCCCATGCCTTGCCATGCTACGGACTCACAGCAAACACGACAGCACAAAACCACAGTTGGTAGACTGTACCTAAACTGTTGCCGTACATGTCTATTGAAAATCTTCTATTGTGTATTTATTTATGGGTATCTCTATAGGCTTTGGTGTTACTCTTGCCAGAAGAGTGCTGGATTAAAATCCCCCAAACGCAATTGAAACAACATTTGTTGGTTGAATTCGAATTCAGACTGGGCTTAATCGATTTGCTTTAAGTTTGAATTTGAACTATGGGTATCTAAGTATATCTGTATATCTAAGCTAATTTGTTTCAATTATTGAGCAAGTGGCACATTCCTCATTTAATATAGTATTTTTAAGCAATTACTTCTTCCGTTTCAAAAATAAATAAACTCATGAAATATAAACGAACAAATTAATCTCATTTTCATAATCCGCAAAACCAATCCTCTTCCAGGTTTAGCTGAGTCCGTTGTGTATGCCTGACCAAGGCAAAAATTGGATTGTGAAAAAATGCGCATCTTCGTGGTTAAGAGTATTAGTTGGGCAACGTCCAGGACGTCCTGAAGGTGAGCAAATAAAAAATGGCGCCCGCAGTGCGCTCAATCTCAAGATTCATGGAAAATGTGAAAAATGAGAAAAGTGCAATGGAAAAGGAAAAGCAGAGAACAAGACAAGTTGTGTGGGGAAGAGAAGAAAATCCCTAATAGCCACATACAGCAATAATAGCAAAAAAAAATAATTATATATACACACACAAATACACACACCCACACACACTTACACACACACATACACAGCGCTGAACAGAAAGAACGTTGCAAATGAAGAGAAGAAAATTAATTTTAATTTCTCTTTTTTCAGTTACTTTTACGTTTATTTCGTCGCGTTTTCCATTTTCACCTCAGCCAGTGGGTGTTTCCCATTTGAGATATGTGCTGGAGGCGCCACAATCACTGTTGAGTACATGCAACACAAAAAAACAATTGCAATTTGAGCGTGGAAAGAGGAATGCAAATTCTTCTGCCTATATTTAAATAAAGAGCAAAAAAGACAACTAAAAGAATTAAAATAATAAATATTGAATATTAGTTTTTTTAAGTTATTTTTATCTTATTCGTTGAATTTGATTAGTGATTATTAATAATAAAATAAATAAATAAATAAATAATAATTTGATTTGTTGCCTGCATCTTTGCCCAACTGCAAACAAATATTGCGCATACGCAGTGAAGTGCGCCATTTTTAATCGACATCTTTTTTATACAATGCCAGTTATGAAAGTAACCACAAAAATTATGAAGTTGCATGGAGTCGGGGCTGTGGCTGCCAACCAACCAACCAATGCCAGAGCTGCAACAACGCCCACGCCCAACGCACACAAGATATCAAACGGAAATTGTGGTGGTCGCATATTACACAAAGTTATGTTATGTATATCATAATCCATAAAGTTCTATATACAAACAGCAAAACAAACTTTGTGCTTGTTGTTGTTGTTGTTGCTGTTGTTGCTGTTGTTGCTGGCTTCAAATTACAACCGCATACATAAAGGAAACGCAAGCGGTTGTGGCAGCCTGGCCAAGGGGGCACTGAGGGTGTGGGAAACCGTTGTCAGAAACGAGAGCAGCCCTTAAAAATACACACAAGCACAAGCACAACACACACACACACACACACACACACACACGCACACACACACACAACTTAGATATGGGGGCGCTTAAATCAACAAAAGAAGGCAATGATAAATGCAATGCGCTTTGGGGGTGAAATTCGACGCCGTGGCGCAGCACGTCGAGTGCCACCCCTAACAGCACCCTTGCCACGTCAATGCCACCCAATTATAACCGTATATTTGTGCACACACACACACACACACACACACATGCATGATCTGTGTGTGTGGGTGGCAGCATGAAGAGCTCATTTGAGAAACGATTTCAACTCCAACTGCGCTCTGTCTATCTGTCTGTCCGTCTGTCTGTCTATCGCGTTCGTCCTTTTATTATTGTTTCATTTTTTCTTCAATCTTTCTACCAATTTTCGTATGTGTCTACACATATAAATCTATATATAAAAGGGACAAAACAATAACAATAAAAATCATACATACTCATGCTCCCCAACCAAACAGCCAACTTTGATATCCAAAACCCAAAACCCACATCCACATATAACACTAAGCGCACGTGCACACACACTCACACACACACACACATTGTTATTTTTTTCACTACGATATATGTATGTATATATAGTGATATGAATGCAGGATGTTAAGATATGAGCGCCCTAAAGGAATACATACATCGACTAACTGCTCTTTCTGTCTATGTACATGTATGTGTATTTATGTGCGTGTATGTGTGTGTGTGTGGGCTGGGCGTTATTTCCAACCCATCAATGGCCAAATGCCACATTATATCTGCATGCGTATGTGTGTGCATTAATACATAATGGCCAGAAAAGTATCCTTTATGAAATTAAATTTATGTTAGATAGCTGAGCTCATTTCGCCTTATACCTTATTAAAAGCGAGGGTTGACACAGTAGTTAACGCGGTAGATTAACTGTCTTGGACACGTCGATCATTAAACACGCACTTCAAGTGCCTGACTGCTGAGTTTGCACCGGATAACTTTGTACTCAATAAAGTAGTTCATAAAAGAACTCATTTTCAACTATATATTTTCAGCTATATAATATAGTTATTAGATCCGGATCCAGATCATTAAAAGTCTTACTTACACGACAGTCTATAATACCCACTTCGAGAGTGGAAATTGATTGAAATACGCGTTTCTGATCAGTCTAATATTGAAACTTATTTAAGCCAAATTAAACACAATTTTAAAGTCCCAAATATAATTTGTATTTTACAAATCGAAGTTCAAAAACTAAATTTTTATTATTTTTATGCTTAATTTAAATTTGAGCAAAAACCACTTCGCATTTTCAAGATCTGACAAATAAATTGCGTAATTAATTAATTAATTTCCTCGTTAATATTATATGAATCCAGAACATTGACACTCGGTAAGTTGACCTAACTAAGTAAGACTCAGAAAAAGTAGGTCATAAATAAAATATTGATTTCATTAAATCTCCGATTTCCACTTCCACATTAATTCTAATATTGACATGCGAGTCGCTGAGAAACAAATCGATATATTCGATTATATGAAGTTAATTTGGGACAATTGTTACATATTGAATGACCCTCGTTAAGTTGACCATCGCAATTATAGCAACAAATAATGGGCAATGTATTGTAGCGCCTCCCTGGCCAGTGACCAGTGACCAGTCACCAATGACCAGTGACTAGTGACTAGTGACCAGTGACCAGTCACCAGTGTCCAGTGTCCAGTGTCCAGTATTCTCAGTTCTCAGTTCTCATATATATCTATTGATTTTTTTGCGCATTTGCTGCGAACAACAACACATTAGAGGAACTTAGCCTCATCCACTACTGAGGATGGCTGCGAGGGCAACTTGAAATGCGCCCCCACAAAAGTAACACAAGGCTGGGCACCAAGGTAATCCACATTTGGAAGCTCCTTGTGGCCGCCCCAGTTTGATAAAATGCGTTAAAACGAAAATTAAGCAACACAATTAATGGGTCTCGGTTTATCATACAATTTTAATGGCTCAAATAAATTGAACAAAACTAGCCAAGGGCAAAATTGCCAAATATGCTTCCACAGCACCAATTACAGACACTGGCTCAAACACAGACACACATGGACATTAACAATAGCATTTAGCATTTTTAATGGCAATGATATAAATGTTTATGTGCTGCCAGATGGGGGAATTGCCAGACTCGCATCGATTCTTGAACTTATCTGTAGTCTTAGAATTGAGTTGGGATTTTAAAACTCTTTTTGTATTCCATATCCATTAAAAATTGGTAAAAGCGTAGAATGAAGCTGTACACAAGTATGCAACAGTTGAAAGTCTGTCAGACCTTATTAGGTATATATATTTTTGATCAGTATTAAAAGCCGAGTTCCGTTCTCCAGAGACTATAAGACCTAGAGTCTTAAAATTTTGAAAAAACTATTTCTCGTTTAAGCAGTTCAATTCGACCAATTCATAAACTAAAACTGTAAATTATTAGGTAAATTTACTAATTAATGTATCAAATATCAAGTTAAGTATTAAGATCGACACAGCATCGAAATTTACTCTAAAAATTTTGTATCTTTGAATGTTAACTCATTTCGCCTCAGAGTATGCAACACAAAAATGGTTAAGAATGGATTGTTAAGTTAAACTGGGCTTAAACACGCTGGCAACACTGGCGAATACATCTAAACACCTGCCAATGTGCTTGTGGGTAAACACTTAAACATAAATATTTGGCAACATCGCGGCAAGCCAGAGACGGGTTGGAAGGCAAACCTAGACGAAGATTGACTACAGATTGAGTGCAGGTAGCGCAGCTCTCCTCAAATTTGGTTATAATTTATAAAATATATATAATATATATATATATATATATATATTTTATCCATAATGTGTAGTTTGCCGACTTTTCAATAGAAATAATTGAAGAGCAGTTTTGAGTTGCCAGATGGGGTAAACAGCCCAGCCAGCGTGTGTAAGCACTTATTGGCAGATTGGTCGCTAAAAACCAAATGCGCAATAAAATATATGGCAGCATTGGCAGCGTGTGTTAACCGGCTATTATACATACATATAATTAAGTTTAAGTTTATACACACACACATATGGATGAACTGACATTTAGTCCACGTCGTACTTGCCGTATTAGGGGCAATGCGGAGAACTATAAAAAGCATGACATCATATTTTAGCAGCACAACCACAAACTCAGCGCCCCACCAGAAATGGTAACAGCGGGTGTGCAGGTTGATGGTGGTGGTGGTGGTAGTGGTGATGGTGGTGCAGAGATAAGGGGGGCACCCTGTGGGTCGTTGTACCAGCCTGGACGCCACCCAATCCGCTAACATTGTTATAAAAGTGCAAACAAATACATGGCCAACAGGCGAAGAGCGAATGGAAAAAAAATAAATAGGAGAAGCAGAAGAAGCAGAAGCAGAAGAAGAAGAAACAAAATTAACTTCGGTCGAGCTTGACCCATGGCACTCAACCCATGACTTGGGCCAGACTTGAGATGGAGCATGAGATGGAGCAGCGAGACAGAGAGAAACCGAGAGAGGGCGAGAGATTGAGAGAGGGAGAGAGAGTGAGAGTAACGGCGAGAAATTATGAAGCTGAAGCCGACGAAGAAAGCGGATGACGACGACGGTAATGTGGCGCATTGGGGATGGGAAAGGGAAAGGGAATGGGAATGGAAATGGGAATGGGAATGTTGCCGACCTGTGGCCGCTGGCAGAAAGGAGAAAAATAAAATAAAATAAAATAAAAGACAACAAAAATAAGAAAAATATAGAGAAAAAAATGAGAAACCATGTGGTGGTCCGCTGGCTGGGCAAATAAATCGCTGGACATAAAAACCGAGCGCAAGCGAAACAGAAAATCAGCTAAAAGGGAGCCAAGGCCCCCGCCCCACAGTTGCCCCGTTGCCCCATGTGGAACAGAGCGAGAGCGAGAGAACGAGCACCGTCGGCACAAATAAAAAATTGAATGAAATATTTTTATAACCAAAAGAAAAGGCACAGACAAAGACAAAGAGAGCGAAAAGGAGAGAGAGAGAGTGAATGGCCAGCGAGTGCAAGCGAGAGGCGTGGAAAGAAGAAACAGACAAAAAGTGAGAGAGAGAGAGAGAGAGAGAGGGATAGAGCAAGGCAGCAACGGATATTGATGGCGTGCAACAGTAAAAGCAAGAACAGAGCAAAAAAAAAAAGAAGAAAACAAAAAGGAAGAAAGAAAAACTTGCTTATCAAATATGAAGGAGCGCACAAAAGTGAGTCGCTCCTCCTCGATAAATGTGTGTGTGTGTGCGAGTGTGTGTGTGTGCGAGTGTGTGTGTGTGTGTGTGTGTGAGGGGTATCATAAAAGCCATGAGCTCACCTAGCATAAGGCTGAGCAGACCGCACCTAAGGGTAGTTAAGTCCAAAGTTTTATGGACAACGACAGGTGGGCGGTTGGGCGATTGGGTGGTTGAGCGTTGGGTGGGTCGGGTCAACTGACCCAACTTAACCACCCAAAGGGCGACCCACGCCAATGTAACTTACAAGCGAATGTATTCTTTTATTTTTTTGTAGTCATAAAATGCTGTGTGAGTGGGTGTGTGTGTGTGGGTGGGTGTGTAACTGGGAGGCTGCACACGTGCGAATAATAAAAAATGTTTTACTTTTCAATCGACCAATAATATGGCGTTCAATGGACAGGCCAAAACGTGCGCAACCCACAACTCGTAACAATGACCAGCACGAACAGATACAGGATATGCGATACTGATACAGCTACAGCTACAGCCACAGCTACAGATACAAGCTTGCCCACGTACACACCCACACACTCACACTCGCAAGCACACACACAGTTCGTTCAATCATCGTTACAAAAAAATTTCATTTTGAAAAATGCTAGAACTTCAATAAATTATATTGCTTGGCCAGCAACACAAAAACAACAAGAGAGAAAAAGGAGAGAAAAAACCCAAGCGCATCGTAAAAAAATGGTTTCGCTGGCAGGTGACCTCAGCGGAAGGGTTGGGTGGCAAGCGGGTGGCGAGCCAAGTTTGTGGCTCGACTTGCTGGCACCTTCACTATCATAACAACAATACAAAGAAGACGTAGAAGCAGTTCGCAGAGGGGATATATAAAATTCACAGAATAACATGGCGGACAGGTGAATCGGGTCAGCAAAAGAGAGCAGCCAGCAACGGTCAGCTATTGTACAACCACACACACACACACACACACACACACACCACACACAGATTCTCACACTTGCTGCCCATACACACAGAGTGGCAGCAAACAAAAAGAAAAAAAAAGAAGAAGAAAGAAAAAAAAGGTTGAGACTGCAACTGAAACTGGAGATGGAGCTTAGAGTCTGGATTTGAGTCGTTGCCACAGAATGAGGACCAGGACAAGCCAATGGCGAGCTGAAACACACTGTCCGCTCGATGGTTATTGGTTCGCGTTGCAATAATATAATATACACACACAGTTGCAAGCACACACACACACACACACACACACACACACACTTATATAGAATATAAAAATTGAGAAATAAAAAATAACACAGGGGAAAAATATAAGTAAGAATGCTCGATGCGAATACACCCAGCAGCCAAGTCTCAGTTCAGTTCAGTTATTAAGCATCTATAGATTTCTGAGAAAATTTCAGCGATTCTCTGTAAGTTGACTTCGATATCACATACATTTGCACAGCTTGATTATAATCCCCCCCACCCACTTATATTGGTTACAGGGTATGCCGGGGGCAGGCATAGAAAACTCTGCTGTGCGAAAAAAAGATGGTCAAATAAATAAGGAAAGGGAATCATTCAACTGGGTAGCAAAATTTTTCTCAACTTTGTAGCAGCTCTTTTTAGCGAGGGGTTGCACTGCCCCCCCCCACCCCTCTTCCCCACGGCCCCAGTTGACATTGTCATAATGACGGGCATTCCTGAACGTTGCGCTTGGATATTGATTGCAGTTTCTTTTGCGTCTGCATTTTGCCCAAGGCATAGCACAGGACACACCTGATACCTGACAATTCGCTAATTAAGTCGCCAACTGAAATGCTGAAAGCAAATTTAGCTTTAACATTGAAATTAATGCTTACAAATGGTTAAAACACAAAAAAAAAAAAGTAATTTAAAAAACCAACACGAAACTTTATTTAATTCGTTATTTATTTATTTTGTTGATTTATTAAGAAAGTGTTTTTGAAATAAAAAGACACAAAATTGATTCAAGATTCAACAGTTCAAATTGAACGATCTAAATCTAAGCATGTTGACTTGTTTTAAGATCCTTTTTTATAATCTAAATAGGTATTTAGGTGACTTCTGCAAAAGTTTTGAATCCTTATCAAGAAAGTATCTCTGTCTTATTTGTATTCTCCGATTATACTTAAGAAGTCCTTTATCCTTTATCCATATATAGATATTTTATTTAGTGATGTATTTTTGATCTTAAGATCTAAGTAATGTTAAGAACTAATCAATTATTGTTGTTTTTGTAATTCTAAACTGAACTTTTAGATATATCTAGTCAGAAATGTATCACTTGATATGTATATGTATTATTTAACTGTATATATTACATAGATGTAGCCAACTCATCGGATGCAAAGTGTCAGCATTTTTTGTAGTTAGTTCGCTAAAAGCTAATCAGGCAAAACTCGCAAACATTTTTGACAAATTCTGTCAAAGTCACGCGCATTTAGCCCGCGGCATGGGAACGACCGTTACTGGGGCATACAACATTAGCCAGGCCATAACGAGAACTGGCAGACGAGGCTCGCACATGTCACTTTGAATGTCCTGGAGGCGCGCATTGGCATTGGCATTGTCGCCCTGCATACACATATCAGCGGCATCGACAATAAACCCCAAATCAAAGGCACAAAAGCCCAAAAAAAAATGTATATATATATATATATATATATGTATATATGTATATAAAAAAAGTAAAATAGAATTTATCAATATCCCCAGACAGCTGGGAAAAAACGGAGTGAACGATTTTGAGGAAATCAGATACTTTGGTTATTTTCCCTGACAAGATACGCGTCAAACTTTCCAGCCGCAGGCAAAGTAACAAAACAAAAAAAAGCACAACAGAACAACAAAAAATTGTTGCGTGTTTATTTGAAAAATCGCTAAAGGATAACTAAAGGATTCCCCTAAGGGCATTTGGCGAGCACGCAAGTGATTTGTATGCGAATTTACATACACGGCGAGGTTCCACACACAACCCACACCCCGCCCAACACACACACACATCCCATTCCCCCGCTTTATTGAAATCCAACTCCCTGGGTATTTTCCAACTCGTTGAGCAGCACAGCAAAAAAAAATAAGCAAATAAGTTCTCATCGCTGCCTGAATTCAATGCGTTGTGGCAATAATTTTGCATATTGCAGCGTATAAGTAAATGTATCCAAATTGAATCTACAAAATCGATCTGCATGAAAAAGGGAAGCAAGGTGCTGGTTTTCCCTTTCAAAGCCCAGAAGCGCTTGCCGCACTTAACGGCGCTAAGTACTAAATTCAATTCAACTCTGAGACGCCACAAGGACACCACTGACCAAAATAAACATAAAAGGGAGCAAATCTGTAATTCAATTTCTAAATTACAATTAAAATGTAAGAATAGCAGCAAAATGTATGTATGTATGTGATATATATACTGTATATATGTATATACATATATTTCCCCTCAGCAGGGGTTGGCTAGCTCAATGCCCGGCCTAGACAGCCCAGACAATTGTCTGCGCCCTTTGCGTCATCATTGCTGAGCCGTGTGTCCAATAAAACTGCCCATTTGCCCATTTGGCAATTATCCCGATAAATTAGCAGCCAAATCGCACAAGGGGGAATGCGCGAAAGTTTATATTATTTCAATTTTGAAAAATACTAAAACATTTTTGGGGCAAATCTGGCAAATCGATTACTATGCCATATCAAATTTACAAATGGAGCCTGAAGTGAGGGTTGTCCTCGAAGAGAGAGATGAACCGTTTGACGAGGAGCCAACAAACACAGGCGCTGCTGAGATTGATCCAACGAAATCCAATGAGCCAAAATTGTACTATTTGATAGAGATTATTAACCACGATAACGTCGGAAATAGAGAAGGGCAGAGGCAAACCATAAGAACCTTAACACACAAGAGAAGAAATGTCGAAAATATTGAAAAACTACGCAAAGACTAATATCCGCAAACATTTATGTGCTCAATGTATTTGTCCAAAACGACCCGGATTGGGGATCATTGCGTCATGCACTGTGACCACAAATTCACCATTAATAAATGAGTTTTCATTATACATATACATATCTCGTTATAGATCTATTAAACGGGCTCAATTTCCAATTTTCAGGCTAGCACAATTTGAATATGTTTCACATCCGTAGTTCGATTCGATTGCCCTTTCTTTAAAAAGAAAGATTTTTAATCCTATATAATATTAAACAGTCCTGTCATCAAATGTATTGAGAACGAAGCAGATTTAGGCTGTGGAAAGGGGCGTGGTCGCATAACGCCCTTTTCTTTCAGGTGTACAAATTGCATACTATGTGAGCTGAAGTTACACAGCCTCTTTTGCAGATTTCGAATTCGCAGAAAATTGAAAATTATTTAATAAATTGTAAACAAGGACAAAAATACTTCGAAATTAAGTGTATGTGTGTGCGTTTGGCTTTCTAGTTATGTGATTATACCCTGTACCCATTAGAAATGGGTAAAAATGTGTAATAGGCAGAAGGAAGCATCTCCGATCCCTTAAGTACATATATTCTTGATCAGGGTCAATAGCCGAGTCGATATAGCCATGTCCGGCTGTCCGTCTGTCTGTATGAAAACGAGGATTGCAGAGACTAAGAGCTGGAGAATTCAAATCTGTGAAATACAAATACAAATATTCGCCGGCTTAGTTTTGACGGACTTGTGTACAAATTTAATGGTCTGTGAGTTATCGTATAAGCGGACAGACAGACAGACGGATCGCCCACTTTTCAACAATTACATCTTCAGAAGTTGTTTAACAGTTTCAAATAAAATATTCTCAAAAGCGAAGGTGTAGTAGGCTTTTGTATGACAACTTATTGTGCCAGTTAAGGTATTGAGTAAATATTTAATTTCCTAACATTCACAGCTCTAAGTAAGTCTGTCTCTTGCAAATATTTTAAAATATTTATATTCAAATAAAATATAAAATAAACTAATATATAATATAGTATTTGCAGGATCTTAGCATTGTAGAAAATGGGCAAAAAAGGAACTGCCAAACGGAGCCGCAAGCGTCCATCTCTGGCTCAGCAAAATACGGATCTCCTGGCTGAATTGGAAGCACTAATTAAGGAGAGAGATGAACTCTCCGAGAAATTGAGGGCTGACAGCGAGGAGTCAGTTGAGCAGAAAGCTGATGAACAAGACACAACGAAATTGTGGCAGACAATAATAAATAACATAAAAGAGATGAGCGCACGGCTGCCCGAGGACATTACTTCAGAAATGGAAAGACGGAATGAAACCGTTCGTGAACTGAAAATCAAATTGCGCGAGAACATGCATCGTCATAACTGTCCAGTGTGCCTTTGCGAGACGAGCGATTTTGGAGAGCATCGGGTCGTGTGTCTGCCGTGTGGCCACATCTTTGGCGAGAATTGCATTGTCCAATGGCTGCGGGAGGAACAGTTTTGCCCCCAATGCCGAAAAATAACTGGGATGAATCAAGTGCGAAGGCTTATGTTTCCGGAATGAGATTTGTACGACAAAAATCGGCTTTTTAGGATTAACAGTAGAAAAATGGAGAGAGAGGGACTACTGAGGAGGAGGCTGCTCAATAAAGGAATGCTTTTCAAAAACGAAGCCTTCCGGCATGTAAAATGCCTTCCAGTTCAATCAATCAATAAAAGAAAACAAAACGCGTATACGCAATGTTGTACACAGTGCGTCAAAGTAACAAATGAGCACACACACTCACGCACACACACACACGGCACTGCTTTTCGCAAAATACCGCAAAATCTATTTCGATTCGCAATCAAAATGGCCAAACTTCCATTTTGGACTACAGTAGGCCGCATTTTGTTTTTGCTATTGCTGCAGCCCCAAACAAAAAAAAAAACGTGGTCCTGTTGTCTGTTAGCGTTACACGTTGCCCAGTTGCCCAGTTGTCCAGTTGCCCGGCTGTCCGTTGCCCAAGCGGTTAGCTGGCAATCGTGACCAACTTGTGCTTGAGTGCTTTCGTTTGTATTTAGTGGTGGACTTAAAAATACAGAAAACGTCCGCACCCACAAAGGCCGTGGTCGATGCATCCGGCTGCTGGCCCGGTCCGATGCCCGATGCCCGATGCCCGATCATCCTGACATTCAACGCTAAGCCGCAGTCGCGTTCACATCCTCCACACACGCATCCACAGTTGCGTCGCGATGTCCATGTCCTTGTATTCATCAGTTGCCATGTTTTCCAATTTTCAGCACACTGCACTCGCGATTCGGGCGAGAACGCAACAACAAAGAAAAATACTCACGGCTTTTTCTCTTCAAAATTTAGTCATCCTATGCGAAATTGCTTATAAACGTTGGCCGAATCGAGGTCGAGGCAGAGGCAACGAGGCACCCAAATTGCGTTCCGCGTTCTCTAAAAACCGCACTCAATCCTGACCTGCCATGTGTCGACGTGCACCAACTAGCTACGCACACTGCACTACTCCCGTGCCCCTCCCATCGACCCCTTTCAGCTTTGGCGGTTGCACAACCAAAGTTGGGCCGCGTTTTTGATTGTTCGGGCATTGGCGTAAAAATATTATTGCACTGCCGTAAACCTTCTCCACGTGGTCCTACGGAATAGGAGGAAAAAACATTCACTTTGGCTGGCCTTTGTGCCCAATTGCATGCTTAGTCGCTTGTAAACTGGGCAGTATCCTCAACAAAATACCATCACACACACAAATTTCTACAGGACTCACAACAAACATTCAGCTAACTATGCAATGGTTAAAAATTATATATACTTTTGGGTGTAGTAACTTTTATTGATCAACCTATTGAAAGGTTATAAAATATTGTTTTGGAGATTGTATACATAACGTTACAATTTAACGGCCAGCTGTCCAGAGGTCGCTGGTGTGGAGGCGCTTTAAGCGTCTGCGGGTTGTGTTTGACCCTAGTGAACAGGCCAAAGGGTTGACATGGTTATGCAACCGGTCATTGTAACGACTTGTATGTCGGTTTATTTGACTAATGACTGTCGGTACACAGAGGTCGTTGTGCAGCGTCTTATTGCTCACATAGGATGGAGCATCAGAGATGTCTCTTAGCATCTTGTTCTGCACGATTTTGCTGCTGTGCCCCAAAATGGAATCCCTTATGTCCATGTGGGCACGATGATGCTCCTGTACACCAGCAGCTTGTTGCTCAAGCTGAGTTTGCTGGATGACTTCAGCAACCAGTTTAGTTTCGCCCTTTTGGATTTACACGCCGCTGCCGTGATCTGTATGTGTTTGCCCCACGTAAGTTTCCTGTCCAGATACATACCCAGGTAGCGAACATGGTCTCACCGGCGACACTTAACCGAACTTTTTCTTCTTTTTCAAACCAAAAAAAAACTAAAACGTGACCGCCACCGTTCGCTGCCTTTTCTTTCCCCTCTCCTTCATACCAACTCCCCGTGACATTTGTTCGACCTCCAAATTCGTCGATCATTCGCGTTTTTATCTTCTCTTAAAACCACCTCGGATAATTTTCTATTGTTTACCTCCTGAGTCCGCGAACTCTCGCTCTCTTTTTGTAGCTTCAACCTGGGGCTACGATATAATCGGCCCCGCCGCAACATAACTATGTCGGTCTGTCCGTCTGTCTGTATGAACACTCGGATAGCAGAGACCATAAGAGCTAGACACTTCAAATTTGGAATATAGATTCTCGTATACCCGGCGCAGATCAAGTTTGATTATTTTAAAGATAACTGCCTCCGTTTCTGGAATATCGATACATTTCGATTTCCGATTTCGATTCCGAGCGCATGAGTGAGAAAGAGATGGCATTTGCATAAAAATATTCGCCGGCTTAGTTTTGACGGACTTGTGTACAAATTTAATGGTCTGTGAGTTATCGTATAAGCGGACAGACAGACAGACAGACAGACGGATCGCCCACTTTTCAACAATTACATCTTCAGAAGTTGTTTAACAGTTTCAAATAAAATATTCTCAAAAGCGAAGGTGTAGTAGGCTTTTGTATGACAACTTATTGTGCCAGTTAAGGTATTGAGTAAATATTTCATTTCCTAACATTCACAGCTCTAAGTAAGTCTGTCTCTTGCAAATATTTTAAAATATTTATATTCAAATAAAATATAAAATAAACTAATATATAATATAGTATTGGCAGGATCTTAGCATTGTAGAAAATGGGAAAAAATGGAACTGCCAAACAGAGCCGCAAGCGTCCAACTCTGGCTCAGCAAAATGCGGATCTCCTGGCTGAATTGGAAGCACTAATTAAGGAGAGAGATGAACTCTCCGAGAAATTGAGGGCTGACAGTGAGGAGTCAGTTGAGCAGAAAGCTGATGAACAAGACACAACGAAATTGTTGGAGACAATAATAATAAATAACATAAAAGAGATGAGCGCACGGCTGCCCGAGGACATTACTTCAGAAATGGAAAGACAGAATGAAACCGTTCGTGAACTGAAAATCAAATTGCGCGAGAACATGCATCGTCATAACTGTCCAGTGTGCCTTTGCAAGACGAGCGATTTTGGAGAGCATCGGGTCGTGTGTCTGCCGTGTGGCCACATCTTTGGCGAGAGTTGCATTGTCCAATGGCTGCGGCAGCAACTGCTTTGCCCCCAATGCCGACAAATAACTCGGGTTAATCAAGTGCGAAGGCTTATGTTTCCGGAATGGCCGGTTCGATGTCGAGGCAACGAGGCAACCAAATTGCGTTCCACGTTCTTTAAAAACTGCACTCAATCCTAACCTGACATGCGTCGACGTGCAGCAACTAGCTACGCACACTACACACCCGCGCCCCTCCCATCGACCCCTTTCAGCTTTGGCGGTTGCACAACTAAAGTTATTGCGTTATTGGTGTTATTGGCATTAGGAAACTAAGATTAATCAATTAATAACTTAATTAAAAATTATAGTTTGTACTTCGTAAAAAAAAAACAGAAAGGAAACTGAGTTCAATCAGCTCTTAATAAAAAACATTTGATTTTTAATAAAAATGTTAACAAACTAAAGTTAGCAATATTGCTGAAGATAACATAGTGCATTTTTCTCAATTTCCCATTATTTATGAAAACTGTGCATATATTATATGATGTATATATATATATATATATATATATATATCAAAAACCAACCGCAGTTTGGCAGTTTGGTCCGCATTTGGTATGCAGAAAAGTTGTTCACGCAGAAACTCATCTTTCGAGCTATTCTTGCTATTAGTTGATTAAATTAAATTCCCTTTCTTAAGAAAAATTATATCTAATCGTAATCCGATTTTTCCGTCTCGAGATACATACCTAATATAACCCTTCCAAACCAAGATTGCACAATAAATCTTAAATTATAAATTATAACTGTTGTTCCGACACCAGATACGAATTATTTAGCGCCAGTTTTTAATAAGTTATATTTATTTTACATTTATTAAATCTATATAATAAAAATTAAGGTAGCCAAAATATATTCATCTGATCAGGCATTCAAGTCTCGAAGATTATATAGTAAGGTAGAGGAAATGTTATAAGCAAATTTTGGAAAAGAAAAAATAACGATGGTGCCCTAGTCGGGAATACTCGGCAAGATAAACTGTACCCAGCTTTCAAAATATACATTTATACATCATGGAATCAGAAATGGCGCCCCTTAGCAACTGGCACCTAGTTAAGTTGTGTCAAAGACTCTGGAGATATAAAGGATTCAAGGCAAGGGTATCTCTAAAGTCTTTGGTATTATACAAAATTAATCATGAACAAAAAAGTTGCAATCGACTGGAATCCGGTTTAACCTTCAGCTGTAATCGGCGCATTAGTTGGATCTGTTGTGGACACAGCTGGCATCGTCGTATGAATGAGAACTTTGGTTGGCAGCAGATGCTTCAGTGGCTCCAAGATCTGTGTCTGCTGCAAGAATGTGAGCTGTTGTTGCTCCAGCTGAAGCAAACTGATGCCCAGATGCACGGTAATCGACTGCGGCGGAAAGATGCCGTGAATGCAACGCTGGACATACGGCACCAGATCGTACGCTAGGCAAGAGCACAATTTGACAAACGTCTCCCGTTCATTGCCCGTGAAAGCCTGCTGCTCCTGGCGATAGAAGGCGAGGACCCTTTGGGCAACCAGCTGCAGTGACTTCTGCAGGCAGCCCGTCACATCGGTGGCCACAGCAAAGGGGGCACACAAACGCAACTCATTCAATGCATTCAGATAGCCATTGCAGAGCACGGCAAGTGGATAAAAATCCAGCAATGTTTCTGGCGGACTATACGATTCCGACTCCGGATCTGTGCTCATCGCTGCTGTATCAAGATGTTTGCGCGAATGCAAGCTGACTTTATTGATCAGCGTAAATTTATCCAATTCCTGCCCAAAGTTTTGATTCACCTGGGTAATGCTCGTCTCGAATTTCTGGCTCACCACGCGCACAAAGATGGGCGCAATCAGGGCACGAAAATCGGCACCGACACGACTAAAGGAGAGGCCAAAGTACATGCACTGGCCCAACACCGTTTCAATGGAGCTCACGCCACGCTGCAGATCCGCTTCCAGCGTTAACAGAAAGGCATTTATCTGCAATGCAAAAGGAATACAATGTGCATAATCTTGGATTAAGCGTTCATTTTACCTTGTTATGCAGCCAGGCTTGAAACAGGCGATCACCATTGCAACTGACGCCCTGCAGCGACTTCAACATGCTCGATTTACCAACAGTTTGTTCGCCATCCGGAAATATGGCTCGATATTGTGTTATGATGTTGAACAGATTGATGCGCGTTATTTCAATCGTTTTGGTCAGATGCTGCTGAGCTATACAGGGGATAAACTATATAAATACCAATATCCTATATTCATGTCTGTGTCTTTGTATAAGCCTACCGTCAGCTGTGGGAATCCCCTCCAGGCAGGTTGTTAGCCAAGAGTCGCGCGCCTGCAAAAACTTCAATTTGAGCTCGTTGTCGCCAAAGGCCTGCATGCGACGCAGATAGCCGACAATTTGCAGACACTTGGGTAGCTGCAGATCCATGCGCAACTGCGCCACAAGCTGCACAAGCATCGTATGCCACAAGGCCTCCACGGAGCGCACAATGCTCTGCAATATGGCGAGGAGTTAGCATGGCATGAGTAAAATAAAAGATTACCACCCACATTCACGACGGGTATGAGGTGTCCCTGATGCTGGCCCAGTCGCTGCACATAGCTGGCCAGCTCTAGTGCTTCCTCGTAGCGTGCCTCGCGTATGCAGCGCTCCATCAACTGCGGCAACTCCAGAATCTCCAGCAACTGGGCATTCTTATGGAGTGTTGTGCTGTTCAGGCGTCGCTGTTCGTTCAACTCGGCGGAATGTTGCAAAAACTTCTCGCATTTGCCACTGAACGCTGGCAGTTTGCCAATTAGCGTGTCCACCTGCTCCTCGGCCTTCTGGAACTCGGTGAAAATTGAACGCGAATTCTCGGCGGTTGTGATGAACGTCTTGTAGTTGGAAATGGCTAGCTCCTGGGTCTTTTCCAATATGCGCTTCGTCTCGTCGGCCAGGCGAGTTTGCTCCTTCTTCAGCTGATCCACTTTGCAGGTGCCCAATTTGGACAAATAATTATCGAGTTCCGGATTGCCACGCAAATTTTCTACCAAACAAAAATCAACAATGTTATTGACAACTGAAAATGTCCCGTATTGCTGTCAGTGCTAACCCGGTATGCCATTCGGGAATATCAATTTCAGTACACGTTCGTTTTCCATATCCATTTGCTCAAATAACTCCATTTAATTTAAAAATAATAAAAATGATTTTGTTGCTTTTCGAGCAATTTTACATCGATAATACGATACATTTAACAAGCCAAACTATCGATAGATATGTGTAGCATTACAACAAAAAGCTAACTGATACGAGCATAGCACTTAGTGATTTGTTAGCCATTCATGCATTTCCGGTTATAATTTGATCAAAATAAAAATTAGTCGTAAAAAAATTGGCCATATTTGTATTAAATTGATTCTACAAATGTCCATCTTGCAGGTGTCCATTAAAAAAAAAAAATGATTGAGTTCCGGTTTCCAAGCAAATTTTCTACCACTCAAAAACAATGATTTGTTGGTTTGCGAACAATTTTGCATCGATGCAACGATAAATTTCAAAACTATCGATCGATATGTGGGGCAACACAACAAAAAGCTAACTGATACGAGCATAACACTCAGTGATTTGTTAGCAATTCAAGTTATAATTTCGGTTATGATTTGAATTTTAATTTTGTCAAAATCAAGAAATCAAAAATGGTCATATTTATATCGCATTAATACTACAATTATTAAACAGTTGTACTTTCCATGCTCGAACAATTTCTCTTTGTGGTTGTTAATCATGCGTCTGGTTTTGCCGACTGCACTGGTGAAAGTAGAACATTTATTTGTCTATTTGCTAAAATTTATAACATATTATCTGTATGTCAGTCAGTCAGTCTGTCCGTCCACCACACAACGATGACGCTAATGAACTTGAGTTGAGTTGCAGTCGCATGGGTTGCATGGGAAGCAATCCAATAAACCAGTCGCGCACTTTCATCTCATTCAGGCTCCATAGCAAGAATCTTCGCTGTGCTTTTAGCTCTAGACATTTTGGCGTCGTCGAGACAATGTTGTCGTCGTTGTTGCTTTTGTTGTTGTCGTTGTAATGCTGCATTAAAAACCTGCATTAAAAAACGAGTTGTGGTTAGTTTTATGCGAATTGATCATATGTGTAACTTCATATCTATATCTTCATCTCCAATCACATTTATTGCCCAGAAAGTGACTTAAATACTATACACAAAAATCATAAGTAAATTTAAAAAAAAAAACAAATGCTTATAAAATGCTTACCCAAATTAAATAAAAAAAGTGTTTTCATTTTTATACATTTTAATTTAACAATCAAGAAAATTGTTTCTTTTGAGTAAAAATTTAACTAGACCTTGAGAAAATATACCTTAATCTCAAATGCCATCAAATGCCTTCAAGTGTTCTACATTCAAAAATATTTGTAATTCATAATTACAGTAATTTAGCTGATTGCTGGATTGGAACACAATTTTTTCAACTGACAAGTAAAAATTAAATTGCATTTATCAAGCTTCTTGAGTACGCTTCAGAATTCCAAGGTATAAGCTGTGTGTTATTATATCTGCACTTTCACTTTAACCCAAATATATAATGGACTGTGGATTCACACACAAAAACATACACACATATACATATTTGAAATCAGTGTGTTTGATAAACATTTATTCAATTATAAGCTCAACAAAAAGATACCCTTTATTATTCAAATTGACTAGTATTTTGTATTTTAGACATTTTATTTATTTAATTTTATTTATTTTATATATTCAGATGTTATAGTCTTCATAATCCATGCAACAAATGTTGGACCATTTGGCATTTAAATACACCCAGAAATCTTATAAATAATTCCTATTTTCATAATTTAAATTTTATTTCTAATTTATTTTTTTACTTATATCATTTTTGTCGCCTGAGCTTAGTTAATATTAAATAAGTAGATAAATAAATAATAATTGTCTTTTTACTTATATATTTATGTTACTTTTAAGTTTTTTACAAAAATAAGAGCTATAAATTTGACGAAAATGCGACAAGTGGCGAAAGAAATGTAGAAAGGAAACACGTAATTAAAATAGCGAAGAATAGTCCAACAAGCACCCACCTCCTACACCGACACCCACAACCATTGAGTTCATCTCGAAGCTGTCACTCAGTTATGTCTTGTGTGTATTCCAACATGCATTTTGTGTGGCTAAACTTTGACTTTAACTGCAGGCGATATTGGGCTCTCTTCTTCCTCTTAATCTCTCTCTCTTGTTGTCTGTACGAAAGTCATTGACATGCAAGGAGAGAGCGAGAGAGAGATTTAGTCAATGAGCTGTGCATGTGGATGCATGCATATGGATTTGTGTAGTTGTTATGGGTTCATAAAAACCAAACAATTTTTTCACAGACATCACTCAATTGACTTAAAATGCAAGCGCTGTTTAAGTTAATCCATAATCCATAATTTTGAGTTAGATAATTTAATTTAATTTAATTTAATTAATTTGATTTTCGATTCGCGTCGGAAACAGCTGGCAAGCTATGTAAATTATGCTTGGCAAAAACGCACTTTTTTTTCAAACCCGAAACGCAGCAGCAGCAGCCACAGCAGGCGCAGCAGCAACAATAACAACAACAAAGGCCACCACTACTGACCTACTAAACAGGCGTCATCGTCTTCGCTGCTTCCCACCAGCAGCCGCAATCAGAGACAACAACAACAAAAACAATAACAACGACGGTAGCGAAGTCGTGCCTTCGTTTCGTCTCGGGCAAAATCTTCGTCTTCGGGTCTTTGGTGCTTTGCTCTCTCGCCTTCGTGTGACTCTTTTTCTTGTTGCTGTTGTTGTTCTTGTATTATTTTTTTTGCACTGCTGCTGCTGCTGCGCTCGCTCGTTTTTCAATGTTGTTTGTTTTGCTGCGCCCGCCCGTTGCTAACGTTTCGAATAATAAATAAGAAAAAGTTTTCCTGCAATCGCAAAAAAACAACAGCAAAAAAAAACAACAACAAAACCTGGCAGAGCCGTAAAAATAACAAGTAACAATGTTCGAGTTGAGAAGAAAATACCAACTGATGTATACCCTTTAATAACCCGACAGTATCTTTTAATTTGATTAAATTAATTAAATTAAATTAAATAAAAAATAATTATAGCACTGACTTTCTATAGTGAGAATGGTTAATTTGCTTGTTATATTCACCACATATCTTTATAAATCTGTTATGTAAATGGAGGCAGCAAAAACTAACTGAAAAACTGTTGGATATAAAAGTACTGGCTGGAAATATTCCATTGATGATGTAATTAATCAAATTATGCAATTTAATAAAATTAATTAATGGAATATTTAAATTGGATGCAGTTTGTGCGTTTCAACAGAATAATATGAATAAAATACATTTTTGAGAACGAAAATGCACAATTTTTTTCATTGATTATTCATTGAAACGAACCAACTTTTTCCAGTGTAATTAATTATTAATAAATAATAATAATATTAATATAATATATAATAAATACATTCGCAAATAAATTGTAAATTTATGTATTATGACATGACTATATTCTGCTTGTATATACCCCTATATGCTGTATCTGCATACAGGGTATGAAAAGCGTTTTCGCTTGCGTCGCTTGCTTTGGCCGTCTTTCTGGCTCTACCGTGAGTCGGGTTCCCATTTTGCGGGGTGGCAGCGGGGTCGTCACAACACTCGCTTCAATCGGCGCTGTCGACGCCGTCGCCGTCGTCGTCGTCGTCGTCGTCGTCGTTGTCATTTGCGCTGACGACTCTGCTTGCTGCCCGTCTGTGGCGCAACTCTCGCCGCAGTTGCAAACGTGAGTGCGAAGCGTGTAAACGTGATTTTTGAATTTCGGCTTTGAGCTTTGGGATCGACTGTTGTTGTGGTTTATGTGCGCCTGTTTCAGCCAACAACGGGACAGACAGCTGAGATCAACGGAGTGCAGTGCAGAAAGGCGTTAACACACTTTTCCAAATAAATACAAATGCGAAACACTATATTGATAATTATTATGCATACTATGTGTTGCTCTTATATAAACGCAAATCTCAAGCCGCATCGAAGTCTGCACCCAAATCCCAAATAAATTGTTAAGCCCGTGAAATACAAAAAAAAAAGAAAGAAAAAAAACAAGGTGTTACGGGGCCGGGTCCCCAAAATCGAAAAGCAAAGTGAAACATTGCGAAATCCTTTGGCGAAATTTCCAAAAGCCACTTCATTTTGTTGGGGTGCTATTGCCAAAACAGAGTGAAAGTAAACAATGGAGCTGACGAAAATGGATAGGCGATTGCAAATCACAAAGCTAATAACGGTACACCCACATACTATATACATATAAATATATTTATCTATATATTTATTTTGTGACAGAAGTGTTAACTGAGGCAACATTGTCACATAACATGTATTCAGCCCATGCATCATATCAGCTGATCAAATAGCGATAAGACAGCAAATTCACTCATTTTTACATATTTATAAATGCACACACACACACACACACACACACACAAGCTCAGCTGTTGCTTTTGTTGTTTCGTTACCGGTTGGGAGAGAGACGAAAATTTAAAAAAAAAAATAAAATTTCACTTTCTTTGAGTGCGTTGAAGCGATTTCTTAGCATTGCTTTTTTTTCTGGGCCGTCATTTGAATATAAATGAAAAATAAATAACAACAAATCGTGTGCCAAATTGGATTAAATGTTTGTTCGATTTTTTTGGGCATCTTTTCCGGTCGGTGTGTAGGTCGATAAGTGAAACTTAATAATTAGCAAAACAAAACAATTATTCGATTGAAGCAATCAAATGAATATGCACAATTTATTTAGCATGGAGCTGCACGTCAAGTTCGTCGCCTGAGTCTTTCTATTTTGTTGTTGTTGTTGTTGTTGTAAGTTTCACCAACAGCTGCAACAGCTGCGCCTGGGAATGGCAATTAGCCGCGCACAGAAATGGCCATAACGAAAAGCCAAATTTGGTTAAATGTAACATCAACTTCATTTGCAGTTGTCTTCCAAATTGATAAATAATTCATTGGCCATCTCGCAGATCTCTCGCCGATCGACTGGCAGTTAGTAAATGAAGACATAAACGGGCAGGCCATAGACATAGGCTGACTAGTCTGTCTGTCAGTCAGTCAGTCAGTCAGTCAGTCAGTCAGCTGGTGGTGGTGCAAGTGGCAACAGGAGGCTTCTTAGAAAGTCGGCAATCCTAATCGCACTGACACATTAAAGCGAGTCGCGTCATGGACAAGTGACAAATGTCTTCCTCGATGCCAGTTGACTCAAAGCGCCCGTTTCGACATATTGATTTGTTAGTGCATCGGCTGACAGCCGAACGACAGACAGAACGACTGGCCAGACTGTTGCTCCAATTTCCTTATGGCTTTTTCTAGGTTTACCAAGAAATATGACAATGTGTTCAAGTGTGTGTCTGTCTGTCTGTGTGTGTGTGTGTGTGTCTGTGTGTGTTTGTATGCACTTGAATCTTTCAAGTCACCCGCGTTCGCTGTGTTCCATGATATTCTTTTTTTAATTGTCTCTCTCTCCATATACATATATATATATATGCATATATATATATACACATACATATTCAGCTATATGTACATAGTGTATATATATATATGTGTGGATATAGTTTTGGCGTGGAACGAAGCGAAAGCAATTTTGCTTTCCATTTCAGGTTGTGTGTTATTTGACCCAATTTCATTCTGTATACAAAATATTAGTTTGAGAGCAGGTTCGTCGCTTAAGTCATTTGTGGTTCCATCTTAATTTAGTGCATTTTGCGGTTGTTGAGTAAACTTGAAAAGAAAATAATAATAATCAAATAACAGTTAAAGTAAATGCTACTTAACCAATTACCAAAATGATCTTCTCGAGTTTGAGAGCCAGCTCGTCACTTAAGTCATTTGTGGTTTCATTTTATTTTAATGATTTTTGCAGCTGTTTAAGTTAAGAATAAAAGATAGAAGATAATATGAGTAAATGTTGCCTATCAAATTAACAGAATTCTCTTCTCATGCTAATAAAGCGAATGTCAATAAACACTCAAGTGAGTAAAAGCGAGTTCGTTGCCTGAGTCATTTGTTGCATCATTATAGATTCATGCTGTCTCAGATATATGGTATAATTATATAACAATTAAGTCAGCATATTTACACTATTTTTAAATGACGACAATATAAATAAATATTAGTTTGAGATCAGTTTCGTTGCGTTGCATAAGTCATTTGATTATTCATGTTAATTCAATGAATTTTACGGCTATTTGCAACAATTTGAAGAGACATAACAATAACAAGAAATATATCCAAGTCGGAATTCCAATATCGGAATTTATCGAAATTATCTTTAACCATATTTAAAAGCTACTTAGTTGCATATACTTAAATAATAATAGATAAATATTTAAGCTAAATTCAACTATTCTGATAATTAGGCTGCCTGATTTATGGCATAAGCTTTATCTATAAGGATAAATAAAAAATTAATAAATATAATATATATAAATAAAGGCACATTCGATTCATTTGTTTTTTCTAGCTTAGCGCATACTTAGTTTGCTGTGCTGATTCGAACACATATCTCATCCTAAGGTTCGTTGCGGAAGAATGGTTTTCCACATCCATTAACCCCGATTTTGGTTAAACCTATTTTCACTACATTATTTCCGCTATTCAGTTATTAAATAAATACATTCACAGTTCGCTAGGTTTGGTTTATGATTTTCTATTAGCTGTGCTGGTCCCAGCCAATTTCTCATCCTTAGCTTCGGTTAGTGAGACTGATTTCCATGAAGTCATGGTTTAATTCGCACTTGTGTTTGTTGCATTATTTCCACCATTTATTTATTCTATTTACACATTTTCATTTAGTGAAAGGTTTGGTGCTGCTTGGGATCGGTTTAAGTTCCGATTTGAAGTTCAGTTTCAAGGTTTGGCTTGCAGAATAAATAGTGAATAACTTGAAATGTAGTTCGGCATTTGTAACAAATTGAATCTTTTTTTGATTACGATTTATATTCATTTGCATTCATTTTCATTTTCAAGTTTGTTGCGCAACAAATTTCGTGGAAAAAGCAAACTGATTTTATATATGGAGTTTCCAAAAAGAGTTGCCGATACGCAGATCGATAATGCACATGGCATAGTTACCTAACCCGCTGACTAAAGCAAGCTAGTCTAATGGACCCACTCACACTCTCTCACACACACACACACACACACACACACACACATGCATAGCTGGCACAGCACTTTCTTTTTAAGCGCACGCAATAGTGAGGTGAATCATACAACAACTTACAAAAAAAACCGCATGCAAGCTAAAATGATAACTGAATGGATATCAAATTTGAGATCCATGTATAAAAAAATAAAACAAAAAAAAGCAAACCAGTTCAAAAAGAGACAGAAACAGACAGGCTGCTGGTGCTGCTGCTGCTGCTGGTGCTGCTGCGGCGGTTGTGGCTGCGACTGGCTTGGGCTCCGATTTCTGCTGTGTGTGTGTGTATGTATGTGTGTGTGTAGCTCCTTGGCCAGCCGTCGATTGTGCAACAGAAAGGGAAAGTTTAAGTAAGGGACCCCATTGAATCGAGTCGACTTGAGTTGAGTTGAGTTGAGTTGACTTGACTCGAGTAGACCAATACCAATACCAATACCAATACAAAGATGAAGACCAAGGTGCTTTTCACAATGCCTTTTGCGGCACTTTACTTTTACTTGGCTAGCCAGCCACTCGCTTTTAATTGCTCTCTTTTGCTCTTTCTCTCTTTCTTTCTGTCTCTGTCTTTGTCTTTGTCTCTGTGTCTATCTACACTTCACTTTTTGGCCACTTAATGCTTGACGAACGGCCCAAAAGCCGGTACCAGAGACCCCCACGACTTATCCAAGGTAATTGCGGCCATTCTCTCTCTCTCTCTCTTTCTCTGTCTCTCTCCCCATTGGAGACCAGCCTCTCAGCCTCACTCCATGCAAATGCACATCGATCATCTGCTCGTGGCAAGTAAAGTGATTGTGTGCATTTTGTGCCACTGTGTGAAAGTAAAATTTGATGAGCGACAGCGACACACCGACAGACACATAGACGGAAAGAGAGGGAGAGATGCAGTGGGGGCAAGGAGAGGAAGAGGCAGAGCAATAGGCGTACTTTGTTCGTTCCGCTTTTGGGTTTTTACCTCGTCACGCTGTCCACGAACTGTTTGTCCGAGTGAGAGCCGACTGCATTCGTTGCATTTATGTTCGACTCTAAAGTGCAACCACAAATTGAATTCTTTCGTGATTTTCAAATGCATTTTCCAAATGCCGTCATATATCCATGACTTTTTCTTTACCTTTCAAAAGTCGCATGTGAGCTTAGTTCTGCATTAAGGTATGTTTTTTAAGCAACAGTTTTTTACTCAATAATTGAATTAATCTTTTACTCTCAAAAAAACACTTAAAACGTGGCATATACATATGTATATTCAAGTGCCATGCCCCGATTGTTTGAAGAGTCGATAAGTGATAAGTGTAAATCGATTAAGCCATATATCTCTTAAAATCTGAAGATCTATTAGATTTGGAGGGTAGGTTGCTGGTGACATCATTATAAGATCGGCATACAATTTTCCTAAATATATATTTTTTAATTGGATAATATTTGACGAAGTTATAGCATTTTTAAGTTTCGACCTATGACCAAATGCGTATTTTCAGGCCAGAATTTTTACCTGTCTTTCGGCCTAAAATCTCGTTTTCAACTTTGAATGTACGATTGATTTAGGTGCAAAACTATGATCAAAAAGCCCTCGCTTTTTAAAATAAGTTCAGTTTTGACGAAGTTATGGCATTTTTAAGTTTCGACCTATGACCAAATGCGTATTTTTAGACCAGAATTTTTACTTGTCTTTCGGCCTAAAATCACGTTTTCAACTTTAAATGTACGATTGATTTAGGTGCAAAACTATGATCAAAAAGCCCCCGCTTTTTAAAATAAGTTCAGTTTTGGCGAAGTTATGGCATTTTTAAGTTTCGACCTATGACCAAATGCGTATTTTCAGGCCAGAATTTTTACTTGTCTTTCGGCCTAAAATCACGTTTTCAACTTTAAATGTACGATTGATTTAGGTGCAAAACTATGATCAAAAAGCCCTCGCTTTTTAAAATAAGTTCAGTTTTGACGAAGTTATGGCATTTTTAAGTTTCGACCTATGACCAAATGCGTATTTTCAGGCCAGAATTTTTACTTACAGTGAGCGACAGCTCGAATAAAGCAATGTTAAAGAAAAAACATAATTGCCTGCCATAAGTCTAGGATGACGGTCGCCAAAACCCACTTGGACACATAATTCCGTCCGTCCGAGCCAAAAATGATGAATTTGGACTCATCTCCAAATATGACTGTGTTCCAAAACTCCAGATCCTTGTCCAAGTGGGTTTTGGACACCGTCATCCTAGTCCCTTTATTTGGTGCGCTTATAAAGGACTTTTTCCGTGGTGCTCGGGCATTTAAGTCATGTTTGCGCAGGATCTGGCGTACAGTTCCACACACCACTTTTTCCCCATTTTATCCTGCACCTGTTGAGTCATTTTTGGAGTCGATAGCTTGGGATTTGCCCTTATTTTCCTGATGATCCTCCGATCCTCCTCTTCGGTGAAAAGCGGGTTTGGTGCCATTATGCCCTTGCCCTCAATCTAATTTGCGTCGACGAAGCGCCGAATGATGTTATACATGGTTAAGTTGCTCAGATTGACCATTTCAGCTATTTGGCGATGTGAATATCCGTTCTTGTGGTGTGCCAGGATGAGTTTCCGTTGTTCAATGGTAGTCCGTTTGTCCATAGTCCTTGTGGGCTTATTGAACCCGGGATGCAAGATATAACTAAACTGACTACGAAGTATTGATCTATTTATTCCGAAAATACTCAACTTTAGGTAAAAAATCCGGGTTCTATGGCTCCCAGGTGTCCACAATGTACCTGATCCAAATAAGCTGTCACCTAAAAATAGGCTACATTTTTACATAATCCTACCTAGCAGGTGGGGAAACCTCAGTTTATGAGGGTCATCCATTCATATTGGTGGTTAATACATGTACCTACCATCGGTTTTTGGAATTTTTGAAAAATAATGAATAATTAATTTATGGCAGGCAATTATGTTTTTTCTTTAACACTGCTTTAATCGAGCTGTCGCTCACTGTATCTTTCGGCCTAAAATCACGTTTTCAACTTTGAATGTACGATTGATTTAGGTGCAAAACTATGATCAAAAAGCCCTCGCTTTTTAAAATAAGTTCAGTTTTGACGAAGTTATGGCATTTTTAAGTTTCGACTTATGACCAAATGCGTATTTTCAGGCCAGAATTTTTACTTGTTTTCCGACCTAAAATCACGTTTTCAACTTTAAATGTACGATTGATTTAGGTGCAAAACTATGATCAAAAAGCCCTCGCTTTTTAAAATAAGTTCAGTTTTGGCGAAGTTATGGCATTTTTAAGTTTCGACCTATGACCAAATGCCTATTTTTAGACCGGTATTTTTACTTGTCTTCCGACCTAAAATCACGTTTTCAACTTTGAATGTACGATTGATTTAGGTGCAAAACTATGATCAAAAAGCCCTCGCTTTTTAAAATAAGTTCAGTTTTGGCGAAGTTATGGCATTTTTAAGTTTCGACTTATGACCAAATGCGTATTTTTAGACCAGTATTTTTACTTGTCTTCCGACCTAAAATCACGTTTTCAACTTTAAATGTACGATTGATTTAGGTGCAAAACTATGATCAAAAAGCCCTCGCTTTTTAAAATAAGTTCAGTTTTGGCGAAGTTATGGCATTTTTAAGTTTCGACCTATGACCAAATGCCTATTTTTAGACCAGTATTTTTACTTGTCTTCCGACCTAAAATCACGTTTTCAACTTTGAATGTACGATTGATTTAGGTGCAAAACTATAATCAAAAAGCCCTCGCTTTTTAAAATAAGTTCAGTTTTGACGAAGTTATGGCATTTTTAAGTTTCGACCTATGACCAAATGCGTATTTTCAGGCCAGAATTTTTACTTGTCTTTCGGCCTAAAATCACGTTTTCAACTTTGAATGTACGATTGATTTAGGTGCAAAACTATGATCAAAAAGCACTCGCTTTTTAAAATAAGTTCAGTTTTGACGAAGTTATGGCATTTTTAAGTTTCGACCTATGACCAAATGCGTATTTTCAGGCCAGAATTTTTACTTGTCTTTCGGCCTAAAATCACGTTTTCAACTTTAAATGTACGATTGATTTAGGTGCAAAACTATGATCAAAAAGCCCTCGCTTTTTAAAATAAGTTCAGTTTTGGCGAAGTTATGGCATTTTTAAGTTTCGACCTATGACCAAATGCGTATTTTCAGGCCAGAATTTTTACTTATCTTTCGGCCTAAAATCACGTTTTCAACTTTGAATGTACGATTGATTTAGGTGCAAAACTATGATCAAAAAGCCCTCGCTTTTTAAAATAAGTTCAGTTTTGACGAAGTTATGGCATTTTTAAGTTTCGACCTATGACCAAATGCGTATTTTCAGGCCAGAATTTTTACTTGTCTTTCGGCCTAAAATCACGTTTTCAACTTTGAATGTACGATTGATTTAGGTGCAAAACTATGATCAAAAAGCCCTCGCTTTTTAAAATAAGTTCAGTTTTGACGAAGTTATGGCATTTTTAAGTTTCGACTTATGACCAAATGCGTATTTTCAGGCCAGAATTTTTACTTGTTTTCCGACCTAAAATCACGTTTTCAACTTTAAATGTACGATTGATTTAGGTGCAAAACTATGATCAAAAAGCCCTCGCTTTTTAAAATAAGTTCAGTTTTGACGAAGTTATGGCATTTTTAAGTTTCGACCTATGACCAAATGCGTATTTTCAGGCCAGAATTTTTACTTGTCTTTCGGCCTAAAATCACGTTTTCAACTTTAAATGTACGATTGATTTAGGTGCAAAACTATGATCAAAAAGCCCTCGCTTTTTAAAATAAGTTCAGTTTTGGCGAAGTTATGGCATTTTTAAGTTTCGACCTATGACCAAATGCCTATTTTTAGACCGGTATTTTTACTTGTCTTCCGACCTAAAATCACGTTTTCAACTTTGAATGTACGATTGATTTAGGTGCAAAACTATGATCAAAAAGCCCTCGCTTTTTAAAATAAGTTCAGTTTTGGCGAAGTTATGGCATTTTTAAGTTTCGACTTATGACCAAATGCGTATTTTTAGACCAGTATTTTTACTTGTCTTCCGACCTAAAATCACGTTTTCAACTTTAAATGTACGATTGATTTAGGTGCAAAACTATGATCAAAAAGCCCTCGCTTTTTAAAATAAGTTCAGTTTTGGCGAAGTTATGGCATTTTTAAGTTTCGACTTATGACCAAATGCGTATTTTTAGACCAGTATTTTTTCTTGTCTTCCGACCTAAAATCACGTTTTCAACTTTAAATGTACGATTGATTTAGGTGCAAAACTATGATCAAAAAGCCCTCGCTTTTTAAAATAAGTTCAGTTTTGGCGAAGTTATGGCATTTTTAAGTTTCGACCTATGACCAAATGCGTATTTTCAGGCCAGAATTTTTACTTGTCTTTCGGCCTAAAATCACGTTTTCAACTTTAAATGTACGATTGATTTAGGTGCAAAACTATGATCAAAAAGCCCTCGCTTTTTAAAATAAGTTCAGTTTTGGCGAAGTTATGGCATTTTTAAGTTTCGACCTATGACCAAATGCGTATTTTCAGGCCAGAATTTTTACTTGTCTTTCGGCCTAAAATCACGTTTTCAACTTTAAATGTACGATTGATTTAGGTGCAAAACTATGATCAAAAAGCCCTCGCTTTTTAAAATAAGTTCAGTTTTGACGAAGTTATGGCATTTTTAAGTTTCGACTTATGACCAAATGCGTATTTTTAGACCAGTATTTTTTCTTGTCTTCCGACCTAAAATCACGTTTTCAACTTTAAATGTACGATTGATTTAGGTGCAAAACTATGATCAAAAAGCCCTCGCTTTTTAAAATAAGTTCAGTTTTGACGAAGTTATGGCATTTTTAAGTTTCGACTTATGACCAAATGCGTATTTTCAGGCCAGAATTTTTACTTGTCTTTCGGCCTAAAATCACGTTTTCAACTTTGAATGTACGATTGATTTAGGTGCAAAACTATGATCAAAAAGCCCTCGCTTTTTAAAATAAGTTCAGTTTTGACGAAGTTATGGCATTTTTAAGTTTCGACTTATGACCAAATGCGTATTTTCAGGCCAGAATTTTTACTTGTTTTCCGACCTAAAATCACGTTTTCAACTTTAAATGTACGATTGATTTAGGTGCAAAACTATGATCAAAAAGCCCTCGCTTTTTAAAATAAGTTCAGTTTTGACGAAGTTATGGCATTTTTAAGTTTCGACCTATGACCAAATGCGTATTTTCAGGCCAGAATTTTTACTTGTCTTTCGGCCCAAAATCACGTTTTCAACTTTAAATGTACGATTGATTTAGGTGCAAAACTATGATCAAAAAGCCCTCGCTTTTTAAAATAAGTTCAGTTTTGGCGAAGTTATGGCATTTTTAAGTTTCGACCTATGACCAAATGCCTATTTTTAGACCGGTATTTTTACTTGTCTTCCGACCTAAAATCACGTTTTCAACTTTGAATGTACGATTGATTTAGGTGCAAAACTATGATCAAAAAGCCCTCGCTTTTTAAAATAAGTTCAGTTTTGGCGAAGTTATGGCATTTTTAAGTTTCGACTTATGACCAAATGCGTATTTTTAGACCAGTATTTTTTCTTGTCTTCCGACCTAAAATCACGTTTTCAACTTTAAATGTACGATTGATTTAGGTGCAAAACTATGATCAAAAAGCCCTCGCTTTTTAAAATAAGTTCAGTTTTGACGAAGTTATGGCATTTTTAAGTTTCGACTTATGACCAAATGCGTATTTTTAGACCAGTATTTTTACTTGTCTTCCGACCTAAAATCACGTTTTCAACTTTAAATGTACGATTGATTTAGGTGCAAAACTATGATCAAAAAGCCCTCGCTTTTTAAAATAAGTTCAGTTTTGGCGAAGTTATGGCATTTTTAAGTTTCGACCTATGACCAAATGCGTATTTTCAGGCCAGAATTTTTACTTGTCTTTCGGCCTAAAATCACGTTTTCAACTTTAAATGTACGATTGATTTAGGTGCAAAACTATGATCAAAAAGCCCTCGCTTTTTAAAATAAGTTCAGTTTTGACGAAGTTATGGCATTTTTAAGTTTCGACTTATGACCAAATGCATATTTTAGACTAGTATTTTTACTTGTTTTCCGACCTAAAATCACGTTTTCAACTTTAAATGTACGATTGATTTAGGTGCAAAACTATGATCAAAAAGCCCTCGCTTTTTAAAATAAGTTCAGTTTTGACGAAGTTATGGCATTTTTAAGTTTCGACCTATGACCAAATGCGTATTTTCAGGCCAGAATTTTTACTTGTCTTTCGGCCTAAAATCACGTTTTCAACTTTAAATGTACGATTGATTTATGTGCAAAACTATGATCAAAAAGCCCTCGCTTTTTAAAATAAGTTCAGTTTTGACGAAGTTATGGCATTTTTAAGTTTCGACTTATGACCAAATGCGTATTTTTAGACCAGTATTTTTTCTTGTCTTCCGACCTAAAATCACGTTTTCAACTTTAAATGTACGATTGATTTAGGTGCAAAACTATGATCAAAAAGCCCTCGCTTTTTAAAATAAGTTCAGTTTTGACGAAGTTATGGCATTTTTAAGTTTCGACTTATGACCAAATGCGTATTTTTAGACCAGTATTTTTACTTGTCTTCCGACCTAAAATCACGTTTTCAACTTTAAATGTACGATTGATTTAGGTGCAAAACTATGATCAAAAAGCCCTCGCTTTTTAAAATAAGTTCAGTTTTGACGAAGTTATGGCATTTTTAAGTTTCGACCTATGACCAAATGCGTATTTTCAGGCCAGAATTTTTACTTATCTTTCGGCCTAAAATCACGTTTTCAACTTTGAATGTACGATTGATTTAGGTGCAAAACTATGATCAAAAAGCCCTCGCTTTTTAAAATAAGTTCAGTTTTGACGAAGTTATGGCATTTTTAAGTTTCGACCTATGACCAAATGCGTATTTTCAGGCCAGAATTTTTACTTGTCTTTCGGCCTAAAATCACGTTTTCAACTTTGAATGTACGATTGATTTAGGTGCAAAACTATGATCAAAAAGCCCTCGCTTTTTAAAATAAGTTCAGTTTTGGCGAAGTTATGGCATTTTTAAGTTTCGACCTATGACCAAATGCGTATTTTCAGGCCAGAATTTTTACTTGTCTTTCGGCCTAAAATCACGTTTTCAACTTTAAATGTACGATTGATTTAGGTGCAAAACTATGATCAAAAAGCCCTCGCTTTTTAAAATAAGTTCAGTTTTGACGAAGTTATGGCATTTTTAAGTTTCGACCTATGACCAAATGCGTATTTTCAGGCCAGAATTTTACTTGTCTTTCGGCCTAAAATCACGTTTTCAACTTTAAATGTACGATTGATTTAGGTGCAAAACTATGATCAAAAAGCCCTCGCTTTTTAAAATAAGTTCAGTTTTGACGAAGTTATGGCATTTTTAAGTTTCGACTTATGACCAAATGCATATTTTAGACTAGTATTTTTACTTTTTTTCCGACCTAAAATCACGTTTTCAACTTTAAATGTACGATTGATTTAGGTGCAAAACTATGATCAAAAAGCCCTCGCTTTTTAAAATAAGTTCAGTTTTGACGAAGTTATGGCATTTTTAAGTTTCGACCTATGACCAAGTGCGTATTTTCAGGCCAGAATTTTTACTTGTCTTTCGGCCTAAAATCACGTTTTCAACTTTAAATGTACGATTGATTTAGGTGCAAAACTATGATCAAAAAGCCCTCGCTTTTTAAAATAAGTTCAGTTTTGACGAAGTTATGGCATTTTTAAGTTTCGACCTATGACCAAATGCGTATTTTCAGGCCAGAATTTTACTTGTCTTTCGGCCTAAAATCACGTTTTCAACTTTAAATGTACGATTGATTTAGGTGCAAAACTATGATCAAAAAGCCCTCGCTTTTTAAAATAAGTTCAGTTTTGACGAAGTTATGGCATTTTTAAGTTTCGACCTATGACCAAATGCGTTTTTTCAGGCCAGAATTTTTACTTGTCTTTCGGCCTAAAATCACGTTTTCAACTTTAAATGTACGATTGATTTATGTGCAAAACTATGATCAAAAAGCCCTCGCTTTTTAAAATAAGTTCAGTTTTGACGAAGTTATGGCATTTTTAAGTTTCGACCTATGACCAAATGCGTTTTTTCAGGCCAGAATTTTTACTTGTCTTTCGGCCTAAAATCACGTTTTCAACTTTAAATGTACGATTGATTTAGGTGCAAAACTATGATCAAAAAGCCCTCGCTTTTTAAAATAAGTTCAGTTTTGACGAAGTTATGGCATTTTTAAGTTTCGACCTATGACCAAATGCGTATTTTCAGGCCAGAATTTTACTTGTCTTTCGGCCTAAAATCACGTTTTCAACTTTAAATGTACGATTGATTTAGGTGCAAAACTATGATCAAAAAGCCCTCGCTTTTTAAAATAAGTTCAGTTTTGACGAAGTTATGGCATTTTTAAGTTTCGACTTATGACCAAATGCATATTTTAGACTAGTATTTTTACTTTTTTTCCGACCTAAAATCACGTTTTCAACTTTAAATGTACGATTGATTTAGGTGCAAAACTATGATCAAAAAGCCCTCGCTTTTTAAAATAAGTTCAGTTTTGACGAAGTTATGGCATTTTTAAGTTTCGACCTATGACCAAATGCGTTTTTTCAGGCCAGAATTTTTACTTGTCTTTCGGCCTAAAATCACGTTTTCAACTTTAAATGTACGATTGATTTAGGTGCAAAACTATGATCAAAAAGACCTCGCTTTTTAAAATAAGTTCAGTTTTGACGAAGTTATGGCATTTTTAAGTTTCGACCTCAGCAAAGTTTTTACCGATGATAACATGAAAATAGAAACGGAATTGCGATTCCAACTGTAAATGTATTAATCTACAAGTAAAACTATGATCTAAAGATCCCTGAATATTGAAAACCTGATCAATTTTGACATAGTTATGAGTTAATCAAGTTAAACTTTTAAACTAATCGGTCTAGAATACATATTACGACTATACAAACTTAAGCGATTTTCCAATCATACAATAGTGCGAAGTTGTAGCAAGCAACTCGATCATTTAGATGTATTATATATACTCTATATGATTTGCAATTTCTTAATTATAATCGAGATTTCTTAAAATCTTTCTTCCTCTTTCTTGCAGTGCTCTGCCCTGTTCATGCTACTGTTCATGTCCGCCGTGGCGCAGTCCGTTGGCACGCCGAGCTTCGGTTTCGATTCGGCGAACTCGTGCAGTCCGAACGGTAAGGTGTCTCGACGTGGTCGTGCCCAGATGCTGGCGGCGATACCCTGCGATTTGGGCAAGCAGGCGTATTGTCATCTGCCCGGCTCAATATATCCGTGGCATGCCGTGCGTCGCTTTGTCCACGAGAACCAGGGACTGATGAAGCGCATGTACGGCGATGTGCGGCACATTTCCATACTGCGCGATGAGATCCAGAACAATGAGGTTGTTGACCCGGACGACATAGAGGAGACGGCACAACGCTACTCGAAGATGCCACGCGGCGCCAAGTATATGTTGCATGGTCGGGACAGCGATCGCGATGATTATAGCAGCTACAAGGGCAACGATGTCCTGATGGAACCACATTTTAGACCAGTGTCAGTTTTAAGCACCACAACAACAACAGCAACACCAACAACGACCACAACAACAGCAAAAACAACGCCAACAAAAGCAACAACGACAACAATTGACGTGTCAACAACAACAACACCGAGTTCCTCCAGCTCAACTGCGACAACAGCTGTTGTGCAGCCCGAGCAGCCCAGTGTGGATTCAAATAGTGTTTATGAAGCACCAGCACCCAGCACCACCTCCACCAGCAGCAGCACAACCACACAGCGCCCGATTGCTGGTGAAAATATACAAATTATTGATTCACCACAACTGGGGCAAGGACTACGCAATCTGAGCATTGCAGCCGCCGCCGCACCTGCAACACTTGCCTCAGTGGTAAGGACCACAACGGCGGCACCCAAACGCACCACAGCGATGCCACTGCGCAGGCAGACCTCGACAACCACCAAGGTGGTAGCAGCAGCAGCCGCAGCAGCCTACGTGAAGGCAGCACCACCACAATCAACAACAACAACCACTGCTGCAACACTGAGCAGCACCACAGCGGCAAGCAATGCCTTGCCACCACGCAGAAATGTGACGAAGACGACGCTGGGAGCCACAACACCCTTCAGCTTTGCCTCACTCTTCTCGCCCACCTTGAATGCGGCTTTCAATGCGGAGAAACAGCGCCGCCCACTAACTGTGAGCACCACCACCACCACCACCACCAGCAGCAGCAGCACCACCACTGCCGCGCCAGCCACCAGCACCACAAAAGCAGGACTATTGCGTGAGGGTGGTCAGCTTTTCCAAGATGCCATGAAGCAGGAGCCGATGGCGGTCAGCAGCAACATGCGTGGAGTGTAAGTATGAAAGAGATGAAAGATTTATTGGTAAAAGTCCACTTTGGTAAGTACACTCGGAAAAAAATCTGACTGAATCTTAGCAAATCGCCAAGGGCAACTCACCTTATATATACAGAGTGGATATTCCTAAAATGAAAGTTTGTGCGTCTCTCGAAAACCCAGTTTTTTATTTTCTTAATTTCATGTTCGATTTATTAAATTATATTTATATTTTTTAATTTCTGATTTATTTGCACTAATTTTCTTACTTGACATTCATTGATTATTGCCGCTCTCTTTGCAGCAATGCTTGTCCTGTCAAGGATGAGGTGGTTGCACCATTTTGGGCGAACAACACACGTGGCGAGGTGCTGGCTCTGCTCAATCTGTATCCCTTCGAGCAGTATGTACACTGGGAGAAATGCACGCACGAGTTCAAGCAGATGTTCTGTCGCGACGGCTGCCGTTGCGAGCAGCAATATCGACTGCATCGATTGCTGGCCTACGATCCGCACAATGAGTGCCGAGGCATCTTCTCCGACTGGTTTCGCTTCCCCTCCAGCTGTATATGCAAGTGCTACAATATACCCATGGATTTTCGGGCAACATCGCGCAGTCCGCGCTCCGACAGCAGCTTCGATGGTGTGGCACAGTCTGTGCCACAGCCGGACCCCATTCGGGCAGCCGAAGCGGAGGTGCAACGTGCCATCTACGAGCATGCCACAGATCAATGGTATCGGCCACGCGATGACTTCGATTTCTTTGAGGGTTAGCTCAGACAGAGAGAAAGTTTTCCTAGTCCTAGTCCCTCCCATGTACAAAAAACAAAAAACTATTTAATACCCTGTAATTAAAACGACTCACAAAGGAAATAATCTTAAACTGTCTCAAATTTGAGTTATGCTAAAATGAAATTTCACTTGAAATTTACAAATAATAAAAATTAGTTTAAGTAATTATTGTTGTTTGAGTTACCCGTTAAGTTAATTGTTAAACGATTCTAAGTTAAGCCAGCCATTGTGTTATTGTACATATAAAGAGATGAACATAATGTGTTTCCCAGCGAGAACTTTACAGAGCGAATGTACCTTGAAATATTTATTAAACGAATTCGATATTCAACTGAGTTTAATAGTATTGCTTTTATCGTTAATTTCGATTAGAAATAATTTTGCATTACGGACGTGTGGCCATAAAATATTAACAACTAACTATACATACATATATATATATATATATATTTTGAACTGTAAATAAAGCCAAAAGCAAAACACAAAAAAAACATTCTGGAAAAAATATTTATTGCAAAAAATATATACGTGCAAGTATATAAAATGCTTACATAAGTAAGTATATATATATATATATTTATATATATATATATATTATTGTATAAAATAGATTGTAATGTATTTAATACGTTCATAATTAACTCATTCATTTTTTTTGTTGTGTAAATTTGCATTATATAATTTGATTAATGCTAAAGGCATTCGTATCAGATTTAACATTTAGATATTTTAAGGCTAATATAGCATATACATATATATAGTAATAGCATTTTTTTCAATACCCACTTTGTTCATCAAATAAAGATTTTTTTTTTGTATATTGCATAAATATACGTCGACTTTTTTAGTGGTTTTCTTTTCTTGTTTTGTTTCTTTTCATAAAAGACACTTTGTTTTCGATATGTTTTTCAGTTTGAGAACGACAATTTTGAAGAATAATAAGCAAATTATTGAAATATTGCCATTAAGTAAACACAATTACAGTTGGAACCGTATAAAGCCAAAGTTTTCTATTGCCACACAATTTGATGAAATGTGTTGAAGTGTATAAATAATTTAGTAATAAATATGCAATATATATATATATATATATATATATATATATATCCAAATTAATTGAACTGGAAGTATCAAGTCATTGCCTGAATAAAAAAAAACGGGACTAACACTTTACAATGAGAATTTTTGAAATCCACGTACAGGCAAATACCTTCCACAAATATTGTATATAAATTAAGTGTAAAGAGACATTAAACAAACATACAGAAAATACGCCGTCCTGAATATGCCAACATAATAGGTAAGTATGTGTTGTGCTTAGCATATTGGCGACATTGAATACTCTGCGTTAAGCGAAACGAATACAAAACCTAAATAATATTAATACGCATTCAATGATTATGCGTAGCTGCACAGAGTAGCAACTAAAAACTAGAAAAAATATCGTAAATCTCGTCGAATTGTGCTAGCCATTCGTAACAGGCACCCAAAGCAATTTATCCTGCTCCTTGTCGACGGCGTCCTTGATCTGAGTGCACATATGCTTGATGCTGACGCCAGGTATAACGGCTTTATACAAAAACAGATTAAATATATTAATAGTATATACTTAAATATACATTACAGTTGACTGCTGGGTTTCACTTACCGGATATATACTGTTTGTAGTCGAACTCCAGTTTGAGAGCGCGCTCGTACATCTCCTTGGCAGCTTTGGCTGATATCTTGTCTGTGCCAAAGTCGCGAATATCGCGTATTTGTTTGGCCGACTTGAAGCGTAGCAGCAGCACAATCGGATAGATTTGCAAACGTTGCAATCGCTCCACGGCTGAGATCGACACATCCAGTATGCAGTGGCGTCGATCCTGCAAGGATATTGGTGGGCATTTATTAGCATTTTGCGTAGTCTGCATATTTCACACTGATACTCACAATTTTGCACGCATTGCTGATGGCTTCGACGGTGGTGCATTCGAATTTGTTGCCACGTCGCCGATAATCGACAAATATGTTCTCCTTAAGGCCCTCCTCCATGACCTCTTGGGAGCAATCCATCGCTGTTACCTCGCACAACTTAAACAAATTAGAGAAATCAATCTTTAAACGATCTATTAAGCACTCGGACAGCGGTCCAATGATTAGCACGGGTCGACGTATTGGCGCTGAAACATAATAAATACATAAAACTTATTATACAAACGAACAGAGATTGGGCTTAGTGAGCACTCACAGTCTAGGAGCTCTACACGCTGATAGCTCAAGACGCCGCCATCATCGTTGAGAATGCCCGAGTCCGGAAAGAAACTCAGCTGCGTATTGCTGAAGCTCGCTATTTCCGTGGAGTCGCGCGATGAGCTGCGCTGGTTCTTCTTCCGGCGAAAAAATGAACGTCGCGCCGAAGTGCTGCCACGTCGCGCAGTGCCCGTATCACAGTCGACTACCTCGCCCGAACGCATCTCCTCCTCCACTCTGCAGAAAATAAAAGTAGTTCATTAGAAAGAAAAAAAAATAAATGTGTACTTGAACTCCAGCCTAACACTGTCTAAGGTTCCATAAATTATTATTATTGTTATTGTTATAAAACAAGAAAGATCAATTTGTTGTCCAATTATACTTAGTACTACTTAGTACGCATATAAGGAAAGTTTGGTTAGGATAGGTTAGGATACCTTGGTTATAAAGTTTTTCAATGAGCAGCGACGGCAGGTGCAACGATAGCTCTGAGTGGGTGGCGGACGAGCATGCGCAGAGCCTGGCCAGCCAAACGCTGGATAAACACGAGTCTGAGTTGCACTCACAAAGCGCAAACCTCACCGCAAACCTGCCCTTTCCGCCCAAGAAGCGGGGTCGCTCGCCCGCCGATCTCATCGTTTCTAACACTATATCATATTATGATCTTTACGACAACATTATAATACACTCTGCAAGATTAATTATAGCCACTTTAATTTGACTTATATTTATAATAAATGTACTTAAACCAAGCACTGCAACGTTATTATTTTTGTTATTTGGAATAGATATTGCTTTCATTTAAGAGATTTTAAACATTTCACATTATGAATATAATAAAATTATCTAACATTATTATTATTGATCCCTTTTGACTTTCGTTTGTAGGAATTCCTATTTTCAACTGATTTACTGCTTATCATTCTTCAAGATCTTAATTTAATAATTTTTTACCTTAATTACATTTAACCCAATTCCTTGAGCAATTTACTTTCATTAGGCCTCTCAGTACTCACTTCATTTGACTTGGGATTATGCCGCACTCCTTGCGATGTCCCATCGAATCCAGTTTCCAGGCACGCCACAGACCAAAGGTGCCATTGAACACCGTGTTGTCAACATAGAGCACCTCATCCTTGACGAAACGCAAATCGTCCTCGTTCAGCTCACCGAAGCGATCAAACCCCACACGCACATAGAACGAATCGCCAGGCTTATCCTTGATCTGCTTGAGTGCTATAAACATATGTAATAAATTATTTCAGTTATTATTTTCAGTATTATTTACCGTCCAGCACTCACTTTGTAACTTGTTCTGGACGAGCATTGAAACCGTGTCGGTGAGCTTGGAGATCTCATTGGCTGCCTGCTCGGCGGTAACACCGCTCAGATCGACACCATTGTACTCCAGTATGAGATCACCCTTACGTATGCCAGCATGATCCGATGGCGAACCAGGCGCCACATCATGCACATAGATGCCAACCTTGTTGCCGCCAAACAGCTTAATGCCCAGATTCTTGGACTTATCCATGTGCAGCGTCACAAAGCGCAGAGCTGTGCAAAAATTAGACGATTAGTCATACACCCTGCCTGATGTCTGAATCTGATTCCACTTACACTCTGCGGCAACCGTTGGCGGCGCCGAGGGCAGCGTCAGTTTGGCATCCTCATCGTAGACAGTTGAGGCGGCAGATGCGGTTGTTGTCGTTGTCGCCGCCGAGGATGGCATATCCTGGCTACTGCTAATGTCCGACTGATTCTCCAGGCTGTCCGTAAAGCTCTGATCTTTGATCGACTGATGTGAGAGTGGCGCCCGTGTCACAGTTCCCGCTGATGGCAGCAAGGAGAGCGTCTGCATCGGTTGCATCGGCAGCGTCGCCTGAACACTGCGCAACGGCGGTCGCGGCGAATTGCGGGGCGTCGGCGACCCCGAATGATTGAGGGGAGATTCTGGTTCCAGGTTGTGGATGCCTTCGTACTCGGTTGAGTGAAACTCTGCAAGGTCAATTCAGCAAATTAATAATAAAATAATACAAATAAAATAAATAATAAAATTGCACAAATTAAGACAAGTATTTTTCATCAACTTCTCCACTTTGAAAAGAAATGTTAAGCCTTTAACGAAATCTATCTAAGATTGTGGAAAATTTGCTTATGGGCTTCAAATTGGCTGTTAAGGACTATGTAAACTAAATCTTCCTGGTTTGTCTATCCGTCTTTTTCCGTCTCTTTTACACGCATATTTTTTAAGAGATTGAACTTCCTCATTTTTAATGACTGAATAAATTTATTTAAATCTTGTTTCAGACAGTAATCGAAACAGGTTTCTATATATATCCAAAGTTATGTATATATTATTATTTGTGTATTCTGAACTTACTCTCTGGATTGTACTGCACGAGCATTGTGAATGAATCGCCGCATTGGCGCAGCACATTTGCGGCAATTTCATTGGTAGCGGCACGCATGTTGATGCCGCAGACTTCCAAGAGTTGATCGCCCACCTGGAGACCGGCACGCATCGCGGTACTCTTGTCCGCCACCGTGGACACAAAGATGCCGCCGCCATTGTTGTTGCACTGTATGGTAATGCCCAGCGACTTGTCGCGCTTATCGATCGTGACTCTTCTAAGGTCTCCAGGGCATAGAAAATCCGTTGCCACATTCGAATTTCGTTTGCCGCTGCCACTTGGCACCTGGCCATGACTCAGCACCTCCACATGCACCTGCGGCATCGGTGAGCCACGTCCACTGCCACCACCACCGCCACCACCACCACCTACGCAACCCCCATTGCCACTGCCATTAATGCTGCTCATATTGCCACCGGCATAGTTGGCGGTGTGAAGCGATGTGCTCATCATGGGATTATGTGCGGAATTGCCACCATAATGATGATCAATGGAACCGGAACTATTCTTGACCAAACTGCTGCTGTTCTGTCGATTGCTGGCCACGCTCGGATTGGATGGAATACGCAAACGCTGATTGTCCTTCTTGCGCGGAAATGTGCCGCCCTCATAGATGACACCATTGCCAGCAGCCGCAGCCGAAAGACTGTAAGGATAATGCTGGGACTGCTGCGACTGCGACTGATTGTAGTCCATGTAGGGCGGATGTTGATGTTGATGCTGATGCTGAAGTTGATGCTGTTGCTGCATCTGATGCTGCTGCTGATGCTGATGATGTCCGAGCGGTTGATGAGCCAACGGATGCTGCTGCTGCTGCTGATTGCTGCTCGTCGGCATGTAGACCAGATCGGTTGGTATGCCAATGCTGCTGCTATTGCTGTTGCTCTCCACGGCTTGAGTTGTTGGAGGCGAGGGCAGAGTGAGCGGACTCGAGCGACGCATATAGCGCATGCCATGCGTGCTGGGCGGATAACTGGGAAAGAGCTGCGTATGCCGATTGTTGCCCACCGGATGACTCACCAAATGGGAGAGATGTGTGGGCGGCAAATAGTTGTGGGCCGTGCCGATGATGGTCATGGAACCAATGCTCTCACTATCGCTGGGATATTTGGGCACATGCTTGGGTGGCATTGGCATCTGCATCGGCGGCATCACACTGCGCTTTGGATACACAATCAGGTTGCAATCGTTGTGGGGCGGCGGACTCTTTGTCGACAGCATGGACTCGATGGAGTTTTGGGATTTCAGTGAGATGATGTCGACCGGGTTGCCGGAACCCGAACCGGAACCAGCCGAACCACTGCCCGCTGACAAACGTGGCGGCGGATGCAGTGGCATAAAAATAGAATTCATTTTGGGCAGTGGCAAAGGTGGGGCTGCACCTGCTCCTCCTGCTACACCAGCTGTTGCTGTCGCTGTTGGCGTCACTGCGGATGCTGCTGATAGTGGGGCCTGTGCCGGCTGCTGAAACATATCAAACATTTGCTGTTTGCGCGAAACGGGAAATTCACCGGCAGCAATGGCGGGCACCACCTGCTGCTGGGCCTGCTGACCCGTCGTCTTCGGCTGATAGAAATCGCCGCCACTCGCCGGTATATTCAGGGAGAAACGATGCGGATTATGATTGCGTCCGGTTCCGCCAACGTTGCGCTCCTGCTGACCATGCAGCTTGACGCGCGCATTGGCGCCCATCAGTGGTGCAGTGCGCTTGTTGCTCTCATCCGGTGTGGATAGGACGCCGCCGTAGAGCGAATGCCGCGGGTAGGTGACATTCCCGGGCTGAAAGAGTGTGGAGGCGCCCACATTGCCAACCGGATTCGAATTGCGATTCGGATGCGTTTTAATTGCACCGCCACCAACTGCACCACCTCCAATAGTAGCAGCACCACCACCACCATTTAGATTGCGCGGCTTGGACAACTGCGGCGGCAACGGAGGCGGTGGCAAATCTTGGAGCTGCAATTGTGGTTGCTTCGATTCCAGCGGATCGACAACATCGTCATCCTTATCGACATTGATAGGGCCGGCGGTGAAAAGGGACATCAGAGCACGTTTCTTTTCGCCGCCACGCTGAACGATGGTCCCAGTGGGATTGTCATGGGAGATATTGGTGCGTGGCCAGGTGCCCATTGTTTTGGCCTCCTTTTCGCCCTTTTTGCCATGCTCGCTCAGCACCGAATCCAGCGCAGCAATGGCCACATCATGCTCCTGCTCAAAACTATCATCGGCTTTGCCCGGCTTTCTAAACTTGAGTATGCGCAAAAAATCGCCAAATTTCGAGGGATGCTTGGCGGCACCACTATTATTGTTGCTCGTTGTGGTGTTGGAGGTGGTGCCAATGGAGCTGGCGACACCGCTGCTGCTATTCAAGTGCTGCATGGAATCAATGGAGCTGTCCGTCTGTGCCGATGAGCTGGTCATGCGACAGTGCTGCGCTCCTCCACCATCCGACTCGGGCACATATTTCAGTGCAAAGATGCTGATGGTGTCGCTGTTGAGCAACTGCATCACCTCATCAATGGATTGCAACGAATCCATTGACTTGTTATTAATGCTCAGCACACGATCCCCCACATCCAACTCGGGCTCATAGAAGGCCAGCGAATTGGGCTCAATCTTCGCAATGAATACACCCATATCCAGCTGGAGTCCAATGGCATCCCGACTATTACTCTTCAGCTGGACGGCATACGAGTGCCGTTTGCTGTGCCGGGTGCGCGAGACGAGCAGCTGGCAGCGTGGCGCACACGCACGAATCTCGTCGAGCACCATACGCTTGGAGACGCCCTCGCACTCCAGATTGTTCACCTTGCAAATGAAATCGTTGATTTTCAGTTTGCCACACGCCGGCGAACTATTGGTGACGCCACAAACCAACTGGCGCCGGTTGCTATCGTCCAGTATGATGCCCAGATCGGCAGTCTCGTGATAATTGCACAACTCAATCTCCAAGAGATCGGCGCCACTCTCAAAGCAGCTCAGGCGAAAGCTACGCCGCGATGCTGTGTCCGAGGTGGCAATTGTTGATGTGTTTGTTGTTGTTGTTGCCGTTTGATTCTCGAGCTGCTCTTTGAGCGCATCGATTTTGCGCTGGGCTTCGTCCTTTTGCTTCTTGATTTTCTCGCGTTCGCGTATGGCCATCAACAGATCCGAGATGGCCTTGTCGCGCTCCTTGCGCAAATTATCACAGAGCGTCTTCACCGAATCGCGCTCCTGGACAATCTTCTCACGCTGTGAGATGGCCCAATCGCGTACACTTTTCGCCTCCTCGGCATCTTGCTGGGCACGCGCCACTTCCGATTGGGCCTTGTCCAGGCTCTTGCGCAGCTTGTCGAGCTCCTCTTTGTTGGTATCACTGCTGTTGAACTCCTTGGACCAGCTGCTCTCTCTTGACTTGAGCAGATCACGTTTCTTGTGCTCCGCATTTGCCAGTTGCAACGATTTCAATTCAGTTTTGTAGACGAGTTCATCCTTTTTGAGACGTTCGATTTCCTTGTTGGCCAACGCCAGATCATCGGACATCTTTTGATGCTCCTGCAGCACATTGTCCTTCTCGGACAACAACTGATTCAGTTCCTCGGTCAATGAGACCACATGTTTAGTCTCCTTGGAGAGGAGAACTTTCAACGTTTGATTCTCATCGCCACGATCACGATAGAAGCTACGCTCCTTTTCCAACTCAATGTAAGATTTCTTATATTTCTCGCGTTCCATGGCAATCAGATTGCGTTCCTTTTTCAGCTCAGTTAGCTTCTCGCTGCTGCTGCAGCTGCCATCGCAGGGCGTTGACATTTTTCCGTAGTAGAAGGCATTGTTGTTGGCAGTTTGTGTGCTCTGTGCAGCTGGAGGATTGCCATTGTTTTGGCTCTCGAGCAGCATTAGTTTGTGCTTGAGTCGCTTACTCTCCGCCACAATGTCCGTGAATTTGCTGCGATCGGCCATATAGTGCTCCTGGTAGATATTCAATTGGGTGGTCAACTCATCGCAACGACGCTCCGAATTCGAATGCTGATGCCTCAATGTGCTCAGCTCCAGCATTGCTGATTCGTACTGTGATTGCAACAATTCAAATTTCTTGGCATTTGTCGGAACTCCAACTCCTCCGACGCCTCCTCCACCAACACCGACGCCGACACCGCCTCCTCCTCCGCTGCTGACCACCTTGGTGGGCCCATTGTTGTTGGCCATATTGGCGGCCGTTGTGCTGCCGCTGGAATTCGAAGGCGGTCGCAATGTGCTATCGTAGCCCACATACTCGGAACTTTCCTCTGGCAGGGCGTCATAAAAGGATTAAATTATTCGGCATGATCCTTCGGAAGGGTTTTCTTTCTATACTCACCCTCTTGACTGCTCGTGCTGGTCAGCGAGAGGTCACCAGATGCCATTTTCGCCATCACAGCATCTTTTTCATCTTTTCAGCTGCAAGAACAGAAAATCAGTGTTAGAAATAATCATAATAAATGATAGGCTTACTTATGATATTTATAATGATTAATATGTATGGGTGGACATATGTACAAGATCAGTAGGTTTTTTTTACGTATTCCTATCTTTAGATAACCCTTACTATATATCGACCGGTTCTTTGGGCAGCTAGTCAAAAAGTAGGTTAAGAATTTATTTGATAACCCTATTTTCAACAAATAAATAAATATATTTGTGTATATTATACAGATTAATTAAAAACAAATAATTCATTAAATTAAATTGTCAAAATAAATATTTGGCCTATAAACTCAAGATTATAAACAGAATCTTTTCATGCAGAGGGTATAATTTTATCGTGAAGTTTGCAAAACGTTGAATGAGAGATCTACAACCATACAAAATATATATTCTTGAATCGGACTACTATACTATATATAACTTTTCTTATTTATTTTTTTGTTAATGAATTTTAGATAACGGCAAGTTGACTCAGGTCTGCAAGGGTATCTAATCTTCGGCATACAAAAGATAAGCATTCTCACTTGTTTTATACTAAATTGAATGACTGTGAATGCTAATAATAATAAAAACTTAGCTACATATAATAAATAATATAATTGAGAATATTGAATAAATAGCTCAATTTAATTTAAAAAAATGAACAACAATAATATAAAAAAAAATAAAGTCAATTTTTATTTAATAAATCCTACCTAATATCTTATAAATCACTAATTCCAAATAAAGTTGCCTATAAATCCCACATAAAACCCTAACTCAAATACAACCTATTTATTTTAGTATCTCTCAGAATGTACATTTTGTATAGTGGCTTTCCTTTAAAAATCAAATTCAATTGTTATTCAAATTTGCGTTCTTTTATTTGGCACTTGCATCAAAATCAGCACAGCGGAAAACGCAAATCAAAACAAAACCGATCAGCTGTTCAATTTGCATGTCATTCACATGTCAACGACGAATGAAGCATGTTATGTATGTATGTATGTGTGTGTGTATATATTGATGATGATGAAATATGTGCTAGTGGATTAAGGGCAGAGGGCTGTTTATTTATATTTTAATTGTATTCAAATGAAAGATAAATGTGATTTATAATTAAAATCACATATACAAAATACACACACATTTAATATGGGAAATGAAACTTTCACAATGTGAAATCGCCATTTTCATTCATTGAACAAATGAATTTCAAATTTAAATACAACAGCAAAATCAAAAAAAAAAGAGAAAGAGAGATTAAGAGAGAGCACAATAAACGGGAATAGAGCTTAAACATAATACATATGCATAAAGCTTGCTTTCAAAGGGGCTAATGACTCCATTAACGCTGCTTATTGTTGTTGTTTCTGTCGTTGTTATTGTTGCAAAATTTCAATTTAAGCACAAACGTAAGAGAGCGGCAATAGTAAAAAAAAAACAACACGAAAAGAATTAATTGAGTCAGCCAAGCAGAAAGCGTAAATTTGACGCAAGAGCAAAATAAGTTTACGTAAAAAGAGCGAGAGACAGAGCTAGAGCGAGAGAGAGAGATGGACAAATAGCAGGAAATTTTTTTCTTTTGCCTTATAAGCAGCAGCACCAATTGGAGTAAACGTAATGGAACAAAACATATGGACATACCCCAATACATACAAACATATGTAAAATGCATATGTGTGCACACAAAAACACACAGACAGAGAGAAGCACACGCAACAAATGAATGAAAATGAGCAATGAACGACGACGACAACACCCCAATTTCAGCCCCTGCCCCCATCCAACAACCGTTAAGAGGCGGATGCGCAACTGGTGAATACGCCTTTTACCGTTTGAATGCAACAAATAACAATTACAAGAACCAGCAAGCAGGCAGAGCCAGGAGAAAGGTCAAATTCCAAAGCAAAGGAAATCAACAATAATAATTGTTCTAAATAAAATAAATTACAAATCACGAAAAGATAAAGAAAAACAGTCAACCTTCAGAGTTTCAGTTTAGAGTTTAGACACAGTGCAAACGTCACTTCTTTAATTTTCACTCGGTTCGTTTCATTACTTATGGTGATCTTCGGATCTTCGCTGCCGACGCAGCAATTTGTAAACACGTATTTTACAATTTTTCCAGCGTTATTTGCCGTGTTAAGCTTATGCACATTGCGTTTATTTGCATATATTATTATTAATTAATAAATAAAGTAGTTTGATTGCAACACAAAATAAATGAAAAACTAAATAAAAATAAAAAATTTTTCGCTGCGAAAGTTATAGTGTGACCGTAAACTCCGACACTGAAATACTGGTTCGTCGGCCGCACTAAATAAAATATTTGCGCAAAAAAATACCAATAATAGTATATTGCAATTTGTACATTTCAGGTAGTCCTCAATAATTATTATACAAAATGTCATAAGTGATTACTGTACAATTAAAATGAAGTACATTTATTTCATATGTCTTATGTAATTGGCGATTTATTTTTAACTCGAAACCGTTTTTTCTTTTTTTTCTTTTTTATGGTTGATGTTATATACAGTCTACTGTTTATAGAGAACGGTTAGTTTAACAGAATATGTTAACAAAAAACATCGCGATACAAATTGACCCAGAAACTTTTTCTTTCAAGCGATGGCGCTTTGTTTAAAATGTATTTCTAAAGTTTTATATATAACGCCATCTGTCGGTAAAATGTACAGTGGCGCCAACTTACCCGCACAAATTTATCGTCACCAAAAAAAAAATGCTCAATTGTATATTTTATGTTTTCAGCTAAAAAGCCATCTGTCGGCCAGTGTGTACTGTGGCGCCAATATACAATCACAAATGTCACTTGGAGGAAAGTGTCCAAACTGTAGATGTATTTAGTTTTTCAACCTCATGCGGAAGAGAACAGTTCCAAGCTTCTATATTGTACCTCCTGTAATCTGTTACTTTAACAATGTTGAGAGAGAGCAAACCTTGTGAATAGTGTGACCGTAGATTGGCATAGATTCCACTGCAGGCATGTGAGTGGCTGGAGCCCTTGTGATCCTCTCTTAATACTCTTTTACTGAATTACAGAGCTCTCTCTAATTAATTTCTAATAAGATTTAGTCAAATAGCAGATTTTGTACATTCTTTCCATTTGATTGTGGATTCTGTTTGGCTAATTAATAATATGATATCAGGTAATTACAAAAGCCTCTTAAAAACTGTTAAAGATATAAAACAAAAATGAATATAGATTATTTAAGCAATATAACAAATGAATAGCACTGATAGAGACTTCTATGTTTGGCAAGTTTTCTCCTCCGCCTGATGTTGTTGTTTTTTCATCGATATTCGATTTTAGCTCGCTTCCTCCCTAAATCGATAGGTAATTGATAAGCATGAGGCGCCAATTTAGAAAACAAGACAACTATGTATTTATTTACGGAAACATATAGACGGTAAATATAATTTAATAGTATGGTAAATGTAATTATTGTAGTTTCTTTGTTTTTTTTTCTTTTCAATAGTGAATTGTCCTAAAATAGACAACACCCGACTAGCCTAGTCCTAATTTAGTTTCAATTGAAGTATGTACTAAATAACTATATCCGCTTCCAGCCCCAACGACTCCGAGTGCTTCTTGGCCTTCATCCGCAGATCCGCAATGCTGGAGTTCTTGTGCGCGGCGGCAAATGCGGCCAAATGAAGCGGATACTGTGGCAATGTGAAAAGTCCGGCGGGTCTACTTCTATTACTAATCGCCGCCGCATACTGTGAAATAATACAATAAATCCATTGAGAAAAAGGTAAGTAAATGAATTTATTTATAGATCCGAAAAAAATAGTAGCACCACTACAAACTCTTCTCTTTCGAATCAACTATTCATTTTCAATATATTGTTTAATATTTCCCTCTGCTCCTTGATATTTTTTTTCAATAAATAAATATATATACATATATATAATACTTGCAGCAAAAATGCCAATAATTGTATATGTATATATATTTAGTTTGAAGGGACTTTTGCCAAATAGAAGCAAAAAAATAAATCTACAGAAATCATTTATCTATTTCCAATTTTCATAATTATAAGTGCACATTTCATTTTTTTATATTAATTGTATTCATTTTTCATAAAATTCAATTTTTCAATTAAAATAAGTATAGAACGATGACTACAATTATGGTTTATTCTTTCTCCTTTTTTAGAGTCCTCATCCGCTACTAAAAATGTATTCTTAAACTTAAATTAAACAAATTTAAAACGTTTTCAGTGAGAGTGGCGCTATTATTTTATTTTCCTTTCTATAGAGCAAGTGCAGGCACTTACCTGATGAGCAGCGGCGGATAAAATTGCTGGATCGAAGGCCGAGAATGCTGCCGCGGCTGCAACGCTGCCGGAAAAGTGTTCAGCGGCAGCAGCTGCAACTGCTGACGGCGACGGAGCTCGGCTGCTGTTAACTAGGCTAACGGCACTTTTGCCGTTCTGCTGCTGCTGCTGTTGCAAACTGCCTGACGGCATTATGGATGTGCTGGTATTCCGGATGGTGGCCAGGTTAACATAGGGTGCCACACGACACGGCTCGAGAGGCGTAGCCACCGGCGGACTTCGGCTGCTGAGTAAAATACCTGAAATATTTCCAAACAATTTGCACAAATCAAAACAAACAATCGTAAATAATCTCAAAAATACACAGAGCAAAAGCTACAAAGCTACCCTCTTTAGGGTACTTTAGTTTCACATTGAAGTTTGTGATGCTTTAAGGATGTGTCAGGATTTATAAAATCGAATTATTACTAAAATCTGACTAAAACCTAAAAATTCCTTTTGGCTTATAGAAATATTGTGACGAAGTAGAAACTCTGTCATAAAACAACCATTCCAATAATATTTAAATTATTTTTAGGCTTTAATAAACAAAGGAAATATACAAAAATACAAAAACTTTCTCTTGGTCATTTTTAAGACTTTTTTTCTAAAAATTTACATAGTTATTAACGGTTCTTAGCCAGTTCGTTTTATATGCCAGCTTAAGCTTACTTACAAAGGATATTGACAGGTGCAAGTCAAGAAGATGCAATCAAGAATGTTTTTTGATAATCGAAAAAATAGTCTTCATTTTCTATAGTCTTCAAATCTGCTATATTATTGTCTTAATTATAATATATTTTTATTTTTTAATATTTCTTACAATTAGTTAAAAAGAAACCAACAACATTCATCAGTTTAAACAAATTGTAGAATTTAAGTACTACCATAATCGATTCTTTGCAATCTGTAAAGAAAGTATTTTTCTAAGCGCTGTTTATGATTTTCCAACCCATTTTCAGCCGATGCCATTAGAAATAAAAGTTTTTATTTCGTCTTGTTTCGTCTTTTCACAATTTTTATATTCTACTTAAATGTAATCATATTTTTTTTGGAAAATAAGTGTTGAAAACAATTGTTTTTAAAAAAATATGTTTTGGTCTTCTGATTAGTATTAGTCTTACTTATAAGATTTGAAATATCTAATCCTTCCAAACGACACCCTGTAAAATCTGCCTGCGACTAACTCTGCTGAAAACTCTTCACAACTCTGGTCACTCTAACCGATCCGTGTTAACGTTGCATAGCTGCCTGCTATGAGATTCCTTATAGCTTCATCCTTTCAAAAACACAATCAGTTAAAATTCTCAGATTTAGATAAAGTTTGCTACATTGAATATCGGAAATATGTCCGCAAGGGTATTTCATCTACCACCCAAGCAACTTAACTCTCAGTGTTGTTGGCTTTATTTATTTAAAACCCCGTCGCAGCCCTTGGCAAATTGTCGGACTCACGCTTGAGTTCGTTCGTATGTTTTTGTGTGTGTAAATAATTTACATAAGGACATACCTTTAATGCCATAGTACATAAATACAAATGAACATCCCAATTTGGCAAATCGGTACAAAAATTCGTGACAAGTAATTGAATTCATTTTCTAATTTATTGCCATGAAAACACCCCCAAGGTTGAGATGCTCGCACCCCCCGCACCCATCGCCGCTGCAACAAGCCAAGGCCAGACGGACACATATCAAAATGACACTCCAGGGACCACAAGGCCAGGACCAGAACCAGGCCCTGGTTGGCTTCTCTTCACTTATGCAGTGCTTTGCTTTCAGGGCTATTTCTCTTGCGTGGCGATAAAAAAAGTCTGAGAATTGATATAAGTCCATAAAATGATACCTTGCGCCATATGAAAAAAGCAAAAGAAGGTTTCTCTTTTTTTTATTCGAATTTTAATTTGATTACTTTCGTTTTGGTTTCCACACCGCCCCCGCCCCGCTCTTCCTGCCCGCCCCCTTGAGCACATTTTCTCTAGCAATTTATATACATATGTGCACTTGAGCACTTTAGCTGTTAACCTGGAGTAAACTAAATCATCACAAGGAACGCTTTACGGATTAAACATGTTCCAGTAAGGCACACACTACTTGAACTAGAACATGAAACAAGACATAAATATGAATTATGAGAGACCGTTTATGATTATTTCGGCTGTTGCCGACGCCCCGTGGTGCTCGGTCTGTCGCTACAGACTCTACTTATAGAGAAGGAGGTATTATATAACGAAACCTACAAATATAGAATATGTGTTGCTATCAGCTGGGGAACTAGGCATAGATATGATTATGCAAGTTATAGTAATCTCTAATAAAATACTTGAAAAGCTCTCTTCTCGACTCCCGTTGAGAACTCTCAAATCAAACCAAATATATTTTCCCATTCTCCGGATGTTATCGACTTATAGGATTCGAGTTCTTAGCATCTTTCAGATGTTCCTATATATTCTTTATAATTAAATAACATATATAAATTAAGCTGACAACTAACCTCAACAATTTCCGCGTTTCCAAATTAAATATTGCAATAGCATCAAAAATACGAAAATTAACCAGATTCGTTCTCAAATTGCAACAAAAAACATCTGTCCGATCTTTGTAATCGATAATTGCCTACCTTAAAATGTTGCATTTATCGATGTTATCGATTGAAAAACTTTTCTTCGGCGGGCACTTTAAACTTAATATCCTTCGGTATCTGCGTATAGTAAATAATGTTTAGGTTTAGTCTCTCAACCTTTGTCTATTTAAAAGAACTCTATTCTAAAATTTGTAGCCCTTACTCAAAGGTGGGTTTTATCTGCTGCTATCAAGTTTTGCAGTGCTTGGATTTGTTTCTGGGTTACCTGAAGTATTTTGTTGCTTGATAAATCCCAACTTTTGTCTTTATTTCTGAAGCCTGGCAAATCAATAAGAAATAGATAAATATTCTAAAGTCATTGACTCTATGGAAATAAAAATGTTGTTCCTCAAGCCCCCCGCTCAAACCCCTTTCGCCGCGTTGTGTTTGGTTTCAATTTGTATATAATCAGTGTTTCTTTGCAGCTTTATTGTATCTGCACCCTTGCTAATCCCCGGCTAAGCCACAGTCACAGTCGCACTGTCTCCACATTGAACATGGAGTTGATTTTAATTTATGCACATTTAAACTGGGCAATTAGTTAAGTAAACGTTGAAAGTTTACAGCTTAACTGAAAATGCCGCAGTTGTCTTAATGCTGGCTTCCTTCCTTCCTTCCTTCCTGCCTTCCTGTGACCTGCTCGCTTAACCAACTGGTTGACAAAATATGTCATGGTTTCACAGTTTATTCAAATGTATCATCATCAATATATCAAATACGTACAGCTAAACCACCCTCTACCCTCCACCCTGTTCGCGTTTATTTCCTCCTCCCCCCAATGTAGATTCATCAACGCCTCCCCCCGCCACTATCAGCCGATAACATTTTTATTTTCCACTTTTACGGCTGGAATATTTAATTTGATTAAGTTGGCAATGATTTGTGTCCAAAGGGGACAAAAACAAAAACAAAATCACAGCAGATGCGAATTTGAAAATTCAGCAATAATTTAAATTTGAATAAAATACAAATTTTGGGAGTATATATATGGACTATATACAAGCAAATTTATGGCAGCTTTATTTGAGTTAACACCTTGTCGTCAGAGTAACCCCTTCAACTTCAACTTCACCTTTACTTCAGACTTTTACCTTATTTCTATTATGCTCTTCTAGCAGCAGTCTTAAGAAGCCCTTTCCAACATTAATACCCATTAGAAACTTCAAATGCTGCTGCAAACAATTTTGTAAATTAACCGGAGAACTTTGCTATTATTATGAACATGTATCCTTTGTGCTAATTAATAGGAACTGCCTTGTCATCATCATAGGGAAACGTTTCAGCAATAATTAGAAGCTGAGTGAGCTAAGTAAGACCCGCCCCGCCCCGCCCCATCAAAGCAATTTCATATATGATTTTTATTGTTTTCACTCACCTTTGTGCATTTGATTTTCATGTTTTCGACATTTTGCTCTTCTATTTTGAAACCAAACCTGGAAATATGCAAAGTTAAATTCAGAGTTAAAGCTGGTTTCTGCTTAAAAGGATTTGGCGGGTGTGGTTTTTGAAAATATATATATTATTAATTGAGTTTTGAAAGAATTCTTAGAGGTATTATTGTAATAATAAACTGTTGGTATAGCCCCAGTCACCATTATCTTTATTGTGCTCGTCTTGCGTTCTATGATTGAGCTTAATAATCTCCAAGGAGTACCTATTTTAGACAGTTGAACACTAGGAAAACTTGTATGACTCGAAACTGTTTTTATTCCCTGATCCATTTAAAAATAAGAAAAGGGATTGAATGGAGTTGTAAACAGGCAGTAGGAAGCATATCTGAACCCATAAGGGAATATATATATTGCTAATTAGCAGCAAAAGACAAGTCGATTCAGCCATATCCATATCCGTCTGAATAAACCAGCCATTCTCAGAGGCTATAAAACCTAGAGACTTTAAATTTAGAATATATATTCTTGTGTACCATACGCAGATCAAGTTTATTTCATTTCATCGATAACTAACCTCGTTCACAAATATCGATACAAATCGATTTCCGATAGTAATAAAAACACAGTTGTAATGGTAAAGTCTTGCAATTGATGTACTTATATATATTTGAAAAAAAATCTATCAACGAGTATGGAGATACATATAACGGTCAGGTTCAGGAAATCTCATAGTCGTCATCTCTACTCAATTTGTACTTGTTTCAACTTCTTCCATCATAGACGAATACTACAAGTTGGCTGATCTGTTCTTTAACTGACCAAAGGTCTAAATTGCACTTTTTTGTGCAAATGGACAACAAGTTCGTCGAGCACTAAGTGTAAGCATTGCTCATCGAATAAATTGAGTTTACAAGACATGTGGAAGGGCCTTGTAATTTATAGCACTTGTAGAAGCCAGTAGGTTGTTCATATATTACCACAGAGCGGTCCATTAAGAACCGCCCTGATTGAGCATTTAAGTTGTAATCGGCCCCCTGTTGTTCCAACGATTTTTCTTACTTGGGCATAATTGTAACCAAGGGCGGCGTAAACCACTTAACACCCCATACATACACGGGTCCGTGCTGGTGGTTGAAAAGTCAAATTTGTTACTCGAACTTGGGGACAACGGACAACGGACAACGAACAACGAACAACGAGCACAACTACGATTCTAATGAATAACAATTGAATTTCAATTTGTGCTGGCTGTCTGTGTGGCTGGTCGACTGCTGGGTGAATTTGTCTTCATCTGGTTACCACACCAGAGATATGGTCACAACTTATGACACCCAATAATTAATTACCTGCACTCGTGCTTCACTCAGTCCCAGTCGCTGACTCAGCTCCTCTCGCATAAAGGCATCTGGATAGTGGGTCTCATCGAAGAGTCTCTCCAGTTCGTTGAGCTGTTCGAGCGTGAAATTTGTTCGAGATCGTCGCTGTTTACTGCTCAATCCGGATGATTCTATTCGCGATAGATTCTCTCCGATGTTGGCTTGTGGCTCGGGCGATATGGATTTCTCCGATGCATTCGCCGCCGACTTGTGCAACGATAGCTCTGGGGAATTGCTGTCATTTGAACAATCGTTTAAGTTTATTGTAATTGTTGCAGAAGTTTTCATTTCTGTAAAATGTGTACATTAAATATTAGAATAAACCTTGTGTCACAAACTAGAATAAACTCCACTCCCATCATAGTATTTAAATATACATTGCACATTATTATAATTATTTTTCGTATATTATATTTATTATTATATAAGAAAAAAAGCACAATGACTGTCAAAACTAATAATAAAATTGAAAAAAAACACCTCTTCAAAACTTATTTAACTGCAAACAAAACACGTGAACAAAATTAAGACTCTTTTGAAATTAGACATAGATATTTTGAAAGTTGAATTTGCATATTTACTTGGCGTTGCATCGACTTCAAAGAGTTGCATATCCTTGATACACTTGCTGCTAGTTTTACAATCTGATTCTTGGCACGTTGAGCCCAGATCGCCATCGCTTTTGGCACTACTGTTAGCCGTATTTGGATTTGGATTATTTGCACTTGGATCGTTTAAGCGAGCAGGAGAATCCTTTTCACATTTATCATCTGAAATCACAAAAACCGAATATGTTTGTTGAGAAACTCCCAACATATAAGAAAAAAACCACGGTATAAATACTCTGTAAAACGGAGTCATATTGCCAATGTCTAAAATTCACTGTAAATCAATTATTTCTTCCAAGAGTATATATAGTAGTTCGATCTTAATGATTTTTACTATGTCAGCTATATGATACGATCCGCTCGGATTCAAAATATATACTGCGTGCATCAAAAAGACGGATAGAGATTAAAAAGAGGAGGGACTAGTTAGCATAGAAACATGCAAACGGAATGGCTTTATCGATGATTGTATTGATTGGATGCTGATCACGAATATATATACTTCTTGATGTCCAATTCTCTCACATCTCAACTCCAATATTAATGTACAAGTCCGACAGGTGATGCACTATCTATGCACTGCATTAGCATTACCACGACCTCCAGGAACGTTCGCTCCTTGGAGAAGATGAATCGCTACTTGATTGAATTACAAGTAACTATATAAGTCTAGTCCGTACAACAATCAAGTTAATTCGTAATGCTAACCGTAGGACTTCGTTTCAAGATGAGATTTCACAAGCACATGACCGATTTGCAGACTTCATTTGAGATTTAATTTGTAATTTTTATGAAGGGTTTTTAGTCTTCATTAATTAAATAAATCAATACAAAAAATTTAGAAAAAGTGAAAGTAGAAACATGTATTAAGGGATTTTCACTGAGTTTTTGTAAATCCAAACGTATTTTCATATTGAACAAATTGCAATCAAAATTAATAAAAATATTATACATTTGGCAACATGAATTAGGGGATTTAAGTCTTTGAACTTTCATCTTGAGTAATTCATACTCCCAAATGTATTTTTTCCTTTTAAAGGCGATATCTCAGTTTATGAGGTATATATAAATTCCTTGTCAGCATCAGTTGACCTTTGGCTGCCATAGGAACTATCTGTTCTTGTCATACGCAGCAGTTGCTAGTGTTTTTCAAAATCCTAATTGAACTATCAATTTCAGACTACTATAACTATAAAATGCACAGGAACAATCAATTTACAATATACATAATAATGATCTACAATAAAATATATCTTCTGGGTTGCTTTTGATAGCTGTTCCTTTCTGTCCCAATTTAAAGTTCATCCGAGCGTAAGTAAAATAAATATTGCAAGTTTTAAGGAACATTTGTTGACACAATTGCGTTGCACTTTTGTAAATTTATATATACTAAACCCCGGAATACCTTCTGAATGTGCGTCCGTCTCCAATAGATCCGATATTAACCAGTTTTTGGGCTTAGGCGCAGGTTCAGTCTTACGAAAGTGTTCACTGGGCGAAGTGGTCACAATTGACTTCTGTTGAAGCGAACGAATTTTGACCAGCGACATTGGCTTGGACACAACCGGATCATCCTCATAGCTGCTGTCCTCCGCCGCCGAAATATCGGTTATGTCTATATCAATGGATTCATCCTCATTGGCGCAATTATCCACGGAATTGCGATCCAAACGACTTGTGTTCACTAAAATGGATTTTGCCGTGGCTGCGTCGGTTAGCTTATGGATACGGGCACTTGTCATCGAGTTAAACAAATGATTAACGCGATTATTGGTTAAATTGAACTCAAACGACTTGTTTACAAACTGTGCTAATTGCTCCATGTTTATCAATGAACGATTTAACACACTTTACCAATATTATTATGGCAGAAGCTGTACACTTTTACTCCGTTGCATAGTTGCTGTTACACACTGAAACGCTCGACTACTTCGCAGGCAAGGCCAATCGCATTACAGGCCCTTTGCCAAACCAAATAAAAACTAACACAAAGAACCCACTGCCAGAGTCAGTTGGGAAAAATTTCTATTTCGCTCTTGAAATGCTGCGCATGCCATTCAGCTCCGTTTCCGGTTTGCGTTTTTATTTATTTTTTGCTGCTTCCTGGAGAGAGAAAAGATACATTGTGAAATCAACAAGCGTAATGCAAATGGAATGAGTATGCTTTTGCAATTAGCACATACTTGTTTAAACAAACAACTAAGTAGATCAATAAAAGATTTACTAATATCATACAAAATTAACCATTACCCTGAGCAGCCAGCTTTAGCACTACTTTTGAATTGGAATTTGATTCGCATTTGACTGAATTTCCCCACTTGCTAAATATATATTTAATGAAATGTATTAAGTATTATTATGTTGTCTATTTGAACTTTTACAGTGCTCTTTGCGTAAATTGCTCAATTCACGGCACTCGCTCTTTTTGGCACTGAGCACTGAAACAACCCCTAAAAACCGTACGTAGAATATAAGGTGTCGCCCTGCCTACGTGCTTTCAATTTATTCTCATTGGTCTTTACGGGGCTGGTTGTTGTACTTGTCAAGTGGTTGTAGGTCTGCTGGCTCAACCCTACTTTACTGTTATTGGTTATATGGCCGCTTTATTCTGTATACACACATTAAGCGTGTATAAAACACCTAATAATTTGTCTGTGCAATCGCATTCGCCTATGTGGGTGGAGTTTCATATTTGATGTTGCCACTAGCTTACCCCTGCATAAATTCCATCAAATTACTTAAATTTCCACAAAAACAAAAAAACAACAACACGCAATCTCTCCATATACGTATATACATATATTCAATATTGGAATTTAAAGTGCAAGTCTTAATCAGAATGAGCTACATTTAACAAGTCATCGTTAAATGTGTTTGGCAATCACTCACTGTGGCTCACTTTATTTTCATGCAGCAAATTACTCTCGGTTATTTTGATTAAGTCTCTTTCATAACTCAAAACAAGAGGAATGAGTATTTAAATATATTATTAGACGCACAACTTTTGCAGCTTGCTGCTCACTCGAAGTGGCACATTCGACGGCAACTGTTGCAATCAAAACTCCGTCGGCCTAAAAACTCGCTATTCAAATTAAAATCTAATTTAATAAACAAATAAAATATTCTGTAATCACTGGTATTATTTTTAGTTCATTTTTGCTGAACTGACATTATTAATTTCTTTTTATGAGTGATGCTGCTTTCATTTAAAACAAAAGTAATTTAACTCAAGTAGAACTCAGCAAATAATCGACATATTATCTTAAAAATAATTCGCCAAAAATATTTAAGGTTAGAAATAATCACATTAAACCATATAAAACAACATCGGGTTCATTTTGAAGGCATTGGAGCATTTTCTGTTTCTGTTTCTGTTTAATGGTGTACGCTTTGACATCACAGACTTATAACTAACATACAATACATGCACATACATATATGTGATACTACAGTTAAAAGCAACATATAATTATGACTTGAGATTCGAAGCTATGACAGCTATAATTGTAGTTTAATGCTTGCAGAACTTTTAATCCTTATCTTTACATATTCTTGACGTCATTTCGTGTAGTGGTTCCAATTCCTTGCTCGATATCAGCTCGAATTCCTGCACAAAATAATAAAAATGCTTATAGCAAGCATTCACATGCGCTTCCTGCAATGGCAAATATTAAATTTAGCAATCTGTGTTGTGTATTTAATTATAAATTACTTACGGCACCGATAGTGACAATCCTATCAAAGTGATGAATGTAGACATGGACAAAGACGCGAAACAATCTTGTTAAAATCTTGCGACTGAGTGACACAAACGTTTTTGGGAAAGGAACATCTGCAAACGAGAATTATAATTATTTCAGATTAATTGTTTATTTATCTGCCTGACATCACTATTCAATTCGCAACTTAAATAAACAGCAAGTTGTTTAAAAAGACTGATTTACATAATGATCACATTTTGAAGCAAGAAAACTTCTTTGACGCGATAGTTGATGACAAGTGACAAATAACTGCTGGCAGCAGATATACATATATATTCAAGATTGCCTTACAAATAACAGACTATTTGCATGTTGAGAACATTATAAAACTTGTAACTAGTGTTTTTGGATTAGATTTTGGAAAACACAAAGATGTTCATATAAGAAGATGACAAATCTACCAGAAATCAAAGAGAGTTTCATCAAGATTGCCTTACATCAGATAGACTAGTTTACATATAAGCAAACAGATATTGCTATATCAAATCGATTATTGAACTCGGCTCGCAGACCTCTCGTTGACTACGCTACTTAAAATTATAATACCCTCTGCAATGCTATAAGAATTCCCTACCAGTGGAAACGGGAAAAACGGCTTCATTGTTAATCTGCGTCTCAATCCAGTCCATCAGCAGCTCAATATATTTCTGTGCAGGCAGCGCAGTGGGTTTTTTGTACCTACAAAAAGAGGTTGATTTTATTAATTTACTCCACATATTTATATAGATATACTCACAGATCTCCATCTGCCCATAAATACTCATATCGGGAGCCACCTGACATTGTGGGACATGTTGTTTCATTGCAGTACTCGGAAACGGTGCCGTAAATCAGATTGATGCGGTTGAAAAAGTCAACAACTATATAAATATACACATAATTTAATTAATCAAATTATATTTATATTTATTTATAGTTACACACCGTGCACCGCCAGCCAGTCGTTCATATTCTCGCCTTCCGGCAGCCGCACCACTTGTCGCAAATTGATGCCGGACTGCAGGCTGGCCTGGGCCTGTTTGTGCAGCGAATAGCGAATGGTGCCGGCCGTGAATCTCTTTTTCGGCCTGAAAGTCTATAAATGAATAAATATGCACATGAATTATGGATTAGCGCAACGCGTTTATTTACTTATGTAGAACATGTTGCGGTGTTTGGAAATGTGCGAAAAATTGCATGCAAATATGCACATTGGTGGCATACTTAGGCCTTTACTCTCATACGTACACACGCATTTCCCTTATGAAAGAATTCGAGAAACCCGTTAAGGGACATTTTAGTTGTCTTTTGATTAAAATATTTGTTTTAACAATAATTGAAACTATTAGCGAAACATATGTAAGCACAGTGTGACCAACGATGGACACTACAAAATATACCAAAATAAATGCGAGCCACTGTTAACTAACATATCGATAGAGTATTGTCAGCAAAAGCCACACCAATTACAGTACACTAATAATTATTTTTATTCATGAAAATGAAATAAATTCCGACTTATATTTTTATTTATTGCTTTTTTAAAGAAATAAGTAATACCTCAATGCAGTTTGATGTGCAAGAACAAAATTTCTGCTTGCGATATTATCGATAAGTGTCTATCGAAAATTGATCGAAGCATCGTTGTCGCCATGTTGTTTAGCAAATTGTGCATCTCTGTTTTGTTTGTGTATTAAAAAATCAAAGAATTGCTAAGAAAAAAAGTAAATAATGTTCTACGAACACATAATATTGGCCAAAAAAGGCCCGCTAGCCAGAATTTGGCTAGCAGCACACTGGGACAAGAAAATAACAAAAGCCCACGTCTTCGAGACGAATATCGAAAAGTCAGTGGAGGGAATTTTACAGCCAAAAGTAAAATTGGCGCTACGCACTTCGGGTCATTTGCTACTTGGTGTCGTCCGAATCTATTCGAGAAAAGCAAAATATTTACTTGCCGATTGCAATGAGGCATTTGTCAAAATTAAGATGGCATTCAGGCCGGGCATGGTCGATTTGCCCGAGGGCCACCGGGAGGCGAATGTGAATGCGATCACATTGCCCGAGGTGTTCCATGATTTTGATACAGCGTTGCCCGAGTTAAATGACATTGATATCGAAGCCCAATTCTCTGTGAATCAATCGCGTGCCGATGAGATCACAATGCGTGAGGATTATGGCAGTTTATCGCTGTCGCTGCACGACGATGGCTTTGGCGATATTGGCTTCGAGGCGGATACGCCCGAAATGATGCGTGGTCCCTTGTCGGGCAATATGAATGATCAACTGTTCGATGATGATGTGTTGGCCAATGTTGTGGAACCCAATGATCCCAATATCAGGTTAACACAATCCGAAATGCCCAGTGATCGGCTGGATGGCGACGGTTTCGGTGACTCCTTTGGCCAGCCAACACTATTTGAGGACGATCTGTTTGGCGAACCGCCACAAACAGTGGGCATCAACGAACAGTCGGCGATCAATGAGGCAAACAATCCACCTGATTATTCGGATGACGATGGCATGGGCAAGTTCGATGATGCTCCATCTCCGGCTTCGTCGTGTGCCGATTTGGCGACTGGTGACAAGGAGGATGACTTTCAGGAGAAAGATCACAGTTTCAGTGAGGACGTCAATGCGTGTGGCGCTGATGCCGCCCTAAATGACATGACTCTCGTGCAAAACGATGACGAGGGATTCGCACTGGCGCCCATCGATGCAACCACTTATAAGGGTGCCACGAAAGCGAAGCGCAAGCGAAAACTCATCATTGATGAGGTCAAGAATATATCCGGTGAGGAGATGAAAGCACAACTCGCAGATACATCCGATATACTCACTACCCTGGATCTGGCACCACCAACCAAACGGCTAATGTACTGGAAGGAGACGGGTGGCGTGGAGAAACTATTCTCGTTGCCCTCGCGTACGATTCCTGCACGAGTCCTTTTAAATAATTATAATCGTCAGTTGGTTTCACGTTCGACACAATTGGAGGACTTCTCAATTATTGCACCCATGGATGTGTTGGGACTGGAACTCTATGCCCAGGAGGGCGAAAGCTCCATTATCATTGTGAACAAAAAGGGACGCAAGCGTAAAAATGATTTGTCTGCGAATGCAACTACAACGGATCCGGCTGCAGATAATACGCTCACACAGAGTTTGGCGGCACCAGAAATGATTCGAGAACAGGAGAAATCGTTGGGTGTGTCAGCCGTATCATTGGATATAACGACAAAGGAGCAGCAGGAAAGCATGGGACCAGCACAGAATGATGCAACCATATTCGATAATATGCGTAGTCCGGCTCTGTTATCGTTCAACGACATGGAGAACTTTTCTAATCTTAATGAGTTGCCACTGACGCCACGCGATGGCCATCATCATGATATGGGTGATGATTTCCACCATGGTGATCTAACGCCCGCTGGCTTGGAGCATGGACAGATGACGCCACGACATGGCGGCGGCATTGGCGACATCGATTGTATGCCCAATTTGCCACCCGATCAGGTCAGCTCGATACTCAACGAAACGGAATCGAATGCGAATAACTTTAACAAGACATGCGAAATATCAACGGATTGGAATGATTACGATTTTCCACCATCGGTGAGCGGCTTGCCCAATGCCCCCGCTGACGAGCAAATGGAAAACGAAACGGACGAACAGTTCGAGGAGCGTGTGCTGAACAAGCGAGCTGCTCAACTCTTTGCCGATGTCAGAGTTCATTTCAATAACAATGATCTCCTGACCCTCTCCCAGTTAACCGTGCGCAACTCGAGGAAACAAGCTGCACAGAAATTCTACTCGCTGCTGGTGTTGAAGAAATTTAAGGCGCTTAACATTACACAGTCGGCGCCGTATGCGGATATAACCGTCACTCGCGGTCCCCTCTTCGACAATGCCAAATTGTAATTGGACGCCGGACAACAAAGTTCTAATTTTATCGCCTATACACGTATATACATATTTATAATTTTGTAATAAAACACTTTTATGTACACGTAACAGATTTTTAAAAAACAAAAACAAAAACCACAAAAAAAAGCCATTACAATATTCGGTTTTTATTTGTATACATATTATTTAGAAAGTACTGCAGTATTTATTTTATGATGTTTAATGATTTCAAGTATACTTAAATTATTTAACATTTAACATGTTTCAATTATGCATTATGTGTAAAACAAAGCAAATGTTATTATTATACTTAAAACATTGTCGGCTAATATAAACATTGTTTAACTATTAGATGGAAATAGCTTTTCGTATTCCTTCTAGACAATCTGGATTTGCCATGGTAATAAAACTCCAAAAACTGTAAGTACAACAAAAACTAAAAACTGATTATAATCCATATATATATATATATATGTATATCATTTACAGATGGGCTAGATCAGCATCAAGGGAAACCTCATCAAAAGTCCCATTTGGAGATCATCGATGATAAAATACAGCACACCTAAACTGTAAACGCCTTGTAAAGAGCATTTGAAGAGTTTTTCTAGCATAAATGTTGTTCCATTAGAAGTAGGACCATCAAACAGAGTTTAGCTTTTAAACTTTATTATACAGGCATCATCACAATCTTAAAAGCAAACACAGACACATTTGAATCATAGAATATTTACAAAGTATGAAAGTACAATAAAAATTATATATAAAAACAAAACTTTATTCCACATTGTCATAGATGTCCTCCATGCCAGGCACATCTCGTAGTTTCTGCACAAACACATTGTAAGCCTTGTGATCCTCTTCACTCAACTGGACGAGATTCTGTAAGGATGCACAACAAAAAAGGACCTTACATTTTGGAATATATATATTCGCTTTTAGAGTGCTTACATTTGGTGTGAAAATGTGCTCGCTATTTTCGATCGTGTAACCATTTTGTGCCAGTGTCTTGCTGAGCCCACTCAATACGATTGGACTGCAAATAAACTGAGAGTAGAAAGATTAGTTTCAAATAATCAGATATTTATAAAATTTAATTTACATTGACAGTCGCATTCTCGGCATCGACAATTTCCACTTCTTCGGCGCCAAATTGAATGGCATCTTCGGTGGCCTTCTCCTCCAAACTGCAGCCATCTTTGGCCAATGCTGTGGGATCGTAACGCGTTTCGATTAGGCCAAAATCTTCAAACATATGGCTAACATCCACAAGGACACCGCTGCATGAATATTTTCAACTTAAGTTTGAGTAATAAGGTTGATCATTTCTATATACAACTAGCAACTGAGCTTACCCGGCTTTTTTAATCATTGGCGTTGCATCCATTTTGAGACCGGGCAGATTATCACTATATATGCTACAGATCATATATATATTCCTCCTGAATCGAATGTCCATTCGATGCTTCTTCAGCTGCGCCTTGTTGTGCTGACACTTCTTGATCGTATTCTGTATCGTTCCAATCGGCATATTCTTCTTCAGCGCATTATCAATTTCCGATCGGAGCAGGGAATTTACAGCCGGATCCCCAGATTTGCCCTCCTGCACAGCCAGCCGGATTTGTCGGGAAATCTTTGTGAAAAGCGCCGCTCGCAATCCATCTTTTTGCGCCTTGATGTGCTTTATGTTCGCCCATTTTGAATGGCCAGCCATGCCACGTATCGTCCATTCATTTGAAATGAATTTTACATTTTGAATTCCAAGCCGTGTGCAATGTCGTAACATTTTCAACAAATTCTCCTTATGAATGCATATAAATTCGTAGTTCTTGTTCTTATTCAAAAATATACACATGGGTCGTGAGTACAAAGTATCGATACCAAATACATTAGAGGACAGGGCTGTTATTTTAAGTAAGTGTGAATTTATCGAGTTGCGTGTGTTTTTTAACTAAACAATACACTTCCGATTCCAAAATCGTATATGATATAATTAATATTTTCGCATAATTAATATCTTCTCTTCACAATACCAAAATATTTAATACCAAATTTATAAGCCTCATTTCCCATATTTCAATTTCGGTTTTATGGTCACACAATTAAATACCAAAACAATTGCTTGTTTACTTTTTACAGCAACTATTTAAAACATAAATATCTGTGACCGAGGCTGTTGAAGCTGGTAAAGTTTTAAAATATAATAAATATAAAAATACTAGAAATATAGAAAGTAATATTATTTACAGTTAACTGTGACCATTTAAGTGGCGTAAATCAGTCTTAAACATAATACTTTTCCTTCCACACACATACATACACTCAAACAGTTTCTTTATTTCTTTTGAATGGTTAAGAAACCGGTTTTTGCGTTAAATGTGCGCTTAAGACTTAAAGAGCTTTTTCTGTGCTTAAAGATTGTTCGTCTTGCTCAATTTGCTAAAAAATCAACAGTTTGAGTTAGCTGAGTGGCGAATGAAGTACAATCGGTTTATTGAAAAATAAAATCTGGCTAAAAATCGGTGCCTAAGCTAAGCAACTGTTTTGTAATAAATACATACGTGTAAGTGTAAGTCATTTGTGTGCCCCTTCTAATTGTGTCTCAAATAGTTACTACTTATGCTAAGGCGACAACGTTCAAGGTTGTCTCAGCTACTTTTCCTCTTCTTCATCTAAAATTGCACATATGAAAGTAACACTTTGACATTTAGCCTTCGATTTTGTGCATCCTAATATGGAATATGAAAAGTTGGTTTTTGTTTACGTGTGGGCGATGTTTAAAGTGCTGACGCAGCTTTTAATGTTGATGAGATCATTAAGAAGTGTGCACCATAGGTGAAGGTGAAAGACTCAACTCAAAGACCGTGTAAAAAAGAAAAAAAAAATAGTTTTACAGAAACTTGATCCAAGTTGGTTATAAAAATACATTTGTAAGCTATGTCTAGTTTCAGTTTCAAGGTTTTTCCTTGAATTTATTTAATTATGTTTTATTTTAATTGCAGTCATTTCATCCATTATGAGGCACAGTCAATTGGCGATCTTTGTGTTTGCAACACTACTGTGTGGCACATGGGCTACCCTTAGTGGCAAGGCCATTCTCAAGGAAAAGGATATGATGAGGAAAATCGTATTCGACAAGAAGACACCAGATGTATTTTATTGTCCCATACAGAAGCCGTCATCGATGAGCAAAATTATTGTCACGTAATATGCAAATTTTTAACTGATCTCAAATACCGTCATTATATATATATATATTATATAAATTTAAAAATTGTTTAGAGCACGGCCGCTGCACAAGTTGTGTGAATATGAAGGAAACACATTGCCAGCCGAATACAAGTCCGACTGCTATCTGGACATCGATGAGTCCGATTATGCATGCAAGGAGAAATACAGAATTATGGTAAGCAATGTGAAGAAATTGATTATGCGCAGACACGCATGCATGTAAGTACATTCATATGAATGTAGTTCCTCTGCTGTTCGCCCGAGCAGTTACAAGGTATTACATATTGCCACGATTGGTTGAGCACAGATGCATATATAGGAAAAAGCAACAAAGTGCAATGGTCGGGTTGTTGAAGTTGAAGTACCTTGTACTGGTTGGTAAACTCCTCCTAAATGAAATATCTTAAAACCAAACATCTCAAATCGACAGGAAATTGATTCGAACGAATGTCTCAGTTTAATATTGAATTTGAAGGCAGGGTGTCAAACCAAATCGAATTTAGTTTCCGGGCTTAGAATATTAAGTGGAAAGGTTTCAGAAATTAATATAAATATTCTCCAAAAAAGAACGTGAATATTCTCCAAATCGTTACAGTAAAGACAAAAGATTGAGTAGGAACAAGTTTTAGCATTTACTACATTGTTTTGGTTAATAATAATATCAGTTCAGCTTAATGGTTCTTAAATTGGATTGTATTTCCGGTTATAAAATTCAATTGGTTAATTTTGGTTAAATGTTCCTATTCCGACTTGACACCCAATTTTCAAGCGAAACCAACGCCACTGTTAAAAATCCTTTTGGTTCGGTTATTTATGCTATAAGTCCTGATACGAACCGGTTCGAACCACATCCAAATATGATTATGTGAAACCAAAGACTATAGAGGAATCTCTAGTCTTTGTTGAAACTCAACAAGTATCGTTTGTATCACCCATTAAACCCAATTTACATAACGCACATTACTTATTCCTAAGTACACCATCGATTTATAAATTTCACATCGATTTAGATAAATAATTCACCATTTTATTTGTATGTATCTACATATATTTTATAGCCCATTGTTTTTGTAGCACTCATACACTAAATACCTACAAAATAAGTAATATCCCTCAAGACATTCTAATACTGAGTTTTATTTAATTACAGAAACGATTCGCCAAAGACGAACCCTAATTAAATATTCACAAACAACACAACAAAACAAAAATTTACAATTAACAGCTTATTGTACATTTTCATTGCACCAAATGCTGGCAGCTTTGAGTAACTGGATAACACAGCTAAATATCGCAATTTGTTGCTGTACTTAACCTACATACAAATACATACATACATACATATATATATGTATATATATATGTGTGTGTATATATATAATTATACTTATGAAGACACTACTTACCACTATTACATATATCTATTTGAAGTAATATAAACATAAATACTGCCAGTAGTCTAAATATTCAAATTGTGCTTAGTTGAGTTCAAACACGTTGAAAATTGATTTCAAAAAATGAATTTCGCCAACAATTATTTATTTATTTCGGTCTTATTAAAAAGCATTTTATTTTGTATTGTATTTAATTTCTCTACTAAAGATTTATTTATTTACTATCGTTTTTTTTTAACTGTTATTTTATTGTATTTAATTTTGCTATAAAATATTTATTATTTTTTTTTTACATACTTTCGCCGTGTGAACTCAGCTAAGTGCAATTTAATTTATTTTGGGGTTGTTAATAATTACGATAAAAAATAAATATATAGTTGACATGATAGAAATATGATTAACATTAATTTGTTCATCTATTAAACACAATCCAATTTTGAAAACATGCGCAAATTATTTCTATCATGTCTTCGATGTATATTTAATGGAAAATTGGTTTGGGGGTATTCGGATCAAGGTTATATTTCCGTTAAGTATGTGAAAGAGTGTAAGTATAAATACAATTAAGAATGCGCAACTAAAGAAAATATTTAGAAATTCACTTGAGTAATTTGTGTGTTTTCTTTTTGTAACTGTTTAGATGCGTAAATTTCCACCAGGCAGCGAAGAACCGTTCAACGGCGCCCGACTGAAGCGATTCATGAATTATGATAAGGAATTCAACTAATCCGCTGCAGTTCCACACTTATGTATCTGTGAGATGTTGAACTATGTTGAACTTATTTTACAAATAAATATGTTTTCCACATTGTGCGACCCCTATAAGTATTCTTCTTCAGCATCAAGAGTCGCGTCGATCTTGCTTACATGAAAAAATATTAATCCATGCCCAAAATCATGTTAATAAATTAAGCATAACTTAATAATAAAAAAAGAATGGAAATATTTTCTGAAATAAAAAACGAAATCATAATGGGCACTGACTTACAGCAGGCACTGTTTATGAGGTGATGTAAGTGAGTGGGTACGTCTGAAAGTGTATTTGTCAAGCGCACATGTCACTTTTGGATGGAAATATGAATGTACATAAATATATATATATATATATATATGTATATATATACATGTATATATATATTTGCTTCTTATCAATGAATAATAGAATTGCGTCTTCTATTCAGGCATTGAATTTACGTAGTCTCACGTCATTCATTCAGTCTTGTTCGTTCCAGATCGCAGCATCCCAATTTCAATTTGAGTTTCTCTTCAGCAGCGCAGGATGAATAAAAACGTGGCGCTGATTTGCGCAGTGCTGCTGATCTTGTGGGAGTCCGGAGGCGTCCTGGGAGACAGCGACAGCGATAGTGATAGCGATAGCAGCGATAGTGGACACCGTCATCGCAAACAGAAGCATAAATACAATAATCCGGCGTATCCGACTTACCCTTCAAATCCATATCCATATCCTTATCCCTATCCGTACCCATATGGTCAGCCACTGTATGCTCAATACCCGCTTCCGCCGTACGGCCAACAGCCAATGAATCAGTATCCCAGCCAACCGCCTATGAATCCATATCCACCCACTGGATATCCACCCTATCAGCAGCCGCAGCAGCCTTATAACCCATACATGCCACCACCGGGTCCAGCTGCACCACAATATGGACAACAGCCGCCCTATAATCCCAATCAGCAGCAGCCTCCCAATAATCCCAATCAGCAGCTGCCGCCAGCTTCGAGTGTGATAAATCACTCACTTAAAGTGAACAAAGAGTACGAAGAGGATTTTAGTAAACATGAGAATAATCATGTATAATATTGTGTACAAATAAAATATAATATGTAATATATAAAATGCGATAAATGTTCAAAAGATTTTATTTAAAAAAAGTGTTTTCTAACATTGAAATTGGAATTTCAAAAAGTTGATTTATCGATACACTTATGGTCAAAATAATAAGTATACAACTTGCCTTTTATATACGATTCAAAAATAATAATACATAAAAACATAAAATACGTATATACATTTATTTATTAGAGTTCAATAGCTTCCGTCGCCCTTGGCCTGTTATCTGTAAACAAACACATGTTCTAGAATTCGGTCTATAGCTGTTATCTATAATACATATAAAACACACATTCATATAAATTGTGTTCCTCATACTCATTTGAGGCGGATAAGGCAGTCTGCTTTTTATGAAAAAAAAATAAGACAGAGACACCTAAAAACTATTTTCAAATGTTAGCATTCTCCGTTCTTTTCGCTAATTATTAGATTTTATATTTAATTTTTATATACAATATTTTTAAACGACACTTTGAAAGAAAATCCACCACAGTCAGTGTGGCCACACTTGATGTATTTTTTGCTGGTATTTTATGTTGGCATTTTGCAGCGGTGTTTTCTTCAAAGGTAATTTTCAACATAGGTAAAAACTAGTGCGTTTTTTTAGTGAAACAACTGCAGCAAATAACTACAAATAAAAAACAATTCGTATTTTGCTGCGAAAGTTATATCATAAATAATGCGTGACAAAAGTGTTTCATTAATTTATGTTGTTTTTGTGTTGCTTGTGCAAATTGACAGAGGTGAGTGAAATTTTCATGTGCAGAAATGCTGCACTTTTATGTTTTGTTTTGCTGCGTGATCACATGTACCTGTGTGTGTGCCTATGTGTGTGTGCGCGGTATGTTTTGTTATTCGATGCGTAAATATAATTATAATTAAATTAGGCATTTGCGCGCTTTAATAAGTTCTTCTCGTTGACAATTCTGTATAATAGAAAATGCACAGATAAATTTAGCAGTTGAAAAGTCAATGCGCCTGTTGGAATTGTGGCAGCTGTTGCCTGCCGTAAGAGCAACAAATTGTTAAGAATTAATGTTATGTTTTTAACATTAATTGCATTAATATGAATATGACTATCGCACATCAGCATTTTTAAAATATTTTACATGTAGTTGCAATGTTTACAAATTGTATTTGTATATATATATATATTTGTATACAAGCCTACTGTGTTTTTTTTTTGTAGGGTTGTCAGCACATTTTTGAATTTGGCATTTTTAAATTTTTAGTATTTGCTTTTTCTAGCTGCAAATAGTTGTTTATGTTTGTGGAATGTTAAAATTGTTATTTTCAAATAGGGGTTTCTTGTTTATTTATATAAATGCAAAAACTATGAATTATTTTATACAGCTGTAAAACACATAATAGCACTATTAAGAATTTTTTCTTATGAACGATTACAATTTTTTAAAATGTTCCCATATATACTGTACATACACACATACACAACTGTGTATGAGGTAAACTGTGGCAAGTTGTCATATTTTATTGCTGCCGCCGTTTCAATTTAATGGCAACGTTTTTCTGGGAACGTAGCACAATGCCATATTCGAAAATAATGTCTTCCAGTCGGGTCACAGGTAAAAGTTGAAAATTCTGCAATATGGCGACCAGCAGCACTTTTATCTCCAAAATGGCAAACTTTTGGCCAATACAATTCCGTTGTCCGGCACTGAAGGGAATAAATGAGAATGGATGACGATCCACAGAATTTTCGGGCAGAAAACGTTCCGGCTGAAATTGTGAGGGATTGGGAAAGTGCATTGGATCACGCATTATATCGTAGATATGCAAACAGATTTGGGAGTCCTTGGGCAGGATGAGACCATTCACCACACACTCCTCCGTGCACCAGCGTCCCACAAATGGCACTGGTGGAAAAAGACGCAGCGACTCCTTAATCACACACTCCAAGTAGACGAGCTCATTGTAATCGAATACGCTCAGCTCCTCATTACCCTTGTCGCACAACGGCTGCACTTCCTCAAAGCACCGTTGCTGAACATCCTCGTGCAGCGCCAACATGAGCAGCGTGAAGATCAGGCAAGTGGAGGTGGTGTCGTAGCCCTCGAACATAAATGTGTTCACCTCGTCACAGATGCCCTGATGATCGATGAGACCCTTGTTCTCCGCCTCCAGCAGTGTGTCCAGCATCGCATAACGCCCTTTCCTCCCAAACTCATCCACAGATCCAGTCCGCCTCTGTTTGTTCTGCTGTCGCTTCTGATCGATGATACGGCTGGAGAAGTCATGCGCTATCTTCAGATGCTTTATGTGCTTTCTATAACTGCCGAACAGGTAGAAATAGGGCTGATAGTATAGCAGCGGATCACATAAACGCTCTATAATAACATCCTCCAGGGCGTGTATGGCTTTACGATATCGGCTACCTTCTTCCATATCATCCAGTTTTACTCCCAGAGCGGTTTCTGACGAAAATAATTTTATAATTCATTTGAGTTGGGAACATTGAAAATGTAAATATATATATATATACTTGCAACTGTGCTTGTTTAGGTTTTAGAATAAAAATTGTATTTTCGTGAACTCAGTTTCAGATTGGTGAACTCAACTATTTGGCCGCATCTCAAATCTGTTCAGTTGAAAGGTTATCGCTATAAGCTGCACTTGCCGAGAATGCGAGGCAATTGAAGCAATACAATCGAAATATAATTTCAAAAAATAGAAAATGTTTGATAAAGTCTTGGGTTGGATCTACTCAGCTTTCATAGCTAATCAAAAATATATATTCATATGTAAATACATTAAGACAACTTGTCCGAGAAAATCATCACCATATATTTCAAATCTCTAGCTTTACGGGTTACGAAAGGTTATTTTCGATGTCAGAGTTTAAAACTTACCGCAAACATTGTTGAGTGTAAACTGTGGAATCACATGATTCAGATCCAATTCGTCGCCAACATTTTGATGTAAGACATTTACTAATTTGTGGCATTCCTCCCTGAAATGGTGCACGAAATTAGAGGTATATATATATATATATATGTATCATCTACGCACTTGAATATATCTAAAAACAATTGCAGCACATTGAAATGGAAGGCGGGCGTCAGCATCTTTCGTCTAAAGTGCCATTTACGATCTAGAAAACAGAGTGCGACCAGAGATAAGCTTCTTTTTGTGATAACGCCTTAAATTTCTCACCTGTACTGATGAGCAGACCTTCACCCATGAAGGGTTTTAGCAGATCGTATACAATATTTTTGGTTAGCAACTTGGTACTCTGGAAGACTTCGTCAGCTTCCTCAGCGCGCACCACATTATAAAATGGTGCGAATAGAAAATACCACAGATAATTGCGACCCTTGGCCTTCTCGTGAGAATCGCGCACATATCGAAAAATCATCGCTTTGACAACACAACACTTTGATCACAAAAGATATCGCATTTAGAACAACGGGGATCACACTTACCGGGCGTCATTTTGAGCATATCTAAATTATTTCCGAATCTCGTCTTGCCCGGAATCACAAACACTTTGCTGTCCAAGGGACTGCCATCCTGGGTCTGTACGCGTTTCACCAGCGACAGGATAAGGTATTTCCGATTGAGGTGCCTAAGTAGGATCCAAAGTGCTACAATTAGCAGCCCAGAAGTTAGCAGTGTGATGAACATAATTGAAAGACTAATTCTGTGTCGCGATGCCGACTTCCCAAGTAAGTCAACCTTTAGGACCGATTGTTTGAGCAATATTAATTACTCACAAAGAGTGTTGATAATGCTTATCACCATTTCTTCCTGAATTTATATATTTATTATATATATATATTGTATATATAGTATGTAACATTTATTTAAAAGATTAAGCGAAAGCAGATTATTTTCTTTTGTGAATGCATTTGAATACAACGTTCCTTTATTAACAGTGTACTGTGTCGATTAAGACCCATTAAGTACACTAATTTGTACATAGTGAGTCAAACCTTCTGACGTGTTTCGAATATTCTTGAAATTAGAGATTAAATTCAGCAACACATTTCATGGTAATTGCGTCTTAGCTGTTTCGATATATATCTATCCAAGTATAAATCAAGTTAAAATGCTCCAGTCGACAGGGCTCGCCTAGCAGATTGTAGTTTACTCAATATAAACATACATTTTGGTTTGAAAAACCTGTGTTTCTTTTCAGATCTCACATTTTTACAGTTGATTAATAATAAATTTATTGAAATACTAAAAAGCAGTCTACAAATGTATAAAAATAGTTTAGTTATTTTGTTATTGTTATTGTTACAATATTGTTATAGGTATTACAATATTAAAAAGTTAATTTAATTGATTTGATTATATGTTATCTTTATCTCATGCGAAAAATGGGTTTCCAACGTTCGTAGATTCTGCTTAGTTGGAATTTGAAATGCGCTTCGCTGAGATCTGAGCGGAGTTGATACACATAAATAAATGCCTTCTACAAGCAATACCAATTTCAGGTTCTCAAAGGCCTCAATAGTAGCAGCATTTAAAATGCCGCATTGATTATCTCTGTCTGCGAGAATTCGTAATTTGGCTAAGAGAATTCAGTTTATATCCAAGTGAGCAAATATATAGAGTGCGTACAGAAATGGTAGCGCTCGTAATTACAATTGCATTTGAAGCAGACGAAGGAAATTTCAGAAATACTCTAAAGGAGCGTACACTACCTAAAGGATACCCTGAAAACATGAAAACTGCAACGCGGATAGATAACTAAAGAAATCTGCCATTTATTTATTTTTAAATTCCTAAAAAAGGATTTTTCTAAATAATGAAAAAGTATATTTTCAATACAAATGTTATTATTTTATTTATTTTTGTTTAAGTTTCTACATTTCAAAAAATTATACACTCCATAAGTAAGGCCGATAGCTTACGATTAATATACATATAAGATTCTTTTATTTTTATTTAAATTCGATGAAAATTAAAGTAGGATTCGGAAAAAAACATTTTCTTAATGCAAGTACTAAAGTTCACTTTTAGTGCAAAAATGTGCTAAAATCAAGTTATTTTGTAATAATACTTAAATATTAAAGACATGTAACTTATTTAATATAAATTAGGATAGCAGTTGTCTCCTGCAAGACTTTCTAGTGATTACAGGGTATTTGTGAATTAAGAGAATTACATTTTCTGTGGAAAAGAGACGAACGCGCAAGCATGCTGACGGACAAGTGCGTTGACGTCAACGTTGACGACGACTGCGGCTGTGACTGCAACTGCAACTGCAACAGCGACTGGCAATGACAAAAATAGCCAATGTGACCGATGTGAATGCAACTGCAACTGCAACAGCAGCATTGAGTGTAACTGCATTTGGGCATGAAAAGTGCGGTGCCGACAATTGGAAATAAATGAAAGAAAAAAATGATTCCCGTGCAGATCAGACTGCTGACTCTGACTCTGAGTCTTGTGTGATTGCTGTTTGGTATTGAACAAATAATAATGCCAAAGCAACATCAACAACATCAACAACAACAACAACAGTAACACAAGTAGCAACAACAGCAATAACACAACAACAACAACAGTTGCTCATGTGGCTCATTAAGATGCGAAAGGCGTTGCTTGCTGCCTTTTAGAATTACTAATTGAATCGACGCGATCAGTGGCAATTGCAGCAGCGCGGGTTGCACGAGTAAAAAACAAAAGAAAAGCAAGAAAGGAAGTCTAATTGAGGCAATCCGAAGATTGCATGCTCTTCCAAGAGTGGAGTCAATCACTTATGACTGTGAACTTATGATGCTCTACTCATGTGAGCTCTACTAGGAGATAAAACTGAACTCAGTTAATAAATGGTATGGATAGGATAGCATACTTCTTCGCTCAACGAGGAGATTGCGTTGAACCCAACTGTTAATGGTACATCTTTAAGGTATATCCTTAAGGTATATCTTTAAGGTATATCTGTAAGGTATATCTTTAAGGAATATCTTTATAATTGAGTTTTTTACGCATTTATCGATCAAATATGTGTATTCTCTTCCGATCTTAATGAAATTTTTATAGTTGATCGAAAATATGTCTGCGTATATTATATATCATCTTCAAGGCTATATCTTTACAACTGCATATTTTATTGCTATCGAAAATTTGTATCGATATTTGTGGAACGCGAATAGAAGGAAATAAAATTGAACTGGTTTTGGTAAACCAGAACTAATATTCCAAATTGGAAGTATCTGTCTCTGAGATCGACTTGTATACAGACATACAGCCAGATGGAAATCGTCTCGTGATTTGATGCTGATTAAGGATATATCTAACTTAGTAGAAGACGTTTGCCTCAATGCGTGGCAAACATCACAACAAAATTATAATTGCCTCTGAAGGATATAAAGGCCGGGAACCGGATTCACTGTTTATTGTTGTTGTTGCTCTGAATGTTGTTGTTTGGATTGTTGCTGTTGTTGTTGTTGTTGTTGTCTGCTGCATCCGCTGAGTTGGGAATCTTTAGCAGGTACATGTTGCATGCTGCATTTATTTATAAGTCCAAATTAGAAACGAGCAGCAAACAAAAGTCGCAAGGCTTTGCTGGAAGCCGAATAGATTTGGAAATATTTCTAATTGGATTTGCCAAAGTGTGAGTGCATACTTAATATGCATTAAGTGTTGCAAATGCCAACTCAGTGCAAACTCATGTCCGAACATAGAACATGCTGGTGGGCGCTGGCAACATGTTGCACGTCTTGTGGCAACATGCTTTTTCAATTACCGCCGCAGCATGTTAAATTTGTAGAATGCGTTTACATATTTACCTTAACACCTCGTTAATTTCGTGGTTTACCTACAACAACAACAACCACAGCGACAACAACATCCACAACAACCTCAACAGCAACGCAGACATCGCTGGCGACGTCCATGTCGTCCATGTTGCCCGACCGCATGACACTTGTTGCACGGCATTCTGCCTCAGCAACCTTTTGTAGTCATCTCGTGACTCTTTCTCTATATCCTGTAATTATTTGAAATGCAATTAAGAGGTGTTCGTAAATTATCACTTTTTATGATTATACACCAAGCAGGAAGGACCTTGCAGACTCACTCCATACGTGATAGATGATTCATTATAATATAATATTCCCGAACAAGCAGGTATATAAAATAATATAATCAATTAATGGGGATAATTATTTGTTCAAATTATAGAAAATTTAAATTATTAACAGCATTTTCCTTTGTTGTTTAACTTATTTCGGTTCCGGTTTGGTTCTGAGTGTAATTTCGGCCAACGATTTCGTTTTCGGCTTCAGTTTCATTACCTGACTTAAATTAAACATTTAGCCAAGTCTAGATTCAATTCAGATGGCGACGATTGCATTTCGGCTTGCAGGCTATTTGCAAGTCGCTCACTCTCAATTCGGTTGCATTTACTGGTTTTTGTTCCTGTGGAGATGATATCGCTGTTGTTTGTTGTTGTGTTTGTTGTCAAGTGATTCACGCCCTAATAAACATTAATTAAATCACTATAATCGTTGTGATGGCTGCTGCTTCCTTTGCAGTTGATTGCATGTTCATGTGGCGCCACCAATATTCATTTTTGATCTTTCGCAGCCTTAATCTTTAGAGCTGCAACGCAACGTTCATCATTAAGTTGTCTACGTTCAAATTCGCCATACAAGGTAGGCCCGATAAAAATGTACACTCTACACACACACAGTCCGTGTTTGGTTCGACAGATCCATCAATATGGCAAATAACTACGGACAACTGTCAGTTAAACTTTCCCAATGCAATTGCAGCAATTATCAAAAACAAAAAAAAAACATAGAGAAAAAAAACTATCCCACAGTCCAAATCGTAGACTTTCGCTAATAAAACCTTGTTACGATTTTTGCCAAGATTTATCGACTAATTCGAGTGCCAGCCTCACAATTTATTTATTTGGTGGCATTAAGTCATCTTGGCGCCTGCATGCGTATCTATCATTGGTTGGCGGTGATTAGGCCAAGTTTTCAAAACGAGTGCTCATAATGCGAAAACTGGTTTACTAGATGAGGACGCTTTGTGTGGTGCCTTGTGGATGACCAATTACACTTATGCATGCATCCAACTGATTGATTGAGTGCACTTTAATCTGAATGCCATCCATAACTACTTGTTAACCCATTTACTTAGCAGTGAGACCTCATGCGAAACCTAGTATTGTTTGTAAATGCTCAACACACACCTGTGACTATCCTACACAACTAAAGCTTAAAGTTCTCAAATTAAAGTTGATATACAGATTTGGGAGAACATACTTTTTGACTTTGTGGCACACTTCCTGTTCCTGTTACTCCAGATCAAGTTTATTTCATTTATCGATAACTGAACTTATTCTGCGAATATCGATAAAAATCGATTTTAGATTGCAATACAAGCATTTAGTCTTTCAATTGTTATGGAATATATCCAGATGTAATATTGATCAAATTTCGATTTTATTAAATACATTTTTCAATTTGATATTGAACAAACCAACATTAGTTGAGTTCAGGGTAGAGTGCCAGGCCCCAACGAGAATACCACCTGGGTTAATACAATTATGTATTTATACATGTATTTATTTATATATTTGTAAAGTGATTGTCAATTGCCTGGCAACTTGGAGCAGTCCGGCCAGGTGTTGGGCGAATGGCTTCAAAGGCATGCCGCGCACACTAATTGAGTGCGACATGGGGTAAAAGTGGGAAAGTGTGGCTCGGCTCTTCTTTTCGCATATCCTTTGTGCAGAAATAAATAAAGTTTATTTCACGTCAGAGCACGAAGCACTCATGAAGGACACAAAGAGCCGCCGCCGGAGTCTGTGGCTTGTGCGACTTGCTGTTTTATTTATTGCTTCCACAAACCGCTCGCTCGCTCGCTCGTTTTTTATATTCTTTTCTTTTGGCTTTTTCTGAGAAATGCATAAGCCTTAAACGCAAGTTGCCCACTGCCCAATCTCCGGTTCGCACTGGACACAGCTTAGCCTTTCAGTTACCTTTTGTGTTTGGCTTCTTTTTTTTTTTCTTTGTATTATTTGTGCTTAACAAGTCGACACATTTCTTCACACCTCGGCATAGTTGAGCAGAATTTGCATTCTTTTTTTAGCCATGGGCATTTTGGTGTCTTAAGTGTTGGGGTTAAGATAAATGCTGTGTTAAGCTTTTGCTCCAAAAGTTGGCACTCAAGGCAAGCTGAGCAACTACATATATCTGCGATTCCCGCGATATTAATTACTAACAGCTGATCAGAAAGAGTTCAACAATTGGAAACGATCAGATAACTAGAATAGGAAATAGCTTGAATGGCAGCAATTTAGCCACATTCACCATCATTTCGAACTCTTTTTAGCCCAGGTATATATGAGAAAAGCGAAAAACTAATCAAGTGATTTGTTGCGCTCGTTTCTTGCTTCTCCTCGGCTGAGACTTGGGACAATGAGTTATGCCAGCAAAGGGTAAAGTCCGTTTCGATGCGATCACGTTTTCATCTTGATGCTGCTAAATATTTCGTGCACGTAAAACAATCTTTCATCTTTTTTGTCGAAATGAGCGGAAAGCTGCATGGATACTTTGAGCATGTCGCTTTCATATTAGTAGTACAAGTTAAGCACAATTTTTATTTTTCTAAATTTATTTATTTGACAACATTATTAATTATTTTCAACTGGCTGCACAATCGAAGTGTGGAAATCAACTGGAGTAATTATTGTAATAATTAGACTCATATTGTCTGCATGCTTGTACTAATTTGATCTCGTTTGTTTAACTAGTAATTAACAAATTTCGTTACTAATTAACATTTTTTTTAAGTGCAGAAGCGATAAATAATAATTTATTGCAGTAAAGGAAAGTCACTTTTCATTTTTATTTGTATACCTTGGATAAAGGGCAGAAGGAAGCATGTGCGACCCCATAAAGCTTATATATATTCCTGATCCTGAGACTTAGAGAGCTGTAGTCTTCAAATGTAGAATAAGAGTTCTAGTATACTCCGCACAGCCCAAGTTTACTCCTACCGATAACTGACAACTGATAAGAATCGAATTCCGAGTAAAGATGCAATCTTTCAATTGATATATATATATTAATCAACAAGTCTACTCAGTATTTAACCAGTATTTACAACTGGGTTTCAGGGTATTTCCTCGACGAGCTCTATTCTAACTTGTTGTGTCTGAGTTTGCATACAATAGTTTGGTGATGAATGAAGTTGCTCGTCATCAAAGAAGACATTTCATGCATGCCAAGCAATATTTGCCTTGGGCCCTAATCAATATGTCAATAGTTGTTGGGGCTTTTGACCAAACAATTCTTGATGTGGCTGGAAAGTGTAAACAATGTGTAACCTGTGTCCCCAGCCATAAGCCATTAAACCGCAGCACAGCACAGCACGGCTCACAGAACCCATAATACAGTCGTATAAGCAGCTTAAGTACATAGATTCAGTTCCCCTCCGGGTTAAGCACAACAAAGCTGTGGCGATTTTTATCGCTGTCACATTTATGACAATATCAGTATGTCAATAATTAAATGATCGCCACCTCGCCGCTCATGCTTATTCCAAATGAGAAGTGGGCTATATACATACGGATACCATATAGCTTGAATTGTGTTTATTGAGACTGTTATTTTTGACAGGCTACATAAATAAGGCAGCCATGGAATTGGTTATTCAAAAGCAAGCACAACGACTCGAGTGCTGCCACAGCTCATAAAGATTAAACTCTTGACGATAAAATGCAGCCACAACAACAGCAACAGCAACTGCAACTGTTGCATGGGGCATGCAGTTAAATTTTATACGCACAGCACCCACAAGCAAATGCAAACGTAATGCTGAGTCCATTAAAAAGCTAGTTAAAGTCCGCTGGTCGAGCGATGTCGACTGCGAGATACCCTGGAACCAAGTCTCTAACATTTTCCTCTGTGCTTCCCCACCGATATTGATGACATTTTTACTCATTATCAATATTCTGTCAAGCTATAAGCATTCTCGATTAGAGAGATACATATTTAAAATTGCGGTTTTTTTTTGCTGTTGAAAATCGATTTCTTATCGAAACGGGGCAGTTGTCGATAATACGAAATAAACTTGATCTGCATTTGCTATATAGGAACTTACATTCCAAATTTAAGGTCTCTCTCTGATTCGGCTTTTGATGCTGATCAAGTATATATATATATACTGTTTGGGATCAGAGCAGTTACCTTCTGGCTGTTACCTGTTACCTGTTACATTCAACCAACTTACTCAAACCCGTTTTATTCAGTTTTAATGGCTTCAGGTTATAAAAATACAGCTTATCAATATTTAGTTAAACAATTACAAATATTATGGCTTAGAGCGCTCGACTTGGTGTTACCATTTAAAGAGGTCGAAATTAGTAACACATAAAAGAAGAACAAATCTAATTATAATAGCTTAGTAAAGCTAGTTTCATTTTTCCTTGCTTGCACATCTGTTTGGGAATAAAAGAAAAATCGAAACTGGTTTTTAATTAAAACGACATTGTCACAGCCTCTATCAGAGAACTCTATAAATACAACTGACAATAACAAACAACATTAACTAACAAATAGTAAACATTGCAGTCGAGCGTGAATTACTGCGCATGCTAAAACTCTGCAGTGACTCTGTAAGATATATTATCTGAGGGAAATATTATCCATTAATCAGACCTGTGAAGAAAGTCAAAATTGATCTAGAAAAGAATTTCTCGGTTTTAGCTTGAAGTTTGCGACATATATATAATGCCTAGTTTTAGCTATCTTTTAAGTATCATGAACTTGCACTAAGGGACCATTTCCTATATAGTATATATATTCTTGATCAGCACTAACAGTCGAGTCCATAAAATGTTACTTTGAGCCTGCTTTTATTGTTGACTTCTTAAAAAGCGATTGTCCAAACGTGAAATATAAATCTTTCAATCGAGCCCCTCTGTCGAAGCTACAAATCATTGCGATTTATTGATTACTTCTCTGATTTCACTCAAAAATCGGTATTCTGAACCTGAAATCAGAATTGAAATCAGCTAATTGAAAATTAGTTTCAGCTGTTTTTAGTTTTTCAAATCTGTTGCAGGTTAAGCGATTTGACAGCGTTTAAAATCGCTGCTGCATAATGCGCTGTGGCGATTCCTAAAAAATGGCAACAAAAAAAAATAAATGATAGGGGCGTGCCACACACACACACACACGCACATACATACATACATGCATGCATGCATGCATGCAACAATAATCAAGCGAAACAGTAGCATCCACTGTGGAATCAAGCTGCCACATAATCTGTCAAAAGAAAAAGTTCACAATAAATCAAGTGTCACGTAAATAATATTTTTAAAAAGAGGCAGTCAGCGAACCTTTGCCACGGCTCAGACAGCTACTCATTAAAAAAAGAGCCCAAAACAGCCCCCGGCCGGATCGCATGCATGCAAAGTGCGCAGGCAGGGAAAGAGTGTGTCAGAGAGAGAGAGAGAGAGAGGGAGAGGGAGATTTGGGGCAGGGTCTGTGGCAGTGTGGCAGTTGCAGCTCAAGCTGCACGTCGCCTGTGCTGCTTATCTGTGGCTGGCTGCCGCTGTGGTAAACATAACGAGCGAAGCATTTAAGCTGCTAGCCACAAAAAGGTTCCAAACAGCCTGCTCCAGGTAGGCAGACAGTCGGACAGACAGACAGACAGACCGACAGACAGACTTAAAGACAGACGGATCGTTTGAGGTTTCGGGCGATTTTTTGTGCAGCTTCTGCGCGCATTTCGACGTTGATGCCGTTCTTGGCTTTGTTGTTGTTGTTGTTGTTGAGGAGAGAAGCACGACAGCCAGCAGACGAGAGACGGACGACAAATGACAGACAGAGAGACAGACAGCTGGTAAGACATTGTGCCAAAAAGGCAGAACCCAGAAAGGACAGTGGACGGTGCGGTGCAACTGGCAGATCTTGTGGTACGGTCCACACGCAGTCGCAGGTACGCGTTAATCACACTTTACGTTCATCGGTATTAGCGTTAAATATACCCTGCAACCGTAACACACAACTAACGGGTATACTTAAATTCTGATAATTTATGCAACAACAAAAATGCTGCTATAACTGAGCGATCCAACGATGATTGCGTATTTCCTGTAATATTGATTAAGGTTTAAGCGGCGTTCCCATTCAGCTTATGATTTTTTATTTGATTTTTATCGATATTCATTTCCGCTGTGAAACAATATAAACGATTAATATCGATTTCTGTACGTGTCTGAATTTTTTTTATTTTCATTTCATTTAGCGTGAGCTATGAAAAAAATGCAATTTTTAAAAGTGTTTTAAGAATATAAAAATTAAATTAAATTTAAGATTTGGGTTAAAAATAGATTAATGCAAGATAAAAGTGTATAATTCAATATAAAAAAATATATAAAATAAAGCTTACAATTAAATATATAAATAATTAAATAAATAAAAAATAATTAAATTAAAATTAAGGCTAATCGTGAAATTTGAAACACAAATCATTTATCTAAGTAAATATTAAGACCTGAAACCAATTTTGATTTAGAATATGTCAAAGAATTATGTTTAGTAGTACATCCGAACTGCGAACAGTGTATAGCATAGTCAAGTGAATTTGAACAGAAGTGGATATTGCTACATTATCACTTAATTTGTAACGCTTTTATGGATTGTGATTTTGTGATTCCATCCTACTAAGAATTTATTTTCTTGATTTGATCATTACAACTTCAAATCTAAGCAGCTTATCTGCCAGTCAAGTCTCTCAAATTTTAGCTATCTACTCATAATACAAATAAATATAATTTTATGAACGATATTTGTATAAACTTATTGGATTTTATTATATTATATTATTAAACATAATCTGATTGATCAGTAAATAGGCGTCATACAATGGGCAATTATTTGAGTACTTTTTGGAAACTTTGGAAACTTACAAAATGTTTGCTCAGATCAGGGAGTATAAAATCTGAAGTAGTTTCAAAGATGATTTTTATTTTTCAAGATTTGAACGATTGTTTTTATGGGCCGAACTATCTTATATCTTCTATCTGATGGAAACCCATTATTATATATCCATTCCTTTCAAATGTACAAAGCTGAAATGCCATCTGCCTAGGGTATTTGTGTAGCCGTTCTTTGCAGTTTGATATTTATTGCCTTTTGTTACTGTTGCTGTTGGCAGAAACATGTTTTGCGGCCTGGCGAATTGACTTGACATTAAATTAAATTAAAAGGGGTGTTTTCAGCCAAGAAGAAGCAGAAGACGAACATTTTCCCAGCTCCTTTGGGGAATAAACGCAACGCATCAAATTTTACACCTTGGTTTGGACAACGCTGCTCCCGATTTTTGATAGTAGCCAGAGATGAGGGCGTCGGAATAAGTAAATTGACCTATAATAAGCGTTAAGTTCGTTGAACCAGCAATTGCCAGCAAATGATCGACAATTTATTGCTTGGCCAAAAGGAAATTGCATTCGAAGTTGCGCATAAAGCAAAATAGGAGCTCTCTAACACTAAACGCTTACGATTCGACTTCTCTGGCCCCGATGAGATGATCAGGGTCAGCACAAGCAGAGGAAACAAACCCAGACAGAGGAAACCAACTCGGACTTGGAATGGGACTGGGACTGTAACTGGGACTGGGACTGCGACTGGGACTGGGACTCGGGCTCAGATTCAGACACACGTATTTATTGTTGCTGCTCTATGTCGCGTACTAATCTGCTGCAGCACATCGACTATTCAGGACCGGCTTTGACTGGAGTCGCGACTGGAGACCGCTGCCTGACTTGCCTCTGCCACTGCCACTGCCTCTGCCTTGTATTCGTATTCGTATTCGTATTCGAATTCGTATTCAGCTTGCTTGGCTTGTGAATTTATGTTTTAAGCATTTCCAGGCATTGCCGTAGCGCAGCCACGTACTGTTTTCGATATGAGATCTGTTAAGTTCCAGCAAAAACTTGGCCATAATATTTATGCCGTTTGTGCGCTGGCTCGCTGGCTCGTCGTTGGCTCGCTGGCTTGGGTCTGCCCTTTGCTGGCTGAATGGCTGGCTGCCTGGCTGCTTTGCTGCCTTGCTGGTGTGAAATAATGATGCCGTTGCCCAGATAAGGTGCCTTCGAAAAGTGGACCTCTTTCCAGCCAGCCCCATTGTGCTGCTGCTGGCAGACCTTATAAGCAACAGCAGCAGCAGCAGCAACAGCAACAGAAAGTCTAAAATGGCGTACCAGCAAATAACATAAATGGCTTCAAAAGCGTAGACGTTGCAGCAAATCTTGCCACTTGCATCTTCATGCAGGTTCGGGCACAGCTTCAGTTTCATGCAGCACACTCAGTAATTTGAAAAGCAGCCTCAACGTTGCAATTGCAGACTTCTTTTAATATGCCTTTCAACGCCTCGATGCCATTGCCAATTGCAAATTGCAACTTGCAACAGGCTCCCATCATATTATTATATACGTGTGTCGAGAGATCGACTCGAAATCGCATGGACTGCAACATAGTAAGACTATAAATATATACATATATATATATGTATATATGTATATATATATGTATAACTACCATGGGGGTCAGTTCAAGGCCCAGTCAATTAGTACAGTCGTCTTCTGCAGCTGGCAGTTAAGTTTCACAGCTTCCAGCGATGCTGGGATAATTTACCTTGTCAAAGCTTATTTAAGTTGCCACCTTTTTCGCGCCGTCTTCTTCTTCCTTCGCTGCTGCCTCATTCTGAACGTGGAGTGCCAACAACAACAACAACAACAAGAACAACACACACAAAGGGAACTTTATATATACATACATATACATATATGTATGTATGTAATTCTTCTCGTGGCACGTTTAAGAAATTCGTCAACATCATGATATGAATATTTCTTTGGCAGAGATTTATTTCGTACGTGTTTAGTGAGGGTATTGTAATTTTGTTGTGTTGTTTGCAACGCATTGAAGGAGAATTCTTCGACTCCATAAGGTCTATATGTATAATCTTGATCAGCATGACTAGCCGAGTCGTTGTAGGCATGCCCAACTGTCTGCCTGCAGTCTGTAGAATCGGAGCTCTCTATCACATATCTGCCAAGGGAACGATGGGTCGAAAGTTGTCTTCCTGTAGGAGCAACTTTGGTGTTTAACAAGATATCCAAACTTATCCAATATGCGATTTGTTGTGCTCCTCACACAAAAAACATATCAAACCAAACTACCATATCATATATGATGCTGCTGTAGCAACAATCGGTTGATAAATGATAAAAAAAAAACCTCTTTTTGATTTACCTTATACTAAACAGTCTTACCAGTTAAGAGATCATCGAAATAGGACCACTAAATCATAGCAACAATGCAACAGTTTCTTATAAATATTGCGAATTTTAGGTGTCGTTCTGCAAGGGATTCAAAGGCCTATGATTTTTCCATGTTCTGATATGCCAATTGCTCTGTTAGCTTTATCTGCTATGCAAATTGTTAAATATATTATTATAAAACATACAAGTTAAATGAAATATTTGATTAAGTCAAACTTTTGTCTTTAAATGTTTTATGATATTGCTACTTAAATTGTTAACGATCGATGTGGCAAGTATATAATTAGACAAAAGTATTGGTAGTACTTAGTACACAAGTAAAACAAGCCTAAAATAATGTGTAAACTCTTTTAACTTAACTTAAGCTGGCAATGCTCTTGTTTTGTTTGCATTTGGCAACTCTACTGAGCTAGTATTATTATAATATATCAAAAGATAACTTTAGCAGTTTGTATTGCAATCCAATCGATCTGTTTCTCCTTGTTTTATTTACTTTTAATAATTGTTTCTTTTAATTTGCTTGAATATTATAAAAATTATTATTTATTCCGTATTTGATTCAAGCAAAACAAGATTCTGTAAAGTTCGATCGAGATCTTAACTTACTTTTGTACAAATTTTATTCTACACACAGAATTTGAAGAAGTATTCGTCTGCGGGAATTGTGTATTTAAAAAAAATGCTAATTTATACTAGACATTTCTCATGACTTCGTGGATTAAGTAGAGGACAGACCAGCAAATGTCGGCGACTTGTTTTTGGCATTATTCTGTGTAGCTGAGAAACAAACTGAAACCGAGGAACTAGAAATGGCTAGAAGTGGCTGGCTCGTAACGATGTCTGCATGCGGGTCGGTATTCAGTATTCAGTATTCATTATGCCGCATTTTGTTGCTTGCGTGTCTAGCAAAATAGATGGGTCCCCATATCAGTCACAGAAGCCATAGAAGATACCGATGTTATCCAATTAGATTTTTTCCCCATCAAAATTTGAGCAACTGTCTGTCGCTGCTGCCGCCTCTCATTTTGGGCGTATTGTCGTCTGTCCCCTGTTGCGGCCAAGAAGAAGGAACATGTTGTTTGACACCACAATTTGTGTTGTACTTCATGTAACCAGCAACAACAGCAACAACAACAGCAACAGCAGCAACAACAGCAACAACAGCAACAACAAACAACGGCGACGACGCGTTGTCGCGTCTTTTGCATTGCAAAGTACAAATGGAGAAGGCTGTGCAACGTTTGCTGTGCAACGACCCTGAATGCATGCAACAGCAGCATCCTGGAGTCTCGCATTGTGTTTCGGGCCTGCAATCAATTGTTGCATCTTCGTTGCCCAACTTGTGGCATCTTGTGGCAGACAAGCGGCAGCGCGTCGCCGCCTGCAAAAATGGCCAGGTTTAGTTGTTGGCTGCTTTTTTTTTCGTTCTTTATTTTTTGGGCCCGTTGGGCTTGGCTGGCTGGCTGGCTGGCTGGCTGGCTGGTAGGTGATATTGCATTATCTGATATGTCATTTCTGTTTGCCTCTGTCTGTGTGTCTGTCTTTGTTGCTTTTTATATTTATTTTTTTATTTTGGTCAACACAGTTTTTTGCTTGTTAACGTTTTGAGTTTTCTGTTTTGGGCCGCAACCTGAAAACCGTTTATCACATTGCTCAAATACTTTTCGTTAGCTGCGCGCTCTTCTCTCAATTATGAGACACGCACCAAAAATTCGCCAACCTGGCTGAAAGTGTCGATATTCATTAAAGAAATTACTTTTAACTGGCTGCTGCTTAAACTATATTTATATCTCTAACCAATTTATAGATTCTTTTGAGCGATTCTTCCTTTCATTTATATATATTTGTAATATTTATATTTATCAACTATGTTTTGACTCTTATTGGTTGTGTAACAAGTTAAGAGCGATTCTCTCATTCGTTTTTATATTTTCACTCAATTTTCAAATTCATTTCTGCGTTTCACATTGTAACTGAGTAATATATATATATATATATATATATATATATATAGAAATATGTAGTAAATAATAATAAGTCAAGTTAAGTTTAAGTTACTTTAAAAAAAAAAAAAAATAGAAAAAAAAAAATAGAAATCGCCCCCGGGTGGACTCGAACCACCAACCTTTCGGTTAACAGCCGAACGCGCTAACCAATTGCGCCACGGAGGCAGTTGAAAGGGGCGAACAAATTCGTTGAATAAGCACCCATAACGATTACGAAACGAGCGAGAATGGAGGAGACGACAAAAGATGACTGCAAATATAGTATAAATGTAATGCAGTCAAAAACTACAGAGAATAATAATAATTTACTTAATAAATAAATATAATTAAATTAAAATAAAGTAATTAACAATAGCGAAAAATAATTAACTTATTTATTGATAAGATGTGCTAAGATCATAATAATAGAAACTTAGTGTTATCTAATAGAGTCAGCTGTGCAATTGCTTGCCTTCTTTTAGATAAGTTGTCATGGGCAATATAATTGTGTTTGCTGTGTTGAGTTTGTAGTGCATTGAAGGTGTATATGTGTATATATTCCTGATCCACACCACTAGTCCAGTCGATATAGCCATATCCGACTGTCTGTCTGTTTCTATTCGAACTTGTCCCTCAGTTTTATTTTTTATTGTTGAAACTTAGCATATATCAGTCCTTTGGTTGCAAGTAGTTTTATATCTCAGACCCAGACGGTTCGAATTACTATATCATATAGTTGGCGTAGGAACAATCCGTCGAAATTATGACTTCTTGTATGAAAAATGTTGTTTATCCAAATATTCAAAAACAAACTCATTTAAGATGCGTGCTCCTTGAATTTCGGCAAGAAACCCATAAAATTTGACCACTTTTTGTATATTGCAAGGGTATGCATTCTTCGGCTTGTCTCAGCTTGATAAGATAGTTGTTTCCTTGTGTTTTATTGGGTATCTGCTGTCTGCATTATTGTTTGCCTCGGATTGAATTACTTGCCGACGTGGCTGCTGACATACATGGATATAGACTTTAAGCAGGGATCCGCATCAGCATCAGCGTCCCCAGCATCCATCCATTGTATTATTAAATTGCCGTGTCAACAGCTCACAAAGCTCACCACCAAGCCGCTGTCTCGCTGACATTATCCAATAAAATGTGCTCGCTGCTGAATCTTTGTCGCCCCATTCACTTGCCACTGACCGGAAGTCTTCAATTATTTCACTGTCTAGCCTTTGAAATTCACAACTGTATATGTATATGTATTATATATGCATGTGTACATATATATATATTTATATATATATACATTCTTGCCACACTATGTGGTTGTGGGACCGGACCACCCAAAATGTTTACTTGCAGCACATATAGTAGACAGAGATATAAACAGCAAAAAATCATTATGCGCTGCCATTTCAATTACACATCAAACGTCAGTCAGACTTTTGACATTGACGATGCCAGGCAAATAAATAGGAAAATATTTTGAAAAAATACAAGCGTGCAACATGAATTATGATTACATTACTTGGGGGGTGGCAACCAAAAACAAAAATAAATCAACTAAAAGGAAAATAAGCTTTCTGCTGCGACGTGCCTGAAATGTATACGCAGATCTATGAACATATACATAGTCAAATTTAGCAACACTATAGCATACCATCATCATAACTAGAATCATATCAATGGTATATATATCGATAACAGCATTAACAGAAAAACATTGATAAATGCATATCGATGAAAATACAAAGTTTTCACCATTTTAGAACTAAAGTCATCAAATTTTGATGGTAGATTGCTGTTGATGTTCTTCAAATATGGAAATCGAAATACTTCCTATATGATGGGTGGCTACGCTCACTGGAATGTTGCACAATCGATAGCATCGATAAATGCAAATCGATACAACCACATTGTCAATTATTCCTCAAGGCAGCTTTTTTGCCATCTGATGTCAGTTGTTATTAAGCTGATACCAGATCAGTTAGTGGCAAATAGGCTCTTTTGTGAGTGCCACAAAACAACAGCTATTATTTCTAGTTAGGCGTAGATGAGGAGGACGTTCTGCAATCTGTAGCTATACATGTCCAATTGCCAACACCTGCAGCACTCTCTCCCTCCCCTGCATTGACAAAGAACCGCCCATTGATTCTGTTATTATGCCACGTATGATGAGTTTACAGTTCGTGCAAGAAAATCAAAATTAATGGCCGATTGTGTTGCATGCATGATATGATTGAGCTGAAAATGCTAAAGTGCTGTCTGCATTTGGTTTGAATTCAAATGGTGAACAGCCAGTGTCAGAAAGTGTTGTGTGTTGTAAACAAATTTGAAGTGGCAACGGTTCGTGTCGTGTTCAGAGGGTCGATCGGATAGCCACTTGCATATGCCTCCTATATATGACCATGTTGATGATGATGATGACGTCCGCCGCATCCATGTGGCGTGGGCAGACAGACGTGCCTTCATTAGGCCATGCTCAACGCATAGGCCAAAACATAAACATGGCCGGCTTCTTGTGAATTCGGTGTGTGTGTGTGGAATTTTAATTGATTTCATTTACACACTCTTTTTTTTCACTATTGCAGTTGTGCGGGGGAGCGCATATGTATGCGTTTGTGTGTGTAAGATTTGGATGTGGCTGCCTTGCACCAGTTCTTTTCGAGTGTATCCCAAGACGGCACCAAGACTCACTGCACCATGCATCATTTGCCACACATTTTTCTTCTAATTTGTGCTCGCCGTCGCGTGGCTTACTTTCAGTTCAAAGCATAATTTTGCGTATCCGTCTTTCAAATCTAAATCGAGAGTGACAAACAAAAAAAAAAAAACATATGTATATATATATATATATATATATATAATGCACTTTGATCTATTTTTAAACAATTCCATTTAAAATGTTGCAAAAGTTGCAATTTACCGGTAAAATAAATGTCGCGTTATCTATCTATCTATGCCGACTATGAGATACCCTAAAAAATAAGGCTGCAACTATTTGAAGTCAACCGATCTTCATGAAATTGTTTTATTTATTTATTTAATGTCAACTAAAGTCAGTCGACAGAAAAATACACAAACTAAAAAAGATGAATTAAGCTAAACTTCAAATTAAATTAAAAATTATATTTAAATTTAAGAATAAAAATTAATTATAAGATTTCTGGGGGAATTTTAATGCAAAAAACATTTGTTGACGAATTGGGGAAAACCCTGACAAGTCCAGTAATTACAGATGATTTTTATTCATATTGAAGATACGGAGTTAGCGGTAAAATACAGTTATCGACGAGAACTCGTATTCCAAAACAATGAACTGACGCACAGCTCACTTAGTTTGTGAGATCAGCTTATCTATACAGACAGACAGACGGACAGACAGACAGACGTACTTGCCAAATCGACTTGTGTGCTGATCAAGAATATATCTATGGAAATGCTGTCTTCGATCTCTCGATTTATACATATATATTTATCTATATATCTACAAATACATAAGTATAAAAACCAAATTAGTCATGTTGATTTTCGCTCACATTTTAGGCAAAATTGTGAGTTAAGTTTTTAATTAATTGATTTAAGCAAAATCAGTGAATTTGAACTTATCTAATTAATATTTATTTTGCATCGAATGTTAGCTTCGGGAATTCCCATCAGAAAACTTCGAATGAGATGGGTTATGCAATCAGCTTGACCAGTTAATAGAATACTTGGGAACAGGCAAGATAATTTAGTTGAATTATATTGATTGGGCACGTTCTAAACGTTTTCTAGGTTCTTCATTAGGACTTGGCCAATACGGCCGGCCGGGCAATTTGCCAATTTGCCAATTCGAATTTGGCATGCAGTCAGCATTTGCTTTTATTTCTATGCAAGTGCGAATCGTTTGATGCGATGAGAGCGACGTGAACTATATCATCGCAATATGCATGTTGATGAATTATTGTGTTTGTCGGGCGGGCTGGGCTGCCTGCCTTATACGTTTAATAGTTTTAACCATATAAGTTTGTTGCACTCTTATTACCACCTGTTGCATATGAAATGAGTCTGAGTGTTGCACTGTATTCTTAGCTCTTTTGCTAACCATTGCTGCACCCACTGTGCACAGTTGCCTGCCTGTCACGTTTCTGCGTTGAGTTTGGTTTCTGGGAAATTGCATTATCTTTTTTGTGTTTTCCACTCAACGAACACAAAACGATGAATTATAGCCTAATGGCTAGTAATTTTTATAAATGGTTCATGTAACGCTGCATTTCTTATCTGGTAAAAAATGGAAAATGCTATTCTAGTAATTAGCGGTTTTCTCCTCTCTTGTTTTTTGAATATCTGACGCCTCATAAGCGAAGTTCCTTTTATTAATACCACATCAAGTTAGTAAGATAACTTGAGATGAATAATAAGAAAATAATAATATGAAATTGTTTTTATAACCAAAATAAAAAAAGAAAGTAAAGAAATAAACAGCTTTGTTGATAAACTAAACTAATTCGTTGATTTTCTTAATGTTTTTTTTCTTTTTTTTTACTTACTTGCCTTATCAACATTTAATAGGTGTACATAAAAGAAATGGTACTTATACTTAGCTAAATAAACTTTTTATAGAGTTGAGATACCAAAAATAAAGCTAATCGCATGAAATAATTGCTATCTTAGGCACGCCGATGATTATATATCCTTTTGACAGATTGTTCCAATGTAAGCTATATTATTTAATAGACGCTGAGGCTGATGTTTTTTTGGATGAGCTAAGTTTGGATGATTTAGAAACAGATTTTGAGCGATTGTTCCTCACTCACGCATATTGAGTTAATTTTTTGTTTTAATAACTTGACAAGCAAAAAAAACATTGATAAAATAAGAACTCATCCATGAACCGATTATTCCTGCGACAGCTTTATGATATAGTAATCCAATTCGACAGGCTATAACGACTCGGTTGTTGATGCTGATCAAGAATATATATATTTTTAAGCGTCTTTGTCATGCGTTACCAACTTCGCCACAAAACTAAAATACCGACTACCAGCAAAAACAAAAAAAGAAGAAAAATAAATGTTTCATTTGCGCTTTTGCCACCCAAAGAGTGGTTTCTAATTGGCTGGCACACATTCTGAGAGAGACACAAGCAAACATGCAAACAAACTGAAAGATTCTTGATTTGAGGCTCTTCTTCAACTGAAATGCATTGCAGGCAATTAAACATGATAAGCCGACCGCTGGGGTTTAAAAACAATTGTTATTAATTCAAGTGATTGGCGCTTGTTTATGCATTCGAAGTTCATTTATCAGGAATGTTGTTTCCCTTGGGTAATTCGCAAAAAGTGTTTTTAATGTAAACTGCTCATACACACAGAAAAATTATTTTTATACATATTTAATATCCGTATAAATTGTGACAATGTAACCCAAGCAACGTCAATTCGCTTGAAATTAGTTAGTGAATTTAGTTATTTATTTTCAACAACTGCACATCTGCTCATTAATATAATTGCTCGTTTATAACTTTGCAGGTGAGCTGAGCGCCTATGTTTTATCAGCGGACGAAGACGTCACCGTTGTTGAGGCGGCCGCTGCAGCTGCTCTGCTGAGCGGGGCAGTGACAAGAGTCACACACGAGAAGCAAATCAAAAGCGGTGAGTGCAAAAAAGAGTGCGAAGAGAGCGAACAAACGAACGAAAGAGTAGTGAGCAAAATACAAACGTATTTAGCATTGCTTGAGTATAAGTTTGGATTGTGCACATACAACATCCTCGATAGTATAGTGGTTAGTATCCCCGCCTGTCACGCGGGAGACCGGGGTTCAATTCCCCGTCGGGGAGAGATGTTTACATTTCTTTTTTTTAAATATTTTTTTAACATACGATGTTTACTTATTTATTTGCAATTTTTTGTTTTATTAGCATTCATAAGACAAATATTTTGTATAAATTGAATAATCATGTACAAAAATATACTAAAGAGAATTTAAAAAAATATCAAACAAAATCTGTAGAAAAATGTATAGCAGAGGGAAAGCCGGACCTCTATATTGTCGAGAATGTATTATTTATTCGCACTATATATATATATATATAATACAATTCAATTTAATTTTATATATTTTGACCTGCTTTCATTTTCATACAAAATATATTTGTTGTTGTAGCCACTAATAAAAAATAGAACATGTCAGGGCCGGGTAAACAACAATGATTTAACGTTTTTCGTGATAAGTGATAAGTAGTGTATATGCAATAATGTTATTGATACTATTTCGCTACACAATTGCATAATACAGGGATCCTAATTGGTTTGATTTCTTGAATGGATGGATGTTAACTTACTGAAAACAATGATAAGATAATGGTATTTCTGAGGAAAAATACATCTGTTTTCATGTACTATCCATGTTGTTTGAAAAAGCAATATCTGATTTATAAAAGAGGGTGAAGGTAGATAAGAATAAGGTAGATAATTTATAAACATTAACATATTTACTGCAAAAAACTTGCATGCCTTCAACTTGTTTACTAATAAGATTATTTATTAATATTATTATTTTTGGTAAATCATTTTTATACGTTTTAGTTATGTTTTTGTTTTTCTGCCACATATTTTCACATTGCAAAACTGAATTTGTGGAATTTGATGTTGTCTGAGAAACATGAAATGCTTTCAGTCTTATTTTTACACACCTACACAAGCAACTCGCCCACGTTGACACAAATTTTGTGGACAATTTCCATGCAGATACAGATACATAAGCACATACAGATACAGATACAGATGCATGTGTCTTATGTGTTTGGTGTCTGTGAGTTGATGTTGCTCCCAGCAAGGAAAATTGGATGCATTGTTCTCAGCCGCTGCTGCTGACTTTGATTTAATGCCCGGTCACACTCTAAATGACATTTCTAACCTTTGGAAGTAACTTCTTTTTTTGTTGTTGTTTTGTTTTGTATTTCTTTGGGTTTCTTTTTACCCTTGTTCAGTTGATTTTTGATTTTTTTTTTTGTTTTTGAATGCGTGTTGCGTACATCTGTTGGCCATGCCGTGTTGCATTGACCTGCTGCTGCTGCATGTTGTTGTTGTTGCTGATCTTTCGTTTCTTTCTTTCTTTCTTCAATCTGTATCTATTGTACATTTTAAATTGTGTTGATTCGTTCCAGACACACACGTACACAGACAGACTCTCACACACAGACACTTGGCCCGCCACTCTGTCTGGAGCGTTGTCCGATTTACACACAAATGTGTTTCATCTTTTTTTTTTTGGTTCCCAGAAATACTCAAAATCTTCCATGAAAAACTACAATATTATACACTGCTTGTTGTTTATTCTTCGCTTCTTCTTGACTTTCTTGTTGTTATTTTTTTATTGAATTTAAACACTTTGCATTGCGATAGGTGCTAATTTATGAGATTTGAGTGAATCCTTTCGTTTGCATTATTAGTATAGTTAATAGAAATTTCGCGCCTAGCTGTTGCTTTCTCCAAGCATCTTTTGTTCTTCAATGTATCCAATTGAACAGCAGCTCTCCTCTCTACACTCACCTCTGTACACTCTCTGCTCTCTCTTTGTTCTTCTCACTAAATATGTGTTCTCTTTGCTCGTCGCAAGCCAGATAAACGCGCAACTGAAAACAACTGTGTGCGCGTGTGTGTGTGCAAGAGAAAGAGACGGCAACAATGAATGCACGTCTGCTCAAAGAATGAAAAACAAGCAGACAGATGCTATAGATAGTGCTAGACGAGTGTGTACCCTATAATCGGCACAGGTCGTCCATTTACTACAATAGTACATAAGTACCAAAATAGTACATGAATAAAAAAAAGAGTACAAATATAGCAAATGCGTACCAAAATAGACGGGCATCCAAAAGAGTGAAGATTTATCAAGAAATAATATTTATGTAAATACAAATATTAAAATTTATTATATTTAATATCTTTTTAATATATTTAAATCTTCATTTTTAAGGTATAAACACATTTATTTTCAATTCAGTTCAGGTTGTCTTCACTCATTTTGAATGACATATAAATTGTTGGCTGTTAGACAACCCACTATGTGTATTGTGCAGGGTATGTCAGTGTAATGCCCTAGCAAACTGCATCTCCAATGTCTGTGGAGCACCACAGGCAGGCAACGCAGGCGAGCACAATTTGTGCCCCTTTTTTGTGCCCGACTGTGCGCCGCATGACTCCTACACTTGAAAAATCACACCTCGCAGGTAACCACCAGCACCTCCAGGCCGAAACATCAGCAACAACAATTCAAGCATAAAACAGCAGCACAACGAAGTCGACATACTCTGACTGCTTATCTCTAACATGTTAATTATCATTATTTTAATTATTAATTTATATTTTCCCTTAGATAATTAAAAAAGAAAACTACACTTGTAAACCGCTGAACCCCATTACAAATGGGAAAATATATTTACGCAAGTTGTGCAAAAGAATGTAACAGGCAGAAGAAAGTATCTACAAGCCCATTAAGTACATATATTCCTGATCAGTATAAATAACCGTGTCTATATAAGAGCTAGAGACTTAAAATTTGGATTCTAAGTTATCGTTTAAGTTGATTTCATTTTATGTATAACTACCAACTTGTCGCAATCATAGATATAATTCGATTTCTGATAGCAATAAAAGACTCTACTATACAGTTATATATATATATATATAATGTACCCAGATATATTATTGATCAACTGTAAAAATTTCATTAAGATCGAATGAGATACATAGATTTTTTTATCATTAACTTTTTCATATCGAAAATTATATTTCGATCAACATTTCACAGCTCATGTTGGACAAAAAAGGAATCATATTTCACGGCATATTTAAAATGCCCTCCGCGAGTGTATGACGATTTTCTTAATGATTGAGAGGAGCAGCTAAGCATTTAGCGAGCTCCCCTCAGCAAACCTGAAAATGCAGCTCGAAAAAATTAAAGCAAATTGCTCATATTTTTTGTGGGTGGGGATGTTTTCGTATTCTTTTCTTTTTGACTGCTTAGGGTTATCCTTGCGGTCATAAATTAAGCGCGAGTTCAGCGCAGGTCGCTGACGCCTCGCTTGCAATAATGCCAAATGCGTTTTTAATGCCAAAAATATTGAAATTACTACCTGTTAAACGCTAAGCGTTTTGGCCATTTACCTAAGCGACTACCGTTCGACCTGCCAGTGCTTAGTGTAATGATTTTGACTGAGAACAAATTGCACTAACTCTAAAATGACAACAGCAGATGGCAATGAACAAATGCATCTGTATCTGTATCTTTAGAATGTGCTGGCTCCGATCGTCTCAAGCATTACCTTAACAAATTCGATAAAAATACGGTTGTTATTTGCATGTTATTCTAGACTGCTGTCGTTTAAATGGAATTTGTACAAAAAAGGTCTGGCAATTATCCAGCGACAGCAGCCACAACGGACAGTCTCAAAATATTTGTTATTTGTGCATAGATAGGTCTGTAATAATAAGCCAAACCAGCACGATCGACAATTGAACTTTGTGCATTTATCTCATTTTGAGGCACGCAAATCTTTTGGCAACACAAAGAAAAATTGACGGTGAAATGTTGCACATATATGGCAGGAAAACGTTCTAAAATTATTTAAATGTTGATAATCATAAATTGCCTACAAAACACAATTGCAAAAATTGCTGTAGCTTATAAATATTTTTAAATTTAACATATATCAAATAAATATGGGATAGTCTCTTAGCGCAGCATAAAAGATCTGGATATTAAACGCATACTCCAATACATACACACTCACACACGCAAACAATCAGTACATTCAAAAACTTGATATACTAGTGAGCGTGACCAAAAGAAAAACACGTTCTCGCCTCTCTCTACTCTTTTGTAAATCTCTCTTCTTCGATATCTCTCTCTCTCTCTCTCTCTCTCACACACACACACACACTCGCTTTCTCTCTGGTCACCCACACATTTCCGTCACAGCGACGCCAACGCACTCATGCACTCTGCATTTCAGTTCTTCATAACACGACAGAGAGAGAGAGCGAGTGAGAATATCAGCAGTGAGCGGCATGTTGTTCTATTGCTGCTCTCTCGCTAAGTTTGCTTCGTGGCTGGCTCTCTGACGGCTCGCCTGTTGCTGCTGTTGTGCATTCAGTACGTAAAACGTCTTGGTCGTGTTGTAACGTGTTTCTGCGCATTTCGCTTGTTTGAGGCTATACATTTTTCTGTCCATTCGTAAATAATTTCGTACGGCTTTAAATTAGCCATCAAAAGCAAGATTAATTAAGAGTTCCTATATATCAAATGGGGCTACAAATTAGCAAAAGAGTGTTAGAAATATATATAAGATTATTTTGTTGTGACAAAAAAAACAAAACATTGTGTGTGTCTCTGTGTGTGTGTAAAGCAATCAATTAGTTAAATGCAAAAGTAGCTGAATTATTGAATAAAAATACACATTGTTCTCACACATCTGATTGACTGAGCAGGATAAGCGTCGGATTTCAACTGATTCGCATTGCCACCTTTCGTATATAATTACAATCAACGTGCTGATCACGCGCTCACACCACCAGCGACAACAACAACAACAAACAACAAACAAGCACCAGCATCACCAAACTAACAACAACAAAAGCAACATAAACGATCCATAAAGAACAAGAACAAACGAAAAAAGCAGGAAGAGAGCATAACTCCAGTGTGCTTGCGGATCAAGTTTGCCAAAACCCATAATTTTTTTTTCGTCCCCAAGTCTGGGCACTTTATAGGGCTCCATGGTGTCGCCAGCTTGACCGACGCCGCCGCCGGCCGCAAAGCAAACCAAACCAAAAAAAAAAAAATAAATCGAGCCAAGCCCGAACCCCGAACCAAAAGGAAAGAGGAGTCGTCGTCGCCAGCACCAATATATATATATATATATACACATAAATACATATATATATATATATATATATATGTATACAATATATGCGAGCTGAGTTCTCGTTTCTCCACACGATCTGTGCTCTCAGTCACGGGCGGCTCGGGTTGCTGCCGCAATTATTGTTTTGTTGCACGGCCAGAGAGCTAAGCAACTGGGCCCCAAACACCCAAATACAACAAAAGCAGCAACAAGAACAACATCTGAGGTTGCATTGCAAGCGCTTCAACTGCTTCGCATAAAAATCATCATCGTTTCTGTTATTGTTGTGGTTGTTGGCATCTCCAGACATGGCGCCAATGTCCAGAAAGAAGAAGGCTCATGGTAAATATTAATATAACATTTCTCTTCTTTTTTCCTCTTCTTTATTTTTTGCTGCATATGCTCAATAAATGCTCTCCCTTCCCCAAAATGTATGTTTGAAGCGATGTGGGCATATTGGAGCGTGTAGAACACTCTTTTAGACTGGTTATTGATCTAATGTGACTGGGAGTTGAACTGAAAACTTCATCTTTATCTTTAGGAAAACTTCAAGTTAATCTCAAATTTCAGGTTAAACTTTGTAATCATTAAAATTGGTTGAAAGAGCTTCGAGACACCAAATTTGGCATAAACCATTTTCGATATTTCTATTTGAAGTATAATCTAATACTTTATAACTATTAAATATGGGTAAAAGATTAAATATGGGTATTTATAGACATTATATTTGACATAGAAGTCCCTAGCAGATATAACTTACTTCATATATATCGATCTTGAGATAAAATTGAAGTTTTCGATACTCAAATACTCAAATGTAAGCATACCATTCCATAGGAATGAAATATATCAAATATGTCAAACAACATTTGCAGTAAGAGGAGGACTACTTAAAGGGCATCTATAAGTCGGTCCCCATTGATTTGAACTCGCTTGTTATTTTTATATTTGCTTGTTTAATAATTCTGTGACTCGCTTGTGAATTTGATGGGGTCTACAATTGTCTTTGTTAGGCTCTGTTCCAATCCTGCCCAGAAGCCAGAGTCGGGGAGCGGAAGAGATAGGGAATTGCTAATGATTGTGGCTCATAACTATGCAACGCTCATATTACAAATCAAATGAATGTCGAACTAATCCTGCTGTTCCAGCACAATTTCAATTCAAATTCGTTCTCCTGTTTGGATTTTGTGTTTCTAATCGCTTGGCATTGTGTGCTCTCTCAGGGGTATTCAGCGGCAAGAGGGGTATTCGAAACAGTCTTTGCCTCGCCTGTCGTCCCATAAAGGTGGCTTAAAATATGCGACGTCTTCGGGTTCAGGGTCTGTCTCCTTTGCACCTTTAAATATGCCCTCTTCGCTTGCTGAACATGTTTTCTTAATTTTTTATGGTGGATCTTGGTGTGCAGGTAGAACACAGCAAACAACCAAGTAATTTCATTTGACTGACCAGCAGATACCCCATATTCTGTTCCCTTTTCTGCTCTTGTTCAGCTTGATGTAACCTCATTTCGGGGCATTTTTAATGAGCACAGGGTATACGAAAATAATAGGCAAGGGTTGGGTTCCCCTTTATTGTCTGATTAAACTACTTTGATATGCATCTGAGCATTTGATTAGGACTACAGTTTGTGTATGTTTTTGAGTGGTTGTCTTTGTAGGCTAAAAGCAATCTTTGATTACTTGTCAGCACTGATCTTTGAGATAAATAATTGTTGGCATATGTTCTTATATATATGACACTTGTGTGGCATGTCATACTCTGTTTGCTCTGCATCAAAAATTAATTACAAATTATTATGAACAACGAACAAGCCAAATGCCAATTAACAATTTGGCACACAGTCAGTGCCAAACTATGCCAGGTGTTAGCTAAGCCCCTCTTCTTTGTATATATATATATATATATAATATATATATATATATATCTGTCATTGTTTGTGATTTAGTTTGCTGCGTTTTTTATAATGAATTCGCCATAGGCGGTCCAAGCTCCGAATTTATTCGAATGCCCGTGAAATGGAATTAAAATTCACAAGGTGCGACAAATGCAAAAATATATTTGGGAAAAATAAAATACGTTTGAGATTGTGAGAGCCGAGCGGCGTTTTTGAAGCGCTTTTGTTTTTGTATTGTTTTTAATTCGATTGAAACTTTAAACCGCTTCCAAATGTCATAAACGTATAAAGCAGAGTGATAGAGAGAAAGAGAGAGAGACTTGGAGGGAAAGTGCCGAAGGTGCTATCATTATTTTCATTTATGATTAAATGCGCCACACATAAAATGTTCCAACGAACAACACAACACAACACACCAAACTGATAAGCGACGTGACTTTCGTCCATGTCTGTCCCACTAAACTAACTCAGGTACAAATCGACACACAAAAACACACACACACACACATATATATATATATATATGTATGTACATTTATTTGGATCGACAACTTGGCCGACTGCTGGTATGCTAGGTTGACTCAATCTTATCAGCGCGTCGCGAGCGTAAACAAACAAAACTATTAATAACAAGTCAAAATGTGCAGGACTTGTGAGAGAGCAAGAGTCAGTTAGACTAGCAGATACCCTGTTTTCAGGCATGGAACAGCAGTGACTTATTCAAAGCTAACAAGTCAAAGTGCATATGATAAGAGAGACAGACAGACAGATAGACAGACAGATAGATAGACAGATCGATAGAGAGAGAGATATATACTGGCAGATACGCTGTTGCAAGATATAGATATAGATCTATAGATATATAGACTAAGTAATGCCCTAAATCTCTAAGATGCAATACATCGAAGCTAGACAATCGATCTCAAGTTTATCCGCTTAAAATGCATAAATGTAATTTTTTTAAAAAATGTTAAACACATTTTTACAATATATTTTTTTGCGCATATTTCTTAAGGTTGGTTTTTGTGCTGACATTTTAGTTTACTTACAATTCTGATTTTTTGGATTCATTAATAAGCCAAGTTGGCGACTTTGGCACTTTGGCAAAGAGGTCATTGATTTTTTAGGCCTGCATATTCGCATTTTTCCACCCCTTTCACTGCCCCTCTCTCTGTCTTTTTGGTTGCAAAGTCAGCAGTATGTGCAACCATCGAATTGTTGCGTCTTTAAAGTAAAATAATGCAAATTTGTTTTGACTGCTTGGCGATAAGATTTGTTTTTGTTATGGCTGACTTCAAAAGTTTAATCTACGTGCTTGAGATAAGAATTTTAGCAATAAGTGCAATTAACTTGGCTAATTGCCAGTGTGATAATTGCACTGCAATGTGTTGTTTACTTTACATATATTATCATAACGATTACTAAAACATTTTACGTGAAATGCCGCCACATATGATTGATCAACTGTCAACACTAAACAAAATGGTTATAAATTGATTATCTATTTTAAAATGGGATTCAGGGTATTTGCCAGTCGAGCTGTCTCAACTGGAATATTCTGGGCTTGCTTGCGATTAATCTTAGAGCTACTTCACTTAAAATAAATTAGTTAATATATATATAAAGTGCAGCTGCGGCTGCAGCTCTGCCTGTAATTATGTGTTCCTCCTCGAGCACATGACGGAAATGACAGCAATTCGTTCATTAATTTTACATCCTTCATCGGTCTGCTTCTTCTTCTACGTGAAACCAAACTTTATTAACTCGTCTATTCTGGCCACTCGAAAGCCGAAAGTCGTAAAAAGCTTATACAATTCCGTGAAAGTGACGCGGACACGTAGATTGCGTTTTTATCATCATTCAAAGCCATAAATCAAGAGCCAAAAAAAGAAGCAAACAAATAATGAAGATGTTCAAGGCCTGTTGCTAAAATAACGCATAAAATTTATATATATATATATATATATATATATGGATAATAGATATGCAATGTAAACAACAAGAGCCAAAAGAAATTGCTTTCAATTTGACCAGATTTATCAACAAGTACTTAAAAATTATAAAAAGACGCATAAAAAATGCCTCGATTTATGGTTGTTGAGGCAAGTTCAAGGACACTGTGAAATAACTGTGTCTTAGAGTTCATTTGTGTTGATCTGATCTTAGCTTACTACAAAAATAGAGGGTATCTAACTGTATGTCTTATTGTGTACGTCTGTCCGTCTGTCTCTGTTCATCAATCAACGACAAATGTACAAATCGGAATCGGAGCACGGGGTATTTGCTAGGCGAGCACTTTTGAGGCTAGCATATTCTGGCACGTTTCATTTACAAAGGGTCTCATTTTTTATTGTTCACACACACACACGCACACACTCGCACACCCAGTGAAATCAAATGAATCTGCAAGATGCACAGCTCAAAAGATGTCTGTTGAGTGTTGACTGTTGAGTGTTGCTTGCATTTATTTAATTTTGATTAATCGTCAATTGTAATTTACCGTGAATGGAATTTTTAGCTGTTTGCTTGTCTGGGCAGGAAGCTGCCAAAGAGATGTATGTGTGTGAGTGTGCTGTTGCTGTTTGTGTGTATCTTGCAGATACATTTTATTCTGATTTTGTTTTTTACTTTTGGTTTTTTCTCTTCTGTATATATTTAAGTTGACAAGCAAGAGCAGCTGCCTGGCTGGGCTGGGCTGTGTATCCATATCACTCACGGAACAGCGCTGAACCAAGCGGATCAGTTCACTAATTTTCACATGTGTTTAACACACACTGTCGACAGTTTTGAGACACATCCGAGTGGCATACATACACATACATATATATATATATATATATATATATAGAGTATGTGTAACAGGATATATGCTCATCCAAAATGGCGAAATGATTTTGTGGACATTCATAAATTTTCCATGCAGCAGGCAGACAGCTAACTTCAAACAAGTGAATCTTTTGGAAAGCAGTTGATTTATTTTCGTTTCGAGTTGTACATTTGAGTCGCTTCATTTTGAATTTCTCATTAGTTTTAGCCAGCTTTTAGCCAGCCAGCCACCTGCTGCCTTAATTAGCATTGACAATTAGTGTACACCCGCCTCGGCAATATGTATTATTAGATTATATTCGGTGGCAGAATCGTGCATATGTTTCGTGTCTGCGAGCACGTCAGAGTTCGCTTTTAGTTTAGCTCACAGACAGCGAGTCGGAAACTTTATTAGACCGAAATAAACAAGCAAGCAAGTAGGCTAGAGTCGAGAGAGCTCGACCAGCAGATACCCTGATGCAAGTTGCTTTGATAAACAAATACGTTTTGCTCCTCAACCCAAAGCCTTGTTTCTTATGCGATCTTAAGCATTGAAGGAAATTTAAAGCGAAATCTAGGAATTTGATGTCTAAACCTTTATCGATAAACTTTTATCGATAAAATGAAATAATCTTCTGCCCTGCCTGTTGCACAATTATTGCACAATTCATCATGCTCGTATTGCCAATTTGCGATGGATTCTCAGGGTATTAAAGTAGCCGGCCAACAACTGAATTGAGCCAGAAAACAAGAATCGAGGCGAATGACAAAGCAGCAGCAACTACTGCACATTTAAATTCAGCAAATACATACACACATGTATGTTTGTGAATATGTGCCCAAAATAATGTTTTCTTTTGTCTGCAGTAAATAAATTTTCAAAATCTATTTGCATATATTTTTGTACTGTGGGTTGCCGATTGTTATTTTATTTTGTTACGTAGTCTTCATTTTTTATTTATTTATTTATTTTTTTATTTTTGTAAATATTTTCCGCCCTTGCAACTTGTGTTTGTTAATTTCCTGCACAAATAAAAATTGGTTTTTGTTTTATGTTCAATTTTTCAATTGGAAAATAATTGAAACTGAAAACCAGGCAGATTTTGAAAGATACTAAGAGGCAGCTGCAAAATGTTTCAGTGTGTGCGGGTGTTAATGGAAAATGGCTGAAAACTTTGGGTGTTCTGAGAAGGAAGTCAACAGTATCCGGTTTCATAGTTTTTGTACCCTTCCAAAAATAATGCCAACTCTTTCTGTCTGTCACAGGCATCAACTTGAGTTCCTAGACAAATCTGAAACCAGCAAAAAATGTAATTTTTGAGCTGCTTTGAGGCAGTTGGCAAGTCAAATGCAGCATTTCAGGTGGAGCTGAGGAGCAGCTCCCTCTCTCTCCCTCTCTCTCTCTCTGTCACTCTCTGTCGCCAGCAGTGTTGTAGTGGGTGTATTTTTAACCTGGGCGGTCCGTCCGTCCATTGGTTTTTTTTTTTTTTTTTTTTGACGTAATGTTTACGACACGAGCAACGAGCATATCCCACGCCTTTAAGGGAAATGATAAACGGCTGAATGCGATTGTGAATGTGAATGCGACTGTGAATGTGAATGCGACTGTGAATGTGACTGTGAGTGTGAGAGTGAACGGAAAGCAAAATCGAGTATCTCCGCTTCTGGGGAACTGCTGCACCTAGCTAAACCGATACGATGCGTGGCAATGATATATTATGTGCGTCTATATGTGTGTATAATGGGATGCGCGTTGGCAACGGAAATCGTTAGATGAATCATGAATCACGAATCGTACAGCAAAGCGTTGCCATAAATTAATATATGTGTAGGCAACGGTGCCGCTGTAACGCTGTAAACAACAATGATGTGCAGCTGACGGGCAATTAAAGGCAACAAATTTGCAACTAATAGCTGCAAACTGCAAACTCTACTTGAAAGTGGATGCCCCAAAGCATTGTGCAATTCAAATAAGTCGCTGGCCAACTTATGTCTACATTTGCTGGCCAACTTATGTCTACATTTGCTACATTTACTTTGTGTATTTCAATTACATTATCTATAATTCAAATCAATTTTCATATTTTTCAGTTTAAATCTTGCAGGTAAATCATCCTGAACCGAACTTAACAAAGTTTTTATATATTTTACATTCTTTTTGCTGGCTATTTCAATTTTTATATATATTTCGAATCCCCGTCGGGAGTCGTCTTTAGGCAGAAATTCAGAGCATCCAACTGAGTCAAAAACTAAATATTTCAAATTTTATTGCCCTGATCGTTGACGAGAAGCAGAGTTTACAAATTTCTAAATATTTAATAGTTCTGAAAGGCCTTTTATTATTTGAAAAACTGCATAAATGTCGCAGAACTATATAAACTTTGAATAGTTCTCATACCTATATCTATTTGTGTCTATTTCTCACCTGAAAATATTTCTCGGCACTAATTCCACTTAAGATGCCATCTGTGCTTATTATATGATTATTGTTATTGTTATTATTATGGCATTCCAACGCAATAAATGTGCATATTTGCATAATTGAGTGTTTAAAACTTGGCAACGCCAATGTAAGCGACAAACCGCCGCATTTCAGCTAGAAAACTAGACAGAAACTGGCAATTTTTGTTAGAGATTTGGCGAGAGGCTGCCTGCCTGCTGGGCAAATAAATTTGAATTTGTGGGCGTTTTGTTGGCCAAGCGTTGTGGGGCTGGCCGTTAATCAAAACGCTGTCAAAATGCTTAATAAAAAGTACGCCACACGCTTAATTTGTGCAGCAGCCACTTCATTTCAAGAGTCTGTTGCACGCCTTTTAATCAAGTGTCGCAAACTTTTTAATGAAATCAAGAAATGCGATTAAAAACGCCTCAAACTGCGATGCGTGGGCAACACACGCACACGCACACATACATACATACATACATATAGATGAGAGAGAGTTGATTTATGTGCGTGTGTGTGTGTGTGTGTCTTAGGGATACCACGGGAACAATTCAATGCGTGGGTTGCCGGATGCTGCTGCTGGTTGCCTGCCTGCTGCCTGGCTGCCTGCTGCCTATGAAACAAGGGCGAACTCAAAGAAACTTGTTTTTTTCGCATGCAAAACAGCAAAGCAGAAAACTTAGACACATAATGAATGAATACATGTATGTATACATGTGTGTATGTATGTATGTATGTATGTACATTTGAATATGATTAGAGCCACTTTGGGCATACTGCCTGTTAGTGGCACAAAGTGCTAAAAGTCAGTAGTCAGTTTAAAGACAGTAGCCCTAGCGTCGCTTCAGTTTGTTGTTACGATAAAATAACGCGCAGTTGGTAAATAACACACTCAATGTAAGATTTACATATGTAAACATATGTACGTACATACAGCAGTGGTCACATCAATAGAAGAGCTGCCTCCTCTTCCACACTTTTAAGTTGAGCTACTCCTGTTGCAAATAATCGAAAATATGCAAACTGAGTTAGATTTTTGGAGAACACTTTTAGTATCTATTTCAAATGAAATTGTTTTAATTTTTATTGGCTTATTTAAAGGCATAAATTGAGCTTACTTAAGAGAAGAGCTCGTTAAATAGCTTCAGTCTGAAAACTATTAAAAATAATCGTATTCAATCACAGGAGAAACCAATCAACAACTAGAAATCTAACAAAATAATCGCAATAAAAACCTAAATTGGCAAACTTAAAGTTGAATAAAATAAAATTTGAATTGGCCATTAAATTAATTTGCGATCGTTATGAATCCAAAATTGCTTTTTCAGCTGTGATAAAGCACCTCAACGAATGTGTAAGACAAATTGCATGTCAAAAATACACACGCAACACACAACACACACAACAAATAAACATGACAAATTGCCTACAATAGTTTTGTCGGGTTTTGGCGGGTTTCTCGTACTACTGCTCTTATTAATTTTACCGCTATTATGCATATATTCCAGTTTGTGATCAAGCTCAGCTCAGCTCAGCTCTAAGAGGAAACGGCAACAAATGCAAAGTATTTTCAATGTAAATAGCAGCAAGAAACAAGAAAGAAGAACTTGACCTGGCACGCCGACGATTACATACTCTAGCAGAGACAGAGTATATACGTATATCGAATTATATACTTACATACATGTGTATATGTATGGATCTCATGGTTGTGGTCTCATGACTTTTGTTCAAGTACTTTTATTTAAATAAAGTTTACGCCCAGTCAATTAATATTTATTAACTGCTTCTTCTTCTTAATGATTTGTGTTTTTTATTTGTATTTTGATTATTTATTGGATACGCCTACTGTTGCAACAAAATTATCTTGAATTGCCGCAAATTGCTTGCTTGCTTTCATTGTGTAGGTTTGATCATATTCATTTATGGTGCGCAATATGGAAATATGGAAATGCATGCAACAAATTTGAAAACAATCAAACATTTGCATTGGATGCTATTCGATGCCGCCATTTGTCGTGACAAAATCAAAGAGAATTTTGAAACCCCTTCCGAGATTTAAATCTTTAAATAAATAGTGTTGCTGCCTCCACCGACCGAACACCGATCGCAATGTGAACGAACCTAATAAATTAACTATCGCCTTGCAAAAAATGAAAATAAAACCAACAAAAAAAACAAACAAACAGGAAAAACAACTAAGCTAAACTTTAGACCAAACCAAACCCAAATAGATTGTATTATTTAAAATAGAAACGATTAAGCCGACCTCAGTCGAAGGTGCGCGACTTGCGACTTGCGACTTGAGGATATTCTGCACTCATTTCTGACATTCTAGCTGAGTTAATAAGATATTTGATAATTATTATGTTAGTCATTTGGAATTAAAAACTAAATTTTGATGCCCATTAAAAGTGTGTTAAAGGGGGTATCATGAAGTTGTACTACTCTATGTGACAGTCAGAAGAAAGCATCTCCGATTTCATAAGTTATATATACTCTCGATCAACCAGTCACTCTCTCAGAGAGCTACAGTCGGCAAATTCGTCTACGAATATTGAATTTGCATTTTTATCGATAACTTCATCCGTTTCCAAGTATCGATTTCAATTGATTGCCGATAGCAATGATAGCCACAATTTTAAGCATTTCTCATTCTGATTGAGAATCTTTTTACTTTGACAATATTGACTTTGACATTGAATATCTGTAAAAAGCTAATCAAAGATCGATTATGATTTAAGGCTTTATTTTTTCGTAGTTTTATTTTTGTTATTATTAGGAATGAGACAACAATAATACGAAATAATGAATAATAATAATATTAAATAATCAAATAAATAATTATATTGTTCGCTCATGAAGATGTTAACTGATTACAATCGGAATCATCATCTGTATACACACACACATACAAATGTGTTCGATTTATGATAGGGTAACTGGTAGTCGAGCAGTGCTCTCGACTCGAGCATTCCTGCTGGTTTTTAGTTATTTTTACGCACTCGGGGCGTTGTGGTGAAGGTAAACGGGTTTTGGCCGGCGGTGCCTCTGGTCGGTCTTGTCAGTTTTGTTATGGCTATTACTCGATCGCATTTGCGTTGACAAGCTTCTGCTGTTGTTGTTGTTAACAACTATTCAAACTCAAACGATTTTCCTCATGAATGACATGACAGTCATTAAGGCCCCACTGTAAATGCCTTGCAGCGTGTGTTCTTTGATGACTTTAAGTGCAAACAGAATATGCAATTTTCATTCACATATTAATTACAAATTATTATTTTGCAGTCGAATTCGCTGGGTTTTTCCCACTCAAATTGTTGCATTTGTCATTGTCGGTTTTTTCGCTTGTTTTGCATAACACAGAACTGCAAAAGCGAAAATAGCAAATGCGATTCCAAGTAATTTGCGCTAGCTATTAAATTGTAATTAAATCATTATCGCAGCATTACGCCATGTATTGCCATGGCTGACGAGGCGTGCCCCAAATGCCAAGCCAATTGCGTCCGCTCATACATTTGTTGCTGCCACAAAATGTATCTTTTACTATCTCATTCATGTTTGGTGCGCTTTCTGTGGATTATTTGCATCTGATTGCAATGCAAAAGATGAGTATCAGAAAAGTACTTTTCGAACTTCAGGTCTTATCTGGCAGATATGGATTAGCCAAGTCAGCCTGTTTGAGCTGATAACTACAGTGTAGTTAAGAACTGAGTAATATCAACTCACGCTTGCTGGTTTCTTCTGTCGGATTAATGCATTGTTTAATGGCCACTTTTAGCTGGTTATCAGACCGCAAAGTCGGAGATAAATGAAACTGGTTCTAAGAACAAAAACCAGGTAGATTAATTACCAGCTTATGACACACATCCGTTAAATTGTTGTTGTAGACCGTATGGGAGAATCCGCCACTATTTATATTTTAGCCACGTTAATTGTCTTGTCAAAAAAAAAAGCATGCAAAAAACTGGAGTGGCGAACGTGTCAGAAAAATCCATCTACCAAGCACGAACAATGAGCAAGAAGTAAGAACGACTGCACCATACTCTGTTCCCCCCTCCAATTCGAGACTGTCTTAGCTTATGCATTCAAAACAAATACAGCTTAGCACTTGCAACGATTTTCATGAATGAACAGAACAGAACAGAACAGACCAGTAAGTCCGGTAGCTGCTGCTTACCGAATCAGCCATGGGAAACAGGCAGTGGCCAGTTAACGGTTAACGGTTAACGTCTTGCCGGCTGTTTGTTGTGGCCAAGTGAACACGCGCTGCATTAACCACAAGTAGTGACGCCCACAAGCACAAACGCTAACAAGCTGCAACGGACAGAGCAGAGGAAAGCGCTTGTAATCATAAATCGCACAGACCATATATCTGCTACTGCTGCTCCATTATGTGAACAGGCTACATGAGCTGAGCTGCAACTGCAACTGCAACTGCAGAAGTGGAGTCGTTCCTCTGTCACTTGACAACATTATCGACTAGCTGGCACTTGTAATTAGCTAGTTTTTTTTCTTCTGCTGGCTTAGGCGGACCCCGAGTTACGGTTGTGTAGTAGTTGTGCACCAGATCTAAACACTTGGGTCTGCAGCGTGCCGTGCTGTGGGAATTTGTGGAATTTGAATGTATCCTTGTTAACTTATTTTAATTTCAATTTGAATTGCATTTAATTTTGTCGAAAATTTATGAAGTGAGCCACTTTGCTCAAATGAAGTCGAATATATTTTGATTCGTTTGAAATTTGCAAACCACAGAGGCGCGAAGAATGTCGGCAATTGAGCTGGCTAGAAGCACCAAGTCTCAATTGTATTTTAATTGGCCATAATCAAAAACGCTTCAAGTGAGTACTAGCAATGAGGGAAGAACCGGTTCCTTGACTCATCCAACTAACCGAATCTATCTAGCTAGCGAACCCTGGCAATTAGACGGGATCGTCGAAAGCAGATTAGCTAGCAGATTATGTCAGGAAATGGAGTAATATGCCAGAAAACATGTTTCAAACACAGAGCAGAGGCCATGGAAATCGAAATCCGACAAATATTTTCACATTCGTACAGGAACCACATAATTAAGGCCCCAATAATAGTAAATTAAATTATAATAAGCTAAAACTTAAATATTAAACAACTTTGGTTTATTTTGTTGATTTGATGTATTTCATTTGTATAATTTTAGCACGCTCGCTGACTTGCTACTGCGATGGCAGCTGCCCGAACAATGTGAGCAATGGGACCTGTGAGACACGGCCAGGAGGCAGCTGCTTCAGCGCCGTCGAGGAGGTGTATGATGAGACGACTGGCACGTACGAGGAGGAGCGCACATATGGCTGCATGCCGCCTGAAGAGAATGGCGGTCTTCTAATGGTCAGTTTTGAGCAAACTCCCTTTGAATTCCAACTCCAACTTAAATGTAACTTTTTCGATTGCAGTGCAAAGTTGCCGCTGTGCCGCACATTCATGGCAAGAATATTGCCTGCTGCGAGACTGCGAACTTCTGCAATCGTGGCCTGCAGCCGGACTACATGCCCAAGATGACAACGGCGGCACCCGAGTTACCCGCGAGCAGCGAATCTGTGCACACCATCGCCCTCTTCGCCTCGATGGTCATTTGCATGTCCGTCTTGATTGTCTTCGTTTTCGTACTCTGTCTGGTCTACAGGCGACGCGAGAAGCTGCGCAAACAGCCGCGTTTAATCAACTCCATGTGCAACTCGCAATTGTCGCCGCTATCACAACTGGTGGAGCAAAGCTCGGGCTCTGGTTCGGGGTTGCCGCTACTGGTGCAACGCACCATTGCCAAGCAAATCCAGATGGTGCGGCTGGTGGGCAAGGGTCGCTACGGTGAGGTCTGGCTGGCCAAGTGGCGCGACGAGCGCGTTGCCGTCAAGACCTTCTTCACCACGGAGGAGGCGTCCTGGTTTCGCGAAACCGAAATCTATCAAACGGTCCTCATGCGACACGAGAATATTTTGGGATTCATTGCCGCCGACATTAAGGGCAACGGCAGCTGGACACAGATGCTATTGATTACCGATTATCATGAGATTGGCAGCCTACACGATTATCTATCCACATCGATTATCAATCCACAGAAGCTGCAGTTGCTCACCTATTCGCTGGCCTCCGGTTTGGCCCATCTGCACGACGAGATCTTTGGCACGCCAGGCAAGCCGGCCATCGCACACAGGGACATCAAGAGCAAGAACATACTCGTCAAACGGAACGGACAGTGTGCCATCGCTGATTTTGGGCTGGCTGTTAAGTACATCTCGGAGCTGGACGAGATACACATTGCACAGAACACGCGTGTTGGCACACGTCGCTACATGGCACCGGAGGTGCTCAACCAGGCCCTCAATCCTCAACAGTTCGAGGAGTTTAAGCGTGCCGATATGTACTCGGTGGGTCTGGTGCTGTGGGAGATGGCACGGCGCTGCTATACGCCCATTTCGGGCACCAAGACAACGACCTGCGAGGACTATGCGCTGCCGTATCACGATGTGGTGCCCTCGGATCCCACCTTTGATGATATGCATGCGGTCGTATGCGCTAAGGGTTTCCGGCCGCCGATACCATTGCGCTGGCAGGAGGATGATGTGCTCGCCGCCGTCTCCAAAATCATGCAGGAGTGCTGGCATCCGAATCCAACGGTCCGCCTCACAGCGCTGCGCGTCAAAAAGACGCTTGGGCGGCTCGAGGCCGACTGTCTCATCGATGTGCCCATGAAGATTGTCTAGAACGCGATGTACTACTTAAGAATATTTGTTAGTTTTAGTTAGTTAGTTAGTTAGTTAGTTAGTTAGCTAGTTAGTTAGTTAGTGCTCTGAAGTCTCTGCAGTTTTGACCTATGTTGCATTTATATATTCGCCAAGTTTTTCTGTTTCGATTTCGTTTTTTTTGTTAATTTCTATTGATTTAACTTGTAATCATTTAGCTGTAGATAAGTTTAAGGATCTTTAATTGAACATCGTGCCTACTAATAACTTTAAGCGACGCACTGATTGTATGTTAGACTAAGATAGTTAGTTATTAGTTAACTAATAATAGAGGGCCGTTAATAATCATTGGTTAACAAAATGCTTTAACTATTTGAGAAATCTTTTGTTCTGATACAATGCCATATTTACATTGTTGTACAAACAATATGAAATCGATGTATTTTGTGTCAGCTTGTGTACGCTTTTGAAGTATACCTATTTAGTTTGTTAGCTTAAGTACGAGTTAAGCTTCAACTAACAACAAATGCATGCAAATTGCTTTAAATGGATTTTCAATGGTTGCAATACGCTATCTGAATAGATGTTTGTGCTTGCTTTAGTTAGCAGTATCTTATTTGTATCTTAATGCTTAAGCAAGTTGAAGGTTTTTGCACCTGTGCAACATAATGCTGCCTTATGTAAAATTCACTGAAATTAACGCCTTAGAAAAACGTCTTTATACATGTATAAATACATAATTGTACCAATGTACAAGAACGAATGATGGCCAACAGTTTGTCCAGCTTTGTTCTTGCGGTTGCTTCACATAATATAGTTATATATAATATATATATGCTTAACAAACCACATTTGAAGGTGCAAAGTTGAAAAAGTCTTATATTGTTTATATATTTACGTTTATATATTTACTATATGTTTTGAAAAACGTTTCACATGTTTTTGTTTGAAAGCACTCGTATTTTGTTTTTCTTAATTTTTCATGTGTATATAGCCAACATTATCTGATCCAGGCAACTAACTATATATATAATATATATTGTATGCTGTCGTAATGAGGATTTTTCTGTAAATTTGACATGTAAATCGATGTATGCGTAGTATTTAAGTGTACAACTTATGGCAAATACGTTCTTAAAATTACATTTTTGCATTAACAGCTTAGCTCTAAGTGCAACTTTATATGGACAAATAATTAATTTGTATTGATTTATTTTTGAACTGTGCTTAAGGAAACAACAATAACTAAAGTTGTATGAAAAACCTTTAGATAATTTATTTAAAAGTAATAAAAAAAATTTGAAAAACCAAGAAATTGTAATTATGAAATTACTTAGCGGGGACCCAAATCGGGTTGCTGCATTGGCTGTTTGCCCCCAAGACAAGAAATTGGTGCATACTTTTAGGGGTGCATAAAAAGGCCACCAACCAGGCAATATGTATTGTCTCGAATATCGAATATAAAAAACATTTGAAATCGATAGACCTTTTTGCCGTAAGATGAAAATTATGCGTTCTTTTGAAATGCTTAAGGATTAACCTTAAAAGGGAAAACGGGCCTTAAACAAGCCAAAAATGTTCACTTTGTCAGCTTTATCGACATAACGTTGATTTACAAGTCGAGCTTTGAAAGTCAAGTAGGTAACACAAAAGTATTTTTTAATTCAGTAGACACTGCTCACTCGAACCAGCACGTACACAAGAATTTAATACATTTTCGGCCATTACCTGTACAAATTATTTATTAAAATGACGAGTCCTTTGTTCGTTCATAATTTTTTGCGCCATGCATGCTTCAACTCCAGAGCCCGTTGCAGCTCTTCCAGCGCCAAAACGATGCCGTTCGATAACCTAGACTCCGCAGAGGTGACAAGTAATATTGAGCCACGGAGCAGCAAAATACCGATTTGTATAGCTGCTGAAATGTATCAGAACGAGAGGGGGCGACCACTTTATTTCCAAATGGTGCGCGCTAATCTTGGGGTAAGTCTCAGCATCAAATCATAATCAATCAAATGAAACTAGAATATTTAATTTGGTTGCCATCGCTTATTCCTAGCCCTCCAAGCAGACCCGACGAAAAAGTGGCGCAAGCGGAGGAGCAATCGCTGGCAAGAACATCATCTTCGTAGCTGGTCTGGGAGATATTGCCTTGGATACCAGTCGAGAGATTGTGAAGAAAGGCCCCAAGGTGTGTGAGTGTCCGCTCAGTCCAGGCTGATTAGATCCAAATGCTCAACGATTCCTTTTCATTTAGAATCTGGTGATCCTGGACGCGAAATGCAAGCCGACAGCGGTTAAGGAATTGCAGAAGCTCAATTCAAAGTCGAAAGTTACATTCTATCCCTATGATGTGACGGCAAGCTTGGATGAAAGTAAAAAGCTACTTGGAAAAATCTTCAAAAGGTTCAAGAAAATCGATTTGTTAATCAATGGCGCCGGCATCCTGGACGATCACAAGATGGAGAAAACGATTGCCGTGAATTTCACTGGTACGGTTAATACCACCACCGCAATTATGGACTTCTGGGATAAGCGCAAGGGTGGCCCGGGCGGAGTTGTTGCCAACATCTGCTCCGTGACTGCCTTCAATCCCATCTACCAAGTGCCCGTTTACTGTGCCTCAAAGTGTGCAGCTTTCACCTTCACCTATTCACTAGCAGTAAGTAGCAGCAGATTCAGATAGATCCAGATTCTAAGTGCCTTGATAATTTCAACAGAAACTGACGCCCATCACTGGCATATCGGCGTACTCGATCAATCCGGGCATTACCCGGACGTCACTGGTGCAAAAATTCAACTCGTGGCTAGATGTGGAACCGTGTACGCCCGAGCTGCTCCTGGCCCATCCCACCCAGTCAACACAAGAGGCCGCCAAGAGTTTTGTCAAGGCCATTGAGGCCAACAAAAATGGTGCCATCTGGAAAATGGATCGGGGCAAGCTGGAGGAAGTCAAATGGGAAGGACACAAACACTGGTCATCGGGCATCTGAACTTTACCCCAATCTACTCAAATCAGATTTCACTGTATTTTCCAGATTGTTTCTTCAGCTCAATTCTGAGTAGTAGTAAATAGCAACAGAGTTTATGAAATTGATAGAATTGACACAATAAAGAACGAAAAAAAAAAAAAGTAAAAAAGAGATAAGCTGCGCTGCGCTCACCTAATTGGATTTGGATAGATAAAAAAGAAGTTGGCCAAAAGCTGATGCAGCAGCATTGAAATGGTCAGTAGTGAAATAGAAGTGGAGTCGTTTGGTAAACATGTTCGATTTGACCGGCAAGCATGTCTGCTATGTGTCAAACTGTGGCGGCATCACTCTGGAGGCATGCAAAGTGCTCATGAGCAAGAATATAGCAGTGAGTATCTGTGACTGATAAGCCAGGGGGCATTTTGGATAAGATAGTGCAGATATCTCTTTATAGAAAGGTTCTTTAATTTTAACGAGTCGCAATAAGGCAATGCATGCAAATGTTGTTGGTGTTATTTCGACCAGAGTTATAGAGACTTGCAACGCAACTGTTTCCATTACATTCTTTTAGAAACTGGCCATTCTGCACAGTGTGGAGAATCGTCAGGCGATTGTCCAGTTGCAATCGATTAAGCACAGCACGCAAATCTTTTTCTGGACCTTCGATGTGACCATGGCCAGGGAGGATATGAAGCGGTACTTCGATGAGGTCATGGTGCAAATGGAGCACATCGATGTGCTGATCAATGGTGCGACACTATGCGATGAGCAGGACATTGAGGCCACAGTCAACACAAATCTAACGGGTATGATGAACACCTGCGCCACGGTGCTGCCCTACATGGACAGACAGCAGATGGGAAAGGGCGGCATTATTGTGAATGTGACCTCAGTGATTGGATTGGATCCGTCACCCGTCTTTTGTGCCTACAGCGCATCCAAATTTGGTGTAATTGGCTTCACCAGAAGTCTATCGGTAAGTTGACCTAGCTCTTTGGAGTCAAAAATAAAATAATCGCCTTCAATTTTAGAAAATTTCCATTTAGAAAAAAAATAGAAGATTTTTCACTTTTGGACGATTTATTCAAATTTGGGGCGATTATTTTTCTGAGTGTATAAACATGATAAGGTTGCTAAACGGTTCTGCTTTTAGGATCCGTTTTATTTCAGTCAAACTGGCGTCGCCGTAATTGCGATTTGTTGCGGACCCACAAAACTGTTTGTCGATCAGAAGCTGACCGCCTTCCTCAGCTATGGCCAGAGCTTTGCGGATCGCCTGCGAAAGGCTCCATGCCAATCGCCGGAGATCTGTGCCACTAACATTGTCAAGGCCATCGAGCGCAGTCAGAATGGACAGATTTTCATAGCCGACAAGGGCGGATTGGAGCTTGTTGATTTGCATTGGTATTGGAATGTGGCCGATCAATTACTGCGCTATATGAGGACATCCAACGAGGATAGGGAGAACGATGACTAACACGAGAGTTATCAGCAGCACTATATGAATACAACAATATAAAATTACATATTACAGCTCGATCTTAGTGAGTTTGATTTATAAACATTTGAATTCTAAATTGACCGCTTAATCTCAATTAGTCTGGCTACTTTTACCTCGTAGTAGCGTTGCCACTCCTGCACAGAGTTGACCAAGAGCAAATAAAATGGAATGGCGTCACTTGGTTCGGAAAAAGGATATTTCTACAGCTCCCACTTTATTTTTTAGATCCATTCATTAAAGTAGTTCAGAACGAACTATTCGTTCGGTACCTACATCGTTAAGTTGGTTTCGTACATAAATTTGTTCTGAATAAACCAATCGTTCAGTACCAATATCGTTTAGTTGGACACAAGAGGCCCATGTCGTTCAGTAGTGAAATCATTTACTCAATTCCTATTAGCGTTCAGTTTATTCTTTTATTTTATTATGCAGAAATGTAATACTTAATACATTATCCTAAATTCATATATAATCCCAGATATGATTACCTCATGGTCTGAATTTTGATTTAATCGTGTTTATTCGAAATTGTGATTTAAAAATTTGATCTACTGAACGAAGGAGAGAAGTGTCCCACAGTTATTAACGACTGAACGATTGGGTACTTCGGTAAACGAATGTAAGGTACGTCGTTCAGTCGTTCAGTTTGAGGATTAATATAACCGAACTCAGACTTAACGACTAAACGATTCGTTGTTCTTAGACGAATGCAAGGTGTGTGTCTCAGATGAAGTCCATATTCAGACTTGAACCTATAACACTGCTACCGCAGCTAACTTCACGCGAGCTAAAAATGTGGGCAACTTGAACCCCAAAATTTTAGTCACTTGAATCTGGCTGCAGACGCTTAATATTGTGCACAGTGGTACAAAATATGACAAATAAACAATAGATTTTCAAAATAGGGACAGTTCATATCCAGCTTAATACACTTTCATTCTGATGTTCGTGACAGTACCATTCCTAAAATAAAGAGCGCAACAATTTTTTGGATTGTTCTTAAACTGACTTTTAATGTATTTATATTATTTGATCCCAAGAGCAATTTGTTGATATACAAAAAAATAATGTTTGGGGTTTCTTAAATGGTTTGTTTTTGGTTAACTTTAGGCTAACGCTCTTACCTAACTTTACTTTTCTGGCTTCTATCTTTGGTTATCAAATTATCAAACACATCAACTTTCACTTTGACTGTTAACAACTGATTGTATCTAAATATTTGTGAGCACAGAGTGGCAAATTAATAAGCATATGCCACTGCTATTCATATGGCATTTTCACCATCTCAATTTACGATTGCCACTTCCGCTTGGCAATCCATTCCCGTTGGGTGGCTTTTCTCCGTCACGTCCCGCTGACGTCGACATTGATGCGTCTGCTGATGCTGCTCTTGTTGCTGTTATTGTTGTTGTTGTTGTTGGCACAATCGCCATGCGTGATGGATTCTTGAAGCTTCCCGTGGCTCTGGCCTCCATTTGGAAAATTCGCCGCAAAATGATTAACGACTTTTCAAGTGACTTGCAACAGCAGCAGCAGCAGCAGCAGCAGCAAAAGGAAGTCGCATAACGAGGATTCAAAATATGCTGCTGCTTTTAACTAAACTGGCTTGCTACGACCCGGTCTACAAATTGGTCTTGCCCAACAAAGTCCTAGACGCTGCCCAAGTGTGTGTGTGGGCTTTTGGGAATTAATGATTTAAATGACTCGACGCTGGATGTTGTTAGATGGCAAATGGTAAATGGCAAATGGCAAATGGGCAAGCTCAGCGCGAGGATGGTTGTCATGTCATTAGGCAGCACTCGCTGTGCCCATTTTCACCTGCAGCTGCACACATTTTTCAACACTACTTTAAGCATAATGGGTGGTGGGGAGGTGGATTAGGCGGGGGGGGAGTCAAGCACATCCGTTAATTGCAGGCAAACGTCAAAAGTCTTCGTCTGTCGTCTGTCAGCAGTCAGCTGTGCGTGGCCAAAGCTTTGGCGTTGCCCGCCAGTAGCTGTCAAGTTGCAAAGTATACGAGTATTAATATATATATATATATATATATATGTATATGTATATATTTATACATGGGCTGGTCATGGTCGATAGTTGTTGTTGCTGCCCACTTTTGGCAACAACAAAGATTGATGTGTGTTGTACGGCGGCAGGCAGGCAGGCAAAACGGAAAATAAATGATGTTGGTGATTATTTTTCTTCATTGAGCTCGAAGCTGTTGCAGACCTATCACTCTTTCTCCCTCTCTCTCTCTCACTCTCTCACTCTCTCTTTCCCCTCCGCTGTTTCAACAGTCATTTTGGCCATCAATCTCGGTAGCATCCAGCAGGCAGCAGTCAGCAAAGACAGCAGACATCAGGCCTGACGTTCATTCCTTCATTCATTCCGTCATCCAGTCAGTCATCCATTCATACGCAGCACATTTGGACAATCTATCAACTTGCGATAGCTGAATCTCTGCCAGTTTGCTCAACTATGCGCAATGCCGTGTCTAACAACGACTGCCAGATACCCTTTATAGATTTTATTTGTTATAATATATTGTAAGATGATGGGCTTATTTTCAAGCGATAATTTTCCTAAGGCTTAGCTTACTTCTTGGAAGATATTTTGATTACTTTTCATATCATATAAAATGAGAACAAGTTTCATGCATAAAGTAAGAACAATACCATCAGAAAAATGCTCTTTTGCAAAAGTTAATAGTGGTACATTAAATAAATAAATAATATATAGGCCACACGTACTGGAGATGTATTGTCATAATAGTCCTTCAGATCAGTAGATCCTGAACTGTTGAATGCAACACTTTTATTTGATACCAATGAATGCCATGCAATGGATCGGTCTGTACAGTTGTGGATATATCCCTCTGTGACTTGCCAAGTCATTCGAATAACATCATTTTCAATGATTCATGCATAAATCAAAGTCCGTAAGTCGATTGGGGAAAGTTTAATTGGTGTCCTCAAACGAAAGTGAGCGCTGAATTCGGCAAATCCACTTCCACTTGTGGAAAATGTGACGAAACTCCGTATTCAGTTAAAATCAGATAGCAATCTGCAATATGAAAAAGTAACAAAATTATCAAGAGATTAGACATAAAACGATTACAGCAAAAATGGCAAAGATATTATTTGAGAGAACAATGAAAACTTGCATGAAAAGTTGTGGAAATGGTTGAAAAATATTCATGAATGCAGTGCATATAAAATTGTGTATCACATTGCAGCAATTGTGTACTTTGCCACAGCATGTGGCTGCCACTTGCCTCTCTCGACTGGTGGCATTTTTAACAAACCAAATAATCCAGTTAGTTAGTTGGTCAACAACAAAGCTAAAGCGTTCCATTTGGCAACGACGAATTAGCCAAAGTTAAGCTCAACTTTTAAATGCTGGAATATGTTATTTCTTCTCAAATCCGATCTAAGCGGAAAAGAACGTGCAATATCATCAATTACTCGACAAATTTAGTGGAGACTGTGGCTGAGATTGGCAGTGGGAGGAGCAAAGGGGCGGGAGGAGAGTTGGGTGTTTCAAAGTATGGCAAAACGAAATATCCGGATGCAAACAATAAAATACATTTTCCGGTTACTTGTCACCCACTTTTCTAATACCAGCGAGAGAGTGAGAGAGGAAGAGAGAGCGAGAGAGAGAGAGAGAGAGAGGGAGAGAAAGAGGATGGGAGGGAGAGGAGTGGAGCCGAGTTGCCACCCAAGTTGACACATGCTGTTTCTTCAGACAGCAGCCAAGGACCAAGACCCCAAAAGTCCTGGCAACTCCTCAACGATTGCCAACAAAGCATTTTACTTTTGGCCAAATGTTGTTGTTGTATTCGTCGTTGTTGTTGTTGTAGTTGTTGTTGTTGTTGTCCAAAGTCATGTCGACAATGGCTTTAGCTTTGCTTTTGACACTTGGTAAATGGCGCCGCCCGTTGAGCTCAGCTCGCCCGGCAACAAACATTTGCCCAACTGGGCGTGGCCAAGCACAACTCGGAGCAAGAGTTCATTCCAATTCCTCTGCTGCTGTTGCTGCTGCTTCTGTTTACCGCTTCACTTACGCGTCGCACTTGAAAACTGTTACACTCAGAAAAAAATATACACTTTTTTTTGGTTTCTAAAAATAATTTCTAACAATCTGAAAATGAGACATATTTGTTCTGAACTTGAGCAAAATCCAACCTGAAATTTAGATATAAAAATCATGATTTTTAGAAAACCACAATCACAAATTTTGGAAAATTACATTCTGAGTAATATGGTGGCGATTTACTAAAATTTGGCTCGATCTTTTTTCAGAGTGTAGAGAGAGACATAGACAGATAGAGAGAGAGAGAGAGAGAGGGAGATAGAGATAGAGAGAGTGATTCCTTGGTGAATGCAGCTTTGCCTTTTGAGAACATGTATAAACTGTGCCAAAGTGCAGCAACTGTTGGCCAACAGCAGACTCGATTGGGGCAGAGTTCATGGCTGGTATTTCTGGTCGAGAGCTGCCTTTGCAGATAACTTTGGCATTTCGTCGCATGCCACACACAACCATTTATCATGTGCGTGTGTTGCACAGCTGGACGGCACTTTTGAGGTCCTTGTGCTGTGGATGTTTGTGGCAAGTTGAGCTGCCAATCGATGACAGCATTTAGACAGTCTAACAGACAGACAGACAGCCAGACGGACGGACAGACAGAATGGGAGCTGTTGCAAATATTTGGCTAGAGTACTGCAATAAATAATTAAACAAAACAATCTGGCAAAACTTCATCAATTGAGGCTCATTTTTAAGTAATACTTCGAATATTTATTTGGAATTCGATTGTATTTCATATCTGACAAAAGTCGAACTAGTTTTCAACTTTGACTAAACACAAAAGTATGCAACACGAAAAGATAGCTTCTAGTTGCATGGGAATTGGCAGAAAGACTTTTCTGATTTTTATAAGAAAATTAATTGTAATTAATTGTAATTAGTGCCTGAAAGATGAGTATGTGCTCAAAATTGTTTACTTAAAAGTTAGATTGTTGTTCAATTGGACTTAAACTTTGTTCTTCAGCTTTAAATCAGAGAACAATTCAGATATGATTAAGTTATTCATAAATGATTTATATAAAACTAAAATATATATGTTCAAAATGGGATTAACTAGTTGTTCATCGGTCAGCTATCCTTAAGTAGATTTGATTTGATTTAATCCCAATGCTAAACATAATCTGGAATTCGAGGTATTAAGCTAATTAGTTGCTAGTTTAAACAACAACTTGCCGAGTGTGTCAGCTAGAAGTGATGTGTCCTTTGATTAGCTCGAATTGTCAGCAAAAAAAGGAAACTTTTTAGATTGCAAAAAGTTGGTTATCATGTCAACAGCGCAAATAAATAAGACAGTCTTTCAGTTAGTTGACTAAGCTCAAATCATAGTCGAACAAGCGGAAAACTCGCAAATTGTATAAGCAAAATAAAGTGACCCAAAACCAGAAGACTCTTTACCTCCCACTCACTCACTCCGTCTTTCTCTCTCTCTTTCTGTGTGTATCTCTCTCTATGTGGATGTCATAAAAGTGTAGTGTCCATGCCACAGTTGCATGCAATTTGCAGTTTGCACTTCGCCGTTGTCCAGCAGAAGCAGAGCAAAAGAAATATGGAGACCATAAATCTTAGTGGTAAGTAGTAAATTTTCATTTTCACACCTTTCAACACTTTTCACGCTAACACAACCAGAAGGAACATTTTGCTGTCAAAATGTGAACGAAACACACAAAAAATAGAAGAGAAGAAAAAAGAAAAGTGGTCTACAGACTCTCTCTCTCTCTGTCTCCCTCTCACTCTCTCGCTCTTGCGCTCTCTCGCTCACTTTCTAACTGACAGACTACACAAATACTGTCATACGCAGCGCAGAAGAGTGAGTGAGAGAAGCAGAGGAAGTTGCACGCTGAGGCGAGGCGAGCGGAGCGAAGTTGGAGGCGAGTCAGACAAAGTGCCTCTGAGCGTAAATAAATTGGAAATGTCCTTTGGCCTGGCACTGACTGGCGTTAGTCGTTGTGCCACCTCCACCTCCACCACCACCACCACCCCCTCCCCTCGTCTGGTGTATCCATGCATTGCAATGCGTCCGATGCTTCCATTTTAATATTAATTTTACCCCAAAGCGCAGACGATGGGCCCGGATAGGATAGGATTGGATAGAAGCAGGAGCAGCAGCAGCAGCAGCAGAAGAAGAAGAGCGAAGGCCAGGCGAAAAGTTATTGCCTTGGCAGGAAGGCTCGAAGCAAGGCAGCCAGGCAGCCAGGCAGCCAAGCAGTAATCATGAAGCAAGGTTCCTGGGTGCGCGCTGCAGTATCTTCAACTGCGGCTGCTACTTCTGATCCTGCAACGGCAACAGCGTCAGCGCCTGTTGCCCCCCCCTACCCATTCAGTTGCCACTGTCGTTGTCAGTTGAAGCAATTTATGTCAGTGCATATCCGACAGCCTGGCAGTTGCAAGCCATGTGCGGGCCCGGACAGCATCCCTGCCAGAGTGTCCTTTTTGGCAACAAACACAGCACAGCACAACACACAGCGACGACAAGAACAACAATCAACAAGCAACAACAAGCATGCAGCACCTATCAAGTTATCAAGCTGGCAAATGTCGCCTGCCCAAAGCATTCTGCAGCGCCCACAGCTGCTCTTCAGCTCTATCTCCCTCACTCTCTCCCCCCACACCCCTCTCTCTCTCTTACACTCACTCTGTTCGTCTCTTAATCTGCGTCTGCGTCTCCGTCTCCGCTTCTGCTCTGTTCGCGAGGCTTGTTGTTATCCTGGCAACGACATCGAGCAGGCCAAAAGTTTAGTTCAACCTTTGATTTATATTTGCTCCTCTTGTTGCTGCTCCTCCTTCTGCTTCTCCTCTTATTGCTGCTGCTGCTGCTGCTGCTGCTGCTGCTGCTGCTGCTCCTGCTCTTGCTGGCACAGGGAATCGCTCTATTTTCAATGCGACATTGGAGAGACTGCAGTCGCTTTGCTCGCATATCCTTTCGAGCACACCGGAAGCTAAAAAATATTTATTAGTTTGTTAAATTGTGAATTGGTCAGCACGTTGTTCATTCTTCATTTGTTCCCGTTTCGTTTCGATTCAGGGAGCGATTTTCTAGCTTTTGTATTTCGTATTTGTTGTTTTGAGTTTTGCTGCTTTGGCTTTTGGCCCTTAAGTTCGTTTGTTGTAATGACTCTTGGCAGTGGCAGTGGCTCTTGGCTACTTGGCTGCCACTGGCTCTGATTTGTGGACCAAAAGGATTCCATTATTATTTTTCATTGGGATGCCCTTCTGCACCGAAATGTTCTAAATGAAATACACCCACACACACACACAAACACATACATATATATATATATATGTCTCTATATATTCTCAAATCGAAATCGAATAGAATTTGAGATTTATCTATTTGTCGTATTTGCAGCGGCATTTGGGTTTTGGGTATTGATTATGCTAATGGGCATTGGCCATTAAGTGCGAAAGCTGCCTCATTTTGATATATAATATTTTAATTAAAATGTAAATCGAAATGATTAAGTGTTTCCAATTTATATGCAATTTTTCATAAGCATAAAGCACTGAAAATTGTCGGTCGAATACAAAAGGCGAATAATTAATTACCGAGCCCCAAAGCACCACGAAAACGAAGGGCAACAAAACAACCGACAACAACAACAACAACAAACAATAATAAAAGCAACAGCAACAAGAACAACAACTCAGAGCTAATGACAAACGAACAGTTGAAGTCGAAGCCAAGGTTCCCCTCGATCCTTTGCCCGCCAACCCAGCCATGTTTTGGGGCGCAGCAACTGATTAATGATGGGCATGCCACAGCAAAGACGGAGCGATAGAGACAGAGAGAGAGAGTGAGAGAGAATGGGAGAGAGAGAAGAAAGATTGTCGATTGAGGTACTGACGAAATGAGCACAACATCATCATGATGATAATGAGCATTATGTGATAAATCAGTGGGAGCTGCAGCCGAGCAACGAGCGGAGCGCCGCTGAAATTTCTACCGCACAATAATAAATTAATATAAATGATACTTAATTTTATGATTAATGATATTGATGAGTTTCCACTGGCGGCTCATGGCTCATTGTCCATCGTCCATTGTCCATTGTCCAACGTCCATCGTCCATCGTCCATTGGCCACTGACCAGACCGAAAAAAGGGTCGAGAGAAAAGTTTCATAAAATTTATCAACGATAAATCAATGAAATTTGTTTCCCTTTTTTTTCCGTTTCTTGGTGCGCAATAGTACAATAAATAAAAATAAATAATACATAATTACAACGTTTGATTATTGCCGTCGCCGTTGCCGTCGCCATCGCCTTCAACTCAATTGATGAGTTCCACTGACGCCAATGACGCCTTCGGACACGCAACTATTTAAGACCCTAATGAATTTTGAATTCTGGCCGTGAATGCGCTTTGAACTCATCGTCATCCTCATGCTCATTCCCATCCCCATCCCTCATCCACATGCACATCCCTCATCCACATCCACATCCCGCATCCACATCCTCATCCTGTCCGCTCCGACGCCCGCTGTCCGGCTGACAAATGATGTGGCCCATTTCGGGCACATGTTTATTTTGTTCTTTTCACGGCTGTGCACATTTATGCTTCAAATGGATTGCATTGAAATGTGTAATTAATACACATCGATTATTTTGCGCTGTTTGTTTGTGAAGCCATTTGGAAATTATAGATTAATAAATATGTATGGATAGGTAGGTGGCGAGGGAGGAGGCCAAAGAGATTTGGGTGGGTTCAAAGCAGATGCCAAGCAAAATAATATTTGCATAAATAAAATTAATCATCTGCAATGAAACTTGCGCAATTTTTGAATTATTTATTAATTTAATAGTCGAATTAGAATAAATAACGATAAATTTTACACTTACTAATTAAACAAAGGATCTAGTTGCTAGTGCTCTTACTTGTGTTATTAATAGTTGTAGTTAATATTTATAAATACATAAACAAAGTAATATTAATAGTTATGGTTAATAGTTATAAATAAATAGTTAAGTTACTTACTGCTTGCTTGAGTCTTGGGTCTTAGCCGTTCTTAATGAAAGTTGTTGATCAATAATATGCCAGGGTATGGGAGACTATATCTGTACATCTTTTATTGCTATCGGACATCGATATATATATCGATATTCGCGAAACGGGTGCAGCAATCGTTAAAGGCAAGCAGACAATACATTAAGGCGTCAAATTGATAAAGAAAAGTGCTTCAGGTTTTTCTACGACTCTGGGCAAAATTTATCCAGAGCTCAGCGCTTCGAATATTATGCAGAGGTCGCGTGACGAGCAGCGAACGCAGATAATTTTTTCACTTGATTTCGCTGCGAAAACATTGCGGATAAATTTAAAATGCAGCAAGCGTGCATGGGTGCGAACAGGCGAACAGCGTTTCTAGTAGGGTTATGAGTGCGTGCGAAAAACCAGCTATATTGCTAACGGATCGCGCAGACCCTTGAATGTGCGCGAAAAAGCAGCAACACTCTATCCACCACTCTTCGTGTGCGAGCTGACACTCGATTTTCAGTTTTGAGTTTTTGAGGTGGTTTAACTGTTGATCAATTTTGTAATCACAGCACGCAAAATGTATGGTGCAAATCTAAAACAGGGTATCATTGTCTCGACACACACAATTCGTTGTTTCTCGACTGTCACACATATACGCACACATACAAAGATAGGTTGCAACGGGATAATCTCACAGTGCGCAGATGGCTGTTCAAACTAACTATTTCGCATGTCGAGACAGTGATAACCCTTTTAAGATTTCCACTAGACGAAGTTCGTTAGAAAACAGATCTACAATTGGCAATTTTAGTTGAATTATATATCCTTCCCATCAGTTTGACTTCGATCAGTATTGTGATTGCCGACTATTTAAGTTTTATTCACGCATATCTTAAAAATTCAAGCGAAAAAATCTACTTTCATATTTGTTAAGCTAAAATGTGTATATAAAGTTGTAGTAGGCGTTGAATGTATATGTTGATTGTTATAATTTTAGTGGCATTAAGGCTTAAAAAATAATTTGATAGAGCTACGAGAAAATATTTGAAGAACTTTTGGAAAATGTTACTGAATCGGTTGAAAGGATTTCGATTGCGCCCACTGGTGCGCCTCTGTTCATCTGAGTTTGTAGACAAGGTGAGTGCTGTAAATAATAGTATATATCATAATATATATAATACCCCATAACAATCTGAATAGGAATCGTATATTGGACATCTGCGCAAGAACTTTAAGGAGGATGAACTTAGTGGTTTTGTGGTGCCGACATTTAAGAAGGCCTTGCTCTATCCCGATAAGATAGCAATTAAGGATATATCTGGTGAATTGACGTACTTTCAGCTCTTCATCACCGCCAAAAGGTTGGCCATACAAATCTCAAATTTTTGTGGTAAGTATTTAGGGCAATATCTAAGCTGGCTTCAATTTGGAATAATTGTTTGGTTTTCGTTTCTTTTCTTTTTTTGTTTATTTTACAGGCAGCGCCTCGCAAATGAATGTGGTATTCCTGTGCTCGAACAATGCGCTGTGGATAATTATGCAGTGGGCGTGCTGGATCTCTGGCCAGGTGGCTGTGCCGCTAGAGACGCATCAGGCGATCGATGAATTGCTTGGTCAGGCGACCGATTGCAAGGCGCGCCTGGTGATTGGCACACCCGATAGCGAGACAATCACCCAGGAACTGGCACAGAAACTCCAATCGCCCAGCATTGTGGTCGATCATAGCTTTGTGCCCACCAAGGACAGCATCTCCTCGACGGCCATGTATGCCAAACAGTTGGTTGGCGCTGACAGCAATGTCATGCCAGAGAGCACACTGCCCAATGACTACTATGCCAATGCACCAGCTATGCTGCTGTATACGCCCAGCTCATCGCATTGCCGGAATGGTGTGATCCTCACCCATCGCAACATTGAGGCACAGATGTGTTGTCTGAGAGCCAGCTGGCAGCTGAGTGACGCCGACAGCATGCTGCCCATCATCTCGATGAATCGCATGCATGCAGGCATTGGAGCACTGCTTGGTGTCGGTGGCAACGTAGTGTTGCATCAGAGATTTGAAAGCCATTTGACTTGGAAATCACTGCTGAGCATCAATAGTCCCTCGAAGCAGCGAGTGAACATCTTTCTGGCCATGCCCATCGTGTTCAAGCGTCTGATTACCGAATACGAAAAGATGTTTGCCCAGGATTCGCGCATGGTGGAGTACATCAAGAACCATTGCAAGCATCAAGTACGATTGATGGCCACCGGATTTGGCCTGCTACCGGAGACGGTCTTCTATCGCTGGCGCGAATTGACCGGTCATAATATCTATGAGTATTATGGCCTGCTGGAGACGGGTCTGGTGCTCGGCCCCGTGCTCGGCAAGCCGACCTTGCCCAATGCAGGCAATGCTGACTATTGTCCGGGCACTTTGGGTGCACCACTTGTGGGCGTGACGGCGCGCCTGGTTAATAGCCGGGGTGAGCAGCTGCTCAGCACGAATAGCACATCCGAAGCGGAACCATTGGAATCTGACCTGCTTGGTCCCGTTGTGGGCGAACTGGAAATAGCTGGTGCTCATCTCCATCCGCTGCACGTCTCCACCAATCAGCAGCTGGCGGAGCAAACAACGGAGCAGTTCATCAGGACCGGCGATATTTGCGCCTATCAGCGCGGTTCTTTTAAGTTTCTCAGCAAATCGACGGATGTTTTCCATGTCGGCGGCTACAAGATCTATGGCGCGGAGATCAAGAAGGCCCTTATCTCGCATCCCGGCATCAACGATGTCGCCGTTCTCGGCATACCCAATAAAGTGTGGGGTCATCGTTTAGGCGTCATTTGCATATTGTCGCCCGATTCGAAGGTCGACGTGGAAACGATCAAGACCTATTGCTACAACCAACTGCCTTCGCATAAGCGACCCACAATATTCAAGACCATCATTGCCAAGTAACAGGCAATCAATCAATCTGTCAATCTGTCGATCTATCAGTCAAGCAATCAACAGATATTAATTGACAGATCGTCGTACAAAAATTTTTGTTTTTATCGTTCTAGTAAAAAGTATTCAACTTTGATTGATTTGGTGATTGCAAAGCACACTAACACAAATCAGATCGACAAAAAGTAATCAAGTTTTTCCAAAATTGTGTGTTGTCTGCACTCGATAAAAGTAGCATTTAATTTTTAGTAAAAACTAATTAAATTGTCGAAAGGACTTCCAGTAAGGAATCACTTTTACTAGGACTGAGTAAAAGTCGCTATTTGACATTTTGCAATTTTCTATTTGAGGCGTTTTGAAAGTAACTTTAATTAAGGTTAGTCAAAACTAAGTGTTTGGTGTTTAGCAACTGCTGCTTTTAGCAATTGACAGCTGACATTTGTCAGCTGTCCCATGTATGGATAAGCCCAAAGCTGCAGATGCTAAAGAACACAAATTTTGAAGATTGCTGCGTTGCGTATGTCGCTTGCACAAGTCAAACTGTCAACGGCAGCAGCAAAAATATGCGGCAACAAAAGTTGCCATTTGGGGTCTGAGTTGCAAAAGTGAAAAGTTAAGCGAAATGAAAAGGAAGGTTAGACAAATTCGAAATGCCTTGTTCCTGCAGAAATGCCAACATTTGCTGGCAGCCCGTGTGGAAAAATGTTGTTGTTGCCTCTGGCATTGTTTTCTATCATTTGCTTTCAACAAAAGTGCAATTTGCACCCAAAAGCAGCCGACACTGGCGAGAGGGGGAAAGGTTTAGATGGTTAGTAACGAGACACACAAAATACGAGACACAAGAGTGTTGACAATAGCAAAAGGGAACAATGAACGAGACACAACGCAACACAACATACACAACACACATGACAAAAGCAAAGAAAAATCTCTTTTGTGCTGTTTAACAACAGTATAAAAAATCACGAAAACTTTTCAAAATGCCAAACTTGGAGTGTGTGGCGTGGCATATGTTGTTGGGTGGGTGGCTGCATGACTCCGCATGTGTGGAGCAACTGCTGCTGGCAGCCGGCGATAAAAAGAACCAGGCAACCCAAAGAAAGTAAAGAAAACTGCAAAATTGCAGCAACAACGTCAACTGACAGCAACAGCAGAAGCAGCAGCAGCAAGTGCCACGCCCCCATCCTCCCCAGGCAACTCCTTCACAGTCTGCCCCAAACATTTCGGTTGGAACAAATGCGTACGTGACACTTTGGTGGCTCAGATATAAGAACGTCACATAACTCAACGTGATTAACGTCTTTTGACGCTCTCCACCAGAGTCGAGTAGTCGAGTACCCAGTTCCAGTTCCAGCTATCTCCCTCTCCCGCTCCCTCTCTTTCTCGTCTCCCTCGCACTGTTAGACGGCATGCAAAAATATTGCCAACCATAAAACAAGTGCTTCTAGCTGGATACTCAGTGGGTTCTTTGCGAGCCGCCATCGCGTGGGGTTGTTTGCCATTTAGCGACATTTTCTATTATGCGATTGCGCCTCTGTCTCCGCTTTGGTTATTTATGAGTCTCAGGCTTGACGCTATTGACTCTGCACACACACACACACACACACACACTCTTTTGTGTACATACACTTAAAAAAAATAATCTCACTGAATTTAAATAGTACTTGGCTCAGCTTGCCTAAAAAAAACTCAACTCAAGAAATTTCAATAAGCCAGAAAAGCTTTTCTTCTTCTTTTCTTAATTCCAAGTTTGATTTTTCTCAAATTATCATTAAAAAAGTATTTCGATTATATATATTGAATCATTTTATATATTTATTTATTTGGTTTTCAGGACTGTTGTAATTTTATCCCGATTTTCTAAATTTCAAACCGTTTCTTTTTTCCAAAGTGTATAACCACTTTCAGTGAATGAGTTGGCAGAATTATGATCTTAAGCATTAACACAAATAATAAATCCTGAATTTATATATATATTTATATATATTATACAAAATTGTGGTTACTTTTTTAAATTTTTGTAGGAGTGTTAAATTTCTGGTGGACTTTTCTAACGTTTAGGTAAGTTGTCATAATCCTTGTAATTGGACACACTATCATTTTTTTTCTAATCTTGGCCAACACTTGAATGTCAGAAGACCTATTTTTGAAGTGTAAATGTATTTTGATAATTCTTCTCATGCAAAATCTCTTATCTAACTGAAGATTCTTATTTTGTAATAGTCAAGTTATTCGATATTGAAGAAACATCAATAAAATTAATAAAAAATTAAATGATTTCAAGTGAACTTCATACAAATTGATTGAGCAGACTTCACAGTCTGAAAAGCGGGTCTTAAAACAAATATCTTGCGAACCGTTTCCATTCTTCAAATTGCACTCGATACAGCTAAAATCTTATTCAAGGAGTAATTTCAGATATTGTGGCATGTGATTAATTGCTTCAATTTGTATCATTAAATTACTTCTTTTTCTTTAAATTGTTTATATAATCCGCAAAAAATGAGCAAAAAATACTTGATCATTAATCGGCCAACATTAATGCGACTTTGTTAGCCAAGTAGCATGAAGCCATCAGCCAAAGCTGCAGAACGAAACAGAAATAAATGATAAAAAATAAAGCTACGTGAAAGACTCATAAATCGAAGCGTAAAAAAACAACGCAAATGCCATGCTCGAATGTCATGTTGTGGTAAAGTGGAAAGCGTCTTTAGTGGCCAATAGATCCAATAGACCGGGCCAACTGACAAACTGTTGTTGCATGGCACCAAGTCGTGGCCAAAGTCAAAAGCTCACGCGCGTTACAAATTGGATTTATTTACGCCCCGTCAGCGAACGATGATAATGATGATGATGGTGATGATGATGATGATGGTGATGATGATGATGCAGATGACTATGACGATGATCATGCATGATGCATGAACTGAAAGAACCAATTATACCAGGGCTATATTGAGTGTTGTGCTACGTCAAATCACAATCGACCATTGGAATAGTTTTTGCTGAGAAGGATGACGTTTCCAGCTGCGCCTAAGTCAACTTTAATGGCACTCGTCGCGATCGACAGCGCCGCATGGCTACTGAATTTACAATACTCAAATAAAACACACACACACACAAATACACACACATCTACACACGCACAGGCACACATAACTCACTCTGAGTGTTCATACATTAATCATTAGAGTTGCGGTCTCAACTTCGACTTCGACTTCGAGTTCGAGTTGGGAATCGATTGTGTGTGTGTGTGTGTGTGTGTGTGTGTTGTTCACACATTTCAACTCGAATTAGTTGAATGTGAAGTTTCATGAATGGAAATGTATTGGAAACCTTGGTCGGCCTCTGCTGGCTGGCCACATGCGGTCCTCGCCCGGCACAATAATAAAGAAATCTGCCGACAAAAGTGCCTCCAGGTTGTATCATTCAGAAATGAAGAAATGCGCAAAAGTAATGCACAGCAATCGTCATCATTATTATTTTGTAACGTTTCACGTTGAGTTTGAGAAATTGAAATCAGCGTGGGGCCATCGAACCATCGAATCGGGAGACCCATAACGATCCCACAGTGCCACAGAGCGGCAAATGGCTTTTTGTGTGTAATCGGCCATAAGCAGAAACTGCGGGGTTTTTTTTCGCTTTTTTTTTATTTTAGCTTTATCGTGGCTCTGGGCATCAAAATGCAAAGCACTCCATGCCCAACTTGTCCTCATCGAAGTGGTTTCACTTACAATGGGAAATTACTTGATTTAATTACTTCAGTTGCAAGCATATTTTTGCAACGCGTTCTGATTCTGTTTTGATGCCTAGTATTGTAATCATTTTGTGTGCAGATTTTCAGCTTGCGGCTTCGTTTTGTGGGTTCAAGTTCAACTGTCAAGTCCATTGTTCAGTGCGAATCTGTGGCAGTGGCAGTGGCAGTGGCTTGACAGGCCGAGTGACAGATTTGGCCACAAAACAATTCTGTGCGGCATGCGAGAACAGACTTATTAAACTGACCCCGGACCCAGATTGGATATGCGTTCTATGCAAAAGACTGACGGACACACTGACTGACTGACTGACCGACTTTGTTGCCACACTTTGCAATGTATCCTCTTCAACGATGCCGGACGAAATGGCCAGCCAAGCATATTATTTGCAAGTTCATGTGTCCAGAGTTTTCCCAGCATGTTTAAGTATGACTTGGACCCTCTTCTATGGTATTTGGAATATGTCACGAAAGTATTTTTCAGTTCATCCTTTTATTTTGCATACTTTTAAAGATAGTAAATTAATTTTTCCTCTTAACTTTCCGGGCCACATTCCCTTTCGGATGACCCTTTTCGCGTAGTGTGTAACAATCAGAATAGACTTTATCATATTACCAATTCTAGACTCATCTATTTGTATAATTCAATTCAATTTTGAACTATATGAATATACTTCTCGTGAATAACATTTTTCATTTCACATTTTCATTATTTGATATAAATATTAATTAAATTATTTTTTATATTGATATTTTTATATTTAATCTGATTGGATTTTGAATCGATTTTCGCCAATGCATGCAACAAATGCTTTGCCAATTTTGCAATTAAATAAAAATATTTTTATTTTCTAATTTATTATCGAACAGTGCATTTAATTGTTATTTAATGAAATGAACTTTTTGTATTTAAGAATGTAGATAAAAGTAAATAAAATGCCATCGCCAGACTTATTTAATTTGCTACAAATAATATATTGCTATCGCTTAATGCGTTTATTTGTTTAATAATATATTATTGTTAATAAATAATGATAGATGCTCACATATTTGGCACAAGAACAGGCTAATTTATGTCCGAAGAGTGTTGCCATTTAGGCGTGTCTTGGTCATTTCGTAGGCCATTAATAAAACTTGACCCAAACCAGCTGGAGAAGCAGCCAAGTCGAATCGTTAATAAAATAAACGTTTGATTAATGAGCGAGACTGGAAAATTAAAGAGCAACAGCGAAGAGAAAGGGAGCAGGCCAAGTGGAGAGCCATAAAACAGCTAATTTAATGGGTCACATGCAACCCCAATTTGCAACAACAACAACAACAACAACAAGTTACATGATGAAAGCAAAATTTACTTGGAGTAAGTTGTAATCAAATAGATTAAGTTTATCTCAAATATATATTTGAAGATCCCTTCGTCTGCAGATTTCAGACTTGCTTAACAAATTGGACTAAACAGCCAATACATCCCATCCCATACAAAATTTCTTAAGGTTTTAAAAAATTGCTCGATATTTAGAAATAAGTTAGAATGCTCTAGTCGAAACTGCCCGAATAGGAGATACCCTGTACACAGCTGTTAAATACTTTGTAGGCTTACTGTTGGAAGTTTGTTCAATATGAAAATTGATTTATAATATATATAACATTTTAAATAAAGGAAGTTTATATCTTTTGTGTCTCTTATTGCCATCGAAAATCGATTTGTATCGATATACGCGAAACGGATGCAATTATAGATAAAATAATATACATTTGTTTTGCCGATGATATACGATAACTTATATTCCAAATTTGAGGACAATAGTTCCCAAAGTCGGACATAGCTAGATCGGACATGGCTAGATCGAATCGGTTGCTTGGGTTAATTGAGAATATATATACTTTATATGATAGGGAATACTTCCTTCAGACTTTTGCACAACTCCAATTTGGTTTCTGGGTATAAAAATGACTATATTAAGTTGGCTATTAAACTGCTTACCATATATTGTTTTTGAAAATATGCTTTTATTTTTTGTTCACACATGCAGCTTTACAGGGTATTTAATTCGTCGACATTTCAATTTTGTGCACCTCTTTTCGCATTAACTAAATATGTGTGAGGGCATAACTCATTACGTAATTCAAGTGCATGCCACATTGTGGCAGATATGCAGGCCAAAAGAGAGCAAAGGCGAAAAGAGCGAGAGAGAGGTAGGCAGATAAAGCGAGATAGAGGGAGAGAGATAGAGAAAGACGGGGGTAGCTAGAGGATAGAGTGATTCAAGTGCTTTAAACTTGTGTTGCTGCTACTGCTACGTCTTTTGGGGTCTGTTGTGGAATGGTGTGTGTGTGTGCGTGTGTGTGTGGTGTGTGCTTTTAGAAACTAAGCGTGTAAAATACGAGCACATAAATCTATTCAGCACGCATTTAAGCAACGGCAAAGGCAACAGCGGCGACTGCAATTCTGGTCTAATCACGGCATTCACCATTCGTTATACGCCGTTTGCAGTTTGCAGTTTGCAGTTTGCTGTTTTCAGTTTGCCCAGAAATGTAATTAGGCCTGCCGTCATGTGGAACGCATTGTTTAAGAAGGAGGCGGAGCTGAGGCCAGCCAAATGGGGAGGGTCAGTTAACAGATGGTTTCGGCTTCGGCTTCGGCCTCGGCTTTGGCTTCAGGCAAACAAAAGCTTGTGTGGTCTTTCTGCACTTGCTTGTGGACTGCAATTTGGCAAAGCGATAACGAACCCAGCCCAATTCCCTAGCTCCCCTTGCTACCCCACTTGCTGCACATAATGACAGTATTACGTTGCACTCAGTTTCGCGAATTGAAAATGCTTAAATTATGCCCGGTTACACACACGATCGACGACGAGCTAAGTAATAGCAGCTAATGCAAATAAAAAAACGACTTTCGAATGCCCTATAAATATATATAAAAAGGTTAAGCAATCAGAGAAGTTCGATTATTATTATAATTATTAATATTAATATTGTTTTTAATTGTTAGTATTATTAATTTGGGAGTATTTGAAGGGTTAAGCATAATTTACAAAACTCTTGTGTTTTTATAGTTTAAATATGTTTTGTGATTTCTTAAATATGAAAATATCTCCAATGCACATTTAAGCAATTAATTATTTCTCATATGTGAATTAAAGCATTATAATTATAATAAATAAAATTAACACAGAATTTCATGCAATCAAAATGTCAGATTAAGAATCTTGCAATAATATTATTTGAAGATCTGTTTATATATCAATATTTATTTAACATATATATTTATTTCGAGGATGACAAGTCAAAATTTAAATCATTCATAAATATGCTTGAAATATTTACGAAGCGCGTATTTATTTAATCAAAATAAAAATTCGGAGATAGTATTATTTGAAGAACTGATGATATATCAATTTTAATTTAACAGATGTTTATTTCGAGTATGACAAGTCAAAATTAAAATCATTCATAAATAATTTGAACAGCTGTTCGGCTGCCTAAAATATTTATGAATCAAAATAAGCATTTGGCGATAAAAATTATTAAAAAAAATCTTTCTGCGTTTTTTTCGCTTAACACTTGAATATATATTGCGTTGTGTAGATATTTAATTATTTATTTGACGTATATTCATTTAGCATATCGCAAGTTGAAAATAAGCATTTTAAAATGAATTATTATTAACATTAATATCATTTGAGCAGCTGTAAGAATCTCTTGTTGAAAACTATATTTCCACTAATTATTCTATCAAGTTCCACTCCAAAAGTATGTTTTTATTTTCAGTGCTTGATTTGATTTCCTTTAACAGCACATAAATCGTAGTAAACATCTCTTGAAATATTTGCTTTACTACGTTCCACACACAAATCTTAATAGAAATGGGAAATGATGAAGCAACAAAGACTTCCTCAGAGTGTTTTTTTTTTGTTTCAGCCAAGTTGATGACATTGTTATTATGCCCTTCATTATGGCAACATTACTGCAAAAATTGCGAGGGCAAAAAAAAGATGTTTAAAAAAATGCGCAATGTCAAGTAAGTAAAGCGATGCAGCGACAACAGCGCAAGAAAAACGGGAACGAACGAAGCAACGAAAGAGTGTGTAGTGATCAAGAATAATGACCACTTTGCCATCTCGTGGCAAATAACCATTCATCAAATTGTCCAAATTACAGACATTTCACAATGACGCGAGTTCTTCGCTTCTCCTGCTCCTCCTCCATTCCCATTTGCTGCACACTGATGAGTTTGCACTGTGGCTGCGACTGCGACTGCAATTCGTTTACACCAATTTTATGGTAACAAGCTTCACTCTGTCTCTACCTCTTTCTCTCTGCCTGTCTCTGTCTAACAGGGCCAGTGGCAGCTGCTGGCGAGTTGAGTTGAGTTGACTTTGAGTTTTGTGCTTCAATTTAAGTTGAAATGTCCAAATTGCCAGCTGCATTTTCAGTCCACTCGCTTGTCGTGTTATTGGACAACTAAACTGCCCACGACTCACGCCTAAAACTATGCAACACCAACAATAACACCAACAGCAGCAACAGCAACAGCTGGCGGCCTAGCTGCGAAACTCAATCACTCTCGGCTCATTCAATTTCATGGCTCGCCGCTGCCGACAACTGCAATTTGGGGACATTAAGTTTTGACATTGAATAATCACCGTTAAAGGCGTTGACGAGCCACACAAAACTCTCTCTCCCTCTCTTTTGTTCACTACCCAGCTGCAAACTAGTGAATGACCTCTCATTACAGAATTCATTCGTATGCACACAAAGTAATTCAATACATTGTAATGCTCTTTTAAGCGGAGCAACGAAAGAACACATGCACATGATTACAAAGTAATGCGGAATGTAGAGTGATTACTTTACACTGTAGAAAAGTAATCTGTGTTGTGGCATGGTTTCGAAGCTACACTGCCTACAAAGTATAGATTATGAATCGAATTCGTAATGGTCTCTTTTCGCTGCTGGGTCACTTCTTCATTTTCTCTCTCTCTCTGTGTCCTTATCGTTGCTCATTCGTTATATCGCGTAATCTTCTGTGCCTATAATAAATTCATCTCAGTCATCATTTGCCGGCAACGAACGCTGAAGCAGACGCGGCGCATATATGAAATTTTCATAAGGGAGCTTCAATTTGTCTGAGTGGAGAGCAAGCAAGGGGAGGAACGGGGAGTGGGTATCGTTGGGGTGCACAGTTGGCTTATATTTTGATTTATTTGCCACAGACACGACAGTTAATTTGATATTTTGATTAACTGCAGCAGCAGCAACAACAACAACAACAACAACAAATGCATTCAAAATGCGGGAAATGGAAAAGGTTTCGTTGTGGCTCAAGGTGAATGGTAAATATAAATGTAAGCCTGAGGGTCAAACCAGACAGCCAGCTCTGGCTACCACACACCTCCCCCTCCCACCAATTACCCTTGACCATACAAGCAGCTAATCCCTTGTAAGGCTCTCACTTTCGTCTCGTTTTGTCTCGTTTCGTTTCGTTTCGTTTCTTTCCCTGGATTCCAACATAACTGCGTAATTTTTATTCACTTTGCGAAAATGTGAGAATAATTGCAGGGCAGTTAATTTATTATGTCGCTGCCAAGGCAAGACATGAAATGGTGTGAGAGAACAACACTTACGCCCCCCTCCTCCCTCTTCAACCTAAAAAGGCTTAACCACGTCCAGAGGAGAAGAGGACAAAAAGAGAGAGATAGATAGAGAATGAGGAGCACTTGCACAGTGAACTAAATCATAATTTGAAACGATCTAATTTTCTTACTTTGTATCTGCAAGTAAAGAACATTTATAAATAAATGATGTACAAATTTATTGAGTTGTTGAGCATGTATTTAAAATTTAATCTGTTTAAAAACTACCAACTGTAAATTTAATATATACAAAATTCAACAAGAATTGATTTGTTGTTGCAAACAACACTAAAAGGTACAGCATTAAAAGGTAAATTTTTAAATTTATATATTTCCTTTAAATAAAATTAAAAAATAAAATGTAACATTTTTCGCATGAGCGTGAGCCACTGTGCACCGTGGGCACGCCTGCTGCTGGCAACTGTTTATTGTGAAAATTGATTTATTATCGCGATGGTCGGCATTCTGTTTCTACATCTCCCCACACACAAAAACACACACCACTGCTGCCAGTCTGTTATACAAAATTGGCGTGTCTGCCGCCGTTGTTGCATGCACCACCGGCTACGTAGCGTCGTCGACGACGCGTCGCTGATTGTTTATGTTGTTGTTGCTGTTGCATATTTGCATCGATTAAAATAAGAATTTTACATGCGATTCGTGTTGTCGTCGCCTGGCTTTGTATGCCCCCAGACCCCCTACAGACTCCCCTCCCCCCACAAACAGCTTAATACATTTATAAAATAGCGACAAGCAGTAGGACGAGAGAAGCGAGGGGAAGAATCAGAAAACAGAGAAGAAAGAGTAAAGGAAAAAATGATAAAAAAGTGCACTTATGCATGAATTTTAACGAATTGCTGATGAAAATGTCGCGTCATAAATTATTTCATATTTAGGGCTGGATCAGGGGGGGGGGGGGGGTGGTAGGTACGAAAAAGGAGAGAAAGAGTAATAAAGACGGTTCGGTTGAGCAGAAAGCCGTGTGAGATAAATTGCAGTGGACACTTTACTCCCATTGGCTTTCAGCTCCATCTCTCGCTTTCTCTCCCCCTCTCCCTCCATCTCTTTCTTTGTCGCGTTCGCTGTGTGCATGCATAAATTAAATTTGTATATATTTTACTTTCGAGTTATGCGTCTGGGTAATTATTTTATCTTACGTCCCCTGAACACAGCACCACTGGAACAGTGTACACTGCATACAGTGCACACCAAGAGGGCTGGCTAGCTGGCTGGCTGGCTGGCTACGTGGCTGTGCATGGCATTCAAAGGTTAATTGGCATTTTTGGGCTTAATTGCCTAGCGAGTGTGGCACATGCACTCAACCCATACCATACATGCAACACATGCAACGCATGCACCACAACACACCACACACATTGCGATAACATCATCGACATTCAACCACCGCTGAAACTGAGGCTGAGGCTGACAGTTTGGTTGATTGATTGCGGGCGAAAGTTGGTTGACTGCGCCAATTTAGCTGCGCTTGCGACTGGAGTGGATTCGACTATTCGAATATTGGACTAGAGTGGAGGCGTGTTTGTCATCTGAGCACCGCTTGTGCCTTGGGGTGGATGCCACACACTCACACACACACAAATTGACTTGTAGGTTTGGAATAAATGGCTAGCTTAATGCAATTTCCTCTAAATTGACAAGCGAGCTGCGACCTAGCCCTGAAAGCACCAACAAGTTTTTCATTATAGCCTGCTATTTACTTTAGAGAAGTGCTTATGCATCCTTATATAATCAAGCAGGCAGGCAAGTTATGCTGATTATATATCATTATTTCACAAATCAGAGTTGCAAGAAAATGACATTCATAAAAGCAAACGCAATTATCAGAACCAAGAGGGTACGTAGTTTATATATTTAATTATATAATTATATAACGGAAATATTTATTCCTAGCACAGAAGGATAGTGTGGTAGATATTTTAGCATGTGATGGTATAGATAGAAAAGTATTAGTAGTAGTAGAAATAGTGTTGGTAGTAGCAATATTAGTAGTAGAAGTAAATGTAATAGTAGCAGTGGATATAGAAGTGGTAACAGTAAAGGTAATAGTATAAGTAGTAGCAGTCGGACAAGTACTAACAGATGTAGTAATAATAGTAGCAGTTGTAGTAGTATTAGTAGTAGCTGTAGTAGTATTAGTAGTAGCAATAGAGGTAGTCGTAGCAGTTGTAGTAGTTATTGTCGTAATAGTAATAGTAGTAGCAGCTGTAATAGTACTAGAAGTAATAGTACTATTGGTTGTAGTGGTAATAGTATTATTTGTAATAGTAGTAATAGTAGTACTAATAATAGTATTGATAGTAGTAGCAGCAATATTAGTAGAAGTAAAGTTAGTAATTGTATTAATACTAGCAGAAGCAATATAATTAGTATTATTTTATTATATTTGGTCTCCAATTGATACCAATAAATTGCACGAATTTCATATATGAATATTAAATTAGTACTATACAAAGACACTTAAACACATCCATTGTATAAAGTGAAAGGGATGATTATTTAAGACACTATATAATATCTTATATAATTTATGCATGTATGTATTTGAATAATTGTTAACGTTATTATAATTATTTATTTGTTTTTTCTCCACACTTAGGCACATCGCCCTTAAAATTAAAAAGTTCTCTTAATTGATAACGGGAATACTAAACTAATGCATTGCAAATCAGTATTTGAAATTACTTTAATTACTTTTTTTTATCATAATGAAAAAATATTGTAATTGTGCTTTTTTCGCAACTGCATTAAGAAATTAAATGAATACTTTAACATAGTAAGAAAATAACAAAGGCAGATTCTGTACATGAGAATCATTCTTAACAAAGCAATAAAAACCTTAAAAAACGTAAAATGCAAATTAATAAAAATATATTTACCCTAATTAATAATAGTAATGGAAAAACACGCTACAGAGCTGAGCTAACGAAGACAGAAATATAATTCGAAGCTCTAGAATATGTATACGGCAATTTAAATAAGGGCTTACGGATCAGGTGAGTCTAAGTGTTAATTATAGCCCGGAACTAACTACGGCACTAATCGCCCAATAAAGTTAATTAAAAGTTCACATGAAATGTGAATGCTTATCTTGTCTTACAGATCTGCAACTGCCAATGGAAATGCATATATGTATATACACATACATTTACAAATACGTGCATGTGTGTATTTTATGATTCTTTGCACACACACTCGCACACACACACACACACACACACACCACGTCATGCTTGTTACTCACAAGTCCCATAAAACTCAACGCAAGCGCAAAAAGAGATCGACGCGAATGCAATTCCAATGTTTGTGGCAGCAACTCCTTGTGTGCAACTATAACTGTGGCTGTCGTTTCGTGTCGTGCCTCGTGTCTCGGGATAGGCGTCAACACTGGCGCGCCAGAATTGGCATTAATGAGTAGACAAAGAGCCAAAGAACAGCAAAAACAGCAACAGCAACAGCAACACAAAGGAGTTGCAGAAGAAGAGTGGCCACTTAGCAGCGAAGCGTCGCTGAAATGCGTCGATCAAATTAACAATTTAATTTCTAAGAAAACTAATTAAAAATCATGCAGTTGCTGCTGCTGCTTCTGCTGCTGCTTCTGCTGCTGCTTCTGCTGCTGCTTCACTTCACTTTACTACTGCTCCTCCAAGCGGCATTCTCCCCCTCCAGCCATACATCTGATACTTGATTGCTGACTTGGCTGAACTGTCTAAGCAAGTTGGCCTGCCTGCCTGACTGCTGCCTGCCAGTTGCCAGTTGCCAGTTGCCAGTCCGTGTCTGAGCCAAGTGCCTGCAACATGCGTCAAGCATTCGCAATTAGCGGAGTTGCAGCCATCAGTCGACCATTAAAAGCAGGCAAACATGCGCACACTTGATTTTCCAATCAGAACACCACCACTACCACCACAGAAGACCGACCCAACCATGCCTCCACATAATGCAGAGAGCAGGGGGGCAGTGGGGTCCGCCAAGCAGCGAAGTCAGCAACATTTGTGCCACAGTCTTGGCTCAAGTAACAACAACCAAACAGATATTAAACAAGTACTGCAACGCCAACCAACATCCAACGAAGGTTCTATGCTCTAAAGCGAAACGGACTCATTTTTCTTCATTTAAACAAGAAATATTTAAATATTTCTGACTTGTATTTAAAAACAAAAAAAACTTAAAACTTATTTCTAAATTTATTTAGCTAGAACTCAGAGAATAATTCTTATTTTGGGGCTCTTATGTAAAGGTGATCAACTGGAAATTTAATTTCAATTTAGACAAATTTAATGCATAATTTGACTTATTAATATAATAATAAATTTGAATTTTGATGAAAGGTAAGTGAAAATACAATTTGTACAATCGCAGCCAAAAGCTATCTACCCCAGTTGGGGGTAGTGTGTGGAGAATCAGCGTGCAACTGGCAATTGCTGTCTGCCAGCGGCTGATGGATGGATTGCCTGTTTGACTGGCCTGGCCGGGCCGGGCCTCTAGTCGCGCCTTGCCTCACCTCGTCTCGTACGCAGCCCAATCATAGCGACTCGCCTCTTCAGGGCACTCCTGCTATCTTGCCACACATGCTAAACTATTGCCTCTTCGCTGGACCACCCACCCTCTCCCCACGTGTAGATGCACGCCCCTTGTTTGCCCGGGGCTCGTGTGTGCCTTGTCAAGAGTGGCAGCCACTGGGAGCGATCAGTAAGGAGGGCAGCAACAGATCGCTGTCGGGTACTGCTCTCTTGCGCTGTGTGCCACATCGTCAACGTTGACTGCTAATAGATGCTCACGACGTGCCACACACAAACACACGCACACACGCACACGCACACAAACGCACACGTGAGGCATCAATCGAGGGGCGCACGGGTTGTTGATATTGCATATAATTAATTTATTATGTTGTTTGCCGCTGCAGCCTGTCTTATGACGCATTTATGGCTGCATTTATAATGTTTGCCAACTTCGAGTCGTGCTCTGAACGGAAATTGACTGAGAGCGGGGCAAGGCGACTCTGCTACTTCTTGTGGCAGTAAGTGGGCAGCCGTAACCATACATGGGCCACATGCCACATAAGTTGATGACTTGATGAGTTGATTTGCAACCGCTGCAACTGCTGCAACTGCTCCACAGCTAAAATGGACAATTTGTAAACGCTACTCAAGCACAGCTCGAACATCGAGTGACAGCCTGCCAAGGCGAGGCCGAAGCCGAAGCCGAAGCCCAAGCCGGAGGCGATGGCAACTCTTCATCAAGTCCTTTTCCAAATCAAGAAGACTACAATTGACTAGTTGACGCAATGGGTGGCCTAATTATCTATACTCAATGTGTGTGTGTGTGTGTGTTTTTATGTATGTAGGTGTGAGGAGTCCACTTCTCAATTGAGGGACTTACGAATACCAATAATTCTGCTATATATTACAGACAATTTGAAGAGCTCTATTCAATCAAGTTGTACATTTTTCAATATTTTGGATTACAACAAGCTGTCGACTGGAAATCTGTATATAATGTATATATAATCTGTATATATTTTGAAATTCATATGTCAATTTATTTCATCTGTACGTCATCTCCCTGAGAAGATGTAAGAACTCATCATTAAGATTGTGGATGGTGGATGGTTGCAACAACTGAATCATGCCGAATTATGGAGAAGTCTTTTATGTTGATATCGCTAAATACTTCAGATACAGTCGAACAATGAAAACCCATCACAATATATATATATATATATATATATATAGCCATACCTAATAGGAACACAAATGAATATCTGTAATTAAATTGAAATATTTTGAAATTCCGTTTTATAATCATTTCATCTACTTGACTAGATTAAGGGGCTGATGCATAAATACAATAGTTCCATATTTTTTGGATAATTCAACAGAATTTTGAATAGATTATGCAAGAATATTGACATTTGGAAATTGTAAGTTACATTAAGTAGATATAATCAGCACTGAGAAAAATACCCAGCTAACATATGCTAGGAATAAAAATACATCTTGATATATGTATATAAATAATTGGTATATTATTATTATATTATTTTTATTTTTATTTTTATTTTTATTTGTATTTTATTAAACATTATTGTTTACCCGTAAAAAGTACATCTGGAAATATATATTTTCAAATCGCCAATATTTGAAAATATCAATGCATTTGCCATTTGGCTCACACGTTGACCGAAAGCAAGGTGCAAAGATCATTGATAATTACCGTTAATTGCACACTTTGCTAAGCTGTCCGAGCCAGGCCAACTGGTCGCCACTTTTGACAGCCAGTTGCGCCAAGTTTCGAATGCAGTTTCAATCAATCAAACGCTGCAAGTGGCCAACGGAAATGGCACTCAAAGACATGCCACAGCCAAAGGTTAAAGGGCGCGTCAAGGGGCATAAAACACACCCACGCACACAACACAACACACACCCACGCACCCACACACACACTCAAGCAAAGTCAATATTAGCAGCGCAAAAAGTGTCTGTGGCAAAAAGTTTTCTGCATTTGGCATTTTCCAAAAAAAAGGCGATTTAATTGAGGGATTTGCGGCGCTGAGTTTGGCTGAGAACGCTGTGTTTTGGTCTGGTTATTAGCCAGCAAATTTATTGGTCCATGGCCAATGTTTTCACAGTCAATTTATCATTGGCACAACTGCAACTGCAACTGCAACTGTATTTGGAATACATTAGTCATACGACATGTTGACAGCCTGTCAACAACGCAATGATTGCCAGCACTCGATGCCATTCCTCGTCATCGCCAGGGCACTGGGAGTATTATTACAATGATTTATATTGACAGTCGAAACTTAAATTCAAATTTAACTAAAAATACATATTCAAATGAGCTGGGATAATCTGGGATTATTCAACAGCCACAACTTCAGCATATATTTGAATTGCTTAAAAATAGTCACTTGGAAAATAAAATATGAGAAATTAAATAGACACGCAAAAATATTTAATACTTGAAGCAAGAACTGGGGAAAATAAAATGATTGTAAACATATATTAAATAAATTAAAATAATAATTGGAATTTTCTTGGCTTTTCCGCTTTTCACTTTCCAAGTCAAATGATTGCTATGCGAAAATAAATCGCCCGTTTTTCTCTCTGAATTATTTATTTATAAGTCAGAAAAATATTCTTATTTTGTGTGTTTTGTGTAAAAATAATAAACTGAAAATGTAATTTCCATTTTGACATATGTTATGCATAATTTCATATATATTTTACATTAAGATAAATAAATTTTTATTTATTATGCTAAATATATATTTTTTTGAATAAATTTGATTCCTGTTACCTTTGGACACTCGTTAACATTGTAGCCAAAAGCTAGGTACCCCAATTGGGGGCAGTTTGTGAAGAATCTTTTGGCTCTCCCTGTTTTCACTTTCAAAGTCAAATGATTGCTATGCGAATGTAAACCCTTCTCTCTCTACTAAACCCGATTCCAGTTGTACTTTAGAACTCGGCTGAGTTCGAGGTGTAAAGTCGAACTGTCTTTCTTCTAACTTCTCACTTATTTTCCAAGCAGGGAATCATTTTATAAGGGTTACTTTTGCAATTTGTCTATTTTTACTTACCTTTACAATGTACTCAGTTTCTGTTCTTATAGTATAATATAATATAATAGTGTTCATTCATGAACACCTCCCTTTCTCCATGCTATCAATCTTTATAAACCCTTGCCACACATCAAAATTAACAACAAAGAAAAATCTGGTTTTTGCGCTTGCAGCTGTTAAATGTGTGTGTTTCTTGGGGAGAGAGATAGAGAGGGAGTGGGAGAGAGGGAGAGTGTATAATAAGGTCGTTAATCACAGAAATTGTAGTCAGACACTCCCACATTGTTGCTGATTGTATCATTTCTCTTGTCAGCCATCATAAATGGTGCGGCACCGCAGTCAAGGCGGCTGAGCACAATTTGCAGTGTGGAGAAAGTAGTTACAGTTGAAGTTGGCAAAGGGATCATTAATTAATCATTAGAGGGCCATTATGATATGGCCCATTATCAGCTTGTATCGGAGCAGCATCGTTAGGCCCGCTGCGTGGCGAACAAATTGAAGTCGCTGTGTGCTGAGCAAATCTAATAAACTTTCCCGACGACTGCGAATTTTTATGAAAATTTTCACAATTTTCACATCTTTCAACAGAGCTGACAAGGCCAGGCCAGGCCGGGCCAGGCCAGGCCAGGCCAGGCCAGGATAACGGAACGTCATCATATCAAACGTGGCTCGGGTCGGATCTTGGCTCATTTATAAAAGTTGCGACTGGACACAAAGCGAGCGAGGAAGTATCGCATTCGAGACGTCTGTCAGAGTGTCAGTCTGCCAGTCTGCCAGTCTGTCAGACTGTCAGTGGCTCAGTGTGATGAGATTTTTTGATTGATGTCGAGTGCCACGTTGCAGTGCTCTTAAATTTTTATAAATTAACATTTTGCATTGGAACAGCTCTCAGCTCTCAGCTCGCTGCTCGCAGACATATTTTTCATGTCAGGCGTTTGGCGTCGCGCTTTTCCCCGCCATTGATTGATGAAAATGCGAGGCGTGTTTTCGTTGCACAAGTTGAAGCAGCAGAATGTGTAGTAGAAATAATATTATTAATAATGATATATCTATGCAAATGACGGCCAGAAATTATTAGTTTCATGTTCTGCCTCCGCTTACAAAGCTCTGATGAATTTCATATTAATTTGCCAATCATTTATCACGTCGCACGGACACGGACCGAGGCGAAGCCATTGTACAGCCAGATGAGTAGGTAGACTCAATTTATGCACACGAAATACGAGTATTTATTTATCGGACTGGCATCTAAATCAAATAATATTAATGGCCATCATTTGGCAATCGATAAATAATTATGCAATTTTAGTTTTCAAATTCCACTACTAGACAAAAATGCATTTTCAAATGAAATATTTGTTGGACTCGAACTCCTCGATTGAAATAACTATTTTGAATTTAGCCAATTAATGATTTCAATCAGACAATGAAAAAGCCAGTTAAATTCCGACAAATATATAAATAATCTAACAACATAATTATGTCATGATGAAATTATGATACACTCACAAAAAACTGAAACTGAAACGAAAAAAAATATCAAAAATTAATGTGGTTGCAGCTTGTGCACTGTAAGAAAAGATTAATTTCAAATTAGATTGTTAAAAGGTGCAAAAACCGACATATTCTTCATATGAAGCCATAGTTCGATGCTGATACTTTTTTGCTTAAGTTTTGGTACCATTATAATTAGGCCTGGTTAACGATTTGAGCGATTATTCCATATGTTACAGAAGTACGATCTCTATGATGATAGTCGAATAACTTGCAGAACCAAAAAGTTGTTCACATAAGAACTCATCTATGGCAGCTATATAATATAGTAATTTGATCTCGATCAGCCAAATAAAAGAAGCATAACAAAACGCATATTAAATAAGTTTAGTTTGGACTTCTTTTTCTTATCGTTATCTATCCATATCTATAATGTATATATGTAAATAGACGTTGCCTTCAATGCAACACAAAAACGGGGCACAGTCGGTTTGCAGAGTAATTTATACATGAGCAAAGAGTCCAGCGATATATCTCAATAAACTGAGACTGATTTACATTTTCCATTCGGGTGGGCATTTTAATGGAGGTGAGTGCCAAATTGATTTAGCTCCTGGCCAACTTTTGTATTTATGTGTGGAAAAGACCGACGACATTCCTTGGAGTAAATCTGTGTGCATTTCAACAACTTCATTTTGTGGTTTTTGTGCAGAAATGCCAGCAAAAACAATGAAAGTATCACAGTAATATCAGTGTGTGTGTGTGTGTGTGTGTGTTCAAGTGTGTGTAAGTGTGTGTATACTCGCCTTGTGGCTTAGGGGCAATAAAACTATTTACAGTTCAATTTGCTATAATATTTGCAGTTGCAACCACAAACGACAAATATGCCAACACCAAACAGCTACAAACCGCAGACTGGCAGAAAACGAGACTCTGAGTCAGACCCAGAACCAGAAACAGACCCACACCAAGTAGCAAGCCGAGGCCGAGACCCAGTACCAAAACTCGACCCAGACCCAATTGCAGAGCCCGGCCGACACTCAGAGTTAGACCAAAGCTCAGACGGCAAAACCAAACTCGGTGAAAATGGATACAACTTTTTCGAGAATGCGTTGGCGCATTCTAAGCAAGTAAGACTGCTCAAGTCGAGTCAACTCGACTGCGATATACCCTTAAATATAAATATTTATTTAATAAAGTTTGACACACCCAAATGTAAGCATGCTTGGAAGTGCTCACATCTCGTATGGCAAACTGTAAGCGCCTATCAGTGGCAAAGTGAGATTGAGATTGAGAGATCAGCTGTTGATGCTGGTCAAGAATATATATACTTTATGGGATCTGAGGAGCTGTCTTTCTTTCTGCAACAATCACATTATACCCTTTCTAAGCGACTACAGGGTATAAAAAGGAATCACAGTTTATAGACAAACACACACACACACGCACGCACGGCGCATATCTGCAAATCTACAGACAATAATCCGGTGTACGGCAAGGGGATATGCCGCTTGAGGCAACCATGGACACTGCCACTCGACACTTTACATATCAAAATCCCATACTAACAACAATAACAACAACAACAACAACAATAACAACAATAACAACTGGCAAGTTATGCGACCAATTTACATACAAAAACAACTCAATAAACGTGCGAAATGCTAACGATTTGTAAAAGTTGAATCCTCAACACAAACACACTCGCACACTCACACACACACACTCGCACACACACACACTCGCACACACACCCATTGGCATTTAGGTGCCTGGCATGTGTGAATTTTGCTATTGGTTTGACTCGCTTGATGAGAGAGAGGGGCTGGCGGGTGTTTGCTTTGCCCAGGCAATTTAGCAAAGTATTTCCTTGTCGCCCTAAAAAGTTGGCCACTTTTTGCTAGTCCACTTAAACCCCAACCCCAACCCCATCGCCAACGCCAACCCCTTCCATCTGCCACCCCTCGACATACTCGTAAACCATGGTCTTATTCCGACCATGAAGTGGAAATTGTGCATGAATGCTGCCGACTGTGTCCTGCTGCCGCCTTCCACTTCCACTGCCACTTCCACTCCACCTCAGCCACTCGGCAATGGGACAACACGGTTTTCTAACTCGATTATTATAATATTCAACTATATAATCCAATGAGAAAGTTTGCTAATAAGCTGCTAGTTGAGTGCTTCCACTTAACAGTTAACTTTGCCACTCGCACATTTTGGCGAACGTTTCGTTTTTATTGTTGCCCCTATGCCACGCCACATTAATGTGGCACTCAACTTCGCTGTGCGCGCAAGGACTTGATCATAAATGGCTTCAATTTGATGGCAATCTTTAATCTTTATTAAACTGAACATTGATTTGCGCATAAATCGCAGCTAATTTTGTTGAAGCTATTTTAAAGAGAATATTTTGAATGGTCGCAAAAGTGATTCGTTTGGGTTAGGTTTCAGAGCAGATTTTGGGGAATACAACCAGCAATATAATCGGTAATTGGAAACAACTTTCAAATGAAAACATTCTTAGCCATTTATTTCACCTTTATTTGACAAACTTATACAACTAATTTTTAAGGTTCCATCCAAAAAGGTGGAAAGGTTTTTTGAGTGTTTGCCAATGTTTGAGATGGCATAAGAGTGCATTAGACGCGTTCAATTCACATCAGTCTCGACTTACCAAGTGGAAGAGTAACATTTCAATTCAAATCAGATCCCAGACCGTAATTCTCACTTGTACACTTCTGGCAATCCTCCTTACATGTCATACAGCGGCTGCTGTGATGAGAAGCATTCCTTCTTGCATTAATGACTATAACTGCCGGAACACAGAGATACAGCAAAGAGTTTCCAGATTACAAAATAATATTGATCAATTTGTAAACTATTTGAATAATTATTTGATTTATTTTATCGAAGCAGACTTTTACAACCTTCTCTTGCTGATCGTAGAACCATGCCATCATCTTACACAGCATAAGAAGTGGCGAATTTGATTGTCAATTTGAGTGTTAATCAGCAAAGTTACTTTTCCAATTCTGTTTAGCACTATAACGAATTTTCTTCTTCTTTCTCTATAATTAGAATGATCTTTAGCCTATCCTACACGGCACACAGGAAAAGCCTTGGAAAGGCCCAGTTCCAAAAAACGCTCGTCCGCCCCAATTTTCAATGCAAAGTTTCATTAAGTCCATTATCCTCGATCTGCTCTGCTATTGATTTATTCTATTCATTTTGAAATTTTCCATTATTTTAAGTAGTTGTTGACTTAAGTAATTGTAATTGTAATTGATTGTAATTATAATTATCAGCATCTTTCGTTGTTGATTCAAGTAATTATAATCAGTTATAATTATCAGTCTCTTTGGTTGTTCATTTGAGTAATTACAATTAATTATAATGAAGAGACTTCACTTGTTAAATTAAGTATTTATGATTAATTATAATTGTAATTATCAGTTTCTTCTTCTTCCCCCCATTTTTGTCTTCGCAGTCCATGTAAATGATAATTATTTTGCTCAAGTTGCCAAAGTTGTCCGCAAAAAGCACTGCGGACTAATCCACAACATTTGTTAGTTAATGCCTCCCCTCACAGTTGGTGTTTAATTGTTGCTAATCACACAACACACACACAACACACACACACATACACACACAACCACCAACACACACACACAGAGTACACACACACAAGAGCCAACGACAGCAGGCAGAGTCTCCAAGTAAATTCAGACGACTTTCACTGAGCAACATCGCATGAAAAATGACTCAACTGCAATGCGCCAAGCAACAGCAACAGCAACAACAACAACAACAACATTGACAGCAACAGCAACAACAGCAACATGACGCCAACGCCAGTCGCTGCTAACGGTATTTAATGACACATAAAGTCGTCAATCACTCCGTAAATCTGGACATGTCGCCATTGCCTGCCAGTCTCGCTGGAACGGGAGCGTGAGCGGGAACGGGAACGGGAACGTGAACCAAACTCGAAACTCAAACTTCAAGCCGAAAAAACGAGACAACGCGTAAAACGCTGCCGGTAGCAACAATTTGACAGCTGGCCGACAGTTTTAATTAATTGATTTATATGTACAGACAAGAGTGGACAAAGGTGTGGCGCTCACTCACCCCCTCTGCTCCTGCCCCAAATCGTTGCATACTTTCAATTAGTCAAGCGGCATGGTCGTCTTTGTCGCACTTGCCCCAATCGCTGTTTACCATCTTGTCAAATGCGGCTCAAGTGTATAATGCGACATCTGGTTAACCCCTCCAGAGACTGAGCAACTGATATATCTATAATCACTACAGCTCCACCCCTCCCCCGCACAACCCTCTTTCACCCACCCTCACTTATCTAGCGTCTAAGTGCCGTTTTATGGACAGTGTAATAACTTTGTCGATATGTTAAATTAGAAGTGATGGATTGTGGCTAGCAGCCAGCTAGAGGTAAACGAGAAGGGGAACTAAGCCGGGGCAGGGTTAAGGGGCACTCCAATAATTATCTTTATCTAGAGGGTCGTCTTTTTCTGTGGGAAGTGTTTGCTTGCGTATGGCTACATAAATCAAACAAGCTGCCAAGCTCAATTGACCCAGCCATGGACGCTGTCGAGCCATTTGACTGATGATGTCTTAACCCAGCCAGATCGAGCCAACGATCGATCGATCGATGAATCCAACAACTGTCCAACTGTCCAACTGTACAACTGTCCAACAGTCCAACAGTCTGACTGACCGCATTTCGACTTTTGGTTTTTTTGTTTTCAAATCCAGGAAGGCGTCGAAACTAGCAAGATGGATGGCACTTTGTTTTCCACATGATCGCTTTGATCGCCCATCATCGATTGCCGCGAGTTGGCGTCGCCCCAGTTGACCAGTGGGTTTGGCGTCGCCACACATGACACTAGCGAGTGGTATTCCAAATGGATTCAAATGAATCACTTTTGGTCAATTTGTTGTCGCTTTGAAGTGCCGCAGGTCACAGATAACATAACTCAAAGTGAGATAATTGCTTGTACCTTTTGTACAATTACATATCTAGTATAAAGTATCATTACTTCTAATATCATTTGTATATTATAAAGATCTAAGTCTATATCTGTTCTATCAACCCAAGTCTTAAATGAATGCAAGAATATTTTCTATTCCCACAGAGCTGATAACCTACTTCATCTGGATCTGCATCTTCTACCTCTTCTCCCAGCTAATGTGGCACTTCTATGCTGTGGAGAATGCCTCCTCCCAGTTTAACCTGTGTGACTTCTTGGTCAACAATGTCCTCTTTAGAAACCGTTAACTATACTCAGTAGTTTAACAATTAATTTGATAACCTTCTCTTCAATAATTAAATAAATTAATAACGTTTTCATAATTATCATAGTTCAATCAATCAATTTTGAAATATTTGTTTGCCACTTATTAAATTTTCATATTTCAATAAATAACAAAAAAGTTTTTGTAACTCGTAAATCAATCAATTCTAAGATTATTTCTTTGTCATTTTTGATCAAATTGATAATGAACGTTTTTCAGTTCTCAAGCAAACCTGTGAACAGAATCAGAAAATGGTAAATATAAAATGAAATTGCATTGAAGAAAATTCCAAATTCTATTTCTGACTCTATATCTCAAAAGTAGCGGGAAACATTTTCAATTAGCAAATTGAAATATTTTTCAACTTAGTTTTCTTATCTTAGCTGTTTTCCTAAATCTTCTGCGCCTGCCGCGATATGTTGCCAGTGATAATTCCTATCTTGCATGTCATACTTAAGCATGCCGGCAGATCGTATGTGGGTGGGTCTTTCATCATCTCAGTTAAAAACTAGAAAAAAACCTATTTGATCATTTAATGAATTTAGATATGTCTCTCAGCATGACAATTATTATGTTATATTTGTTATATATCCCTTCACAGACTCATTTCTGTAATCAGTCTTCAATTTCATAACGTTAATGACGACAACTTTGAGCAAGTTTAGTTAACTTGGTTTTTTTCAGTGTGCTTCACATTGAGTATTTATAAATGAAGACATAATTACTATGCTTACTTTCTAAGTAGGACGCCCACTGCACACATTTTAAGCCCAGCCACGACTTCATTACAATAATCAACATAATCCGAGATTGTGGCACCCTCCACGCCCCACTCACCCCTGCCACAGCTGTTTATACATAATAACAATAATTCTCTCACAACCCGTCCGCTGTTCACACACACACACGCACACACACACACACACACACAAGCAAAGTAAGCATCCTTCTGCCAGGCTTAGGTCGGCGTCGTCGTCGTCGTCGTCGCTGACATCGTCTTGTTAATCCCACTCGTAAGCATTTTGTCACATTTCAAAATCATTTATCATAAGCTTTCACAACAACAACAACAACAACAAGAATAACAACCCTCACGCCCCAATCCCATTCCATTCCGGTACATCTCTGTCACTGCAATGACAGTTGGGCACATTAATTTTTCAGCACAGACTTTACAAAAATTTGTTCGAGCAACAAATTTTTCGTTGTGAATGGAGAGAGACACAGACACACAGAGAGAGAGAGAGAGAGAGACGATACAGAAGAAAATAATATACAAACTTATGGTTCCCCCTCTTCCCCTTTTCCGCTCTTCTCTTTCTATCTTTCTTTTGCTTTGTTGTGTGCCTGTTGAGTAACAAGTAATTTTTCATATCATAAATTTTCGAGTCAGTTAATCCCACACGCGGCGTTCGTTTGTCAGCTATGCTTTGCACTGCACTCGTCGCGTTTCGTCTCGTTTCGTCGCTTTTCGTCGCGTTTCGTTTCGTCTCGGCTCGTCTTGCCTTGTCTTGTCTCGTGTTGTGTCGTCTCGTCTCGTCTTGTATCTTATTTATGCCTTCCGCTCTGTCTCTTTATCTGTGTGTCTCTCTCTGTCTTCGCCAGCTGTGACATTTTGACATCTCAGTGATAATTCATACTTTTGCATGTCATACTTAATTATGCCGACAGACAGTGTGTGGGTCTTTTATCATATTTAATTTCGCCATCTCTCTCTCTCTCTCGCTCTCTCTCTCTGTCTCTCTCCCTTTCTGTGCTGCATTGCTGGTGTGTGCACATCATTATGCGGCATATACACATATATTATACACAGCATTCGACTCTCAGCTCTCAGCTCTCGGCTCTTACAAGCAGCTCTCGCTAATTACCCCAAGCCATCGTGGCGAACATTTCCCAATCCAGCGCGTCTCGAACTTCATTTATCACATGGCAGCGATGGGGACTCGTTCCACGATGATGATTAATATTTTTGCCAAACTCAAATGACATTTCTACATAAAATATGTTTCGAAATGCCAGCAGAAAAGGGTTTCGTTTTTTTTACTCCTATTTTTGTTGTTGTTTGTTGCGCAGCAATATCGCATCAATCATCAATCATCGTTGCCCTAGGAAAGAAGTACAAATTTGCAGCCAAAAACGAAAAAGGTGCTTAGAGAACTTGAAATTAGTGACCTGTCAACAGGCCAGGCCAGGCCAGCCAGACAAACCACAGCAGTATCTGCAATTTGAACTCTTTATGCCCCAGCAGCGGGTACGATGAACTTCTAGCAAAGTTTGACTTTTTTATTAGTAAAAAAGAACCAATTAAGTCCCATTTGGATGGGTGAGATAATAATAAATTAATCATGCTAAATATTATTGAATATATTTTGAAATAAATCTACAACCAGTAAATATCTAATCGGGAAAATAGGGTATCTGTGTTTCAGTTCTTCTGGCTCTTCTGGCTGGTCATGCTTTGCTTCTCCACCTCGTTGACCGATGTGTGGCCATCAATCTAAACTCTTCATTTTGAAGGCTCGCTGTCAGCGGTAATGACCGAAGCAGAGCAAAAAGCGCCGCACAAAAATACAGACTGAGTAAAAAATAATATCATGCATGAGCCATGGGGGAGCCCGGAGAGGGGGGCTCTTATTACGGGTCACACAATCAGCGGCGAGTCGTCAATCATAATTTATAAATTGTTGTGCCAACCAATGTAAACGTGCCACATGCTCACACACACACACACACACACACACACATGTGCATACGTAGCAAAAGTTTATTTGAGTCATTTGGTTTGTGTATCTAACTAATTATTCAACGTCTCATTAAACAAATAAATGTGTCAAGAAAACATTTGTTTGCCATACATCACAGCGCTAGATAATTTCATTTCATGAGGGGAAGGCCTCCAAATCACATCATGTGAAAATGACAAATCAAATAAGATTAACATATAATTTCATTTTCGAAACGCAGATACATATATATAGATATATATATATATATGTACATATATACCTGCCAGAAGTATGTCTCTAGCGAGGCCCTTACTTTCGAAACACTTTTGTGCATTAATCACTAAAATCACCTGACAGCAAGGCATGAGCCATGAAATGAGAAATTATAAATAAAATCAAAATTTACACACAAAACACCTCTCACCTCCAAATTTCCCCTGCATCTACAAATACGACAACCGTTGAAAATATTAATTTGTGCACTCAAAATCAACATTTCAATTAATCCATAATAATATTAAGTTGAACCTATACTGCTTCTGATGGAAGACCTTCATTCTTAGATTGTTGCTTCGCACTTTTTCTATACCTTAATTGTGGAGCTTATTTTTCGTTCAAGAATTTGATTTGTCATCATTAATAATAATAATAATCAATAACATTTGCATTAATCAACAGTATTATTCGAACACAACTGATTTATAGCGAATGTTTAACAATTTTTATAGTTTTTTAAATTAAGATATTTATGCAACATAATTGCTTATTTGGCAAAGGCAGCTAAATACTGCCCCAAAAGAGTGTTTCTATTCAATACTCTCAAGCTTACCTAATTATTATTGGCTTGGCTAATATTGCAGTTCTATTTCATAATCTCACTTCTTAGCTTACCTTGATAAGGCAGTTCTAATTTATAATCTTAACTATTTCCCTGCTCCTTGATTTATATTGTGTGTTCTCAGCTGTTGCCTTACTTGATAGTTGAGTTCCTTTTGATACTTTCAACTGTTGCCTTGCTTATTGAGTTATATTTTATATTCTGAGCTGATAACTTGCTTGATGTTGCACCTCTATTTTGTACTCTACCGTTTTTCGCTGATTAATGTTGCAGTGCTTGGCATGGTTGTTGCAGCCATTTGGGCCCAGCTCGTCGCCGGTTGATCTAATTGCGTCGAACGCTGTCCCGTTCGTGGCTGTCAGCTATATCTTATCGCATGCGCTGCAGCAGATCTGTGGCAGCAACACGAGCAACAACATTGGCAAAAAGGCCGCACTAAAAACAACATCAACGACACTCGTGCAATTTATTGAGCCCATCAATCAAGTGGCCATTCCATGGATTCATTATTTGTTGTTGTTGTTGTTGTTGTTTGTTTGGTGCTGTTGTGATTCTCCGCAAATAATTGTTGCCATCGCTGCACATTGCACATGTCCGTCCGTCTGTCCATCTGTCTGGCTGTCCGTCTGTCCATCTGTCCATCTGTCTGGCTGTCAATGGGTGTGGTCACAGTTGCCTGCACATTGTTTATGGTACGGTTGCCCCGTTGTGCTCAGCAATCGTCACTCAGCGTCTGCGTCTGCCACAGAAACAACAAAAAAAAAAACAAGAACAAAAAAGGCCAATCATCGATCATGGTCATCATCATCGTTGCCATCGTCATCATCGCCATCAAGTGCAACTCATCCGATTGCAACACACACACTCCCTGCCACATTCTCGTCCTTGTCCTTGTCGTCGTCGTTATTGATGAGCTACAGCGAAAAGCAGTCGTCAGTCAGCTGCCTGCAACAGTCGATGGGGCACAGATAATATCTTTTGCAACAAATTTTTGACAGCTTCGATGCGGCCTCCTCTGTCTGTCTGTCTGTCTGTCTGTCTGTCTGCCTGTCTGCCTGTCTGTCTGTCTGTCTGTCTGTTTTGTGTGTGCAACGCAGCACATTGTTGCAACTGGAATCCGTTGTGGAGTCGCCGCTGGACGACTGCCTGTTGGGCCCTGTCACATTTATCACAAATTCAATGAATAATAATTTTTGCACGCTGTGTGATGTGACGTGCTAATGTTATCTGATTGGAATCGCTGATGAAGAGCAACAGGATGGCCATCGAGATGGGCATGGAGGATACGTGCTGTCAGGCGGAGCTCTTAAATATTAATTATGTTGCCCATTTGGTTTGGCTTTCGACTCGTCTGCCATTTTGTATTATAAATTGCAGTCGCGATAAGCCGTCGACTTATTGCCGTTTCGAGATCATAAATTCAAAGACTCGATCATTTCCGGCTTTATTGATGATCAACATCTCATTCGCTGTCAGACAGCCAGACAGACAGACAGCCAGACAGACAGACAGGCAGACAGACAGAGTAAGTCGTCCAAATCGTATATCGCCGCACTACGACTGACAGCTCTGAGCTCAACAAACAAACACCTAAGCACATATGTAGTATGCTTTATCTAGTGTCAATATCCATTCAACGATACACTCCAAAGATTATAGCCTAGATATATATACACACATATGTATATATATAAATATAGTGTTTGCTCTGGCGCCTACTGGAATTACACGGGGACAGCTTTATGATGGGGGTCATCGATCAATCCCATTTGGAGCGCTGGCTTGGCTAAGCCCTAAGCAAATGACGAGATAAGCTAAACTAACATTTTTACTATTTATTTGATATATATATGTTCAATAAAAAATGTTTGAAATTCTTCAATTACTAATGATCAATAAATATCGTGTTAATCCGAAACTCAACACATCAATTGAACTCACATATAAACTCAGTCCATTCAAAATTGGTATAAAGCTGCGAAAGTATGGTCTAAACAGAAGCAAAGTTATCTTCCACCCCATCAAACATAAGTATTCTTTATAAGTCTAGAAATTTTAGATATTTTGCATTTTAAATTTGGAGTATAAGTTGTGTTTATTTAGTTGTATCGATACCTGCCTCCATTTCGCGAATATCGATACAAATCGATAATAATTATAAATATATTTAATAATATTCCCTTCAATGGATAAATAAAATATCGAGACAACAACAACACATTAAATAAGGGCAAGAAAACCAAGATTTCATCAGCAAGCCTCAGAGTATTTAAGGAGTATTCAAGATTATTTCAACTTGTCTTACTTAGTGGTATTCGCTTAGTTAATATCTGTATGCTAATGGCAGATAGTAGACAATTGCAGAATATTTTCATATTTTCATATTAGTAGAGTATTTTGTTCAGAGAAAATCACACATAGAAATGAAAAACGTAATCATATATATTATATTTAAGTGTTAGCCGATTAACTCCAGTCAGCAATTTTTTTAGCTAGCTTTCCATGTTTTTTACTTTAAATGAGACTGCATTTGTTGTATATCATGTTTAATTAAAATCTTAAAGCTTGTTCAAAAGAGTTGAACAACGTTTTTTAGCTCATTTTCAAGGCACACACTGAAGATAATCTCAAATTGGTGATCAATCAAATGCCGTCCTTGACACATTCAGACGCCAGTCGGTTGTTTTTTTTTGTTTAAGAGGTGTTTTTGTTTGATTTTATGCGATCTTCATTACGCTTGGCACACTTGGCACTTTTTGCGCTTGGCAATTGAATGCGACATGCAATGTCAGCTGGCTAACCCGATGGCCAATCAATTACAAAGGGATGCCATGCCAGCTGCCAAAGAGTCGAGACTGAAACAAATGGGGAATCTGGGCATCTGGGAATCTGAGGAACGAGAAGCTAGCGCCAAATTACAAAACATTCAGCACAGTAAATCAAGTGTCTGTTGAGAATTCGATGGCGATTTCAAAAATGTTGTGTGTACAAAAGACTTGTTGACAGTTCTTAATTGCAATGGATTTGCCTGTTGGCGTTGAATGAAAATTACCCCCGTTGAAAAAATTGTTTTAAAGCCCAAATGTAAACAGCGAGTTCTCAAGTTGGTTACGAATTTTATAAACGCCTCTTCGTTTGCCGTTTGTCGTTTGCCAAGTGACGCATGCTAACTGTCAATATTTTGGCAGAGCTCAACTGACAGCTGTCACGCACGCAGTCGCCTGAGCCGGAAGCAAATTTGTATACCGCTGAAATTCCCTTTGAATTTGCGTAGCAAAAAAAATAACGTTTATATATATATATATATTTATCTGTGTATACAAAAACTGAGCATGAAAATTGAAATGAATTTGTCGCGACTCGCGCGCCTCATGCGCCTCGCGCGCTCCACGCTCCACGCTCCTCGCTCCACGCTCCTCGCTCGAATATTGAAAAGTTTGCCGCAGGCCGGTAAACAGAGTAAGCCCCTACAGTAAGTAATATGATAGGGGCTCTCTTGTGGACGTGAGAGCCTCGCATGTGTGTCGACGTCGCCGTCGCCTGTCAAAGTGTCAGCGTACGCAAATAACGGTAAAGGATTTGTCACTGCCAACACCAACTGAAGTACCAGCAAAAAACAAACAAACAAACAGCAACAGAAGCAACAAAAAGAGCAGCAAGCGGAAAACAAAAATTTGAAATCTGTCACAGCGCTGACTAAATGCAAAAGCAAATGTAAAAAAAGAGTCAAAAACAAGTAAGTGTGTTGTGGTCGAGTGAGCTCGACTACGATATACCCTGAACCCAGTTGTTAAATGAATTCTAGTTTTATTGTGAAATTACCCTTTAAATGTGACAAGCTTTATACGTGCACACATATCTTATGGCAAGCACAGGCACTGAAGAGTAGAAAAAAAATGAGTGCAGCGCATGTTTTCATTCGCAAGCCCGATCTAATCCTAACGGGATGGTGACAAGCACGTGCGTATGCATTCATATATACATGCATACATACACGCAATCGTAGGTAACGGGGCTCTGCAGAATACACATAAAAACATAGAAGCTCGCATCGATTATCATGCTATCTCTTTCTTACGCGCTCTTATGCGCTCGCATATTTATTGGCATTCAGAAAATGCAAAATGCAGAAAATGAAGTGAGATCAATATGAGCATTTATTTTCGACTATATCTTTGGTGTTTCTTATCCGATCTTGATGAAATTAGGGTAGTTGATCCATAATATGTATAAGTATATTCTGTATTAATTAGAAAAAATAAATTTGATACTGCCTTTAAGATTGCAGCATTTAATGCTATCGGACATCGAAATGTATCGATATTCAAGAAGCAAACTTGATCTGTGCCGGGTATACGAGAACCTACATGCCAAATTTAAAGTCTCTAGCTCGTATAGTCTCTGAGATCCGCATGTTCATACATTTTACCATTCAGCTTATAAAAAGTGACGAAAAAAAAGCAAGGAAAGGAAAAACACGCGACGGTTTGAATCCCGATTGAGAAGATTGTCAAGAAATTGTTTCTTGGATAGCTAATACATATCCAATTTTAGCAATCGGATTTGTGATGAAAAATCAAACCTTTTCAAATCAATTTAAGTCTTCATGAAAATGAATTCAGATGGGATTCGAAATATATTGGAGTATATAAAAAATAAAGAAATACCAAACTTGTTGGCAAAAAAAAAGCATTCAAATTATAAATGGAGCTCATCAAACAATAAAATTAAAATATATATATATATGTATATTTATATAAGGGTTTATTGAATTGGAGAATATGTAAGAGGCAGAAGAAAGCATCTCCGGCCCCATAAAGTATACATATTCAAGATGAGCAAGAACAGGAGAGTCAATATGTTTCTATTGCTATGTAAATTAGTCCCTCAATCTCTTAAATAATTTGATTTTAATATTTACAGATTAAAGTTAAATGTTTATTTAGTTTCATTTATTTACAATTAATTTTCCTATTTTCATCATTTACATATATTTCCCTTAACAACTGCGTTTAGCTTAATTTTAATCAGAGCCACGAGTTTTTATTAATTTAATATTATTATTGGTGCGAACAGCTTAATTAATTTCAATTGAATATTATTATAAAAATCACCCTTAAACAGAAACGCTGTAAAATGATGTTAATCATTGTGCAATGCGCGAGGTTCATTTACTGTTATTATTGTCAGATTAAAAAGCACTTGACAATTAATCAAAATACATATGTGAGTGTAAATTATAATTAATAAGTAAATAATCAATTATCTATTGAGCTAAGCTGTGCTGTGCATATAATTAGATTTCATAAAAATTGATCAACTCGTAATCAAAAATAAAACTGTTTCGAGTTCGATTGGAATTGCGCAGCCTTTGTTCTAAGTGGAAATGTCTGTCAGTGTGTTGCTGTGTTGACTGATTGATGGACTGGCTGACTGTCTGACTGTCCGACTGTCTGCCTGTGTGCCTGCCTGCCGCAGTGAGTGATTGAGTGAGTGAATGAGCATTTCAAGTGATTGCGATGGCGAACAGCGATTGAATGCGCCGCATGACTCACTCGAGAGACACGTAAGCAATGCGCACAAAAACACACAAAACACACAAAAACGTTTAGGCGTTATCAATCTTATCAGTAATGTAATGACATTTAACATGCCGCATCTAAAGACTCCCCAGGTCACAGTTGAGCGGAGCTGTCTCTCTCTCTCGCTCGCTCGCTCGCCTAGCTCAGTCTGCCTCTGCCTCTGTCTCTGTCTCTGTCTCTCTCTCTCTTACTCTGACTGTTGAAATTGATTTTCCAATTGCTGCCGTTTGACATGTTTGCTGGCTACTGCCACGCAAGGTATTTTGTTTTTGTTTTTGTTTTTGTTCCATATCGCACTTTATATCTCTCCCCTCTCTACTATCTCCCTTCCCACTCTTCTGAAACGGTTTCCATATGCTGCTGCTGCTGCTGCTGCTGTTGTTGTTGAGTTGTAATTTATGCGCTAGCTCGTTCATTTGACATGTCAAAAGTTGTGTCGCTTGATTGATGACTGCTGTCAACACATATTCTCTAATTTTTTTTCAAACTGCCTTCTATGTGTGTGTGTGTGTGTGTGGTTATAATATGAACTGTGTCTGTGTGTGTGTGTGTGTGTGTGTGTGGTTAGGCCGCAAAGGGTTTTTGGCTGCCATGTTTGGATTTGAGTTGCTGTTTCTGGCATTGGCTTTGGCTTCTAATTTTTGTTTGCTGCTTTTCAATGGGTTGGTTTCAGTCGGTTGTCGGTTGTTGGTTGTTGGTTGTTGGTTGTTGGTTGGTTTATCGATGCTCGCCTTTTTGCCGCAATGCCAAACACATTGCATATTTTGTTTAGACCTCGACACGAGATTGATGAGCTCTGCCCGCCGCCTGTCACATGCTTCAATGGATCGCATGGGTGTCTCTGCGCTGGACAAGTCGCTCCACGGGCGTGGCCAGGCGGGGAAAGGGGAAAGCTCGTCGCTTTCACATCTTGACAGCGGCACAAACAAATTGTGGCGACAGGAAGTGTGCACAAATACATACACCAAGTGAGACACTACAAAACGAAAATGGTGTGGGTGTGGGTGTGTGTGTGTGTGTGGATGGGTGTGGGGTGCGGTAGAGTTACGAGGATTACATTTCTGGTGTCTGAATTGATTGATAGCTTTGGCAATGTTGCCTGACATCCAACTAGGTGAGAGCCAAATATTGAATTCTTTTTCTAGTCACGACAAACCCAGTTGAAAACCAGAAGGAAACTCTTTCGAAAGCACGCCGAAGCTTAGACACCCTTGCAGAAAGGAGTCAGGCTGTTGAAATCGAAATTTCAATTTGCAATTTAAAAACAAAACAATTGTTTGGAAAGCTCTGTGAACTTGTATGGTCTGGATTACTTGATTGATCGAAGTTATTTGATACAGTTATCCGTTTCTCCGACATATGTGCTGTTTGCAGCAAATTGATGGATATATATCAATTTGCTAATCGAGTAGACGTTTTCTTCAATGCCTTCCAAGCTTCATGCCAAAATTATAATACCCTCTATAAGAGTATAGTAAACAACACGAGCAATACTCGTCATGACAGAGTTTTGTACAAGTTATCGCTGGCTCTTGCCAAAGTTTGTTAACGTTATGTATTAGATAATATGCTGATCAACTAAATATGGAGTGAGCTGTTTATAGCTTTTATATATATATTTACGTGCAGCAAGTATTGTGGCGTAGGAAGACACACAATACGGTTGCAAATCAGGGATGAAGAAAGACAGATGTGGGTACGGAGCTGGGCAGAGACAACAGGACTCCGACAGGCAAGAAGTTTCCAGGTGGCAGTAACAGACTCAGAATACTCACCGATCTACTGACAGGACATTGTAGACTGAGAAGTCACCTAGCCCAAATGTGTATCTACCGTAGCGATGTATGCAGGTTTTGTCGAGATGAGGAGGAATCCTCAGCACACATCCTAGAAGAATGCGTCGCCTTGATTAGAAAGAGACGCAGCATCCTAGGGAACCATGTCCTGAGTCCAAAGGACATAGAAACCCTCAACCCAACAAAGTTCCTGACATTCGTGCAGCAGCTGGGGTTGATGGAAGAGCTGTAGGCTCAGAAAGGGGGCACAATAGACCTTATAGGTCGCAGTGCTGGTTATCCCCAACTATAATAATAATGTTCAGCAATATTGCCATAATAATATTGTCACTTTTCAGAATGTCTGTTTATCCTGCTTAAATTAAGTCCAATTAAAACAAATATTTGAAAAATAAATATTCCTGGTCTAATTTTGTGCAATTACAAATTTAAAAGTATTTCAAATGGGGCCAGTCCGAGGATAATCCCAGTAAATGGGGCAATCAGAGAAAGTGTTCCAGTGTGTGTCCATTTATTATTCCGATAAGGGTTATTTTCATCGGTTGCCATCAGATATTTGCATTAGGTGCGGAACTGGCACGACTCGCTGTTAATTACCCCGTATATATCATTTGGCTGATTGCTGATTGCGCTGAACACTGTAATGCGCGGTACGGTGATGACTCGATAACGCGTATAAACACCTCGGCTGTAATTAAGTTGGCAAATGCCGCCAATAAATGACTGTTGCGAAATCGCAGCAGCAACCAACCTGAAGTCGAATAAGAAAAAAACCCACAATTAACCAACAAAATTTTTGGGACACACCCCACAAATTGTACACTCTGCCAAGTGGCAATCAATTTCTCGCGCTGTAAATTAACCATTCGACTGGACGAGCAGGGCACCGGGCACCGGGGCGCAGGCACAGGCAACAGGGACAATGGCAGCTGCTAACTGCCCCCAGAGAGACACAGGGAGAGAGAGGCTTGCGGCTTGTGGCTTAGAGCTCCCGAACGCGTCCCTCGGCTCGCAATCAACGCACATTAATATGCACGAGAACAATAAACAATGCCGGGAAGCCATGGAGTGAGGGGGATGTGGGATGAGGGGGTGCTCGGGTGGGTGTTGGTGTGGCAAAGAGTCTGGGCAGCGGGGGCAGGCAGAGTTTTGCTCGTGTGAGAGGCGTTACAGCGGCAATCATGCAAAAAGCCAACAGCGAACCAATGCTGCCGCCAAAGCAGCTAGCTACACTTAGAAAAAAAATATCTCTTAAACCAAACAAATTCCGCAAAATGGGGATCGCCTTCGAACTAAAAAATAGTTCGAAAATCGCGCAAAAATTAGAGTGTTCTGAAAAGTAGAAAAAATTCTTGAAAATAATTTGTAAATGAACAAAAAAATATCGAAAAATAAGAAAAAATTATATGAATTTAACTGTGAAATCTGAAAATACTAATGTTTGAAAATCATACACGTAAAATATGGAAGAATTTTCTAAATTTTAGAAATACTTACACTGGAATTAGAAACATACTTTTCGAATAGTTGGTTCAGTTAGATTTGGCGCCAAAACTCTGAAGATTTTCTAAAATGCAGTGCAATTTTTGTTCTGAGTGTAGCTGCTTCTCTCTCGCTCGATCTATGGCTCTCTGTTGCTCGCTGGCTGAACTCAACTGACAATATTTATTGCAAATGCAGCAATAAATTTCAAAACACCATTCGCTAAGCACCACATGGGGTCTCGAAAATTGAAGATAAATTTTAAGGCGGCAATTTATGATTTGTGAGCATAAGCGTGAGTCTCGTTTCTCGTTTCTCGTTACAGACTCGACCCCGTTGCCAGTACCTGGCTGGAGCTGGTGCTGCAGCTCTTGGTCTCCTGGTCTCTGGGTCTCCTTGGTTGCCTCGGTTGCCTCGGTTGCTTTTGGTTACCCGGGGTAGACAATCAGTAGAGCCGCTGTTGACAAGTGTGGAGTGTTTGCCGTCGCACTCCTTCACTCACGATGCTGCTGAGCACAGAGCACAGAGCACGGAGCACAAAGCACATTCTCCTACTCCTCAACCCTCTTCCTCTTCTGCTTGCAACAAGCTGGCCCGTTTTTCAATTGTGCTTGCCGCGATTTTGCTGCCTGCTGCGCCTTTGACAGCCACACCGAAAGCTGTATACAATATACTCTTCCTTCCTCTCTCTCTTTCTCTCTCTCTCTCTTTCTCTCTCTCTCTCTCTCTCTCTCTCTCTCTCTCTAATTGTGTACTTAACTCTCTCCGAGCTAAGCAGTTCAATTGGCTTTGCAGTTGCCTAAGGGCACCTCCAATATGGTTTTACAAATGACTTTTACCAACTTTCGACAAAAAAACTCTCGAAACAATTAATTTTTGCTTAATAGCGCTTTATTGGTCTTATAATAATATATAATTAAAGTTGGTGTTTGACTGAAAAGTTCATATTTTAAAATAACTCCGATATTATTCGACTTTTAACCGGGTTTTTGCAAATAAAAACTTTCCAAAATAATGTCGAAATAATTAAATAATTCTTCATAGAGCTGGACTGGCATTAGAAATATATGGAGTAGAAGGAATATCGATATAAATCGATAAGTTATCGCCTCTTCTTTGATATACATATTATATACCCAGATATATTATTGATCAACTGTCAAAATTTGATCAAAATAGTGCAAGAATCGTCGATTTTGTTTGAGAGCTAGGTTAGCTAGGTGTGTCTGCTAGTCGAGATATCTTGAGTTGAGTATTCCAGCTATATCTTGAGTTGAGTATTCCAGCTAGCTGTTGCAATTATCTTTTATATTCTATTATTATATTTACTAAATAATTAACACAAGTCTCATTATCTTATATTTCGATCTCCGTTTAGAATTCAATTTACCTCCTGTCAGGCATAACTTGCACATTTATGGCGCTAATTATTCAGTTTAACAACGTTGAGGGATATTTTCGATATTCTTAAGTTGGCAATGAACAAACTAGTCTTAAGTAAAAATCACTTTGGTGCTTTGCGCGTTGACTTCGACACTCTGGCGCAACAACAACAATTGTGTGCCTAGGGGGAAGGACCATAATTGAAACGACTCCAGAGTGCCTCAAGCTCTGCTTACAACACCCTGCTGCAATTATTCATTCACTTGCGCGAACAAGGTCCCAGGGTGCCCAAAAAGATGCCAAGTGGCTGGTGCTGTTGCTGTTGCTGTAGCTGTTGCTGTTGCTGTAGCTGTTGCTGTTGCTGTTGGAATCGAAGCAGCTTGCCAACAATCCGCTTGCGAGTCTACAGCAGCGAATGCGAAAAAAACGAAGAAGGTTTTATGAATGCGCACATGAAAAATGGAACATCGTTAAGAGCAATTCATAATAAAATACTCGAAGATGCGATGCTGAGGTTTCCACTTGGGTCTGGTCTGGCACTGCGCCGGCCAGGCGGTCAGCCTGGTATTGGATTATGCTCCAACTGCACCAACCAACAACCAACAACCACCAACCACCAACTCCAACTTGAGCTCCTCAAGCAGCATACAAATTATGACTGCAAGCAGGATATTGGGTTAAAGTTGGTCTGCAGCTGATTTCGTTTTGGTTTTGGTTTTGGTTTTGGCTTTTTCGATTTGCGCTCAGCTCAGCTCGGATCAGCTCAGCTTCGACTAAATGAAGCTGTTCCAGCGAAGGCATTTCAATCAGCGCCGACCCCAAATAACCAGCTAACCAGCTAACCAGCTAGTGTGTAGCTTATCAATAATTTCATATTTTCATAAGAGCATATCCCAGCGAGCGATAGGCCATAAATACGCCAACAACAACAACAACAACAACAACAACGAATGACTAGGGAAATTTATAGAGTCTGTTGGCCGAGCTGTCAGGTGAAATAAATAATAAATTCGTTATATCGTCCGACAGTGCGGCGGCTATCAACAGTCAGCAACTGCAACAACAACAACAACAACAACAACAACAACGACAACAACAATAACGATTGCCACAAGTTGAGGGGCGTATAGATGAAGGCACGCCCACATTTGAAGTATGTTGCTGCTGCCACACAGCTGCGAGTGGCGTGGCGGCTGCTTGTTGCTTGCACCCGCGGCCAACAAATTTGAATTCAATGAAAGATGAAATCATTAAGTTTGAGGCAATTTCAGCAGCGACTCTGCAACATGGACGAATTGTTCAATCGTGAAGCAAATTATATGCAAAACGGGGTTGGCAGTGGATGGGGCAGGCGTTGTTATGACATTGCCAAGGCGGCTCATGCGGCAACCTCTATACTTAAATGGAAGTTGGGCCAAACTCTAATGAGAGCCACACAAATTATCTGTCAATAGAATTACGCATGAGCTGAATGTGGCAGGAGTAGCTCTGCAATTAGGCATATATTGTTGCAGCGCAGACTTGCCTCTTTCTGTTGATGCTACTGAAGGGGGCATAATCAGCTGTCCATATTGCATGGGGCATTGTTGCCTAATAAATATCAGAAGCAGCAGCAGCAGCAGCAGCAGCGGCAGCAACAGCAGCGGCAGGAAATTTGCCCGAGAGAGTTTTGGAGTCGGACAACAAAAGGCGCACATAAATCAGCGATCAAGACAATTGCCCTGTAATAATTTTAAGTTGTTTAAGTCGCCAGGCCAGCCCACACGGCAGACAGTGAGACACCAATAGCGATCTTGGCGGCACATAAAAATAACAGCTTATCGGCTAAGAGAATCGTGTCGTAGCACGCCTACCAACTCAAAAAGGCATTAAAATATGAAACAACAATTGCGAACCTGCAGATGCCACAGATGCCACAGATGGCAGCGATGCGAGAGATGGGGGAGTTGGGAGAGAGAGGTAGGTTCACCTCAGGTGAAATCAACAGCAGCAAAACATTGGGACGGGCAACGGGCAACATTCCTGTCACTTCTCGACTTGGGCTCTGTTGTCTGTGTGGTAGGCGGCAGTCATTCGGCACGTTTCGCCTGGCAACTGGCTTCGTGAAATTCCTAACCATGCCCCACCACAACACAACACACCACGCCACACCACAGCACAGCACAGCACAGCACACCCCACCCTGCCGCATCCCAACCAGCTTAGCGTAAGATATATAGCTGTATCTGTATAGCGCCCCCGACTCAAATCGCCATTGTTCGCTCAATTCGCGGCAGACAGTCGCTTACTTGCAACTTACAACTTGCAACCTACAACTTACTCCACAATTCGAATTGCATGCGATATCTCAATTTGGCGGCTCTTTGCCGCAATAGGATAACACGGAACAAAATTGAGGCACTCCACATCGATCGCTGTATACCCTATCGAACGTATCAAAAAGGTGTTAAAATTGGGATAAGACAAGCTCTGGGAGATGGGGAAATCTATACATCTGATTACTTTTGACCATCCAAAAGATCTTTTTGTGGAAGTCCGTGTAAATCAGACAGCAATCGGATCACTTTTGACCAAGTCTTGGCTATTGATAGTTCAGACGCATCCCAACGAGCACTTTTTAGCACGGATCGGTTAGCATCGGGTTGCCAAATTTAAACTAAAGGTGATAAAATGCAAGGGTTCTACAAAATCTGATCCCTTCGAGAACTTTTTAAATACAATTACAAACGAAGCGCTCAGTTCATGAAATGGCAGTCGCAAATTGCGCAATGTAGTCAAAAGACCCGAATTGCAGTTGCATTTGCGACTTTGGCTAAAGTGCAATTTTTGGCTGTCTGTAATCAGTTGGATCTTAAAGACCATGGCAAACTGGTTGCCAATCAGCGGTGAATACGCCTTTTTTTTTTGTGCTGGCAACTCAAGTTGAACAAATTGCGACATAGTCAACTGGGCGCCTAAAGTCCTAGGTTGCCGGAGCTGTGACTTTTCATCCCAATCGATTCCAAACACAATCCAAAATTTGTACAGAAAATTGGCAATTGTTTTTTATGTTTTTCGTAAAATTCATGTGTTAAATTCATGTGAGCCGAAGGCATGGTTCCCTGTAAGCAGCCAACATGCCAGCAGCTGGCTTATCTGGACGAGCTGAAGGAGCGTCTGCAGGAGCTGCGCCAGCGCCAGGAGACCTTCATTGAGCAGACCGCCGAGATGCTGCGCTGCTTCAGCACCGATCACCAAACCGCGCCAGAGTTAACAACTCACACCATGCCCGAAACGGGCAATGACGAGGAATGTCCTGGCGGTATTAAGCAGCTGATACAACGCTTCGAGGATTTGCGGCAGACATCCAGACAGTTCAGCGAAGAGCCGCTGCCCGAGGAGCTGGCCGGCGTCGATGTGCGCAAGCTGCTCCAAGGCTACGAGAAGCTAATTGTGGAGGGCAATAAGCTGCAAAAGTCCTGGCTGCGGCTCAAGAAAACCACCGAGAATTGTGCGCGTCTGAGCAACAACAGAGATGAACGTTTGTTGAACAAGACCAGCTCAAAATCACCTTCTTCCGCAGAACCATCAAGCAGCCCGGCCCACAACACCCCAACAGTCCAATCCACGATCAGCAGTTCCGGTTTTGCCTCTCAGGCGTATGAGCAAAAGTCCTGCCTTGCTTCCAAGCGTAGGTATTGATTTATGCTTCACAGAATTCATTAATGAAAGAAGCAAACTACAAGTAATCTCCGTAATATGTCTAGGGAAGGCTAGAGGACAACGCTTTGGGGCACTGCTACAGCTGGCACTGCGCATCAGTCCCTTCAAGCATGCCGCCAAGGGGAAAAGCCATAACAAATGATCTGTCAAATTGTAAATAACCCGACAATAGCCCGAAAAAGACTCGAATACTGATTAAAATGGAGCCACAAAGCATAAATCACAAACATGTCAATATTTTGCCTAATTAATGTGGGTTTTTGAGTAGCATCAATTTCTCGGGTGTCAAGTGCAATGAGGGGGAACTCGGCACACCACGCCGAGTGGGTCTGCATAGGGACTGGCTGGTTGGACCACCATCAGACGCTAATGTAGCTGTCGCAACAGCAGCGAGGGAGGCAGGGAGGCAGGCAGGCAGGGAGGGAGGGAGGAATGGGGTCCGATGTGTGGCAGCAACTGCTGCGCTGACAGCGCATTTTAGTCGACCATGGAATACCTAAAATAAATCTTGGCATCTCGTGACAGCAAACACACACAGCGAGAGACAGAGGAGAGTACTGGGGGGAGTAGCGAAGAGACGCAACGAAGACAAAATACTTTGCCCCACACGCAAAGCGAGAAGTAAACATTTAAATTTAAATTAAGTGGCTTGTTTGGCGTCATCGAATGCAGCAACTAATGAGACCCGGCTGAAGTCAGAGGAGTGCAGTGCTGGAATGGAGCTGATGGAGGAGCGGATGGGGACAACATCATGCGAGATCACAGCAGGAAGCTTTCTCGTTAGCTTGCCACACACACACACACTCTCACACACATGTATAAATAGTATTCTGAGCAATTCTTTTTGGGGGTCCTAATTAGTCAAGTCTGTAGTTCTGAAATGACATATATATTTAGTGAAAGAGCCTAGCCAAGTGCTAGCCACTAGTCTATAATTATTTAACAGATGTATCTGAAATTTGTAGGATTAAAGATATCAACATAATGTCGCTGCAGTTAACAATGGGCAATTGAGGGTTCAATTAGAGTTTTATGAGAAGACCACTGCTCAGCTGGAGTTCCATGAGGAGCCCATTGAGCAACAAGCTGCAATCAAATTGTAGGATTCAAAGAGGAGGAAGAGGCACAAACCAAAACCATTGAACGAATTAATCAACAAATAACCAATATCCACAACGAAATTGGCAAATATTAGTGAAAATATGCAATTTATTGGTTGCAGCTCCTTTGATGAATTATGCGTTTGTGAGACAGCTAATCCTCGATCCAGCAGCGAATCAAGGGGAGCGAAGATTTTAGCTGGCATTTGGCAACATACCGTGAAGGCTTTGCTTCCTTTGGTGGCAACTTCTGCTTGGAATTAAATACTATCAATATATGTATTGTCTGCTTAGTTATGCTATATACGAGTAACGAGTGTTAACAGTGGGATTAACGAGTAACGAGTATTAACATTGGGATTACAGTGCTGTTGGGCGCCAACGCTGGTTAACAGCTGGTCAACAGAAGGTTAACAGCAGCATAAGCATAAATGTAAGCAGAAGAGTCGTAGAATAACAGCAGAAGGAGAGAGTCGAGAGTCGAGAGTCCAGAGAACCTACAGTTGTAAAGTTAACGCTGTGACGAGGAAAATAGTCATTGTTGTATAAAGTCGAACATTACATTAGTCGATCTAAATACACCCAATCCGTGTAAGGAATCAATTGTTCCAATACAAATTCATCAAATTCAATGGGATCGGTTCCAAATTGGTTAAATATGTAACATAGCTTATCATTCAGAATGCATATTATCTTTTTATTTCACTTAAATCAATAATACATACATAACAAGTACATACATACATACATGTTACATCACATTTGTGTATGTATACATACATCATTGGTTTCAAATGGCTTTAATATGAAGACGATGCGTAAACATTTTATGCCGTAAATCGAGAACTTGCCTTAATTGAAGAGGGCCGTTATAGCTAGGTATGGCTGTACTTATGTTTCACTGTAAAATACTTATAACTATTATATTAATACTAAACAGGACTTAATTAGTTCTACATATATATCGATATACTTCTGGCTGCCACTACTTCGTTATACCTACCTTTTGACCTATTTTCAAAGGGTATACATAATCCTAGTCATACATAACACTAGTCTAAGAATAGTAACATTGATTCTCTGACTCGCATAGTATCGAAGTATCCAATAACACTTGCCCAATCAAATCCACAGCGTGTCATTATTTAATTGAAATGCAAAAATAAAATGCAAATGTGGAAAAGCTGATCATGCAAATAGTTGGCAGAGATAACCACACCTTGCTGGCCTGGCCAGTCGCATAATCAAAAGCATGTTTGGCAGTGATTTGTGGCATCCACATCGGCATCGGCATCGGCATCGATGCAATGCGAGCCAAAAGCAGAGACAAGAGATTTGAGACATGAGATTTGAGATTTGATATTTGAGACTTGAGAGACTTGAGGCATGAGAGCTTATCGCGCTGACACGAGTGGCGAGATGGCGATGCTAATCAGCGTCAGCGACAAGTGTTGCAACAAGTTGCATGTATGGATGTAACAACATGTGTTGCAGTTCCTGCCACAACAAATCACAACTGATATACCAAACAGACACCCTATTGCACTCATATTCGCAAGCCACAAATTGGCATACCCCAACTGGTCTGCTCTGGCATTACAGGGTAGCTGCAGCAGCTGCCACTTGCTGTCAAATCGCCTTGTTTGAAAAATGTGCCTCAGACCTAATGGCATGCCCGAAAGCTGCAGCTGAGGTCGCCGCAGGTGCATACCCATTGAAGATGCCACAAGCAGCCGTGCAACATGCGAACATTATTTACATTGCATGCTGTTGACCCATTCGATCTCGCAAAGCGTTAACAGCTGTTTCGTGCAAATAACAAATCACAAAACACACCTCAACGAATGCCAAAAATTACTTACAAATAAATGGCTAATTTAATAGTACTTCAAAAAATACAATTTACAACTTAAATTAAGTAATAATTAAATTTAGATTTTAGTTGGGAATGAGGAATGAAGCAGAGAAAATGCGATTAAACTGGAGACTCAAAAAGCAAACTTAAAATTGTGAAAAGGAAAAGAAAAACTTAGGCAAATTCCCTATCTAAAGAAAATCAGCGCAAACTAGTTGAGACAGCTCGACTAGCAGATACCCTAATAATAACACAGCTCTCGAATACATAAAAGTATTTCCGATATTCACTTTCTCAATGTGAAATCGATGTTTCTTATGCGATCTTCATAAAGGTTGATCCATATATCAAATGGAAGCTCAACTCTTTGGAATTGTGAAATTTCGTTTCAATATTTTTGTAGTTACCAAAGAAATTAAATAAACCTGATCTGCGTAAGGTAAACGAGAACTTATTTCACATATTGTAAGCCTCTAGGTGCTAGAGTCTCTAGGATAGACTTTTACAGACGGACATAGCGAAATCGACTTGGCTGATGCTGAATGCGAATGTACAGTGAGCGACAGCTCAAAGTAAACAGTGTCAAAGGAAAATGTGTTTGGGATTCAGCTCAGTATTGGATTGCAGCCACACATAATTCCGTCCGTCCGAGCCAAAAATGTTGAATTTGGACTCATTTGCAAATATGACTGTGTTCCAGAACTCCAGATCCTTGTCTAAGTGGGTTTTGGCGACCGTCGTCCTAGTCCCTTTATATGATGCGCTTATAAAGGACTTTTTCCGTGGTACTCGGGCATTGAAGTCATGGTTGTGCAGGACCTGGCATTCCCCATTTGTATGTATACACTTCATGGTGTGGAGCATGCTTCCTATTATGCCTATTACATATTTTACCCGACTTTTTTTTAATTGTTTTGCTACAAGGAATTGGCAGATGGAGGAGAAGAGTACAATTTGTTGTCTCTCTCTGCCTTATATATCATATATATCGACACTATCTGACAAAATGAAGGGGAGCCCTAACCTAAACTACTACACTTATATCTATATTGCTTGATAACTCTATGAGAATTACTTCTTAAATGACTAAACTTCGTGGAAATGTCAAATTTTATGCAAATTATTTCAAATTCCAAATTGAAAATTGAAAACACGAATAATATTTTCGGGCAACTCGTTTGTAGACCAAATCATTTGTATTCAACTGAAGACAAGCCATTTCAAATTCGTAAATATTTGTTTATATATACATGTATGTATGTATGTATATATGTATGTGAATAATGGCATCTATATCGTACGAGACGCGTTTAATCATTTGAAATTCGTGCAACATGCGCTGGACCATTAATCATTTTCGCATGCAGCAGCGAGGAGCAACTTGCTTGATTCGAAAACAAAATGAATATTTTGGTCGCTCCTTACGCAACACTGGCCACAAGATTGATGTGACATTTGTGCGCTGGCTCTCGAGAAAATATGGCAGCCCTTCGCAGAGTGCTCGCCCCAAAATTGGCAATGAAAAATTCTAGTGCCAGACGAAATGACATTTCAATTTGAAAGTGTTGGGCACTCAAACCTTACTTCTCTCTCTCTCTCTCTCTCTCTCTAGCTGTCTCTCTCTCTCTCTCTCTCTCTGTGTAGCTGTCTCTCTCTCATTTGCACTCTCGAGTTGGCCGCGATGACAGTGAGTGCGAGAAATATATCTCCAGCAGCATATTTTTGGGTTTTGGGTTAACTTGCTTCGCATTTGCCCTCGCCTGGCTGCCTTGCCACACTCGCCGCACAGTTGCCACACAGTTGCCGCACAGTTGCCGAGGCAGACATTCTGGCACGCCATCTATCATTTTGTGCTCCACAGCTCTAAGGGTTGTTGATGGTCTCCATAAATTATTTTTGCACGCGCGCCCTTGGCTCCGCACAAACATTTTTGCGCAGTGTATAATAGCTCAAAAGATACGCGTCGCGAGTGCGGCATAAAAAAAAAGGGCAAAAGCAAGGGCAAAAAGCCAAAGCCAAAGGCAACAAAATAATCCAAAGCGCATTTCGTTAACATAACTCAGAAGTTCGGCAATGAATGCAACGCAACTATCGCAGTCAACCACTCATTATGTATTTGAATACATTGCAATCGAAAGTGTTGCTAAAAATACATCAATTATTCATATGTTATCATCAGTCATCTTCATCAAATCATCAAAACACAATTATACTACAAATTTCAATTGAATTTGCAGAAAAGGAGCATTTAAAGTTGAGCAGGCAGAAGAGTGCCTCTCCAGCCGACCAATGTATGTATATGAAGAGGATGGTCTCAGTGCTCGAGACCTCGAATTTGGAATGAATAATACTATAAGCATGGCAATTTTATTTCAGTTTATCGATAACTACAATCGATTCGCGAAATTCATTTCTTTATTGTAATGCACTAGTTGAAGTGGAAAACCGATTTCAACAGCAATTTTTCATATGCAAATCGCATTTCGTCAATTTCTCGATAAAAATCGTATTTGTAGCTTAGCGTATTCATTCGATACATTCGATAGCAAAGCGGAAACACTCGTTCCACGAGCTCAAAGTCAACTTTAACACACATGCCCCATCTGAGGCGAGCGAAGCCTGCTTTGATAACAAGCAAAATCCGTAAAATGTTGCAATTAAACGCAAAACCTCAGGAAACACCGGAACACAAGTTATCAAGTTATCAAGCTATCAAGTGTGCCCCAAAACTCCTGCCACAACTCCGCCCCTGCCGCAGACACACGAGTAAAATGGCCACAAAGTCATTTGGGCTGCTTAAAAGTTGATGCGAAAAGTTTTCTACCACACGGCAAAAGTGCTGGCGTTGCACAAAGCGTGAGGCGGGTGAGGGAAGGGGGGGGGGGGGTGGGGAGTGGTTGGCTGATGGCAGGGGGGTAGCATGGTGTGAGTAGTGATGATGTTGGTGCCAACACAGGAAGCCGTAACGGGTCCTGCTGCTTGAACAGACCACGCCACTGACATACACACAATTAAGCATAATCACCTACACACACACACACACACACACAGAGAGAGAGAGAGAGAGAGAGTCAGCTCGAACGTTGTCGTCGTCGTCGTCGTCGCCATACAATTTCCGCAAGTCGTAAAAGTCGGTAATTTATACCTTTTGCCCCATATGCTATGGCATGGTAATTTGTTAAGTAGAGTTAAAATAATTGCTCGTATTTATAATTTACACATTTTGGCCGGGAAATTTATCGTCGCGCTGAATGTGCGCTAGATATCACACACACACACACACACACACACATCTAACCCCCACTCCCCCCGCAACACTCATCATAACCCCTCCCTTTGCCCCACTGTGGCGCTCTCATTCTCGGCAACTGCTGCTGCTGTTGCAGAGCTTGTCTTGCATTTTTTTTTTTTTTTTGGCTTATTTTGCGTTGCGCTCCGCAACAAATTTATGGCCTGTAAAAGGAAAACGGCGGCCTCTGACTAAGTGCTTAGGTGTGGTTGAATGGGTGGGGGGGAGGGGGGTGGGTTGTGTGGCTATAAAACTGGGACTGCAAGACTGAAAGTTTCAGTCGCTATTAATTTCTCTGCACATCTCAGTGTCAGAGCAAAAACTTTCCCTTTCGCGCGCATTATGAATTGCATTGCAAACGATTTCCCAGTCATGAATCACAGGCGGCAAAAGTTTATTTATCTTCGCACAAGTTGTTGGCATTGAACCTGGTCGAGTCGAGTAGCTACTTGGCTAGTTGGCTAGTTGGCTACTCAGCTGGCTGGCTGGCTAATAATAATAATATGTTTTAAAATTTCCATTTAAGTAGAATAGATTTCGATTTAGATTTTATTTATTTATTTTTATTAGTTATATGTTTAGTCAAAACATTTATGTCTTCTTAATCTTGAGACCCGAAACCATTAACCAAAATTAACAAATTGAATACTCAGAGCCAAAGTCAGAGGTAAAAATCGATATTCCATGATTCAAGCAGGATTAGAAACGGTTGAAACGGAGATGAACCGATGAAAACTCGAAACCCAAACAACAAACAGAAATTAACCGATTGAAACTCAGAACCACAAATGGAAACAGAAAAGTTGACCGAAATTAACCGATTGAAATTGATCAGAACTGGGACAAGAACGGAAGTTCTACATTCCCCAAGTCGAAACTGTTTACCGCAATTAACCAATTGAAACTCACTTTCTCTAATTCCTAAAATGGTTAATCGATTAAAACTCATGTCCAAAATAGTTCATCGAAACCGAAATTCGATAAATTCCTGATTCCTTGAGAGGGTATCAATGCGGAACCGAAACCATTAACTGAATTTATCCGATTGAAGGTCTGATCTGACACACCTGTATCGAAAATCAGTTCGGCTTCATTTGTTTCATATTCTCACATTTTAAATCAATATTTTGCGGCTTATGAAGTTTCCCTCCCAAATGATATCTCTTTGTTTTAGCTGGTCATGTGAATGTATCAGTTGTAAGTACGGCAACAAAGTGGCAATAAGTTAGCGCCACTTCAGTTCATGTGACTCTGCTGATTTTCCACCAAATTACCGAGAAACAGTCTGCACGAATTTTCGTAAAACCATAAAACATTGTGAACAATAAATTTCATTTTAATGGCTTGAGAAGTGCCTGGGAATACCGCCACTTACTTTACGAACATTTTATAAAACATTTATTTGCTTGATTCCTAGCCTCAATTCCACTTTGCAACCCCCTGTGATACATATACATACATACATATATATGTATATAGATATTGTCTGTTTGTATGCAACGTTTGCGACCTGCCCCGGGCTATAATGAGGCCATAAAAAGGGTTAAATAAAATGTGCTACAATTGCTGTGAGGGCAACCAAGCACTTCACTGAACTCCGCACCACCCCCTCACCACCCCGGCACCAAGGGGTGCCATAGCCGAGACTGGAGCCACTTCTGGCAGCGAAAATTTGCAGGCTTTTATTTTGGCGATTTTCGCGCCGTTGCTTAAGAATTATCGACGTCTTTTGGGCGGCGTTGCGGCAACTGCGGCAACATGGTGAGAAGGTGCAAAGGGTGGCGAAGTGTGTGGCATAGAAATTACAGCTTGTAGCTACAAATTGCTTCCGTTGCAGGCACTTTGAGGTGCAACTTGAGGGGCAAGGCAAGGCAAGTGCAACTGACTAGCCGAAAATAGACACATCAATGAAATTTATTAGTTTGCATGTGCAACTGCAGCTGTGCCTCTGTGTGTGTGTGCGATTGTGTGTGAGTGTGTGAGTTGCGACTTCCAATTGCCGGACTCGTACAAGATTTAAGTTGCAAACTTGACGCCCCCAAAGCGGATGCAACTGACTGCTAATTTGGCGGGGCGAGCGTAAATTAATGATAGCCAACTGGAATGCAGTTAGAGAATGGCATTTGCCATGGCTAAAATCAGATATGAAAAACCCTATAGTTCTGGTAAGGCACTTATACATAATTTATACATAGATATGTATGTGCATTTCATAATTATATAACATGGATAGTCTTAACGATAGCTTCAGCATTAAGCACGGATTCCAAATGGGATTCGGATGCGGAATTGAGCCTAAATTTTACATTTTGTAATAGCGAAAGGGATCGATTTTGTCCCGAAAAGATGAAAATATTCCAAATTTGAACTCCCTGAGATCGGTTTTTTCAAGCAGAAGTATAAACGGTTGGAAATGGCGATCGAAAGATCGACTTTGACTGTTGATCCTGATCAAAACTATCCGTTTTTGATGGGTTCAGGGTATAAATGGAAAGAATCCATGCAGACCTGAGTTCTCCTGGATAACCAATTGGAAATTAGACATATCATTTCAAATTGTAGATAAATATGAGCAAAGATATAGACACAGTCACAGCTTTTCGATTAAGAGATATGTTTGCTGAGTTCTGGAATGAGTTATACTCGACGCCAAAACTATGGCGATTGTCTTAAAGAGAGTGAGTGATAATACTATATATACATATATTTGTGGTATCCACAATGTGCTGCTTCACGCTGATATATATTTGATGCTTTGATCTTGCCGCACTTTTATGGGTTTATGATGCGGCCCCTAACAACGACATAACGACCTATTCAGAATTATGGGGAATTATTGTGGACTCGTCTTTGACTGCATTTCATTTACATTCACATTTCCACATTTAACATTGCAGTTTGTTCGTTTTTTCGATTATTTATTTATTTCGCCTATTTTCAGTTTTTATCGCAGGCACACACACACACACACACACACACACACATCTCTCGTTTTTTATGATGGCTCAAATAGTGTGATAATTAGGTGAACAGACGTGCCTTCGTCGCTTGTCGGCGCAACTTCAAAGGAGTTGCAACTAAAACGCCCACCTTTTGATTATGCCACTCTCTTCCTCTTCCATCCACTCTCTGTCTCTCACACACGCACACACACTGAGTGTAGACCTGATGATGAATTTCCAGAAATATTTTCCCTGGCCATTTACAATGGTTAAACATGAGAAATTGTTGCATGTTTGTTGCCTAGTCATCGGCGGGGGAAGTAAACACAGATTATACACTCGTTTTTTTTCTGTGTACATCATTTGTTAAATATTTGTTTATTTCAGTATTTATTTAGTGTTTACTTACAAGCAAATAATAATAAAATTCGAAATTGCAACAACTGAACCGATGAAAAATAATCGCTTCAATATTTAAAATAAAGTTGTATCTAAAATAAGTATTAAATTAAAATAGTTATTATATTAAATAATAATAATAATACTCCAAAATATATACAACGAATTGAGAAACCCATAAAAACCCAATCTCAACAATAAATGTCAATAATTAATTAAGATAAGTAATACAGAAGAATGTTGAATGCTAGCAATAAAAAGAGGGAAAGCCAGCTAATAACAGATACCAATAATGGCAATTGCAACTGGTAATAAGTTGTTTAAGTTGTTGAAGAGTGAATGAAGGAGACGTCTCCGATCCCTCAAGTTGAATATACTATATTCAGTATCACTAACCTAGTCTATATAGTCATGTCTATGCGAATTCAATAACCCATCCTCGTCAGGCACTTCTGACTCGTATTTCACACATTTTTCATTGACTCAGTTTCGGTTGGGTGCCATAAATTAATATATAATATATCAAATTATATATTTTATAGTATTATGTATTTATAGTATCTATAAAGACATGTTGAATGTAATTAGTCAACGCCAGCAAACTGAAAGTCGGAGTCGAGTCACAACCTCATTAACGGGCCTTGCATTAATCAGCTGGACACCGACGGACTGGCACCTTCCCCCCCCCCCCCCCCATCCTCAACCCCTGCTTGATCATTTGGCAGGTTGACCACAACAAACATTGTTGCGGTCAGCAAGGTCCATGACTTTATTAATTGCAGCTCATTAGCGCCGGGGGCTCATCAATCAAATTGAGCGCAGCGTGGCTTTCCATTGTCCAAACACTGGCCAAATGCACACATACACACATACATATATGTATGTATATTCATGTGGAACCCAACGTGACCCACAGATGCAGATAAAACATAATTTACTGGCAGTCAAGTGCAGATAAGCCTTCTAGTAGCTGACAAACTGCAGACAGGCAGACGAGGCAGACGAGGCAGCCCAAGCAGCCGAGGCGACTCAAATCGTTGTCGGAGTTTGAATCGGAGTCGGATTTGGACAGGAGACAGTCGCCTCCGAAAACTTTTGTCGCCATTGGACATTATCGCAGTTTCTAATCGACGCAGCAACAAAATGATTGAAATTCAAGTCCCGCCAACAGCAGCAACACCAGCAGCACAAATAATAAATGACCTGCGGCCGCAGCAGGGAGCCCAACGGAGACCCAGACGACACTTGTAACCGAATACTCCCCCCCGCTGCCCGGTGCCCGTAGACCACAGCATAGACCAGAGCATAGACCATGGGCCGCAGGGAGCATGTGTAAACTTTCCAAAAGAGAGGACACACTAATTAGCGCCCATTGATCATTTCGGGCATGGCGCCTGGGTGTGACAACGACACCAATAACAACAACTACGACGCTGATGATGATGATGATGATGACGACGACGACGACCACAATAGAAACGTGGAGCCACAAATATCTGAGGCACGCCAAAGTCTATATACTCTATCGATATATGCATTTCATTTGGGATTTCAATTTAGATTGATGCGAAAACAAACAAATCATTTGCTGAAACAAAAACCGATCTTTCGACAGTTCAGATGGACATATCGATAAGCCTTCTTTAAATAGTGTTTGCCTAAATAAATAAAACCTAGCTAGAATTAAAAGGATATACCCAAGTTCGATAGATATAACTAAGTCTTATCTAAATAAAAGAAATAGCTATAGTCAAATGTCGAAGTCAAAGTCGAAGTCTTGCCAACAGTTGATCAACAAATTGCGTTTTTTATTGCTATCGCAAATCGATATTTATCGATTGAAAGTGGAATATCATAGACTTGAAAGCAGAATAACGCAATAAACTAATAAATCCAACAAATGGTGCAGCACAAACAAGTGCGGAAAGTGGAAATACCCGAGCTTAGGGTAAAAACATTCAATTGAGCAGTTTGGAATAGCGTGAAATGGGAAATGTGCATTTGAATAGCATAATAATATACAATAATACGCAATGGAATAATGCGAGTATAAATATATCTTATTGGGGTTGATTCGCCTCGGTTCACATATGGAATATTTCTAATAGAGTTGTCTGACACGGCACAGTGGGACACCATGAAAATGACGACGGGTGTTTGAAGTTTTGGTGTTTTGCTGTTTGATCCTGGAGGCGATAAGTGAGCAGAGTTTTAAGTTTTAATTGGTTCGTCAGATGTGTTTTGTTTTCTCTGACGTCTGTCACGATGCCAACGATACAAGCCCAATTAACATGTGGCAAGTGAACGCTTAATGACCGCAACTCATAAACATAATTCACAAGAGAAATTTCAATTGAGTGAAGCCTCGTTTCGGGGTTGGCCCCGTTCTGTTCTGTTCCGTTCTGTTCTGTTCTGCTTGGCTCAGAGTGCCATAAATTAATTAAACCCATTTAACATGCGTCATAAATTTATAAACAATACACCCAAAGCTAATTAGCCGACACGAAAATTGCTATGTACCTAACCGCCAGGGCCAAGAAGTCGTGCCACACTCATAGTCCAAGTGTCGGAGGCTACATCGGCATCGCATTGCATACTTTGGGGCGTCCCAGCAAGGACAATCGACGGAGGATAAGAACAAAGCACGTTGGACAATGGGATCAATTGGGTTAACTTGAAATGCATCGAATTGTTCGTTGTACTTAATCGAAGCAACAATTCAAAATAATCGTTATAAATATCAGGCAAACACTTGTAAATAAAAACTTTGCTAGGATATGCGTTATCGATTTGTAAATGTTATCGATATGCATGCCTTAAAAAAATCATAGATCCTGTCTGGTTGGAAATAAGCGAGTGCCAAAAGTCTGATTATTATTCTCGGTTGAGGGATTCAATGTCTTTCGAGTTGATTAAACATTTCTCTAAGCATCTTCTACTGGTGAGAGAGAGGCACAATCTGCTCTGAGATTCCGCTAGTGACTATACCTAATTTGGTCAGTTTACTCCTTAGACCACAATGTCCTTCTAAGTCTATCTTCTGCATGCATATAGCCAGCATATTTGGGGCATGTTGGGCTTCAAACTCCACAGCTGATTGAACGGTCGCTGCGGATCTCTCCCTGAAAACGAATCCCGCCGGGAAATATATTGGAAAAGAAAAACAACAAAAAACAATAAAAAATTAAATAAATATTTAAAAAAAAATAGTTTTCTTTATTTTTTTGTATTTTATTTTTTAGCAGTTTCCCATAAATGTTTCCATTTTCCGCCACTGTATATTATGGATTACACAATCATTCAGCAAAATTCTTCTTCTTCTTTCTTCCTCTTTTATTGTGCTTGCGCGTTTCTTTGTGGAAAACAAATTTTCGCAATTTTTATGGCCAAGTCGGGCAGCGACAGCGGACCCAGTTGGCCATTTTGGTTGTCTTGAGCTGCTTTGGGTTGTTTTGGCTGCTTTGGTTGGCCGCTCGGCTGACTTGCTTCATAAATAAAATGAATTCGTACTCAACTCGACAGCCATAAATAATAAAGTGCAAGCCCCTGCCTAGACTAGGACAGTTACCCACCCCCTCATCCACTCAGAGCACCCACAACCACTGCCACAAATACTGTAGTTACTTACTATGTGTATCTATTCGTTGCTGCCAACTGCTGCCAACTGCTTTTGGCCAAGTCAATATATCCAAGCCAAACGAAACCGAGCAACACTTTCTGCTTCGTGAATTTTAAGATTTACGCTGACACTTGACTAAACTGGGCAAGGGGTGTAGTGGGGTGTAGTGGGGTGTAGTGGGGTGGACTGGGGTGGGGTGGTGTTAGTGGCAAGGGAAAAGACGCTCAGCTGTTTAGCGTTTTGTGCCTGGTGAATTATGTTGTGTTAGCTGAAGAATTATTGTTGCTTGTTATACCCTGTTAACGCAGGTACCAAGAGTATATTGGTTTTGTGCAATGTCCGTCGTGCTGGCTCACCGTTCAAGAGCAAAAACCCCTTCCCAAAAAAAAAACGGTAAAAGACTATATCTAAATTTAAGCTTGGAAGGTAGATTCCTTCTTTTCTCCAAAAATATTCAGATCAAAATATTCTATCACTATCTCAATTTGTGAGGCAAACTTGGACGGTAGTTTACAAAAAGTCTCCTGCCAAGATAGGCATTACTTGGCTACACCCACCTCAGCTGTGCTTAAAGTTTCAAAAGTATTTGTTTATTTTTGAGTTCAAGGCTGAATGTTTTCATACGTCAATGAATCGTCAATGAATTAAATTAATTTAAATGTCTACATTTCGATTAACTTTTATTTAAGAACATGTTTTATCAGCCTTTAATAACGACTGTGTACACTTACTGGAAATGTTTATTGGGTGTTTGCCAAGGTTTGAGATGGTATAAAAGTGCATCAGACTCGTGACGCGTTCACTTCACATCAGTCTCGACTTACCAAGTGAAAGAGTAACATTTCAATCAAAATGAGATCCCAGACCGTAATTCTCACTTGTGCACTTCTGGCAATCCTCCTTGCCTGTCATACAGCTGCAGCACAACCAGGACAACCACCTAGCGTAACATGTAATAGATGGTATGCTACTTTCTGTTTGAAATAACATTGAGTAACTGGACTAACTAAACTAGTAATTATTTAGTGGCACACACTGCATAGTTATAAATACTAGATAAATCCAATAAAGTAATGAACATTTGAATAATTATTTTATTTATTTTATCGAAGTTGACTTTTACAAACTTCTCTTTTCTTACATAAAGTTAGAAGTGGCGAATTTGATTGTTCAGTGTTAATCAGCAAAATTAGTTTTTCAATTCTGAATTTTATACTTCTTTCTCTTGTGGTATGCCTTAACTTAAGACAATGTGTGAAAATTGGAGTGCTACGTCCACTAGGGAGCTACGAAATCGATAAGATCGATAATCACAAATCGATATGTCCATAATTTTAAAGCTACAGCGTTTCCGTCCGCCCCCAGGCCTCCCGCCCCTAGAAATTGTAAATTAGTTTATCTTCCACAAATGTTTTTAGCCACGCCCTCCAAAGCCGATATATCGGAAAGTGTAAGTCGATAAGTCCGCATATCTATATTTACTGAAATTACCCGGTTCTTTGCTACCTGTTATCAGCTGGTTTTACTTATGGTATCAACATATCAACATATTTCGCAACAGTCTCTCATTGTTGTTGTTGTTAAAAGTTTTGCTTATTTTTTTGCTAACGTTGCTTTCATGCTGAGTTGGCGACTAGGAATACCCTTACTCTTTCCCAGCTCAAGCAACAGCTGTTGTGAAATGCACTTTTTGGAGAATACAACAATACACACATACAAGCACACACACACAGACGCATACTCACTCTTTTTGTGGGCGCAGACAGTGCCATTAACATAACTCAACGCAATCGCCTCGTCAGCCCTTTAGCCCAAAAAGCAACTACAACCCCCCATCCCTATGCCCAACCCCTTCCACAACGAGTAGTGGGCGCTGTCAGGTCGTAAACATTGTTTTCTTTGGTTTTTAATTGGATTTTATTATGCCAAGCAAAAGTTAGCTGTCGGATATATTTATGATTATTATGTTGGCGGGCTTTCGGCTCTTTTCGCCAGGGCTGCCGCAAACAGCAAATCAAATTTGGGGACTGAGAATAACTTCAAATGTACGACTCTTTTAATACACGAAAGACAGCGAAAGAAAAGGAAGAGAGAGAGAGAGAGAGAGAGCGAGAGCGAGAGGGGGTTTTTGTTTTTGTTTTTAACTTAAATAAATAAAGCGTTTTGTTAGCTGACAGCTTGGTATGCAAATGCATATTCTGTAGCCCTGATCCTCACGAGTCACTTTCGTTTGGCACTGTGGGCGCATTTGGTTAATTGCTTGGATGAACAACTAATTTGATGGCAGTTCAAAAGAGCAGCGGCAAAACACACACACACACACGCACATAAAATTTATATGCATGCGTTGTCGATGCATGTGTAACGGCACTTAGGGAACTTACTCCACACCCCCACTCAACTCTCTATCACCAGCAGAGCTATCATCGAGTGACAGAGCGAAGGGCAGCCAAAAAGATAAAACGCATTGTAAGTAACAGTTAGACAGAGGATGAAAGAGAGAGAGAGGGAGAGAATGAAAGGTATATGCGAAGAGAGGGAGTAATGTCTACATATATTTAAATTAATGCCATGGTATATCTGTCTGTCTGTCTGTCTGTGTGTTTGTGTGTGTGTTTGATGTGGGCTGCCTTTTGTGCAGTCAACGATTTTCATGCTTGAGCGATTGCCGCAATATGCACAAGAGGAGGGGGCGGGGGCAAGGGACTGTGACTGAAGCAAGCGGCATAATTAGTTTGAAACGGAAGCTAATTTATGTTTTGGGAGTTATGTTTAAATTAATGTTACAAAAATTAAATGCTCATAAATAAAACAAAATTTATGGTCGCCGATGGCCAACCTATCCCCTCGCTCCAAAGCAGATCCTTACGAATGATGGGGCGCATTAGGGGCAGGGGAGGAGAACGGCAGAATGGGCGCTCAACGAAATGGGAAATGGGAAATTTCTTAATGTGTGTGTGAAGCAATTTGTTCTGATGGTCTCCGCATCGAACAAAAAAATGCCAACGACGTGTTTTTAGGTCCATTAATGCCTCTCTAGCCAAAAAAAAAAAAGCACTTAAATGCCATTCTGACATTCTCCGAGTGGAAGTGTGGAATACGTTCAGCGTATTCAGGTATTTATTGCTGGTGCTGCTGGAAGATTTGTGACCCAGGAAATATGCATCTCTACCACGTAGCCCATATTTATGTACTTATAAGCATTTATGCTTAACTACAAATTATAATGCTAACAACACGCGTGGCATTCAAGTATTTAAAGACCTTACATAACAGACTTGTCCTAAATGAAGTATTATTATTATTATTAGAGTTATTCGAATTTACTATTCGATACTAATAATAAATATATATTAATTAATTTGATTTAAAACAACAAATACTTAATCAAATAAATACTTAATAATATTCCCAGATTTTTTCAGTGCCCTTTTGGTTATCATTAATGTAAGCCAAAGTTGAATTTTCTTCTTATAATATTTAAATTTTGTTTTTTTTTATGAGCATTAAGACAATTTATAAAGAAAATACTTGAAAGAGATGAGTTTACTAATAATAATTGGTTAAAATGTACTTTTCGAAAATGTATCTTTATTTTTTTCGATATTTGGCGATTTGACATAATTTTTCGAAATACATAGTTATCTGCTCAGATTTATTGACAAAAAAAATACTTAAATCAAATGTAGAATAACTTTGTCGTTACGTAATGCTTAAGTTAATATTTATTTGTTTCATACCCACAAAAATCCGATTTTTATTAAGTTATCCTTTAATTGTTTTATCTTCTCCAATAAATGTGCGCAAAAATGGTCTTCATTATACATATTTGTTTACATAAATATATTTTTATTCTCGTGTATGTTCAACAATTTGGTGACAAATTATGTAATGTTTGCTAAATATACAATGTGACGTGACAAATAACATGTCATGTCGCAAAACCTGTTTTGTGTTACATGTCACAAATTTGAAATGCTCAAACCTGGCAATAAACCAATGGAATCATACATTTTACACACAAGGAGCTGCAAACAAATGAATACCAAAAAATGCGTATGTTTCCAATGGGAGTTGAGTCTGTTGAAAATTGGATATTTGAAGCGATTTTCGTGGCAATAATGGGCATGGCAAAACCTTTCAAATTTGCAATGCAATATGTCAGTTAGCTTCAACAAGGCTGCCAACTGTGTGCCCAGCACAGCCCACACAGAGTGAGAGAGAGAGACAGAGAGAGAGAGAGAGAGAGAGAGACGGAGGCAGAGAGAGCATAGAGCAAATGAATGAAAAATGAATTTAATTGCCCTCTGTTGAGTGTCAACATTTTTGAAATGGGTTCTCGTATAATAGACAAAGGACTTCGGACAGCCCAACAGAAAAAAAAACGAATAAGAAAAATGTGTCTGTGTTGGGGGTGCAAAACAACATTTTTGGCAACATTTTTATGACAGGCAACAGCCGGAAAACTTTGACCTCTGTCTGTGCAACATGAGCGCTGGAAATGGGGGAGGGCGGAGGGCAAGGGGAATGGACAGAAGTGATGGACACTGTTTGCCGCTTTGACCCACATCAGAGTCCAAATCATGCATACGCACGTCGAAAACTTTGTGCCCCCATTCCCAATCCCATTCCCAATTCCAATCCCATTCCCAATCCCATTCCCGTCTCTGGTTTGAATCGAACTAGTGTTGCTTATTGGTTGGTTGGTTTTTATTCGCATTCGTTTTGTCGGTGGGCATCAAAGCAAAGTTTGCTCAGCTTTTTGCTGTCTCTGTCAGTCGACAAATCTCTCTTTTCTCTCTCAGTTCTTGGCCGGCCATGGCTGGCAGCGACAGCAACCGCAAAGAGCAACATAATGAAAAGTGTTTGGTCATTTATTGTTTAAATGTCTGACAGCATGTTGACAGCCAAATGCCAAAGTAAGTTGTCAGACAGCAACAGCAACAGCAACAGCAACAGAAACGAGACCACGGCATGACCATGACGTTGCCGTCTGGCAACTGACAGCCGACAGAGCAGCTCTCAGCCGGAGTCGGAGGTTGCAGGTTGGAGTTGTACACTCATCAAAAATAAGCCTCAGTTTAAGTAAATACTTTTGGCGCCAGTGGCTTATCACCTTATTGTTCATAAAGTGAGTTTCTGAATTTAGTAATTCGAAAATTCGGATTTTCTAAATATTGTCTAATTTCCAGTGTGTGTTGTAGATTAGAAAATCTACTGTTAATTCGAAAATCGTGTATTTTAAGCAATTTGAGATACTCGACTTCTAAGACGAGAACAGATCTCTGATAGAAAAACCGAGACAGCATTTTTTATATTTATATTTATATTTCTAAATTGAAAATATTGTCATAATTTTGGTATTGTGGACTTAAATTTTAGAAATTTTTTATGACGATTTTAAAAGTATAGGTCGTTTTTTTTCTGAGTGTAGGTCGAAGTTGTGGGTTGGCATTGCCTGAGCCTGGCGTGCACTCTCCTCCGGACTCGCTTTTTGAGCACTTTCCACGTGGAAAGCCTGTGACGACATTTGCTTTGATGTTGTAATTTGATTGAGTCTCGCTTTTGGGTGCTGCAGACAGTACTCAATTTGGGATCAGGCAATTTACTTGCCCACCCAATTCAATTGCCACAAAGCTGTCTTTACATATCACAAATTATGGCAGAAATTTAACGAAATGTGTCATAGGGAAACCAGAGATGCTCACATCATTTTCCTGCTAGAAATGCAATGAATGAATCAATTAGACATGGCTTTAATGTGCTGATAAGCATATTTCCAAGAATTATCTGGTCAATAGAGCTCGATTAGGACACATCTGGAGCACAATCAAGTCGATCAATTCTTATTAATTTAAAGCAATACGTTGAAAAATGCCCTTAATTATATATTTGACCTATTCAGCTATGCAGCCCTGCATTTTTATTAGGGCTGCATAGTAATACTCAGCCTTGCAGTCTTATTAGGATAGTCAGGGCTGCATAGTCATAGTCAGCGCTGCGTATTTATTAGGGTTGAGTAGTCAGCTGAACGTTAAGCTGTTTGCTCAAGGTGGAAATCATTGGTTGCCTTTTATCTATATTGAAAAAATAGTGTGAATTCATGTCTAAGCAGGGTGTGTTCTAGTTGAGCACATGCATATTATATTCACTTAAATGCTTCAAACAGTGTTTCAATTTACTGCTGCGTGTCATCAAAAATCACCTAACGGAATAGTAATAGCAGCTTAGCTAGTAGCTCTGGTAGTAGTAAAATATGTGAGTGCAGTAACAGTAGCAAATGCTCTGCAGTTTAGCTGCTAATCTTTGCTCCCGTTTTTTCTGCAATTGCTACAACTGAAGAGAGCACAATGGAAGCTCTGCTACTGCTATCGCAGCTGCAAAAGACAGAACAGAGCTAAATAATTATAATAACGATGATATTAGTAATAACTATGTTAATAATAATAATCAAAATAATAACAAAAACAATCATACAGTTAATCAATTCTTTAAGCAGAGCAGAGCAGAGCAAAATAGCATTTATTTTAGTTTACTTCTGCTGGCTCAGCTATTGCTCTCTGTTAGAGTTCGTAGTAATAGTGCACAATAGTAAGTAAACTACAAGTGAGCGTAGCATTTGCAAAGACTGCTCCTAAATGCTACGCTCACATATACATCAATTGAAATACGCCCCTAAATTGAAGCACTTGTTCACTCGTAAAGTTCCAACTGCAAAAGTGACAAAAACTTTGGTCACTTTTTAATGTGTAACTGCAAGAGCAGTAAAGCCAGCGAAAGAGAGAGAGAGAGATACATAAGGAGTGGAGGTGGAGGGGAGAGGTGGAGACAGTGGCAAGCAATTGTCGAATGACAATTGTAAATTGTTTAAATACAATTTATGAGTGCCCAAATGTGTCGCCCATATATAATTTCATGCACTTTAACATCAAATTTATCACAATTTGTGTGCGCATATTTCGCCTTTAGCTTCTGCCCAAACGCCACCCCACCCGCCGCCTACGACCCAACCCAACACTTGAATAGTTTTTGTATGCTTGACAATTCTCTGTGTTTCTTTTTGATTTCGTATTCGTATGTGCATGTGTGTGTGCTAGCGAAATAACTGTAATTGAAATTTATTGCACAATTTATCGTTGAGACAGCGACGCAGGCACGAACCGAAAGATCGCTCGTTGCTCGACGGATTTCAATGTTCACATTCACATTCACATTCACATTCCCATTCCCATTCCCGTTCGCAGCATTCGTGCGCCATTCATTTGTTCATTCGTTCAATTCGTTCAATTCGCATGACTTTGCGGTTTCTGTTCTGTTTTTCTGTTTTCAGTTTTCTGTTTTCGGTTTGTTTTGTTCGCTGCATATTGAAATTGATGTCAATTTAAAAAGCAAAGTTGTCGTGTCAATCATAAAACTCAATTATCGCGCTTAATGCCTGCGACTGAGTTGGGGGTGTGGCCGGGTGCCTAACAGCTCAATTGAGTAGCCATTTGAAAACGTTTCTACGCGTGTCTCTCTTCTAAAAGCATGCCTCCCCCGCCTGCACCCGGCTGTCAACCGCGCTAAAACACCCTCAAGCAACAAGCGACATTTGATTGCCAGCAATCAGACGCGCTTGATGATCATCATCAAAACATGCCACTTGTGTTTTGTGCGCTAATCGCCTCTCAATCGACTTGCCCCCCCCCCCCCACACACACACACACACATACACACCAACACACATGGAGTCTGCTCTCAGCAAAGCTTCACGCTCGCCACTTAAGTGTTGCGGCACATTTGAGTGGCAGCAATGCTCATTGTTGTTGTCGATGCTCGGTGCTTGTTGCTCGGCTTTTCAAGTGATTTGTGACTTGCCCTCCGGCCAGAGGATGAATGGGAGCAGGGGGCAGAGAGCAGGGAGCAGGGAGCAGGGAGCAGAGAGCAGAAGTGGGTGCCAGCTGCATGTGTGGCAGTGTGGAGTGGCGGAGGCGCTCTTCAAGATCAATGCGGTGGTCAGCTGATAGCACCTAAAGTCACTTGCAAGTGGACTAGTTAGATTACCATCAATTCACTACTTTTAACTGACTACACTAGAAGACTAGAAGATACCCTGCACACAGCTCTTATACGATCTAAATAAAATCGAAATCGATTTGTTAATTTTTGAGAAACATAAACAGTTATCGATAAAAGTAAATAGACTTGATCTGTGTTGGGTATACGAAATCTTATATTCCAAATTTGAAGTCTCTCGCACTCATTGTCACCAAAAATTACTTGTTCATTTCGACGGACAGAAGGACATGACTAAATCGATTCGACTGATCAAAACTTTATTACACCCTTACTACCACTTCTAATGGTTTCAGGAAATCAAATACACATCTGAAAAGCACAAATACTTTACAAAGAAATATATATTTTCAAAATTCTCGTTTAATTATTCGGGAAAATCGTTTGTGATCTAAGGAATTCATATTTATCCATTTTATGCACAAATTAACTAGGAGTAAATTAATCAATTATCGATATATCAAAATACCTATAGATGACCAGGGAGGTGAGTCAATTCTGAGAACCACTCTGTTCGAATTCAAAAACCCTTGAAAACCCAAGGAAATTAGCCGTCGAGTTATTAAGCGATTGTTTTTCTTTTTATAACTATATTTTATGCTTAAGTGTTTTTTATTTGAAATTTGTACTTGAATATATTTTAAATGCCATCTGGATTCGTCTTCAGGGAGAGTTCACGGAGTCCGTTCAGTCAGTTGTGGCAACTGACTCACAAAACTTCAATCTAAAAAAAAAGATTCCGAAATCTCAAGAGGGACAAGCATAGTATGATTACTACTGAGATTACTACTGTGATTACTACTGTGATTGCTACTGTGATTGCTACTGTGATTACTATTGGAGATTTATTTTTCATATATGTAATCTATCTTAGTAAGATCTCTCTGTCTCTCTCTCTCAATACACATATTTACAATTGTCAACCTTTTCTATGTTCATTATCCCAATTGAAAGCTGTGCAGAGTAAATCAGATGATAATAACGGTAGCATTCAATGAACAAACAAGAGATGAATAAATCTGAATAGAGCTGAATGTATATGAATAGATTCATAAGCCGCACTTGCACTCGCCGCTGTAGCGCATTATGTGGAAACAAATCTCAATTAAAACTGTCACAGTCACTCAAAACAAACTGTCAACTTTATTATTAATTAAATGTCAGATTATAGTCGTTACACACACACACACATGAGAGGGGAGACAGGCGAGTAGGGGAAGGGGGCTCAGGGGGGAGTTAAGCAAGCAAATCCGTTGCCGTCAAAGAAGTCGCACACTCCTTTGAAGCGAACGCCAACTCACTCAAAAAACACACACACACACTGCTGCAGATACATTTACAGATGCAGATGCAGATACAGATACAGAAACCGAAACTGACAACCACTTCAAACAGCTTTTACGCACACACAACACACACACACACACACACACACACACACACACACAACAAACACACACTGCTCGTAGACGCGTCACAATCTGCAGCTCAGTGAGATGAAATAATACTTGCTGGATTAGAGCGTGCATTAAATGTAATCGCAATGAATTTCGAAAGATGATTAGTCAGTCAGGCAGTCAGTCAGCCAGTCAGTCAGCCAGTCAGCCAGTCAGTCAGTCAGTTAGTCAGTCAATCAGTTCGTCCGTCCGTCCATAAGTCCGTCAATCAACCAACCACGTAATTGCTTATGCTGCAGATTTTGATAAGACACAAAATAGCAATGACACTTAATTTGGCATTTAGTGTCGGCTCTTAAGCACATCAAACATTTGCTTATTACTTATTCGACTTATCGCACAACCAAATCCAAGACAACACACACGCACACACACACACACACGCACACGCACACACGCACACACACTCAAGTGTGTGCTCAAACCAACTAAAAATATGAAGCACCTGTTGAACACCGTTCAAGTGATTTGATTGATCGCCAAGTAGAAAAAGATTGTGCAATCATCGAACAGTGTTTTTCAGCAACTAATCACAAATAAATATAAAGATTGATTTCATATGAGTACAGAGAAATGAATGAATAATCAAAAACTTATGTGATTCAACGTTTGAATAGTTATTTTATACTCATTACTCATTATTTAAGTATGTCAATTTTGATTATATTTTCATGCGATTTCTGGTAAGTCTTCCTCCTATTTGCAAGTGGATAAATTCTTACTTTTTGTCATGGTAAAAACAAATCAGATCTGATTTGTAATATACTTTATTTTATAAAATTCGAATTCAGTTTTGAGGAATCTGTGTTTCATATACAATCTTGATGACATTTAATAAATAATATATAAACATATCAATTGAAAAACTATATCTGATTGGATGAAAATCTGAAGAAGAAAAAGAATTGCATAATTTTTGACTTTAGTATTAGTTTAGTCCGAATTCAAAACGAAAGTCAAAAAACATTTATTAAATATTGATCAAATATGATTTATGATTTATGTTTCTTCGGTTTGTAGAGTCGCTGAGAACTCTATGTACATTATGTGTGTGTTTGATATTATGATTATTCCAATCCATACACACTATTCACACAAATATATTATATATTCGATCGTAAATGAATGTCTCAGTCTGTTGTAAATATACAAGTTTGTGTAAATATTTGCATAATAAATCATAACTTACATTTATGTGTATATTTTGTTGGAACAGTTGCACAAGTGTTGATCAAGTAAGCAAATGCATTCTAGATAAAGCCACTTTTGATAGACCTTTGTGAGAATTGTGTCTAAAGATTGCTAGATAGGCTTCCAACTGCTGTGCTGTGCTGTGTGTGTATGTGCAATGTATCCAGTTATAATTGTGCTTTCAGCAACATAAATTCAAGTCAGGCCAACGATTTATGATCAGTCGAATGAGCGCCAGCCAGCGAACAACACCTTTAAAAAGCCGCACGCTTTGTGTGACATTCATTTAACTCGGCTCAGAGCCAAAGCCAATTCCCTACGAAGAAATAAGCTACAAATCAATTTGAGGTTGACAACTTAACAGTCTAATCGAAGCCAACAAAATGGTTGCCTTTAAGAAAGAGACGCTGTCTGTCTGCCCGTCTCTCTCACTGTCTCTCTCTCAGTCTGTCTCTCTGTCTGTCTCTCTGTCTGGCTGTCTGGCTGTCGGCAACGCCAACTCAATTGACCAGCAGCTGTCTACATCGAGTCCAAATACAGTCGCCCCCTGTGCAATTTCAACTTTGCAAGCTTCAGTTACTGAAAATTGTCATATTGCAAGCGCACGCAGGCGCAACGTAAATGTTCAAAATTATAGTTAAACTCATAAATTATCGGCATAGCCAGCCGCTGAAGCCCGTTGCCGTTTCTCGTTATACCCTGCACCCATTCTAAACGATTAAAGTGGCTATGATGGCTTTGTTCAAAAGTATGTAACCCGCTGAAGAAAGCATCTACGAACCCATTAAGTATATATATATTCTTGATCAGCATCAACAGCCGAGTCGATATAGAGACTTCAAATTTGGAAGAAGGAGTTTTGGCATCATGTTGATCAATTTGATCGATAACTGCTCTCAGCAAACATTCATGAAGAATTCTGTTCGGGCTTGTTATTTATTCGTTACAGATTACAGGGTATGTGCTCGTCGTGCTCACTTGAGTGCAGCTTTCTTACTTGCTCTTGTTGGTGTTGCTGTTCAGATGCGATCGCTGGGGCCCTGACAGCTTTAGCCCCAGCTCCAGCCACAGCTACAGCTACAGTCTCAGCTACAGCTACAGCTACAGCTTCAGTTCTCTGGTCTTTTAGACAATTTAAAGGCGGTTCGAACTCAATAAACCAAATTCCGCACATAATTAATCGATGGCCGAGTCGAGTCGAGTCGAGTCGAGTTGAGCCGAGTCGAGTCGTTGCCGTTGAGCCAGCTGCAAAGTCCTCGTGCGCTTTTTACAATATTTTTGTTTTGACTTTGAATGTGGGCTTGAGTGAGTTGGCTCAGTTGATTCACTTGGTTTAGTTGGGTTCAGCTCCGGCGAGGTGTGCGAGAGGCGAAACTTTTTAATAGTCGCACCATAATCGTAAATCTTTTGTGTCCGACGCAGTGCAACGACATGGCAGCTGCCGGGGCAACAGTTGTGGCACTTGGGGCAGCGGCACTTATAAAGCAATGCATTCAGTGTAGTATACTACCTCCACTCCCCTACTCCCCCTCTCCACCTCTCCCCCCACACGCCATACAAATCGAGCAAATGTTCACAACTTTATTTATCGCCCAAGCGCATTGCTGGCCAAAGCAAGAAGTTGGCCATAAAACGAATGCTCTGCCGCATAAGCGACTCGCGTTGAGCTCATCCTTAGAGCCATAACTCTATCTGGCTGGTGGAAATCGGCATTAAAAAGGCTTAGCTGTCATAACGAAGACATTCTCGTTTCAAATACCAATTGACAGCGTCACCGATTTGTATGCTAATCAAACTAATCTGCATGTGGCAAGCCTTCAATTTGTTTAACTACTCTTTTAGAAGGCAAGCAGCATTTCCATTTAGTTATAAACTTATGATGACAACAACCTTATTTGCTAATGGAAGCTATCAAAAAAACATGAGCAATAAAAGTGGAACATGATCTGAATATAACTCGTAAGTTCGGAATATCAGTCGATGTTTATGATATTGTACACTCCTCGCCACTTGAATAGGACACCTTTCAGAAGAAAGCATCTTCGATCGCATTAGGTATATATATTCCAGATCTGATAGGCGCTAGCAGCTACAAGTGCTTGTAGCTTCAAATTTGGAACATAAGTTCTCTTTAACCAAACCAGATCTGGCCTATTCCAGGTTATCGATAACTGCACCCGTCGAATATCGATATTAATCAGCTTCCGTTGCAAGTACAGACTATAGAACCTTGCAATTGATATATCTATATCTACTATACACTTTACTTTCTTTCATCTATGAATTTGGCTTGTTCCTTAAAATTTGTCAATCTTCAACTAATTTCACGCCCATCTCAAAGTGTTGCAAAGTGTGTGCCTTGTTCAGCAAATGAGTTGTCGTTTACTTTGTTAAGTGTCCACAGCAACTAAACCATAACAAGTTGCAACTATGCCATAACAACAGTTAGTTGTGGTCTTGAGTTGTTGTTGTTGTTGTTGTTTGCTGTGCGCGCATTATTCAAATGCCCGAGCAAAGTATCTGTAAGTCTGTAAGTATCTGTATCTGTAAGAGCAGCAAGTCTGCAATAGCAAAAGCAAAAGCAAGACATAAGTTGAAAGAGAGACAACGGCAACAACAACAAATACGACAACGACATTGTGGAGAACTGTCAGTTGAAGCTGACACACAAACTGACAGCTTGAAATTGAGGTTTTCTCCACGCTGACAGCGTAACACGTCAACTTAAGGAGGCATAAGGCCGAGTGCCTGTCTAGATACAAATAGACAGGCCAAGCCAAGCTAGCGAATCGAGTGGAGCATGGAGTGTGTTGTAACGTAGGAAAAAGATAGTGAGTCGCATGCAGCGATGGGAAGGAAGGAGAGGCACAGGCTGTGGCATGGAGCATGGAGCATGGAGCCGTGTAGCATCCAACGTCAGCAGCCGCAGACAGCAGGCAATTTGACAGCTTAAACACACGAGCATGTCAAAATGATATGATCGCTAAGTGAGCTCAAGATACAAAAACCCAATTCGAAGTACGACTTTAAGTGTGTTTGCGAGTGTGTGTGCGTGTGTGTGTGTGCCTTGTGTGTGTCTGCCAGTATTATGCAGTTTTACATACGCTTATTATACCATAATCAAAGGCAAATGCCAAGTGTTGCATCTTCTTCGAGTAGCAATCCAAAAAACAGCAAACACTTCACTCAAGATAAACCAACTCTCCCTCTCTCTCTCTCACTCACTCTACCTCTCTCTCTCTCTCTCTCTCTCTCTTTCTCTCTGTGTAGCTACAACATTTGCGCTGTCAGCGCTTCCAAGTACCGGATTCAGTCTTGGTCAGAGTCTGAGTCTGGGTCTGGGTCTCGAATTTATCTGGGGCCTTCTCAGTTGGTCGTTCAGCATGCGTGTTGCTTTTCATGTTTACATTAATAAAAGTCAAAGGTTCTTGAGACTGACATATTGTAATTTATGTATAGTGACAGCTTTATATCGCCACACAACGAATTTTAATCACTTGTTATTTTGCATAAGTGAGTTGCACCTCAATCGAACGTTGCTGCCACACCGATAAAAGACAACCGACTAGTTTATTTATGCTTCGCATTGGGGGAAGCGTGCAAAAGTGACTTTTAGAATTTATAGTTTAGCTATCTTTGTAATGAATTGACTGGATTTGCAATTATCGTGTAGCTATTGAATCTAAAGACAGCATTTTAGATAAACATATTTCATTTATCTTGCTAAGCTAATGTAAGCATTATTTAGATGACATCAAATAAGAACACATTTCATGCACATATTTCAAATGATATTATCACAAATGATCGATGTATGAATTTATAATTATAATTGTACAAAATGTGCTCCCATTTCTCAGATTGGTGTTAATATTATTGATTTCTGATCTTATCTACGCATTTAGTCATATATTTTATATTTGCATTACGAGTTTCTCATATTATAATGCAAAATTGTTCAGTTGATGTTTCTAGGAACTATAAATTATTGTCGATGCAATATATTGCGTACATAAATACATATATATGTATGTATGCATGTATGCATGTATGTGTGTAAATTATAAGGTCAGTCAGAATGATGTCTGATGACTGTTGTACGAGTATTGAATTGAAAATGCATTTCAAGCTGCCACTTAGAATGGGGGCCTCTTGTCAGTTTTATGTCAAAATAAATGAAGCTAAATGACAGTTTAATCAAGGCGTCAGCGATGTCAGAGCAATCGCCAGTCAACAGCAAAAACAACTAAAACAACAACAACGCAAACCTTGTATTATACAACAACCGAAACAACAACAACAACAACAGCAACAATTGTGAGTGAGTCGTGTAATATCTGGCGAACAATGCGAATTTGCTCATCGCACATATTTTTGCTGCTGGCCCGTCACTGTCAGCTAGAGCGAGAAGAGCGGGCAGAACGAGAAGAACGAGAGGAGAACTTGCAAAACTGTGAATTGTCAGTCGCTTAGTCGTTTCGACGCGTCTCTCTCTCGTCTCTGTCGCTGCGCTGCAATGCATTTGCATTTCAGAATGTTGTGGAAGTAAGGGAAGGCGGAAGGTAGGAAGGGGGGAAATGTTTTTGACACTTGACAGGCGGAATGCACTGACAGCTATAAAAAAGCACAATACCAACTCTGACAAGGGCAGCTGATGGCAGAGTTGTTGTAGCCTTGTAACTGCTAACTGGTAACTGCTGGCCGGTAACTGGTAACTGTTAGTTGGCTAGTCCGGTAACTGGCAACTGGTAACTGTTCGTTGGATACTTGCATTAATCAGACAATACATAGAGGCGTCAAAATCGACAGAAAAGTGCATCAGGTTTTTCGTCGAAAATATTGCAGGGATCGCGTGTCGAGCAGCGAACGCAGGTCATTTTTTCACTTGACTTCGCTGCGAAAACATCGCGGATTAGTTCTAAATCCAGCATGCGTGCGTGGGTGCGAACAGGTACGCACCATATCTAGTTCTCCCTCATGGGTTATGAATGTGTGCGAAAAAGTAATAGTAAGAAATTGCTAACGGATCGCGCAGACCCTTGAATGTGTGCGAAAATAGCAGCAACACTCTATCCACCACTCTTCGTGTGCGAGCTGGCACTCGATTTTCAGTTTTGAGTTTTTGGGGTGGTTCAACTGTTGATCAATTTTGTAACCACAGCCCGCAAAGTGTATGGTGCAAATCTAAAACAGGGTATCATTGTCTCGACACACACAATTATTTGTTTCTCGACGGGCGCACATATACGCACACATACAAAGATAGGTTTCAACGGTATAATGTCACAGTGCACAGATTGCTGTTCAAACAAACTATTTCGCATGTCGAGACAGAGATACCCCTTTTAAGATTTCCACTAGACAAAGTCGTTAGAAAACAGATCTACAATTGGCAATTTTAGCAAAATAAATATGAAAGCAGATTTTTAATTTTCAAAATATGCGTAATAAAAAGTTAAATAGTCGACAGAACTGATCGAAATCTAATGGGAAGTAAATCGAAGTTGGTAACTGGCAACTGGAAAATATTAGTTGTGAACTGTAACTGGAAATGTAGCTCTACTTGCTTTTGGTCATATGCGATTTGTTGTGCTGTTTGTTGTGGCTAACCCACGAAAATAGAAATAGAAACCAAATAAATCTCCGACAATCTGTGTTCGTCTTTCATTTTGGGTCTCCTGTGGCGCGTCATCGTCATCGTCATCGTCCCAGCCCAGAACTTGTTTACAAATGAATTTAATTGATCAATCAAAGCGAGTGAAGATCAAAAAATAAAAATAAAAAGGAAAAAAAAGAACACAACAAGATCAAAGCAAGGCGAGCAAACAGACAAATGCCATACAAGCAAACCGACAAGAGGCAACAACATGCAAGCAATCAGTGGCAACAAGCGCAGTGTGGTGGCAGCGGTGGCAGGGGGGTTGGCGCAGGGGTTGAGATGGGGGCTAGCATTAGACATGTTCTTCAGTCTTTCAGTCAGTCACTCAGTCAGTAATTTCCACTTCAGCTGGAAGATTCATTGCATTGCGTTGCAGTTGCTTTCATTGTTGTTGTTGTTGTTGTTGTCGTGTTGCCTTGTTTTGATTGGTATCACTCAATGAACTTTGATTGTTGTAAATGTAATTAATCAATAACATAAACATTTACACAACTTGCGCGCAACATGCTCTTGCCTCAGGTCAAGACCTGCTCCGAGCAACTCGAGTTCCCAGTTGGCTTCCCTCTGACGATGTTGCAGCAACTCAATCAGCTGCAATTGTTGTTGCCTCGTTGAATTGCCAAGTTGTTGTGACACTTTTCTGAAAGTTTGCAGCTCTCTTTGGCTCTAGTTTACTGGTATGCATTCAATGTGCACCAATTTCCAATGGCAAAGATTCTTCCTGTAGATCCGCAGGGCTACAAATTTAGTTATAAAATTCGTATGATTCTAATTGAGTTAAGATCTCTAGTGAAGAGAGTCTGCAAAGAAAGTCTCTGCTCATTTCAGCAAAGGAATATCAAAAAGATGCCAATTTTAGAATGAAGATTTTCTCACATTAATTGGCCACTCCAAATGCTGAGCTAAACATGGATAGATAATGAATTTCCAACAACAGATTTAGGGGATTACGTAAAGTACGTTTTGTGAGCACTCGTAATCCCATATGTATATTGCGCTAGTTATCAAATTGCATGTTGCATGCAACGAAAACATTTTACCAACTTCGCTGTGGTAAACATCCTGTTTTTGCAAAATGATTCGCACAAAATATAATTTAGATATTTGCTGTTTAGAGTTTTTGGCGCTGCGGCAGCATCCGCTTGTAAATCATATTCAAATATTTATGCTCTGCTCCTTGCCCCTTCAACCCGACTAAATGTCTGGCTATACTATATGCATGTATATACATATATATATATATATGTGTGCTTTCTATAACTGTGTGCATATGTGTTTTATTTAGTGCATTTAGATAAAGCGAGCATAGTGTCAACTGTGACTCTTTGGTTGCAGCTGCAGCTGCTGCAATTATCGTGCAACAAATCATGAAAACAGTTGCGATGCCACGCATATGTTGGGCACATGGAAAAGGGGTATATTGACGATGTATATATCTAAGGTGTATATTAGGTATATATACTCCTGATCTGCATCAATAGTCGAGTCGATTTGGACATGTCCGTTTGTCTGAACAAGCTGTTATCGATATAAATCGATATCGATATTATTAAATATTATTTTAAATTACATATATTTTAATATACTCAGACATAATATTGATCAACTGTAAATCTGTTTCGGCCAAGAAACTCAGCTCAAATTGAACAAAGACTTTTCTGCGCTTAATAGCTGTCCGCAGAGGGTATCTGCAAGTCGAGCTCGCTCGCTCTCGACTAGCGCAGTTTAGGTAGTTATTGGTGCTGTTGTTGGCCTGGCACTGTCTGGCATTAGTTGTGTTAATTTATGTGCCATTTATGAAATATTTACAAATTTTTAAGTTATTATTGTTGTTACGAGCATTGTTATGGTTACAGAGATTTTGCCCACTTGTTTTTATCGCCGCAGCGCACCGAAATTTATACACACATATTTATTACGGTTTTGTGGGATTGTACATTTTCGGCTGTTAGTTGTTGTTGTTGTTTTTATTGTTTTTATTGTTTTTTGTTATATTCTTTTCGCCTGCAGCATGTCAGCTGCCTTTATTTATGAGCTTTTTGTATTTTTCTGACCTCCGCCGGATGTTTAGTTGCCATTGTTTGTTGTTGTTGTTGCTGCTGCTGCTGTTGTTGTTGTTGTTGTTGTTCGTGCAGTTTATTAGTGTTTTAAAAATTTATTAATATTATAATTATGCAAGCCATTTGGCATTTAATTTATGTAATTGTACTGAACAATTTTTAATTCTCAGCTGAGTGTGTATTTATGGGCGAAAATCAATATTTTAAAATTAATGCGTTAATACAATGAGTAAATAAATTTAAAAAATTGTATTAATAAAAAATATAAAATTATATAAAATATAAATGTATTAAAAAGAAAAATGGGAAACCTCAGAAAAAAACACACTCGGACCAAAAATTGTAAAGTGAACGTTTAGTAAATTAGTAAAATGTTAAGATCTTTAAGAAGAGAGAGAAGGAGAGCTAAAGAGAGAGACACAGAGAGAGAGAATATACTAATAAAGTTATTTCTATTTCTAATGTGATTTATTGCAAGCAAGAATGGGGGCAGAGAGACCCATGATAGGCCCTGAACCGTATTGGGGCGTAGGAAGACACACAATACGGTTGCAAATCAGGGACGAAGAAAGACAGATGTCGGAACGATTCAAGCAAATAATACGCATGGGGAAGAACAGACTCAGAATACTCACCGGTCTATTGAGAGGACATTGTAGACTGAGAAGTCACCTAAACAAATTAGGTATTTATAGTAGCAATATATGCAGGTTTTGTGGATACGAGGAGGAATCCTCACTACACATCCCAGCAGAATGCGTCGCCTTGAAGCAGCATCCTAGGGAGGCATGTTATGAGGCACCAGGACATAGAAACCCTCAACCCAACAAAGTTCCTGGCATTCGTGCAGCAGCTGGGGTTGATGGAAGAGCTGTAGGCTCAGAAAGGGGGCACAATAGACTTCATAGGTCGCAGTGCTGGTTATCCCCAACTATAATAATAATAATAACTTTTTGGATCAGAGTTCTATTATCAGATGCTGAGCTAATAATTAATTTACAGCCACGAATATAGTACACAGATTCAAAAATAGCTTCTAATTTAGCTTGGGTTCACATTTAGCCAATTATTTGAGTGCTGTGGATTTCAATTTGCCGAATGCAGCGGACCGCATCTAAGTTATGTTGTGTGTGCACAACACAACACAACACAGCACAATGCAACACAACCAACACCAGAGAATAGAAAACAACACACGCCCCGACCATTAACCCATTTCATCTTGACTGCAAATAGCATCGACAAGAGCATTTAATTTTCAGTGATGCGTTTGCCACCCAAAGCAGTGCAACAGTGTTGCCACATGACATGCCAATTGTGCAGCAGTGCAACTGTGTTTCTGCTGTTTACCGCTCGAGGCTTGATGACTGCGTCGCAAATTGTCTGAGGCGTAACTCAAAGTGAGGCATGTGCCAAATTCAACGACTCATAAACGAAAGAAACAATAAAATCAACGCACGAATTGCCACATAAAGAAAGCTGGGTGGGCACTGTGTGGGGGGGATGAACTACATATATACATATACATATATATATACATACATATATATAGATGAACGATATATGCATGGATAAACACAGAGATAGAAACAAACAAAACGGTTCAAACAAGGATGAAGAAAAATAATAAGTTAGAGTGCTGCAGTCAAAATAGCTAGACTAGCGGATACCCTGTACTCAGCTGTTAAATAAATAATACCAAAGATTATAAACAAAGTAGCAAAAATATCTTGTACAAAAGGATATCGATTTGTATCGATACTTTCGAAACGACTGCAGTTATCGACAAATTTATATTTTGGCGCATTAAAAATATTCAACAACAAAATTTGTGTCGATCTCGATTAAGGAATATTTCTTCACGAATATATATATATATATATATATATATATATTATATATATTATATATCGATTAAACTACAATCAGCAAATCTAAAATCCATTTAACAGCTGATTTCAAGCTATTTCCCAGTCCTCGTTGTACTCAGAGTACATTTTGAATGGTAATTATGATATTTGTGATATATGCGGCCTTTTATGCATGGCCAAGAGACAGACTAATTGGATCATAAATTAGCTAGTACACACTCTGCCTCTCCCTCTCTAATGCTGCCCCTCTTTCTCTCTCTCTATATATATATATATATATATATATATATTTGCTGGGAATTTATACAAATTCACCCGCATGTCTCTGACAGATGCACATCAAAAGCGTTGAGGTGAGCAGTAAGGGGGGGCAATTCATGACGGGTAGACAGAGAGAGAGGGGGAGAGAGAGAGATAGTGTGATAGAAAGAGAGAGAGAGAGAGAGAGAGAGAGAGAGAGGGATAGACAGGCGGACAGACACTGACACAAAGTGCATTTGACAAATGACATTTCACAGACTGCCAGACACATTTTCTGGGCTACAACATTTTCGAACCGAGGCCGAGCAAAGTGTTTTTAAGTGAATTAGTTGTTGTTGTTGTTGTTGTTATTGTTGCTCTTCTTCTTCCACTTATTTTTATATGTAAGCATATTGCTGACAGAAGCGCCCGAACCACCAGCAATATAAGACTACGATTTCTCAGTTTTATTAAGTTTCTTTTTCTGTATTTTTTGTTCCTTTTTTTTTGGGCACCCAAAAGAAGATCTCAATTTCCACTTCAATTTGTCTGCTGTCAGTGGTAATTGAGTTCAATTTACAATAATATGCTCTGACGTCTGTGTGGCTGAGCGCCAGCTGAGACAGCTCAGCACGATGGGTGTGTGCCCGTGTCTGTCTGTGTGTCTGTGTGTGTGGCAAGTGTATAAATGTCTTGCGCTTGCAATTTGTGTCGCTGCACTGACAGAATAGATCCCCTTAAATGTAACTACACACACAGGGGTCAGCTTTGGCTGCCACAGGGTTCAAAGTTTCGATTGTGGGGGCGTGTCTGCGTTGTATGCATTTGTTGCCAGCTGCCACACACCCACACATACACACCCACAGATAAAGTGCTGAGTAAATCAAGCAACTGCATTTTGGACTCAATTGGTTTTTTGTTTATTCAGTTTAAGTATGCATTAGCTGAAAAGGATTTCAACTACTATTTAGTGAAACAGGTAAACAGAAGTGGTTATAGATATGGTCAAGATATCACAGTTATATTTGAGAAGTAGCTTTAGCTTCTTCTTCCATAACATTAGACTTGTGCCAACATCGTTGATAAGTCTTAACAAAGTAGTCAAAATAGTCCTAATTACCAAGAATATTTGGGCATCTCTGGATACCAAAAATGAGACCAGAAGAGAAGAAATTTCGTTGAATATGATAAATTGGCACAGTTAAAGAAACTTTGGAGACGAAGCAGGGGCAGAGCAGTGTCAGAGTTTTCAGTACACAATAGTTAGCATGGACTCAAAATACCACTTTGCTAAGTGCAAAGTTTCTTAAATTGGTGACTCTTAAAACAAGTGTTAAAATGTAAACATGTCTAAATAGACAAAGTCACAAATGTGGTGAACAGAGCCAAAAGTATTGCCCAATGGATCACGGCGCCAATATGCCGTGATAAGAAAAAACGATAAAAAAAAAGAAAAACTGAAATGGAAACCGTTATACATTACTTAGAGACGCCGACGCAGAGCAGCAAGTTGAGAATATTTGCTGAAAACTTTTCAAATAAAGTTCAACCGCAGTTGAAACTTTGAGAGAGAGAGCACGACAGCGAGAGCGAGAGAGCAAGAGAGCGAGAGCGAGAAGCGAGAGCTTGTATAATAAATCTTTTTAACGAAAACAATAAATCGTATTTCACGCATACTTTGCCAAAAGCTGGGACCAAAATAATAAAGACAGGGACAAACACACAGAGAGAGAGAGAGAGAGAGAGGGGGAGAGAGGGATAGAGAGTGAGAGGGTGGCGAAAAGAGGGCAAAGGAACCCCTTAAATGCCTTACGCTGAGCAGCCAAGGCGAAGACAATTTATGCATAGGTCGAGTTTCAGTTTCAGATAGAAAATAACAACAACAACAACAACAACAGCAACAATAGCAACAGTAAATTAAGGCAAGCCGAACTTTAGATGCCCTGGCCGAAAGCAGGCAAACTGCCGACATCTAAGTTTAACTATAAATTTAAATATAGTAAATAATTATGCAGCACTCAGCCGATGCTGATAGTGTTCTGTCCAAATACTAGGGGTATTCAAAAACTCATGTTGGGCACATTAAGTTGGAATATCTTGTAAAACAAAAATGTTTTTTATTTAGTAACTCAATATTATAATATAATTGCTCGATGTCAATGATTTTCATCTTTCGAACGATAATTCCCATTGAAGCTGAACCCATGTTAAGTACATTACGTGTGGACTCATTTGACGATCGATCGTTCATATGACAGCCATATATAAAATAGTGATCTGATCTGGGCGGCTCCAAGAAAACTAGATACTAGATTGCATGGAAATAGTCGGAAATAGCTATATCTAATCGGCTGTTAATGCCTATGAGCAACATGTATATCTTATGGTTTTCAATGTCAGACAAAACGGCACAAAATAGTTGCGATACCATCTCTGGCAGGGTATAACAACGCCAGGCCAGACAAGTAATTTCTCAGCGTGGAGCAGTCAAAGAGTCGACGAGGTTTCCCTTGAAAAACACTTAGTGCAATTTTTTAAGCTCACATGTGTGTGTGTGCTTGAGTGTGTGTGAGTGTGATTACACCTACTTGAAGTCATATATCTTTCACTTTGCGCTTTCAACAGTTTGTGACGTCTCCGTCGTCGTCGTCGTCGTCGGTTCACATTTATCCAGCTCCTTCAACCTGAGGGGGCGAAGGCGTTCAAACACTTTGATATACCGCCTGAACTCGACGCGACTCTCTTTGTGTAGATGTCTACCAACACCATGTTGCCCCCACCCCCCTCCTTCCCTGCCCTGCCCTGCCCTGCTTGTCTGCCAAAAGCACAGAAGTGGGCATGTCAGCGAAAATCACCGTAAATTTTCCGCATTGTTTAAAATTTATTACACTTTCTGATTTCCATGGCATTGGCGAGGATAAAACGCCACTTTGTGGGGCAGGGGGTAGGGGCGGAGGGGGGTAGGGGAGGTAGGGGAAGTAGCGTGTTGAGTAACATAGCATGCCTTTTGTTTGCCATCGGTTTTTTTTTTATTTTTAGCTATCTCTGACACGTTGCTGTCTAATAAGTGTAGCCCGTAATTTTCTTATCATTTAGCGGTCATGTTGCAAGTTGTGCCAACAAGCAGATATTTCAACTTGGCAACAATTTGATGGGGCGCAATAAATATTGGGGCACAAAGTCAACTCAAGCGGAGCTCAAATACTTTAGCTGTCGAGGAATGGAGGGTTGCCAGCTGCCAGTCGAAAAGACATACTCATGAAACTAAAAGACAACTAAAAGAAATAAATTCTAAATATTTACAAGAAATTGTCTTAAAATCAGATAATCCGCTTTTTCTATACCTATGGGAAATAGGCTTCTTAATAATTGAAATATTTCTAAGAAGTTCAACTTACCCTTAATTCCTTTTCTTTCAGAAGTTCTGAAAACATTAATGAAATTTGCTCAATCTTTTTTCTAGAGTCTGATGAAGTTGTGCAAATGTATATATATATATATATATATATGTAAAGAATTATGTGTACGATATCTCCAAGTTGAGGTCTCTCGACTTTTTTACTTGCTTTTATTTTGATTCTTCAGATAAAGTTGCCAAATTGAAGATTGCAAATCATAATTTTAGCTCAATACTTTTCACTTAAGAGTTTCCATTCTATAATGTAAGATTCTCTCAAATTCTTGCTAAATTTAGTTTTTAAAACACTTCATTTCGATGTGTAGCCTCAAAAAACCCCTTGAAATAACAAGCAGGTATTTTTCTGAAATTATACAATCCAAAAATTTGTGAAAGTTAAGAAAATAAAAGGAAGGTTTCAATAACGTGCAATCTCTTTGGGTATTGCATATTTGGCATTACACAATGGAATCCATTCGCAATTCACCTTCCGCACACGCACACGCACACACACACACATAACAGCAACAACAACAACAACAAATCGAAGCAATTTACGAAAATGTAGAAAATGTCATTGGGCTGTCAGAATGCATCGTTGTTGTTGACATGTGCCGCACTCTCCCGCGTTGCAATATGGCAAACATTTTTATAAAAATCTACAGAAACAACAACAACACGACACATAACAAATTGCACAGCAATACAGCAACAACAACAGCAACAACCACAGTAACAAAATGCTCTCTGTCCCTGTCGCTCTGTCCCTGTCGCTCTGTCTTCGCCTCCGCTTCCGCCTCATCGCGGTGGCTGTCACTGTTTCTGTCTCTGTCTCTGACAGTGAAAGCATTGTTGGCTGACAGCGCTAGAGTGCCGAGTGCCAAGTGGAGAGTGGAGAGAGTGCAGTGAACAGTGTGCTGTGTGGAGAATGGAATAGAGCGCCAACAAAGCTGACAGCGACAGAAGCAACGTTAACTTAACGTAACGTAACGCAACGCAACGCGATGAGCAGGCAACGTAAGAGAAACACGACGCGACGCATGGGTGTTGTTTTTAGTTTTAGTTTCAGTTCCAGTTCCTGTTTCTGTTTCTGTTTCTGTTGACCGAAAATTAATGGCTAGTGGCAGTGGCAGCTGCGCACAAATACATAAACACATGTGTTGTAACAATAAGTAAGAGTGCTCGAGCTAAGCCAAAAAGGGAGAGAGAAAGAGAGCTGCTCGACGTACGGATACCCTGTATACAGAAGTTAACCTTGATATTCCTATCGAATATATACTTAAAATTATATAAATATCATATGATAATTTTGAGAAATTGCAGAAAAAGATAAACTGAAATTTGTCTGCTGTAATTTTCTTACTTATGGCTAACAAATATTTTATATATAAAAATCTAAGGAAATATTAAAATCTTCACATTTGCACAACTCCATGGCCCATTTAGAATATGTACAGGGTATATACGTGAACAATTTTGAGTACACAGACAGTGTTGACAAGAATGCATTTTGTATTTCGGTTTCAGTTGTCGGTGTCAACTCTGTTTACTCTGTCAGCTGACTCAATTGCAACAATCGGATCGGTATGTGTGTGGATGTGTGGGTGTGTGGGTGTCATCTGTCTGTGCAACGTATTTGTCACAATAACTTAGCAAACCTCATTTAGAGCACACTGGAAAATAAATAACTGGAAAATTAATTGCGTCGTTTATCTAAGTCGGCGACGCATCTCGCAATCGATGATTGCCCTTAAGAATAATTATCGCTACCCAGCAGCGAACAAGTGAATGACTTGCCATTACGGAATGCATTCTGTGTGCATATAATAGTATTCATTATCTAGCAATATGCATCCTTGCAGAGTTGGATGCGGAAGTTTTTTTTTTTGCATATTTCTCCTTTAATTATTGCTGTTGCAGCTTTGCTTATTCGCATATTTTGCGACAAAAAAGGTGTTGCAGGCACTGTAAATCAGATAGACGATAAATGTTATAATGTAGTTTAAGTCTTATTAGTTAAAACTGTTTGTCAAAATGCCCAATTGCTTACCTATATAAATGATATTTAATGAAATCAAAGTTGTGCGCACTCTTTGCAATTGGAGAGAGCTCAACTATGCAGAAATAAACAAAGTGTCACAAAGAGCCCGTAATTACGGTAACCTGAGCTAATTTTCGAGACTAACAATCAATTGTCGAGGGCAATCCCAGGTCAGAGCAGAGCAGAGCAAAGCAAAGCCGAGCAGAGCATCCTGTGTTGCCACAGACCCAAACCAGACCCAAACCAGACATCAGGCAAATCATTCAAAACGGGCTGTCAACCCTTTGCTGGCTGCTCGCTGACAACCCTGAAAAATATCAAATTTCATGCAATTTAATTTGTGTAGAGGCTGAGAAAACTCAGCGCAAAAATAAATAATAATAAAGAGTGGAGGGAAGAGGCGAGCGGAGAACGGCGAGGGGTGAGGGGGCCATTCATGAGGATGGCTTTGAGTGACAGCAGCGCGGCAACACCTAATTCAATTTAACAATTCATTTATCATAATCAGGCATCAAGGCGTTGTCACTCACAATTACCATCAAGCCGAGACACAGAGAAAAATACAAAAATAAATAAAAAAATGCCTCAGAAAAAGGCTGCGAGAATCCGTAGAAACTTTTGTGCCGCTACTCGTCTTACGCACTGCCCTTCCGCCTTCCTGCCCGCTAACCCAGCCATTGTCTCGTGCACTTCCTGCCCGACTGCCAAGGATTGTCTATCTGTCAGTTGGCTGCCACAGAGCACAACACGCAGTGGCAGCAACGACGTCGCACAGCAGGCAATGACAACTCCGAAGCTGCAGCTCAAACTGCGACTGAAGCCTTGGGGAACAACTCAACAGTTCTCAGAGCTTCTCTCTATTTTGAAATGTGCCAAACATGCTGAAAAGTAAGCACTTACTAATATGACAACTTATTTTTTTGATCTGGGGGTTTTCGCAATCCTTTCTGTAAATGTTTCAGGTACATATTAGATATTTAATATCTTATTTTTACTTTTTATATTTTAACTCAACCGATTTTCAATTTGACTTTTTTATTTTATTTTTTATTTATTTTTACAATTTTGAGCTTTTAGGGCCTTCAGCTAGATAGAATAGATAATGTAAATAGTATATCCCAAAATTAGGGTGAACTTCTCAAATACATATATATAAAATAGGGTGTAAGTGAGATATAGTAATAATATCTATTCGATATCCAATGAATGATTCTAATTTACAAATTTCATTCATTAATTTCATTTTTGATTTCAAAATACGATGAAAGAAAACGAAAAGTTTATGGTGAAAATCCAATTTGTAATTTGACTATTAACCAAATGGCCCTGGCTCAATGGAATTATTTAATAAATTATATTAGAGCATTTATAAATCAGAGAAAAAGAAACTTTTGGTAATGCATCCATTTATCTTTTCTGACATAATAATTAAAATTAAATATGTTTTTCGCTGGCTGCAGGTCCCCGACCTTAGTCGAAATATATCGGAGTATAAAATGCACAAAAGAAACAGACTTGACTTGAATTAAAAAAATTATAAAAAGTGCACACGAAACAATAGACAATTATAAAATAATAATTATAATGGCATGGTAATAAAATGCATAAAATAATATTATTGATAGCTGAAGTAAGACTGGAAATCGTCAAAAATCTTACTTATGAACAATTGTGGTATTGAGGCTTAAGTTACTTCATTGTGTACTGAACTGAAGCAGTTAATATGAATAATTGTGGTATTAAATCGTTGGTATTGTGGCTTAAGTAACTTTATTGTGTAATTAACTGAAGCAGTTACAGTTGAACATGTTGAGTAAGTGCATTTTTCACGAACTTATGTTTCTAATAAAACACTCTAAAAATACATGTTTTTTGTGGGTAGTTCTGAATGCGTAAGCCATCTCAATTAACCTCAATTTCCTGTACATGTGTATGTAGGCTTTGCTAAGTAGGTGTTTATATGTAAGCATTGCGTAGACTTGTTGACAGTTGCTGACCAGCGCTGGCTGTCATTAGGGGTGCTCCGTCATCATTTTGGCGTTGCGTCAGTCATCCGTCAGTGTCGTCAGGGCGTGATATATCGCACGGCTTACGGCTTGCAAAGAAAAAGAATGCCTTGGACAAAAAAAAAAACAACAAACAAACCAAATACAGAAACAACAACAACAATACAGAAACAACAACAAAAAGTAAGGTACTTCCAGAGCACACACACACATGAGCCAAAAACGAACTTGTTGAAAATCACACTTCGAGCTCCCACACACACAGCAGGAAGAGAAATGTGTCACAGCAACAGCTACCAGCAACAACAGCAGCAACAGCAACAACAGCAACAACAGCAGCAACAGCAACAACAACAACAACAACAATGACAATGACAACGGGCTACATTGTTGTCACATGTCACAGGAGTTGAAAGATTGTGAGCGTGTTTGTGAGAGGGAGGGGTGCAGCGGCTGAAATACGAGTCCTGTGGCATGCAGCATATAAAGTATAAAAAAAGAACAAAATAATGGAAATGGGCGAAAAATGATGAATGACAAAATTATACAGCAAATGCGACCCAGTCTGACATGTGACCACTAATGAGGATCAACTTCGCTCTTCACAGGAGCTGCCTTCAAATTCTGGTTGTTGTTGCTGTTGTTGTTGTTGTTTTTCTTCTTTTTGTTGTAGCCACTTGAAAGCCAAATTATGGCATTGAATTTCCATTGTCTGTCCGCTTCACCCAATTGTATTAAATTTCCATTTGCCTCAAAATCTATACAGCAATTTTGGAAATCTCCTGAAAACTGATACCAGACACACAAAGTTGACAGGCGGCTTCCCTTGCCCCAGCGGCAGTTGTGATTTCGGTTGCAAGTCCTTATCTAAACGCTGTTTGCCATAAAAGTGCATGAAAATGATGGCTCAGGAAGTTGGCCATAATCACCTACACACACGCACACACATGCGATGAGACAGCTTAATGGCCATCGAATAAAAACGGCTAAGTCAGCCGGAAATGAGCAGTGTAAAAAACCTGTGCATGAAGAAAAGTCAGCGTTTTTAAAGCTAAACGCAGAACGTTGAATAAATTTATGTTTATCGCTAAGCACTTAGTGGTCTTTTTCAATGTTTATCGATTAAATTATAGGAAATATATCGATACCAGTGAAGGGGTATATAGTCAACATTTTATTGTTGCAATAGAAACAATCGGTCGAAAGATACATTCCTATGAAAAATGAACTTTTTTTGTTTCACAAGATGTATAAGATCATAACAAAAAGTCACCAGTTATGAGGGTCTTTATGCTTATGGGCAAGTACTACTATATCCAATAGCTTTCATAGGAACAATCTGTTCGATTTTTATTTTGATTTCTATTTCGATTTCAGCAGGCTGACTACGAACTTCCCTTCTTTCTCGTTTTCTATTATTCTTTGCTAATCTATTCTATTCTATTAGATAGAATATCTTTATTTTAGTGCTATCGATATTCACTGATCGGCTGCAGTTATCGATAAAAATGAAATAAGCCTGAGCAGCCTATGAGATATGCGAACATATATATTCCAAATGTAAAGTGCCTAACTATTGAAGAGTATTTTATCGACTTGTTCAGACAGTAAAACGGAAGTGGCAAACTTGAGACTACTCTGGATGTGGCTCCCTTCAGCCGTGTTCCACACTTTTCCACATTTTTAATGGGTTCGGGGTATAAAAGTATATGCCAAGTGTTATCAAGACAACTTCCTTGCCGCGGATACGAGTAGAACGACGGACAGGCAACGCAATCAAATATGTATATACATATATATATATATATATATATATATATATAAAGTCGAAAATATCTCTTAAATTACGTGACACATTTCAGGCTAAGCATTAAAACCGAATAAGTTCAAATAAATGGCGGCTGCAATTAGCAAAAACTGAAAGCGGAAGCAGCTTATTTTGAAAAATAATAAATAGTTGGTTGGCAGTTGCAGTTGCAGTTGCAATTCTGCAAACGACAAATTCATTGCCACAAAAAAAAAAAACGAGACGCGCCCCAAAACGACGCAACATGGTAATAAACTTGAGCTGTTAAATGAGTCCCACTGTGCGAGGCACGGCGCCGACATCAAATGTCGCGATCGACGATCCAAAAACTGTTGTGCGAGTGTGTGTGCGAGTGTGCGAGAATGTGTGTGAGTGCGCCTAAGTAGTAGTTGTCATTTGAGTGACTTTAATGGTCTGTTGAGACATAATCGCTGCCATTTTAAATGGAATTTTATTGCCACTTCACGAAATTTTTATTGCTTCAGCCACTCGTTGGAGTTGAAGGCGCAAAGAAAAAAACTTGGCGACTTGGTGACTTGGTGACTTGGTCGAAGACCAACCCAAATACGTTGACTGCACGCGGTGACGATGACGTCGACCAGAGACAGACCGCAGACTGGGGAGTGTGGAGCGCGGCAACCAAATTGTTGCATTTAAAAGCAAATTGATGGCCGCAAAACTAAAGGAGGCCACAGCATCAACATCAACATCAGCATCAGCTTCGAGTGGGGCAAGCGAATTCACGTTCTGCCCGTCCACGCATAAAGCAAAAGCCTAATAAGCCACATGAGAGCAGTGGAGGGGGCAGTCGGGGGTTCCAGCAGCAGCAGCAGCAGCAGCAGCGGCAGCGGCAGCAACGAGCAACAAGCCTAAACAACGATGTGTTGGTATAATTTTGTAGACTAGTTTATTGGACACATTAAATATGGCCCGATAATTAAGTCATAAATTAGATTGCAGCCGGGGCAACGACGACGACGACGACGACGACGTCGCAACATCGACGAGTGTCACCATATCAGGTTACGTGGCATCCGCAGCAGGCGGCCTGCCAGCCACCGGAGTGTTGTGCCGCGCAGAGAGGGGGGCCAAGACAGTGGGGGAAAATGCGTCTCATTTAAAATTGATGCCTAATCGAATTTCTTTATCGCGTGTGTATGTCTTCTGTTAGCCCGACACGGCGACGACTAAAAGTGACTGCAGACGACTGGAGAACTGCTCAGCTGGAGAACTGTTGCCGACTCGAGATCTGGCCACAAAATTTATGCATTTGCATCTTGCGACACTAAATGTTTTAAGGTCCACGGCCAGCGATCGTGTCAGGAAGCTAATGTTTAATGAATTCAATTTCTTTATGCGCTACTTGTGACTGCCCCGCCCCACTCCCCACTCCCCACTTCCTTCTCCCGTCTGCGGGGCAGCCAAAGCTGTCGGCTTCTGAGAAGTGTTTACATATTTGCCCCGGGCTTTGGGGCATTTACTTTACGAGCGAGATCTGTGCATTTTTCAAACTGAAACCAAAGTAATTGCATGTCTTTAAGCTTTAAGTTTAGTGCGTGGTTTAAGGAACCAAAGGAACCTTCGAATTGTACTCCAAAAATATAAAAATATAAGTACATAAAATCAGAAAGTGGACATAAGATTAATAACTTCAAACTCCACTGTGAACATATATATAAAAAAAAAATAAACTTGATTTGTATTGAATATTATTAAATGGATTTAACCACAGAATATGATTATTATGCAAATATTTTGAAATGAGCTTAACCACAGACGAAGGACGCATCCAGCTGCTCGTAAAGCTGAGGTCAAACCACCCACCGCAAAATTGAAGATATAAAATTGAAATAAGTACCTTTGCCACAGACCACAAGCAAAGTTCGAACAATGCCAAGAAAATAAACAAATATGCCACTAAAATTTACTTATTATATATATATAGTATAATTAAGTCATTTAAATTCACAAACTAAACCGGAATAGACTAAGATCAATATTTATTTTGAGCTAAGATTCAGACATACCAAATTTATTTGAGAATCAGCAACCGAAACGGATATTGTTTTTCCCTAAAACAGTTTAGTTTATTTATTTATTGCTTATCTAAATTTAGAAATCATATTTCTGAAATTAGGAAATCCAATGTCTATAAAAAGTACTTGAAAACTATCTTTATGAAATTCAGAAACAAATAACTCCGATATCATTTTGATGTGTGGATATTTTTTATCTGATCATGATCTGATGTTTCGAAAGATCAAATGAAATGCATCTGGTTAGTTTGAATATTAGTATAGTAAAGTTTTCAATAGTATCTGTTATTATTTTTCTGAGTGTAGCCAAGACTTGGCCGATGACATACGTAATTTACGAACAGTGCTTCCACAATCTGCGTCTTCAGCCTCTGCGGTCATCTGCGCCAAGTCAAATATGATCTTGAGGATGTCAATCAGTTTGCCTGTTAAGGCAACAGCTGCTGGGTAATGGAGACGTCTCCACTCACAGGCTGCCGGCTCATCAGGTGTCGAGTGTGAAAGCCAACCAACGACTTCTGTGGTCACCACAACTGGGGGAACTGGTAGAGCAGCAGGAGCTGCAGCAGGAGCAGGAGCAGGAACTGGAACAGACGTGGACAACCTTCAGGTTTGTAATTGAATATTAGCTGAGGCTAACGTGCAAATGTTTTCAGGGAATTTGCATGTAAATTCGAAATGCAAATGCAAAGAGCGCATCCTTGTTCTTCAATCACTGCAATCACTCAGGTGACAGGCGAGGTGAGGCGAGGTGAGGGGAGGGGAGAGCAGAGCAGTGCAGAAGAGGCAGCTCTCTTGATGGATGACAATCAATCTCAAGTGTCGGGCAAATATCAGTTTGTTTTCATTGAAGCGTAGCAGGAATCGTGCAAAGTGCAACGTGCCCCTGCCACATGCAACTCAAGTCTGAGTGAGTGACAACAGTCGCAGTGAGTGAATGATTGAATGCCTGATAGCTCGACTCACGAACAGCTGAAAGACTCACTGACTAACTTATGACTTCGAGGCACAGACGAGCATACAATTCGATTTATTTATAGCAGAAAGTATATTTCGATTCTGGCTATAGCTTATTGTAGTCCGGATAGTGATTTGGTATTCAATATATATGCACTAGTACTTGTTAGTCTTAGTGTACGTACGTGTTCAGAGTGCTTTATCAGAAGTAGTCAGATATTCCGCTTTTTAGATCAGCGACAATAAAAGTCGCCAAATACATGTCCATATTTCATCCCATAAACTGTCCCGATTTTCAAAAATACGTATAAAATTGAAATGCATTTCTGAAACAATTATATTTGAAATAAAACTTCCCAAAAAGTGCTTGCGGGAATCATTTCCACAACTTTGCAAAATGTGATCAGATTCATAGAGAAAAATTTAAATTTCTATTGAGAAAAATCACTTTTGGCTCGATTTGCACGTACAAATTATACTTTAAGAAGTGCTTCTCGGAACAGGTCAACATTAATAAATGTGATTTTCGAAAAGGATTTCCATATGCCGATCTTTGAATGATGTCACCAGCAATCTGCCCTCCAACTTGGGCAACTCTAGCCTGAAAATTGTGAGAGATAAAAGCTTTTATCGATTTGCATTTATCAATGTTATCAATTTAGCAGCCGATCAATTTCATTTAGATAATTTCCTAATAAAACCACTTTGTCTAACGCCAACGATTATATATTCTTAAATTATATAGTCTCAAGTCTCTGGACTGAAAGAAATATACTTTTATGCCTTTTGAGTTAGAGTATAAAAAACGAATGAATTTAAATATGTTGAAGCTACCGAAAAAGAGGTCAGCGAACAATACAACAAATTATATATGCAAAATAAATGATGAGAAACTACAAAATCGAATCAAAGTTGTGCCTCAGCACAACTAGTTAATTGATGAACACACAAATTCCGTGCGGGGCAGCCGAGTTGACGACTCTGGTGCCATCAATGAAGATTGAATAAACAAAGAGACGGAGCCAAATTGCTGTTGATGCCCGGTTAACAAGTCACGCCGAGAGAGAGAGAGAGAGTGAGAGCAGCAGCTGCCACTTGCCACTTGCCACTAACCCAATGTGCCACCATGTGTCCCATCCTGGCTGGCTGACTGGTTGGTTGGCTTGTCATTCAATGCCATTGTCGTTGTCACTTTCATCATTGTCAGCTTCGTTGATTTTGTCATTGTCATCGCTCGAGGAGCTTGAGCAGCTTGAGGAGCAGCGTGTTCGGTTCCAGCCAGCAGCTGATCAACATCAATTTATTAGTTTTATTTTGCTGCACGGCCTCAACAGTTATAATCAATTCTCGTTCTTCGGCCTCAGCTTTTCTTTCAGGGATTTGTGTCGCGTCACTTCCGTTTGCCGCCCAACACATTTGTCGTCAGCACGAGCGACAGGTTGAGCTCCCAGTTGCCTGATGATGCCACAGCTACCTGCTGTGCTCCCCGCTCCCCGCTCCCCTCTTGCTGATAATAATGATGATTACGAGTTGCCCGTTGCCCGCTGCCCGCTGCACGCTGCCAGTTGCCAGTTGCCTGATGAGTCTATTATCAAGCTGGCCGTGTCAGCAGTTATGCCTGATGTCCGAATAATAGCTAAGTAAATAAAAAGAAAGAAAATGCAGAAGGGAACCCTAAATAGCAATTAGTTTGTAATTTGAGTTTGCCTCGGGCAGCGGAAGTGGTCATGATAATTGGAATTATTGTATGCATAGAGCTGCCTCACATGTGGGAATAATGCAGAGAGCCACAGGAAGCAGCTAAACGCACAAGTCCCACAATGAGTCGAGCAATCGACTTGGCTACTGGCTACTCTAATCAAACAAGTGATTTCCATCTAATAACAACAACTTCCACTCTTAATTGCAAAATAATTAATTGGGGATTGTAGCTGCAAAATCCTTATCCTCAATACCTTAACTAAATTGTCGAATAATTTCTAAGTTTGAGCAGGTACATTTTTTCTATCTTCTGAATGTGCGCTTGTTCATTTTTAATTTGACTCTTAATCAAGGCATTTCTTCAAAGTCAGGCCTTGAGTTCTGGCTCTGAAGTCTGATTAAGATAGAATGCAATAGTCGAGAGCACTCGACGAGGCGATACTCTGCACACAGCTGCTACTGGAACTTTGACTTTACATGTGTGTAAGTTATCGACTTGTATTCCAAATATGTCTTCAGCTCTTATAGTCTCCGAGTTGGGCTCATATAGATGGACATACTCGGTGATGAATATATATTATATATTTTATGTTGTCGGAGTTGCTTTCTGCTGCCTGCAACACTCTTCACACACTTTGAATGGGTTCGGGGTATAAATGAATATTAAATATTAAATGAATAATCCGAGTGAAGTGCGGCACATCAAGCACAGTTGAGGAGTAGATCATTTGAGTAATTTGTAGCCATGTTGTGTCATGTACTCTTAATTTAAGCTAGTATAATCTTGTGCATAGTTAATCGCAGGCAGCCGCAGCCATTAGGAGAGTTGCTTGCTGTAATTGCTTTTCGTTCTTGTTTTTGCAGCTGAAGTGTTCGCTTGATGGCTCAACACAGCCCCCATCCATCCATCCATCCATCCATCTATCCATCCATCCATCCATTCGTCCGTCCATCAGTCGTCGTCAGTCAGAGTTGTACCGCCCATCAGTCAGCTCGTCACTCAGTCATTCAGTCGGTTTTTGCCAGTTTGCGGGCTTGTCAAGCCTCTGAAGGCGTCCCGTGCCTCATTCAGTTGCAATGTGTTGTGTAGACTGTCAACGCGTTTGCTTGCCATGTGTCTGTCTTCCCCTCCCTCCCTCCCTCTATCATTCTCTCTCTCACTCTGTGAAAGCTTTGAATTTATATGGCAGTGTCAGTTGTCAATCACATTTGCAAACTGTCACACACGCGGAGCTTGAGCTTGGCAGCTGAAGCCGGAGCTGGAGTTGGGGTTGGAGTTGGAGTTGCTGCTGCTGCTGCTGCTGCGGCTGCTGCTGGGGCCAGGAGAACGGGCACAGCGGCAGCAACATATTAATCTTTGTCGAGCAGCAAGCAGGATACGCGAGGACGAGCAGAAGTAGCAGAACTGATGATGAAAAGGAAAACGAGGCGTTGCTGCGGAAACAGGAAAAAGCAGTCAAAGCAGACGTTGACAGGCATAAGTAATGTAAAAAAATTACTTTATAATGGAGTGCGAAAATGAAAATTGCGACAGCGGCAAAAAGCGAGAGAGAGAGAGAGAGAGAGAGATGGAGGGGAGTGAGGGGCGAGTGAGTGGGAGAGGTGGAGACGTCACATTTGGTGGATTGCTACAAGCAATTTAGGTAAGATAATCACTCGAGGAGTGTGCCACAAGAGCGACGCATTATGGCTGGGCAACATGTTGCTGCTAGCCGTAGCCATGTTGCTGGCGTGTCATTGTTGTTGTTGCCGGCGTTCAACTGACTGACTGTTGCCTGTCAACTGTTCTCTGTGTGTTCTGTGCGTGTGTGTGTGTTGTGAGCATTTCAAATGCGTTGCGCTGACACCTCAAACATGCAACAACAACAACTGCGACGGCGACGGCGACGGCGACTGCAACACGCCCTTGCGCCAGCCTAGCTGACAGCACTCTGACAGTTTTTGTTGTTCACGCGAGTAATTCATTTTATGCTGCTGCTGCTGCTGCTGTTGTTGGTGCTGCAGCCAGCAACAGCTCCCTTCTTGGCTGTCGCCTCGTTGCTTCATTTCACATCACAAAAATGCCAAGCAAAGCGACGCGCGTTGACATGTGAGAGACGACGACCAGGACGAGGAGGACGAGGAGGACGAGAATGTCGGCTCTGCCAGGACATGCTGCCAAGGGCCCCCAACGAAACGTTCCTGTGACAAGTGACAGTTAAGTTGCTGCTGTCGTTGTTGCTGCTGCTGCTGTTGTTGTTGTTGCTGTTGCTGTTGCTGTTGTTGCTATTGCCACTGCGCCAACGTCAAGCGATGTAATTCATTTTGCATGTGCGTGCAAAATTTTCAAGCGTATTTATTACGTAAATTAACAACAAAAGCAGCAGCAACAACAACAGCAGCAGCAACAACAACAGCAGCAACAACAACAGCAGCAGCAACAACAACAACAACATATCCACACATCAGCGACGACAGCAGGATGTTCATGACGCAGCGGAAATAAATTTTGCGTGAACAATACAACGCATTACACTGCAGGTTAGGTTAGTTTTTTCCAGCTCTCTCTCTCTCTCTCTAGCTCTACATCTCCCTCTCTCTCTCTCTCTATCTCACTTTATGCTCGCTGGCTGGCAAAATTAATGGCTCAGCGAGCGGCAGAGCTGACAGCCCAAGAGGAGCTGAGAGGAGGACACCAGCAGAGAGCTACGCACACATGCTAATGAGCCGTCAGCTAAGCGAGGAGCTGATGTTACGGAAGAGGAGCGGATGGGAAGGAGGGAGGCAGAGCGCTGGTAGACAGTGTCCTGCGGCAGGAAACGACTGTCAGCAAGCGGAGGGAGAGGGAGAGGGAGAGGGTGGGTAGGTGCTTTGCAAACCTATTTGCACAAAAAGTAAGCGAGAAGAAATTTAATGAATGAAAGACAGTTGCAACAAATATGAAAACTTTAAGTTTAGCCAAAGCTGAAAGCAACTTAAAGAAAACAAAAAAGAACAATTATTTCAAGCAGCGAAAATAAATATATATTTGAGCAGATTCAGATATAATTCAGATATAAAACCGTTCTTACTATGATTATTTTAATATTATTATATTTATAGAGGTGCATGTACCTCTAGAGCTAGAAATTTGAAATGTGGAATATAATTGTTCATTCTAGGTATTTCAATCGATAACTAAACACGTTTCGCGTTTATCGATAACAATTTGAGAAGGCAAGGCTGGCAGATCGATATATAACATGCTCTGCCATCATTTTTCATTCTAGGTATTTCAAGTTAATTTCATTTAATCGATAACTAAACACGTTTCGCGTTTATCGATAACAATCGATTTGAGAAGGCAAAGGCTTGCTCTGACATATTATTGAGTTAATTTCAACAATTTATTAACATCGAATAAGAAAAACAATTTCTCAACCAAAACGTAACTTACTTAACAGCTGTGAGCAGAGTATCTACCGGGTAGAGCATTCTAAAGTTGGTTTGAATATCAATTGACAGATCATGCATAGCAGCAGCATGCGTAACTAACACCCACGTTCAGTTCGCTTAACGATCGTATTGCTAATTGTTGAAACCGCATTTCATGGCAAATGTATTTATGTGAGTCGGCTATTGGAGTCGGTCATAGTTTATGATATGCGTAATATATGTATTAAATGCCGCACTCTAAATTTGCCAAGTCTAATCGGGGATCAGGTATGCAGTAAAATGACTACAAGATGCGAGCGTTAAATGGGTGAATGCAAATCTTCGCTCAAATGGCCACATCAGCCGACAAACGGAGCTGCGAATGTATCAATTTACATGAAGCAACACTTAATTTCAGAATTATATGCAAGAGGAAGTGCAATAAATTCTCAAAGACGTCGCCGGGGCGATCCGGTCCGGTCTACAAACCGAATCCGCAACCGAATCCGATGGGATTCGGGTTTGGGGAAGAACGGGGACGATCGGCAAGCAGTCGGCGCTCTTTGGCGAAACCCGTTTTGCTTAACGCGCTGGCAGCTTAGCAAATGTTTCTATCAATTTGAAAAGCGTAAAAGCTCGTAAAATTTGAGAAATGTTGGCCATAACCATGGCCAGTTCCAGCTCCCGAGACTGGCAACGGCGACCCGTTTAATGTTACATCAATTTATGTGATTTCCACACAAGCTAATTGATTATAAGCTCGGTAAACTATGCAACAGTTGACAGTCGGGCCAATGCCTAATCTTAATGCATTTTTATGGGGCATGCAACAGCCAGTGACAGTTGGCTAGCTATCAATTTTGATGGAAGTGCGTTGAAGTTGCAACTATCCAGTGACAAGCTGCAAACATTTTCCTACAAATGTCAGAGTATGTGTCATACAAGCAATTAAATAACACCCCGAGATAGATATATACATGTATATACATCTATATACTATATATATATATATATATATACTTATCAGGAATACAAATGTATTTAATGAACTCGAAAATGAGTGCTTAAGTGATTTGCTATTAAACATACAATCGCTCTTCCTGATTGCGAGAAGGTATTTATTCAATGAGTAATTATACAGGCCAAATAATACCTTCATCAAACCAAAAAGAGATCGGGAAGCGAAAGGCGAATCTTGTGGATTTTGGCAAGAATAAAACTAAATTTAAATGTAAAATATTCAATCTGCAAGTTAATGACTTAATCGCTTGACAGCTGCACAAGTCGAGAAAAATGTCTACTGGCCAAGGTTTTGCTTGAGTACAGCCAAAGACACACACACCCATAGACAGACACACACACACACACACAGAGAGACACACACACAGCGAGAGAGACACAGGCAGACAGGCGGGAAGGGGCTGACATATAGAGGCCTGTGCGGAGAGACAAGGAAATTTGACAGCGAACACGCAGGAGGTCCTCACCCGAATGCGAGACCACCAAGGGGCAAACGGGTAACTGGGGGCAGGGGCAGGGGCATGTGGGGAGTTGCGGGAGGTGCGGATACGGGTCGAGCTGCTGTCAGTTTGGCAAGCTTTTAACCCATGCTCGCAATTGAATTTCTCTGGGGTCGCAGCGTGCTGGCTGTGGCGAGGCGAGGCGAGGCGAGGCGAGGACTTGGACAGGACTTTCAGCTAACTGACATTGGCAGGCGGTCCTCCGCGGGGGATCGGCAGCAAAGCACCTTGACTTGACACTGATAGCAGAAAAGAACTGAGCAGGACAGCACAGGACAGCGCTGGGTAGTTGAACCAAACCCAAGTTGGTCGCTAAACAAACTTGCAGTCGCCGCGCTTTGAATTGACTTTGTTAAGTTGAGTTGACTTGACGCTTGACTGGCAAAATGTTCGAGTGGAATATATGCGACTATTTACAAGCTTTGGGCTGGCATGCTGTGAAATCTGCAAATTGCCATGTCATTATTTGTTAGCATCAAACCGACAGCGACCAAGGACTACGCTGTGTGGCTGAGACAATGTGAATGGGAATGAGACTGAGAATGGGAATGGGAATGGGAAGGAGAAGGAGGAGTATCAGGACGATGCTGTCGACGCCCCTGCCTGTCTGTGCACACGTTGACTGGCGTCAAAAGTGTAATTGGCAGTCCGCCCTAAACCCGAATACCGCTCACCCCGGTGCCCATGCCCAGATCCATTCCCATTTCCAGTCCGATTGCGATTGCGTTTGCGATTGCGCTTGCGGATGAGGGGTGTGTGTAACCCGATGTCGGCTTACACACTCAAGTCAAGCGTCCGCCCGTCAGACAGTTGGTAACTGTCAGTGGGCATGTTCGACTTGACAGCATAATATTACAAATCCCTGCCGAAAGCAGACACTAACGATGACATGCGGCCGACCAGTCGAGCGAGTGTGCAAACGGCAAAAAGGACAACCGCAACCGAAGGGGAGCCAAGCGCAAACCCAAAGGACGACTACGCAAATTTTGTAATAAAAAGGTAGACATATATATATATATATACACACTCAATGCAGGTAAAAGTCAGGCGCACAGTTGCAGATGCGAGTTGGCAGATGTTAAGGTCCGATGTGTCAAGCATGTTATTTCCAAGATTGCTCTGAGGTTAACCAAAAGACGTTGTAGTTGCTTATATAATTATGGGGGTATCCTTGAACCCGTTCACTCTGACAACTGAGACATTTTGGGCTAAGCTAGACTTTTTAACGATTGAATAATTCCATTTGATACAAAAGGTTAAAGAGTGGAAAATATAAGAAAAAAAATAAATAATTATATTATATTTATATATATATATTATATTGTCTATCCAAATGTATATTATATATCACTTGAAAGGCTAGATCAAATTTTATATACTGCTATTGGAAGCCAGTTATGATCGATGTTCGCGAAACGGGAGCAGTTATCGATAAAATGAAATAAAATTGATCTGGGATGGACGATATAGTCTCTGAGACAGGCTAGTTCATAAGGACGGACATGGATAAATCGCCATGACTGCTGATGTTGATCAAGAATGTATATAATTTGAGGCCATAGACTTCCCCGGTTGTCTTTTAGAATACATTACACAACTTCATTGTACTCTTCTTTGCCATGCCCAAAGTATTCAATGTTGCCAAAATGTACTTCATTGCACACGAATATATATAATAATGCAAAATTTGAATCATAACTTAATAATGCAAAGGAAGTTAGTTATGCTGTCTCAGACTACATGCATAGAAATGCTGACGCTTGAGTTCAGTCATTAAGTCATTTGCAAAATATATTTGCCAACATCATTTCAGCCATAAAATACGAGTGTGAAGAGCAGCAGCAGCAGCAGCAGCAGCAGCAGCAGCAGCAGCAGCAGCAGCAGCAGCAGCAGCAGCAGCAGCAGCAGAATTATATGATAAATGAAGATGCAGCTGCTGAGGCTACATCAACGCTAATTGCTCTTTGCATTATACACATACATAGATACACATACATAGATACAGATACAGATACAGATACTCAGATACTCAGATACTCAGATATTCACGCGGCAAATCATAATTCATTTTTGTTGAATGCCGACGAATGCCGCACACTTGTGATGTGAGTGTGACAAATCCACGACACAACGTCTGAGTGGTCTCCAACTTATTCATGAGTGTATTTATATATTCATGCTTAAGCTGGCTGAGGCTAAGCCAGCAGGGAGAGGGGGGCGGGGGCGGGGCAGTCACTGCCAGGGCGACAGCAGAAATGTCAAAATGCATTCACATTTAATTGAGGCTAATTTAAGGCGAAATATTTCGCTCGCCACATATGAGAATTTATGCGTTTCATTTTGTCGCATCTCCGCACAGTTTCTTTATATATCTTTTTCAGTTGCCAGTTTTTTTTTTGTGTTTTCCTTGTTTTGTGTGTTGTCGATTTTCCTTTCAGCCGGATATGTTGAGAAATGAGCGCATTTTGTAAAAATGTCACATTACATTTAATTTATGCGACGCCAACGCACACACGCACCATCAATTTGTATCTGTGAGTGCACAGAGTCGTATCTATATACAAATGTATCTGTGCAGTTGTGTTCAGTTCAAGTGTAGCGTGAAATTGTTTTGATGATGTACCATAAAAATTATTCAGCTGTCATTATCAACGGCAATTTAACCCCCGCTTAGCGTTAACTATTTGTCAGTTTGCTATTACTATCTGTGTGTGTGTGTTGGTGTTTGTGTGTGTGTGTGTGTATTGGTGTTTGTGTGTGTTTGGTTCACGGTTCACGGTTCAGTGTTCACGTTCATGTTCACGCCTTGAGCGGCGCACAGTGAGCCACACCGCCTTTGATTGACAGCCATGCAAAAGCATTTTGTGGATTGCCCTCGTGTTGATTAACACAATTTGCCTTGCTTGGCCAAAGAGTCACGTTAGTGCGGTTGTCTTCTTTGTTGTCGGCTCTTTATGTTTTTGGCCTTCCCCCTCCCCCTGCCCCTCTCCCCCTCTCTCTCTCTGACTCTCTTTGCTAGCATGTCAAAATAATTTTCCTATTCAAATTTGACATGACCATCTCGAGTGGGACACGTTGCCTCTTTGCTTGAACGGATGGATTGGACGGCGGACGGATGGACGGACGGCTGCCTGCTTGAGTGCTTTAATGAACTTTCGCGTGTGTGTGTTAATTAGCTGGGCAAATGATTTTTGTAGCTCACTGTTGGTCTATTTGACATCGTTCAAAGTAACAGCATAATATTTGGTTTATCCTAAACTAAATGACGTGTGCGCATTCCAGGGCACAAGATCGAACAACAAATTTATTTTTATTATTAACAACAAGTTATAAATTACCTAATACGAGATTTGTGTGTTTAATATAAATATTACGACTATTTGCGATTTAAAATAGTTTCGTTTTTTTTGGCTTAGTAAAATGTGCGTAATAAAGAGCCAACAAAAAATCAATATTTATCTTTAAAATGAGATAAAACGACATTTTTATAAGTAAATAATTTTAGGCCTCTTTGTGATATTGGTAAGAGTCAAAGGTGAGTTGTTTTATTTGTGAGTAAACTTTCGCATTGCATAAATAAAGTAAATTGTTGTTCAATTTGAATAATCACATATCAAACAAATTTTAAACTTATTTACACAGATGTTTAGCAGGTTTAGTGAACACTTATCATTGTCTCGGCAAACGTGTGTTGACTTAATATTTAGTCGTTTTTACCTCAAAATATTTGCAGAACAAATTTGGAGAGGCTCGTAACATCAGCCCCAACAAATCCAACAAGAGTAGGATGAGCTCAACCAGGCGACACTTGACGCAATCTGCAATAGACTCTTATTTGTCCACGTGCCACAAGGTTAAATTCCACGAGCAAGGGGCAAGTATGAAATCCAGTGTTATGATAATGCTATGACTAATAAAATTAGCTTAGAATAAATGCAGAAAGCTTAGAAAAAATAGAATAAATAATAAAATAAATAAATAAATACATGTATTGGATTTATATGGGTTTTGGTTTATATTTATCATATTGATAACACTAATATGTATTATATATTTAACCATTTGGCTTAGGGTATCTGCCAGTCGAGCTGGCTCGAATTGCGTATTCTACCTTGTTTGGCCTCCCTTCGAGGCCCTTAGATAAGGTGATCTTGACAAGCAATCGATTTCGTCATTACTATATAGCATCTATATAGAATCGATCACTTCAAAGTTGTTGAGCCTCCAATGCAATACTTCCCGTACAATGATTCCAGCTTCTACGCGTCCAGCTCTTAATTATGAATTCAAATTTGATCTGCCAATCAAGCTTTTGTAAACAAAATCGTTAAAGTCACTCATTCACACACATGTGTGTGTGTGTGTGTGTGTGTGCTAGCGTCTATAAATCTGAAGTATAAGAGCGTACCATAAATTATCGTCGCAATTATAGCTGGCATTTTGCACATTCATTCGGAGCTGTTCCGCTCGACTAGCCGTGTAGGAGTGAGCGCCAGAGAGGGAGGGAGAGCGGTAGAGAGATGGAGGTGAGAAAGGGACAGCCAAGAGGTTATCAAAATGCAATAAATCAGATTGTTTTATATATGTACAAATATGATATATTTTATAGCGCAACACCCAGCGACGAGCACTGTGAAATTCTCGATGTCAGCGCAAGTTGCCCATTCGTTAAGCGATGAGTGGGTTGTGGGAGTAGCGGGGAGCGGGGAGCGGGGAGAGGAGTGCGGTGTTTGCTGTCTGAAACAGTCTTATAAACAGACATTAAGTCTGGTTAAGCACGAGAAAAATTCGCATTATATGGTGTAAATCAAAGACAGACGACATCGCCTGACATCCAGATTTATATCCATTTGTTTAAACAAGTATCGGCCGACTGGCAGTTGGTAAAAGTGAAAACTGGATATTACGCTAACACCAGATGCAGATTGCCGCTATATATAAATCAGTCGGCTTGTTGTATCATACGTTTCCATAGTCAAATAGAGATAGAGTTGAGAGAACAGGCAATCAACTTCGGAGTGTCGGAAAACAAATAAACAGCGTGTTACACTTGATAAACACTGCAGATAGTCGACTCAGCATTGCTGCTGGGCTCGATGAATGCTTGGCAAATATTTGCACAGTTCGCTGTCCAAAAAAAAAAGAAGCAGAAATGAAAAAAGAATTGGGTTTTGAAAGTGGCTGAGCGTCGTTTTGTTTGCCCAGAACCAGTAGCACTCATAGGCAGCATAATCCGGGGTATTTACACCTCTTGGGCCATGGCAGATGATTTGTGCGGCTGCGGGTTGTAAATCTAATCGTGATTACAACTTCTATTCAACCTCTCTCTCTCTCTCTCTCTCTCTCTCTCTCTCTCTCTCTCTCTCTCTCTCTCTCTCTCTCTCTCATCTCTGTCTTTTCATGGCGCGACTCCACCCAATATTGGTTCAGTGAAGTTTCTGTTATGTGTGCAAACAAACTTCAACTTTTTGTGTACTTAGCTGCAGTAGTTTGAAGAAGCGTTTACAACAAGTTCCTCATTATACACTGAACAGTTAAAAGTTGTGCACAGGCACGTAACTCTCTTAATTATATATATTACCGATCAGCTGCAGGAACCGAGTCGTTTTAGCCACGTCGCTCTTTACGAACAAATCGTTCTCAGACACTACAAAAGCTAAAGAATTCATATTTGGAATATAAGTTATCGTATTCAACAACTGCCTACGTTTCACGAATATCGATATAAATCGATTTCCGATTTCCATTGTAAAGATAGAGCTATAAACCACACGGTGTCCTAGATTATTCAACTTAAGCAATCTAAGCCAGCTGGATATATGTCGAGCCCTCTCTACTAGAGCATTCTAACATATTTATTGCCTCGATATCTTATTTATATGCACAATCTATTGACATACTAAAATGTGGGTATCTGCAAAAGTCTGTGAATGGGCAGTTCAAGGAATACAATGGCTTTCAAGAGAATACAAAATAAACTAATAAAATCAAGGTCTTTTAACATTAAAATAGATAAGACAGATAAGATGGGGAGCCTAGGTGGCGGCTTTTAGTCCACCAACTCAAAGAGCGCCGGAAGCCTGTTATCCCCTTTCAAAAAAGAAAAAAAAAAACTGAAACTGGAAAGAACTGAAGAGGAAGAGGAAGAGCTGCCGTCGTTAATTGAAAAGCCATTGAAAATCCTCAACTCGACGTTCGTTCGGCTCCAAGTATCAAATGGATGAAATGGATGAAATGGAGCTTTTATCGTTTATTTATTGCAACTTTGTTTTTTTTTTACCATTTCGTAATTTTGATTGATGACTGACTTAATGTCACTTTTTTGCCGCCGCCTGCGCTGTTGACCAATGATAAATTAATAAAACTTTGTTTATTCTGTAGCCCCCAGAGCGAAGCCCCATTCGCAGCTCCAGCTCCAGATCCAGCTCCCGCGTCAGCGCCAGTGCCAGCGCCAGCCTTAGCCTGAGTCCAGCCAGGTCCAGTGTTCGATGTATTTCGGTGTCGTTGGCCAAGTTGGAGCTACGCATTTTGTGGTGCTCCCTTTCACATATAATTTGCTGTCATAAATCGTGGGGACGGCGACGTCGGCGACGTCAGTGGCGGCCATCTTTTATTGTTTGTTGTTTATTGTTTATTGTTTGCTTAACAATTTTTCAATGTATTCTCGTGCCCACACAATTTGCTTGCGTGCCTCCAACGAAGTGGCCCGCTCCCCAGGCCATAAATCAAATTCTGACAGCGCATTGTCATTTAATCAATAATTTATAAACAATTTCGCGTTGCACGCCGCACATAGCACAACATAAAAAACAGCCAAGCAACAAAAATAAACAACAACAACAACAAAAACAGTACAAATTAAAATGTGCGTGCATTTTGTTGATTTTGTTGTTGTTGTTTTCGTTTTGTGGCTCTGCTGGATGTTGGCATTAAAATAAATGGGTGCCTTAACCCATTTAATGAGAGCTGATTGAAATTAAGCACATAAATCATGACTTACACGCTCTGTGATAATGGGTATTATGGCAATGATATCGCTCAGATGTCGCAGCAGTCGCATTGCCAAACTGCGAATTTCATTATTTGATTTTTGTCATATTTATTTATGTAAGTTTTCCAACTCTGTGAGGAATTTCAAATATGTCCGAGTATTTGAAAAATCAAAAATCATTTGAAATGCAAACAGCGGAAACGAAAAACAATCAAAGCTGACTAAAATATTTGTTCTTTATTTTTCTCGAAAATATTTTCATTTGCAGCCACATCAATATTTAAACTAGACTGCATGATATCAATAAATAACTAAACAAATGTTTTTATGAATTATTTACACATATTTTTCGCGGAAAAGCAAAATTTATTTAAATTTGACAAACATAGAAAAATGTGTAATTATTTGTTAGCTCGTTTGCCGTTGCGAAAAATTGGCAACGTATGGGTTAAAGTGTGGACAGCTATATAACATGTTTTTTTGTTGGGCTTCCTCATGCTTACTTTTTGACACTGAAAAAGTACGTGCCAAAATGACCAAAAAAAAAAAATGAGCGAAAAGACAAAGCACAAAAAAATGACAAAGCGAACAAAAATTAAATGTCAAAATCCCCCAAGCGCCCAAAAGCTTGTCAGCTTGCACAAAACAGTTAACGGTGGACAGTAGTTTCAGTAAATGGGTGTGCTTAAGTGTGCACCCTCGAAGGGGGATGTGGGGGGTGGTAAAGGGGAAGGAGGGAACTCTCATTGGAGGTGCTGATGGCGGCGGTGGCGGCACTTTTTGATTTTACTTTACTGCTGACCAAAGCGCAAAATCACTTTTGACGTTTTTATTCTTGTGTCGGGGATTGTTGGGGATTTTTTACTGTTTCTTTTGTATGTTTTTTTTTTTTTTGTCTGTGCCTCTCTTTACTAGAGTGTGTGTGTGTGTGTGTGTGTGTGGAGCGGGCGACTCGTTTCGTTTTCATTATACGAAGCGCGTCCGAATCCATTTCAAGTTTTGCCGCCGACGTCGCCAAAGTCGAGTTGAGGCGTCTTCAGCTGTCCAACTGTTGGCTTTTGCTCGCCACTCGCCTTAAGTCCAGCATAAGTCGGCCTAAGCGTTCAAAAGCCTAAACGAATGCACAGGCACATGAGTATCTATCTCTCTCTCTCTCTCTCTCACTCACAACAAGCTCAAATACGAAAATACGAAAATACAAAGGTACAAGAATACAAAAATACAAAACACATAATAATCATCAACATCAACATCAACATCGCATAGAGGCGGGTTGCAAAGAGAGCCAGAGAGACCGTTCAGCTGTCAAGTCGGCTTTGTATTTTGTATTTTGTGCTCAAAACTTAGACCAACTTGACAGTTGGAAGACAGTAGTATTTATAACGTCTCTCCGCCCGCTACCCTTCCCCCAGCTGTACGTGCAACAAAAATGAGACAAGACTGACAGCGGCTCAGCAAAAGAGTTAATACTGTGATTAAATGACCGCCAGAGTGCCACTGTCAGACAGTTGGCTGATGGTGGGCGGCTTAAATGCTTGACAGCTTGATGCCAGGCAGCTTCGTTCGTTGTTTGCTGCTCGTTGCCAACGTTCAACATTGATGCCAACGAAACAAAGTCGCACACATATTTTGCCATTTTTGAGTCGCTCCGTTGAGCCTACGCAGAAGCGCTTGTTAAATCCAAACATTGATCGCCAGACAACACGGTTTAAGTTGGCATCGATACAATCAATGAATTTCAATCGTGACACGTCAATCTATAAAACACTTACAGCAAACATGCCTTCCACAAAATACACTTTCTTCTCAATAGACATTTTTGTAGTATCAATGAAAGTCAATCTCTATTATATGCCTGGCTGAAAAACTTTATTAAATTACACTTTTCTTTTACAATAGAGATCTTTATATCCAAAATAAACATTTTTTCTATTATTTCCAATAGATATTTAGTCTAATAAAAAAATAATACTCGATAAGAAAAATAATTAAAGTGAATTGAAATTTTCTCCCCTTATAAATTATAAAAGACTACTTTAAGCATTAACATTAAAATGTAATCAAATATAGATTTGTAAAATATTTAAGACAGAAACCTTTCCTACATCCTTCAAACTGCAATTTTGAAAACTAATTACATAATCATCTCGATTCGAAAGTCTGGGTTAATAAATAATACAAATTTGAGTGATAAATGTACATATAAAATTAGAAATGCTTTTTAGGTGGCCATAAATAAATATGTACACAATTTTATGACACAGCTTTTTACACCTTTTTGTGCACCTGTCAATTTGGAATTATAAAACCCGAGTGCAATAATAAAACTCAACTAAAAGGCAATAAAATGGAGGCTGCTTCTCATAAATCTCAAAGTTGATCACAGAATGACACAACAATGCGCTAAGAACCATAGACGATAAACAGCCGAGATCTTAAGTATACATATATATATATATATATGTATATATCTTAAGTATGAGCTGTCTATCAGCAAGTGTGTACTGCTCCATAAAGTGACAATAAAATGCTGTGTTTTATGCTTTGACACACATGCACATGGTACACATTTGGTTGCCTTGAGCTGTTGGGAAGCTCTTAATATGCCCAATAAGAGAAGATGTTAAGCTGTTTAGGCCGACCTGCGAGTATGCCATAAATTAGGGGGCTTAGCATGAAATGGACGGGGGAAACGTTTCATATAATTGGTTGAGTAGTCTGTCATAAGGCGTATGATAAACCGTCGAGATCTGTAAACAACAATCATAGATTAAATAGAATGGTGCAGTGATAATCGTGTGCCAGTCGACAATCAACGTCAACGACAGCAAAAAAGACAACAAACAGATCTTGCAAATCTCAAGATCACAATCTAACCGGTTGCGAGTTATCTAAATGGCATCTCGAACCCAAAGCAAACTAACCAAATGTGTATGAGATACTAAATTTAGACAGCGCGGCACGTTCACGAGACCTGCACCACCAATCCGTTGCTCGAGACTTGACGTGGCACAATCTGCTTGCCACAATTGCCATGCCATGCCATGCCATGCCATGCCATGCAGATGAAAAGCTGTTTATTATCTTTGCAGCTAAGCATTTAAGTAGCTGCAAAATGTTGATGTAGTATATTACTTAAATTTACTATACGCGCCTGTCATGTTTTCAAATGTTTTCAAAGAAAACAACACACACTCACACACACACATCACACACACCACACACACACACACACCCCACGCACAGTTGACACTTGTCACGGGGGGCTTTTGCAATGCGTCGTCGTCTGTTTATCTTGAAAATGCCACAAAAGCCATGCCGCAGCTATTTTTAAAAGATAGCTCTTTACTTAGTGGTAAGTATTACAAATGTTGTTGTTATTGTTGTTGTTGTTGTTGCAGTGTGGTTTGGTAGCTTATTAGTTGAGCGTCTGAATCGACAGTCAAACAAATTCTTAATTGCCCACACAAATTATCACTCGAATCTAGCGCCCCAATGAAAACGGAACCAACATCAAATTCTATCAAATATAATAGTCTCGATGGAGGGGAGACGAGAGACGTGTGTTGTCTCTAACGGGGGGCCAAAACTTGAACTCTCTTTGAGTATGTGGCACATTAGGGCCATAAATTTCAATTTTAATTGCTCTGCATTTAGATTAGAGACGCAGCAATTGTGTCGCCGCCTACTTATGTAACCTATTCCATTTAATTCCATATTCTTGAACAAAATGCTGCGCCCACAAGAAATATTGTTCACATATACATATATATTTGTGGCGTGACAAAGTGTCAAAGCAAATAACAAGGGAGCTGCCGTGGGGCAAACTATATGATCCGTATTCTCATCGAAGATCCAATGCTCTATTCAATATGATTCAAATAAAATTGCAATTTTCATTGAATATTTCGAAAATTGCCAACAGATTTGTCTCTGAATCGGAAGCGCTTAATTACTTAATTACTTAATTACTTAATTACTTAATTACTATTTAACTAAAGACATTTGACAATTTTTGTTGTTTTGTCAAAACATTTTGTTGACAGTGTATACACTCAGAGAGTTATTGTTAGTTAGATTTGTGTGTAGGTCGGTACTCTAGTTAAACGCACGAAAAGTCGGTTTATTTGATATGCTAATGTGATATTTTTTGCATGTTAGTAATACATAATAATAAATATTGTTGTTTGTTGTTTTGCAAAAAACATCGAACACTAATCAAGTAGCTAAAATTACTTCAAATAAATAATGTTGTTTGTTGCTCCAAAGAGCAGATCGGACATTGGAGAAGTAAATAAACACATTAATCACTTTTGCAATTAAATTACAAAGTTGCAAATTTCAAAGCGTTAATATTATTTTGTCACTTTTGCCAATTATAAAGAATATTTTTTCAGCTGTCCAGCTTTAAGTTGATTTGTTCACGGAGGCATTTCCGAAATCGATAACACAGCCAAGCAACAGCAATAAACGGAGTGTATCGAAGATGTTGGGACACAGAAAAACCGTGTCGAAGTGTTTAATAAATAACAAATCACCCAAAAGACCTCAAACACACAGCCAAGTGAAAAGAAACAACAAAAAACAAACTCAAAAACTCAAAAACCCAAAAACAGAACACAAAACACAAGAACACAAAAACACAAGAACACAAAACTCAAGTGTTCAAGTAATAAACAAAGTTCTGGAATGATTTGCTTTGAAATTTATGTGACTTGATCTGCTCCCAAGTGGCCTGCCTCATGTGCTGAAGTGGAGCGTCTTATCAGCTGGTACAGTATTCCGGTACAGATTTACAATTAATTGCCAGCAATTGTGAATACGGCGGACGGAGCCGTCATAAAATTAAAACATGTATGTACGAATGCGTATGTCGGCGTACATATGTATATAGTGTAACTGTTGTTTTATTAAGGGTCATAATTAATGCGATATCTTTGTGCAAATCAAATCGGGAAACTACTCAACTTCATTAGCACGCCGTAAATAATGTCAGGAAACGGCAATGTGCAGCATATTTATGTGCGGAATAATTTCAAAATGTTGAAATGTTGAAAAAATAAATAATCTGAAAAGAAAGTCGAGCACAAAAGCCACAAAACAAAAATTATAAAATCCAACACTGAAACAATAGAATTTTAACAAGAAATATAATTTATAGCCACTTAAGTCATAAATTTATTTTTCATTTCGACCAATTCACATTTACAACGAGCCACGCAAATCATGCGCCCCTCTACCCCTGCCCCTATACCCTATAATGGGAGTAGTTATGGATAACATATCAAGTTTGTCAAAGATCCAGAAATAAATATACATAAATAAAATAATTAATAATTAATAATTAATTATATATATATATATATACTTAATTATATTTTTATTTTTATTTGTATTTTTATTTTTATTTGTATTTTTATTTTTATTTATATTTTTATTTATTTTTATATTTATATTTATATTTATATTTATATTTATATTTATATTTATATTTATATTTATATTTATATTTATATTTATATTTATATTTATATTTATATTTATATTTATATTTATATTTATATTTATATTTATATTTATATTTATATTTATATTTATATTTATATTTATATTTATATTTATATTTATATTTATATTTATATTTATATTTATATTTATATTTATATTTATATTTATATTTATATTTATATTTATATTTATATTTATATTTATATTTATATTTATATTTATATTTATATTTATATTTATATTTATATTTATATTTATATTTATATTTATATTTATATTTATATTTATATTTATATTTATATTTATATTTATATTTATATTTATATTTATATTTATATTTATATTTATATTTATATTTATATTTATATTTATATTTATATTTATATTTATATTTATATTTATATTTATATTTATATTTATATTTATATTTATATTTATATTTATATTTATATTTATATTTATATTTATATTTATATTTATATTTATATTTATATTTATATTTATATTTATATTTATATTTATATTTATATTTATATTTATATTTTTATTTTTATTTGTATTTTTATTTATTTTTATTTTTATATTTATATTTATATTTATATTTATATTTATATTTATATTTATATTTATATTTATATTTATATTTATATTTATATTTATATTTATATTTATATTTATATTTATATTTATATTTATATTTATATTTATATTTATATTTATATTTATATTTATATATTTTTATTTTTTATTTTTGTTTTAATCATAATGTTGGCAACTTAATAATTAGTTTTATAATTGTGTGTTTGTTCTAGCCAAGAAGAGCTAGGTGTAAATGTTAGTTACTGTTATTTGTAGACTGGGCTTAAGTGTAATCAGACTTCGTGGCTGTGAAGTGGGGGCTTTGGTTCATGGCTTGAGATAGTTCACGTTTGGTGCCCCAACAAAAGAAATGAAATACTAAAAGACTAAAATTTACGTCGCTTTTGCTGTTTATTTTTCTTGCCGCTTTCATGAATCTTCAAGTTTATTATTGTTTTGTGTCTGTTTTGTGCTGCTGCTGCTGCTGCTGTTGCTGTTGCTGCTTGCCGCTTCTGGTAGCAACAACTCTTAACACTCAGACAGTAGTAAATAAGCGGGTTATAAAAGGCCAACTAATTACAAGTTGCAGCCGCCATCAACACACATATGCTAAAAAGCAAATTTGAATATGTATGAATATGTGCCGTGCCCCGTACTATTATTATCATTTCCCTTTATATTTATGTATATGTATATATGTTTTTTGTCTCTTTCGGAGACCCTTTGCATTATTGTCTTAATGAACAAAGGCTACGGCTTCTAGAAACAAAAACAAAAACAAAACAAAAAAGAGAAGAAGAAGAGGAAGAGGAGACAAATGTATCTCGTTTGAGCGCAAAACACAAATGTTTAAAACAATAATAAATTATCGTTGCTGTTGTTATTGTTGTTGTTGTGGTCTCTTGCCTTTTATCGCTTGATAATCGCTGGTCATTAGTCATTTTGGCCTCAACCTCAAGTATTGTATGTTTTCTATATAGCAATGTATCTGTATCTGAATCGCTGGCTGTTGCTGCTGTTGTTGTTGTTTGTTGTTGTTGTTGTTGTTGTTGTTGTTGTTGTTGTCGTTGTCTTTGCCACGCCAAAAAGAGTAATGTGAGCAACAACAGTGGCAGCTGCTGCTGCTGCTGCCGCTGCTGCGTTGTTGCTGCTTGTTGTGTCTGCCTCTTCATTTGGTCCGCAACAACAACAACAACAACAACAACAACAGCAGCAGCGGCAGCAGCAGCCGTTGCCACGTTTAATAAATCGTGTACTGTCGTCTTTTATTGTTGCGGCGATGTTTCAAATTTTATTTATTTATCTGCTGCCGCTGAATTGGCTTAATAATGTGGCCAACAACAGCCAAACGGACATCAGCAAAAACAACAAAACAGCAACAACAACAACAACAACAACACGAGCAACAACAGCAGCAGCAGGTCAAGCCCATATTTAGCCAACTTCTGGCGATATCACACTTAACAGGCGGCTTCGGCAATCGGCTATCTTGACAGTGCCTGAAATATTTATGCTCTTTAGATTATTTGGGTGTATTTGGGGGCACACAACTCCGAAGTGGACGACGGCACGGCTCGGCACAGCAACTGGAAAGTCTTTTCAGCAGATGCTACCGGAATTTGATTGATGTTTTCATTTTAAGCTCGGACTTACTTTTTGTCCAAGTAAACTTCATAAATACATATCTGCTCGCTTGTGTAACATTGCAAACCCAAAGTAGCTCAAACAACATTGAAATTTATTCTTATTTTGCAATTATAAAAAATAAATAAAACAGTTGATGAAAAAAATATAATCATACTTAATTAATCATAATAGAATCCCCCCAAATATTCCAGTTTATTATGCGAATAACTTGTGGCCAAAAAGCGAACTTTTTTTTATTTATTATTATTATTATTATTATTTGTTTCTCAATATATTGTTACACTGTACGAGAGCTACTACAGTGCAATAAAAAAATAAAAAATGGGCAGCATTTTTGTACAATTCTCACATTCCAGTCTTATATATATATATATATATATATATAGTTTTACCACATATTTAATGGCCAAGAATTTAATTAAAAATCGTTGGGAATAAATAATAATTGAATAATTACCATGTCGAAAGTGATTGGCGTTGAAAGTGTTGACAGTTTGCAGTGACCTGATTTTGAAATGCTTCATAAATTACAAAGCGATTAAATGCAAAGTGAGCTTATCGAATCTAAAGCCCTGAGGGAACTGCTTTGAGCCGTGGCTTTTGCTGGCCCACATTATTTATGATGGCCAAATGTGAATGTTGAATATATCAAAATATATATGTGTGTGTGTTTGTGTGTGTGTGCACACTGACCAATAAATGAATGTCGGTTCATATATCACTGATATATGTATCGATCTATCAATAATATATTAGAGCACAAGAAATGCGCTCCCAAAATGTCGGCGGTTGCTTTGAAGTGTCAACGAGAGCCGTCAAATGAGCCGACACACTTGGCCAACAGAACGCTTGTGTGTGTGTGTGTGTGTGTGTGTGTGCGTGTAGTTTATGTTTCAGTGTATATCCACAGTAGGGGCATGGCCATACCTGTGTGTGCTTGGTTGGGGGAGGGTGCCACAATTATAATCACAGCAGTTGAAGTATTTATGTCGCAGCTACAAATGAAGGCCTCGCAGGCTCATAAATTCAGCAATGCGGCAAACTCAATAAATCTTTTATAAATATATTTGGCGCAGTGCATATCAGAGATTGCGAATAATCGATAGTCGATGAAATCGATAGACAACGTTAGTTTTGGGCAAACATAGGTATTTATTTATCAAAAGTTGTCAATTTCTGGAAATATTTGAAACCCACCAAAAAGTCACAGAAAAAATATCATTTTATTTGATTTAACTTATCAACTCAATGATTTTAAACTTTTTAACAGTTGATCAATGTTTCCGGTAAGAAATTAAATGACTCAATTATTTGATATTTATTTTAATATTATTAGTTTTTCGATTTTGAATGAGCCACAAATATTCATACATATAATTTAGCTTACGGCGAATGAATTGTTGGTTTCTCACAAATTTGAATCTAGAGCATAATTTATTTTATTTAATTTTGTTATGTATTTGATTGTGCTATAAATAAGTTGGAGCTGTGCAAACTGAGTGATGAGCATAGGTATTAAAATAAGGGATTGCAGAGGAAATCAAGAATCCCAACTCTTGAGAACAAAATGAAATGGCTGCCAAGTGTGTGTTGACAGTTGTCGGGTGCAACGAGATGTCATTTTGAAATACAAGAGTTAATAATAACAACACGAAGGCGAACAACTACAACTACAACTACTACTACAAGTAGAGCTGTAAAGCATTAAGCAGGAGACAAGGGGACCGCCCATTTAATGTAAAATAATAGGCTGTGAGTGGAGTGCTGGCCGAAGGGAAAGTGTCAAACGCAACATTATGAAAATGACACGAGGAAGCCATAAATAAAATACACAAAGAAAAAGAAAACCAAAACCGGCAGCAAAAGCAACAAGAGCAACAAGAGCAACAATGTCACAACATCCCAGAGCGATGAAACACAGCGGGGGTGTACAGAAATTCACAGAAAATATTATCAAGGAGTTGACAGCGGGCAACAAGCACTTGAGCAACTAAAAGATACAAATGTATCCGCTAGTCGTCGCCCCGGGGCACATGGACAGACGGACAGACAGACAGACATGGGCCGCAACTCGCAAGCCCCTTGATGCCACACAGCTCTGTCAGTTAACGCATGATTGACGCTCCACCAGGAGGGCAAACACGAAAATTGTAATGACTTTGGTGTAATTTATAACAAAACTGTTAATTAGCTGCGACGACGACGCTGACATCAGTCAGCTGCTGTATAATTTATGATGACATGCAACATGGATGCCATTCGCAACAGCTGCTGTCAAATGTGTACAACTAACTGAGTGCCACATGACAATTCTGCGCTTGACCTGTGTTTGTCTGTTAGTTTCCCAGATTTTTGATTAGCATAGTTCAATTTTGAAATTTCGCTAAATTGAGCAGCCCATCTACCATATATATATATACATATATACGCAGCTAAGCTAACCCCGAGCAGTCTATTGCTAATCGGAAACGACACCTCGTAAATCAGCCAGCTGACAGCTCAGCGCATAAATCATCTGATCTTAAATGTCAAGTTGTGAAACTATAGCAATTCAGCTGGAACAAAATCACTGCAACAATTGTCAACAATCAAGTTTTATACAATCGTCGACACGATTTATATGATCGCAATAGAGCAATAGAATCGACAACAGAGTCTAACAATATCACAGAAGTATTGTCGACTCAGCTCGACTACAAAATACCCTAAGTTCAGCTGCTAAAACGCGTGCTTTTATTGCTATCGAAAAATCGATATTTATCGATAGAATTAAATAAGGTTTACGACAACTTATATTGCAAAATTCAAAGTCCCTAGCTACAAGAGATTTCTAGATATATAAATTATAAATTATTAGTGTTATATTATATACACAAATAATAATTGATCATTTATAAGCACTAAGGGCATCTACAGGGCATCTGGCAGTCGTTACTTTTTAGTTCCAGGTAGTGTTTATAAATTACGGTCAGCTCTTCGCGCTGTTTAATCGTAACATCTATATGCGAGCGAGCCAATAAAATTGTTTTTATGGCCATTTGGCCATAACTTTCAGCCAAGATACATATAAATGAATATATATATAGATTTATTTATTTAGTTGGCTTGTTGGCTTGCTGGTGTTGCCATAAATAATATGCCTAATGCTTGCACATATAACTTAGGAAAATCTTTTAAAAATCACAACAACTGACTATTATTGAATTCTTGACCATAAAGCTGCAACTAGGCTACGGGGATTACCCATTCAATAAGAAATATACAGTTGAGTCACAAACCGGGTAAACAATTCGAAATCGTTCATAAATTTGAACGTATAACTGAAAATGCACATTTTATGAATCCAAGAAGTAATAATGACTATTCATTTATTGTGTTATCAACACTTAACTGTATAAAAGGCAAATAATTATTAGGAAATATTTAATAAAAATATGTAAAAAATTCAATTTAACTTGGGCTCGTCCGGGATTTGAACCCGGGACCTCCCGCACCCTAAGCGGAAATCATACCCCTAGACCAACGAGCCAGTTAGTCATCACAGCGCTGGCAAAGCTTTTAAGTTGCGCGCACAACAGATCATAAGACGACATGCAGCAGACAAGAAAGACAAACCAAAGAGCAATGTAAGAGAAGCCGAAGAAGTTGGAGCGAGAAAGACTTGCTCCCCTCTCCATCCCCCTCACTCCAAGAGTGCCCACACAGCATTGTTACCAAGCCAAAGCAAAGCATGTCTATTTATAACAAAAAGTTGCCATGTTCGTTTGTTGCTGTTGTTGCTGTTGTTGTTGTTGTTGTCGTTGCTGCTTGCGAGTGTTGACAACAAAACAAATTGTTTAACATGGACAACAGAGCAACACAAAAGAAATATGATGCATGTAAATAAATTCAATTTGGAACAACAGAAAATCAACAAAAATCAAAAAAATAGAAGACAGCGCAATCAAGCGCCACACAACAACAACAACAGCAACAACAACAACTATAACAATAAACAACGATCACAGACCTTTCAGCAGAAATTGTACAATCAAAAAAATATTAATATTAATCAGAACAAGAAGCACACAAGCAAAAAAAATCAAATAACGAATAGAAAATGCTCTTCAACACTGAAAATGTTTCTAATATTTGCATAACCTTATAAAGGGTATTTTTAGCCAGCTAATCTTTGTTTCTTGTTATATGATAATTTCAATCAGAATATGAACAATTTATTACTACTCGAATTTAATGCTTTTTTCTTTCATTTTAAATATCTTATTTAATTTATTATTTATTTTATTTAATTTTAACTTGTTTTTATTTGTTTCAAGTCCACATTAAATAAATAAATATTTAAAAAAAAAAACTACTAAATATATGTTATATGTGCAAAGAAAAACGAATGAAAAATCGAAGATTAGGAATCTCAAGTTGGAAATTTGTTCTTGAAATGAAAATGATAAAAGTTTCTCACTTTGCTGCTTGCAGGCATAAATTGACTCAAGTTTCAATCCAAGAATATTTACTTGTTTTTCAATTTAACTTTGAATGTCAAAGTTTCCACTTAAAGCTAGAAGAAGAAGAAGGAACAACTATCTTACGCACCTCAAAACAATTTGCATAATCCTATTTGAGGCTCCATTTTTGGTGGCATGTTTATTTTAATGGGCTTATGAGCAATTTTAATTTATCCATGTCGTGATACAGGTCAATGTTTTATAGCATTTTTAATAGGTCCATAAATATTCCAAATATAAATAATTTATACACAAAAAAAGAAAGATAAACAAATAACAAACATTTAATTAGGTGTCTTAAATCTGAAATGTGTTTTTCGGCATTCGGAATGAACATGAGCAAAGTCAGAAGCTAGACAAAACTGGATTCGATGTGTTTCTATATAACGGGGAATAACGGGACTCAATCTGCTTGCTTTGAGAAATTTGACACTTTCTTTAATGGACACTTGTTGCGTACTTGAATTAAGCATATGAATGGCAACTCGAATATAAGATACCCTCTAATAAATTTAAAAGTTCTAGCGATTGAAAGATATAGTGATGCTGATCAAGAATATATATATATATATACATATATATGCTCTATGAAGTCGTTGGCGTGTGCTTCATTGGGTAACAAAACTCTCAAAAGAACTATAATACCCGCCACACATACGTCTCTTTTTTCTCTCTGTGTAGTCAAGGCACTTGAGCGCATTGCTGCCCTTTGATACCCACACATTGGGAGTCTTGTGGGGGAGGGGAGGGGGGATTGTTGCATGTTAGCATCTTATCAACATCAAGTCAAACATGGAGAGAAGAAATAACTCGCAATCACAATTCAAGCCGAAACAATTGAAAAATCAATAATTGCCGGACGTCTGACAGGCGACGGCGATAATTTCAAATCATATCAATTGAATAATGTCACAATTAATTTGCTTATGAGATATGTACGCTCGATTGGCCGATCGACGATCGACGATCGACGATCGACGCTGATTGCCACGCCACACTGTCACATTGTCAGCGCTTTGCAATTAAATGCGTTTTTTATTTGCTTTTTTATTTTCTTTTTTATTTTTTATTCTCTTTTCATTTTGTATGATTAGTGTTGCTGGTTTGCTCATTGAATGTCAATTGATTTAATGTTTGCCTTTATTGATTTTTAATTTCAGCCTGGGTGTTTTATAGCTGTCGTCGGAGTCGGAGTTTATTAAGGCTTGCCCAAATGCCAGCGCACCTACCCCCCCTACCCAGCTACCCCCAGCACTGCTTTGCAGCACAACTCATGAAATTCAAATTTTGGTGAACTAAAATCAAAAAGCCGAAAACACAAATTATGCATTTCGCATACGAAATATCAAATGAAAATACGCAAATACTGATTCGACTTTTTCCCCTTTTATTTAATTCTTTTTTCGATTGCGATTTGACTTTAAAATGAAAGCCCATCTTTTTTGGCAGACGACAGACAGACGAGACTTACTTGACCAGAGACTGAACAGCACAGTTCATGTGAATAGAAACGGAGCAGAACTATTTGAAAACTTCTAAATTCAAATACAAAATGCCAGCCAAATTCTATTTTTAATTTCATTTGCATTTTACTCTGGGTATTTTTCTGCCTCGATATAAATAAGACTTTTTTGCACTTTCTTTCATTCACATATCAATCAAAATTTGCATTTCAATTAAAAAGTATTTATATATATATATATATATATATACTATATATATAGAAATAAAGTAAAAATACAAATGACGCATAGAATGGAATACATTATCTACATTATCAACATTATCAACGCTAATTAACAAACTAATGCAATAAAAAGTATTGCTAAAAAGCTAAATAAATATAACTGCCTGCAAATGATTGGTGGCAAGATTAAATCGGGGATTAAAAACATTCGAATAGCAATTGAATTACGTAAGCGGAATTAAATGGGATGAAAGTTCGAACGGCACTACAAATTAGAATAAATAAATGAACAACAAGACTTAATAGTAAAGATTTCAAGATTTCAAGATTTGAATGTACTAGAACACAATTCGAAACAAAATCATTATTCTTATCATCGTTTGTGTCCTTAAGTGTTTTATTAATTATAGTTAATAGTAATCAAAAATAGGCTAAAGTTGAACACGATTCGATTGCCATAGCTAGTATCAGCAAATCGAAAATATATATTTGAGACAATGATGATGGTAACAAAGCCTCAAGTTATGATTATGAACACATTAGAAAGGGTATAAAGGGAACAATGGAATTGTTTAGAATAAAGAACGATCTACGGCTCCATTAGATATATATATTCCTGATCAGCAGCAATATCCAAGCCGATTTTATCGGTAGGAACAAGCCTATTTTAGAGACTCTACGAGATACAATAAATTTCAAATATATTCCTCGTATATCAAATGCAGATCAAGATTGCTTCATTTGATCGATAACCGATAAATACCGATTTCTGATAACAATTAAATGATAACCTGATCTCATTAAGTTCGCATAACAAACTCATGACGTATTTTCGAATTGAACCAAAGCCCAGCAGCAATCCTACTTTGTATTTAACAGCTATGAGCAGGGTTGCAATCGACCCACTGTTTAATGAGCTAAGTAAAAGCTCAAGCAAGTTAATGGCGGTATTCCTTTTCAAAATGAACATTCAATCCAGCTCAAGAGAAAAGCTACGCAATTAAGAAATTAAAATATCGATTTGGATGATATCGATAACAATGCTCTGCAAACACTTCCGCTCTAGGCTTGAGAGGTTGGCAACCCTTGAGCACAATTCGTGGGGGGACTCAGACAATAAAGAAGAAGACAAATGTATTTTGTATTTTGGAAAAATGTTTTCACTGTATATTTCGTCCATTTTTGAGTTTGTGTGTTTTGCGTGTAATTATTTATTTACTGCGCACTTTTTGATATATTGTTGTTGTTGTTGTTGTTGCTGTCATCGTTTGCTGATTTCTGATTTATTTTTGCCGTTTTCAGTTTTGAGTTTTCTGTTTCTTTTGTGTGTTTTTTCTTCTTTTTGTATTTGTGGTTGCTCGAGTGGCATTCATCAAGTGGCAATCGCAAATCGTCTAATTTATATTCATTGAATTTATACACAGTAAATAATTATATGAAATCTTTTTGTATTTTGTATTATATTTTTGTTGTTTTTGTATCAATTGTTTTTGTTTAAATCTTTTTTTTTTTTTGTTTTTTTTTTGTTTATGTTTGTTATTACAGTTTTTTATTATACGCTGTAGTTTACATATAAATGACTTAAAACATTATTGAAATTTGTATGCATACTATTATTTTGTAGTTTTTTGTTTTGTTTTTGTTTTTTGCTTTTTCGCTTTTTTGCTTTTTTGCATGTATGATGTAATAATTATGAACTAAGTTAAATCTAGGCAAATTAGAATAAAAACAATGCTTAAACATTCAGTAATATGCTTGTATTGATGTATGTATGTATGTATGTAAGTATATATATAAACAAAACCTGATAAACATATGATTTTCATGCGATATATATATATATATATATACACATATATATATATAGATTTATAGATCGCAAGAGAACTGGAAGTCATTAAAATTTGCATCGCTAAGACTTACAAAAACTTTGGTTGAACTTTGAGAACAGAAAGCAAACTTACAAAATAATGCTCAAAAAAATGAGTTAAAAATGGAAATGAACAAAAAAAACTGAGCAATTTTTTGCATTTGCTGACTTGTGATAGTAATTTGATGGATATTCATTTTACTGTTGGTTTTATCTTTATCTTTTTGTTATTGTTTGTTGTTTGTTTGTTGTTGTTGTTGGGAAACTTAAGTGTAATTTTAGCGCTCGACAAATCTACAGTTTAGTATCACAGAACAGCGAACGCCGCTGAGAGCGTTACCGTAATCATCATCAATTCTAGCATGCTTATATTTCCAAGAACTTGTTGTTCCGAGCGTGTTGTGCAACACTAACTTTTAGTGTTATTTGGTATCCACTCTCTCTCTCTCTCTCTGTCTCTATCTCGCTTCTGCTCTTACTGATGAGCGGCACCCATGCGCTGACCATACATCGCATAGGGAGAATAATAGGGACCCAGAGCAGCTGCAGCAGCTGCGGCCGCAGGGTTGAAGGCACCGCCAGCCCCAAAGGGGGAGGGTGCACCCGCAAGGGCGCCCGGCGGCTTGCCGTAGGGATGATAACGTGCTGCTGCCGCCGCCGCCGACATCGGACTCAGCGGTGGCGTCGGATAGCCGGCCCGGAGTGCCGAGGGCGGGAAGAGGGAGCCGAGCAGCGATTGTGCCTGGGATTGAGCAAGTGCAGCGGCAGCCGCAGCCGGGTCGGAGAGATTGCCGGTGTGGGTGCGCAGATGGGAGAAGAGCTCGTCGGAGGTCTGGAAACGCTTGCCACAATACGCGTCGCCTACCACCCAGCTGCAGACGTAGGGCGCCGAGCGGGCAGCTGCCGCATTTGCCGCTGCAGCCGCCGCTGCCTGGGAATAGGGATGCGTGGGTGGCAGACCGGCACTGGCCATGGCCATGCCGTATTTCTGATGCTCGCACTGGGCACAGCCGGCAGGGCAGGGGGCGCCCATCAGCATCTGTTGCGTGTGCTGCGAGTAGGGGCAGCCCGGGCAATACGGATCCTTGCAGACGGGCACGATGGCCTCGCCGCCAGCCGGTGTCTTAATGCGCTGATAGCTGATATACGGATTGGGTTGGCCGGCGGGTCCGGCGCCAGCACCCGGATAGCCACCATTGGCAGCCGCAGCAGCCAACATGGCAGCATGATGATGCGAGAAACCGCCGCCAAAAGGCGGACGGAATGCGGGATTTGCGGCATGCTGTTCCATGCCCGGCGGACAGCAAAGAGCGGACAGCGGATTGAGGCCGTAGGGGCCGGCTGCTTTGTAGGCAGCTGCAGCAGCCGCTGCTGCCGCTGCCATGCTGCTCATCTCCTTGGGATGCTGGGCGGTGCCGTTGGCGTTGTTCAGCACCTCCATGCCGGAGCGGACAATGGGACTGGCGCCTCGCTGCGATGAACCGGATGGAGAAACTGTCTTCCGACTGTTGTCCAGGTCCGTTCTCGACTGGATGGCGTCGAGGCTGCTGCTGGTGTTGGTGCTGCTGCCGTTGTTGTTGTTGGTGGGCGTGGCATTGGATCTGTTGCGCGAGGGAACACGCTCCTGTGTGGAGCTCTTGGAGCTGGGCCTCGTCGGGATCGGGGTGTCGTCGCCGAGGCTGCTGCTCTTGAAACTGTTCTGGTTCTGTTGACTCAACACGTTCGTCTCGTAGGGCTTGAAGGCCAATTTGATCTCGCTGCTGCTGATTGGTATCGATGTGGTTGTTGTCATTGCTGTCGTTGTAATGGGCGTGGTGGACTTGGGCGATTTGGCCTGGCTGGGCGACTTGGCCTGGCCTATCTCGTTGCTGCTCGTCGAGCAGCTCGACGACGTCGACGATGAGGAGCATGTGCCCGACTTCTTGCTCTTGTCCACGGCCAGCAGCGGCTTCACTGCCGACGAATCGGCTCCAATCTGTGAGCAAGTCTGGGCCAGCAGCGCCAACGGACTTTTCTTGGCATCCATCTGTAAACAAATAACAAAAATTTGGATTTAGTTTTGATATTTTTCAAATTTTTAAAATTATTGCTAAATATTTTTATATTTTTCTATTTTTAATGTTGTTAATAAATCTAAATTAAAAAGTGACTTTAGCTTTTTTTATTCACTGGCTTAAATATTTTTATATTTTTAATGATTCCAAAATATTTAAAATTGTATCTTAAATTCAAATGAAAAATTGTTCAAGTCTGATTTGATTTGAAGTGCAAAAAATTATGGTTTCAAAAACTTGCGCAAACTGAAAACCATTTCAAGTTTTGACAAATAGCCGAGTTAATAAAAAAAAAATGCCAAAAATGCATGTTTTACACCAATGTTCGAAAAGTCGAAGTCGAAGTTTTTTAACAAAGTTTGCAGATTCTTTTGTGAATAAAAAAAGTGGGTTGCATTTTGGTCTGAATAGCAATCGAATGCTTAAGTAAGCAACTTATTTGTTTAATGTTAATTGCAAAATTCATTCATTTTAATTCTCATATTTGTATTTGTTATTGCTGACGACTTTTTATGGTTTCTTTCTTTTTTGGCTTTTTCTTTTTTATATCTGAATCTTTTTTTAAATATTTTTTTTATGCTGAACTGTGGTTATTTAATACCTGAACTCTTTTTGTTTTTTATGACTGAACTATTTTTATTTTTTTTTTAATATCTCAACTTTTGATTTTTGAATTCCTGAACTCCTTTGTTTCTTGAGCACCTCAACTTTTCATGTTTTATTTTTATAGTTTTTTCTTTTTGGTTTTGAGTACTAACCGTGGTTGGCAATGGGGCCAAGTAATCCGGTTGCAAGTATTGGTTATTGCCGATGGTGACAACACCACCGCCGCCTTCCAAGACAACCATTTTGGGGCTGCTTTGGCTTTTGTTTATTGTTTATTGTTTATTGGGTAATCCACAGAAAATGCGACGGTTGAACAATTCCGAGAAGTTTAACAATAACAAAATTGCAACTGCTGTTTTACTTATTTATTTTTGTTGGTTTCAGTGTAATCCAAATAGAGAATGCGACGGCAAAATTTGAGTTTTGTTATAATCCCAGAGAATTTGATATATTTTGTTTCTTTTGAATTTGTATTATTTTTCACACTTTAGTTAAGATTTCTTGTGTGCTGCACTAATTTGACAAGTCGGCCAATTGGCGGCGTATCTTTCACTTATTGAAGCACTTAACACTCGACGTTGATTGAGGGAGGTATAAACGTTCTCAAAGATTTTTGATTTTGAACAGTTTGCTTTTTTTTGTTTTGCTTTCCGTTTCTTCTAGTTTTTTCCGAACACGTCTGGACGCATCGAAGGCTAAACTCGAACTGAATTCAACAAATTCAACAGCCAGCGACTTGCGACAGAGTGAAGCGAAAATTCGCTCAGCTGTCGGCGTGCGCTCTCAGCGCTCGGCACTCAGCACTCGGCTCTCGCTCAATTTCTGCGCTCTTGTCTGTTGCGCTCAGAACCGGTAAGCAGCGCTGCACAGCCGTTTGGGTGTGTGTGCGAAAGGAGAGGCGCATGTGCTGTGCGAGCGAGCTGCACTCTGCGTTATTTTCAAATATGGCGTACTTTTTGCCCAATCACATCGCATGCGCCATGCAATGGAAGTCGTAAAGTGGACGAGCAGGTTTTTTTTCTGTTTTTTTTTCTTTTGCATTTCATGTCATTCAGCTACACGGGCATTTCTCGCTCGCTCTCGCACACGTTCAGTTTGCAGCGTGCAACACGGCAACACTCGGCGCGAGAGCAACAGTTGAGCGTGAGAGCGGCGCTCTTTTTTTTCCTTCTCTGCTGCTGCTGCTGCTGTCCACGGAAGTTCGCCTTTGACGCGCTCATTAATTTTATCTTCACACATATGTCACGCACTCAATCTTGCTCTCCCGCTCCCACTCCCGCTTCCATTCACTCTCTCTCTCTCTCTGCGAACTGCTCTCGGCTGTCAACAGCAGGCTGCTCGCTCGCATTGTCTTCGCCGAGATTTGTTTCTCAATCACTCAACACTTAAGCACTCTTTTTTTATGCCATCGCCTCGGCTCGGCTCGTTTTAATGTCATATAAAAATTAATTTGTTTGCCCCCCCCTCTTTCGCACTCTGTCACTCTCCACTCTAACTTTGACTGTGGCATTGTTTAGCGTTATTCGATTAACTTCTGGTTTCTGTTCTGTTCTGCGGTTTGTTTTCCAACACAGGCGAGCTTCCTCTTGTTTATTGTGTTGGAAAGTGGAAATCGTTGTTTTGTCGCCGTGTCCAACTTGCAACCAACAATTTTTCACATGTTTTTTTCAGTAATCGCACTCTAAATGTGTGTGCCTGTGTGTGTGTGGCTGTGTGTGTGTGGCTTAATTAATCTCAGCCGCAAGAGCAAGTTGTAAGTGGATGCTTTTGATGCCACATGCTGCACTTTCAAACTTTTTAATAGTTTAATGGTTGTTTGATGCATATTTAATAATACAGCTGAGCCAGTATTTTTTTAATGGCCAATTCTTATTCTTTAGATAGTATTTTATTACGACATATTTATAATATCTTCTTAAATTCAAATTTATATATTAATTGTAATTTCATTCTGTACTTTTCTTTGTCGACTGATATTAGACGACATTAAATAAATAAACAAATGAATAAATAAATATTTACCTGTATTTTTCGAATCTGAATTCAAACAATTTATATACAGAATTGCGATAAAAAATTATATATATATACGAATGCAATTTTTCAAATGCAGTTATATATAACATTTTATAATATGTATGCATGTTCACCCCATAACTTTTTTTTTAATTTGAATTTATCTTTTATTTTTTCCACTTCTAAATTCGTTTCTTAAATTTCCAAATTTAAAAAGGACTCATTTGAAAACATTTCTTATTTGTTCGCAACTTAATGGAGATACATTTTGTATCCTGATTAAATAATGTCCAGGTGGATGTTTAAGTATCATTTTAGATTTAATGTCTCCAGTAGAACACCTGGCGTTGATTCCCCGATTTTCTTTTCTTCAGAAAATCATCTCTCCCTCTACCTTAAATAATAATTAGTAAATAATCACCATGGATTTTGGTTTTAAGAGTATTTAATTTTCAAATCGTTGCAAATATGCCAGATAACGATTGAAAGGGGATTTTCTTTAGTTTACTGCTGATTATGGGCATTTAAGCAATGCGTAATCCTGGCCAGAAACCAAGAACAAGGATTTACAGGTAGAAAGTTAGTCTCCGAAATGACCTTCACACAAAATAAAGATGATGGATTTATTAGGTAAAAGCGTGATTTGCTTTGGCTTTGGCATAATTTGCGGCTTTTGTTGCCTAAGCCAACAAGGCGTTCAAAATGTTGGCAACTGCTGCAAATTGCCAGGTTTTTATTTTTGTTGTTATTTCTTATGCGTTAAATGGCAAAATAAATATGCATTGTGCCGCGGCACGTAAGACCATTCGTATATACATACGTAAGTACGTAAGAAGGTATGTACGAAGTACGTAAGTAATTCATATTTTTACGGCTACTTTGTCAGCGTCATAAATTTTGCCAGCGCATGTGAATTATTTACTAGCAATGCGAACGCATTTGTAGGTGGAGTGGCGATGTTTGCGTTGGAGGGTGGTGGGGAGGTGGAGGGGTTCTGCATATAAATAACACAAAATATTATAAATTACACGCAGGGATGTAAAAATGCTCAGCAGAAGCGCAAAAAAATATTTGTAGCCGCGAAAACATTTATGTGTGTGTGTGTAAATGAAGAATATAATAACAAGTGAAAACGTCGCAGTCGGGCGTTAACGACTACGTAATACTCTGATACCAATAAGTAATACTCTTTTATAACAGATGGCACAGAATAGGATGGATGTGGCCAAGAAATATCAAATCAAATAAAATTTATTAGAAAAGGTTTCTAGTAATCTGCCTTCCAATTATGGTAACTGTAGCTCTAGCAAACAATCTTCAACCTTTTAAAGGGTTTTATTGGCAACAAAACTTTCAAATTTGGTGACTATAGCTTTCAAATTGTGTGAGATAAATGTTGTATCGATTTGCGATTATCGATTTATATCGATTTTCCCATTTTTATACATTGCTGTCTATTCATACGGACAGACAGCATGACAGGCATTGCATAGAATGAATATACTCTTGATACAAACGGCAGCAGAGTATTAGGAGTACAAGGAGGCAGCAGCAGAGCAGAGCACATAAAATTAACCACATATTTCTTCATTTTTATGGCATTTATTATCACTGAAATGTTTGTGTGATAAAAGCGAAACAGCGCAAAAGGCGAACGATGAACGATGGGCGACGACGCTGACGACGACGTCGACGCTGGCTTTGGCAATGGCGCAAAAGGCAGTCATAAAAATGCAGCCATTTACCGTTTGATTTATGCACAGCAACAACAACAGCAGCAGCAGCGGCAGCAGCATGAAAGGGATAGCGCACAAAGGAGTTGTAGGCGGTGGATGGGGCTGGCACGCATGTTGGCAATGCCATCAAGAATAACAGCAGCAAAGCAAGCAGCGCAAAATAATGCAATAAATTTGACATTATCTTCAACAATATGAAAGTACTAAGCACACCCACACACACACACACAGCGACTGTTGTTCAACGCTCTTCGAATATTAGCTAAGGCTCAGATGGAGTACTACAATTAAACTCTTCTACAACATCTTGCGCGTATAAGAGTCGAAGATTATTGCTAAGTTTTGATAGCACAATTATTGATGTTGGCAACAATGCAATAACTCAGCCCACAAAATCCCAGCAATTTAAAAAATTGAAAAACAAACTGCAATAAATTTCGTAAACTCGACTATGCAACACACTTACACTCACACACACACACACACACACCCAACAAAAAAACCCACATAAAACAAAATTGTGTAAAAAAAGGGACACACATCCGGCATGATAGAAGGCATGGCGGGGGGCAGGCAGGAAGGAAGGGAGGCAAAGAAAGAGCGACTGTCGATAATTTATCGACAACAATTTATCTCGTAATAGTAACGAGCACAAAAACACACACACACACACACACAAGCACACGCACACAGAGACGAAGAAAAATTGCCCCTGGCAATTGGTGACATTGAAATTTTACGGTAAACGTAAAGGTTCCTTTATAATATACATTTTTTTGTTGCCAAGCTGCGGGCATGCCACACTCTGCCCCACCCCCTCCCTTGCCGCTGAGCAACTCCCCTTGCCAAATCTGCGTAGATTAATAAAGCAAATTAATGGTTGCATTCTTGCTGACAATGAACCAAAATAAAAAATATAAATGATAAAATAAGGAATAGAAAACAATGCAACATTCGAGATAAAGAAATGTGACACGTGCAGCCAGCTGAATGATAAATTGACAATATCAATTTTATTGCCAATGGTATTGGCTATTAATTGCCTGCAAAATAACAAAGCTGATTTAGGGGAAGCATGAGGAGCAACGCCTCCTCCTGCTGGATTCCTATTGCTATGGCCAGCTGAAAAATAGCGTTAAATTCACGAAACTTTAAAAATCAATCGAAATGGGAGAAAACACTTGAAGAAGATACACTTGAATAAATAAATATTTTAATTCTTTTAAATACAGTTTCAGATCTAAGAAATAAGTTGGTTCAATACAAAAATACGTTTTGGCTAATAGAAGCTGTATCTCTTGTCCGATCCTTATGAAATTCTTGGAGTTGATAAATAATATAGTTGGCTATTGGTTAATTCTGGGTATTCCCCAATTCATGCAACAATGTTGGACCATTTTGCATTTTAATACCACCAAAAAACTAAGAAATTTTCTAATTTTTTAATTTATGTATAATTTTAGATTTTATTTTTAATTGAATTAAATTTTTTTATTTTCATATCATATCTTTACAATTGTTTCGTTAATTGCTATCGGATATCGGTTTATATCAAAATTCGCTAAACGTGTACAGTTATAGATCAAATTATAAAAACTTAAGCTGCTCGGGGTAGATTAGAAGGTAAAGGAAAAATTTAAAGTCCCCAGCTCCTATAGTCTCTGAGATCGGCTTGTTTATACAGACAGACAGACAAACATGGCTAATTCGACGCTGCTCTAGATGCTGACATATATACTTTGTGGACTTATTTAAATATATTTATATATTTACTTAAATAAATATATTTATATAAGTCGCTGGAAATGCGTAGAATTACCAATGATTATTTATGAGTTTGGCAGAGTATTTTGTAAAATTGAGGAGCTTTAGGAGCAGGGCATTCATAGATGACCATTCGTCTTGCGCTGCCTGACAACATAATAAAATAGAGGGAAAAACCGACAAAGACTGCAATTCGAGTGTCACATAAAAATCTGTTGGAACAACAACCAAACAAGGATTGCATATCCTTTTTATATTTATTGTTGTTGTTGTTGTTGCTGTTGCTGTTGCTGTTGGTGTTATTTGTATGTAAGCTGCGCCAAATATTTATGACCTGGGCATAAAAATGTTTACGACCTTCACAGTTTAACAAGCGTCTCAGAAGCGTCCCCAGAGCAAGAATAACTGGCGCTAACAGGATATAGCCATCCATGAGGAATACTCGGTGTGTCTTGTGTTGATAAAGCGCCCATAAATTATGGTCTATATATCATGAATATCTATTGATGCCGAGCATTGCCGTGTGTGTGCAACTCTTGTTTTTTATTTTTCACTTTTTTTATGGCCAACCGAAGTTTTTATGATGCGTTGTTTATTGATTTGCTTGACGGCGTTGCTAATTTTGTGCCACAAGCAGAGAAACAGAGAAACAGAGAGAGAGAGAGAGAGAGAGAGTGTCACTCTTAAGGATATTGCGCAGGGAATGCGAATGCGAATGCGGTCAATCAAGGACAACGAGGCTGGCTGACACGTCCAGGCATTGTCCTTGATTTATGTTGCTCATTAATTTCAGTGCCACCAGAGAGCGAGTTTGACACTTCTGCGTATGTCTCTCGGCAAGCCGGGCACATCCTTGGGCTCACTCCCCTCACCTCACCTCGCCCCTGGTGTCGTCCCCTGACATTTTGACAAATAATTTTATTGACGTTCTGTGTTTGGCTTTTAATTGTCCTCCAAGTTAGACTCAGCTCAGCTGCCTCAAAATGCCGCACGTGATAATTGCTCATTTTATGAGGCATTTATCAAAGTGTTTCGAGGCTGTCGCATTGTCTCTCTCCCCTGTCCTGCTTGCAACACGCTGTGGCAGGCAACTCTGCCACACTCGTCCTGCTGCTCCTCGCCCTCGTCCTGACAGTCACGCGTCATTTATTTGCCTGTTTGGCCGTGACAGTTGTTGATTGCGAATTTCCCGGAACGCTCTTGTAGTTTTTGGCCTTATCAAATTTGTTTAGGAAACTGTTGTTGTTGCTTGTTGCTTGTTGCTTGTTACTGTGCCACAGTTGACACAAGCAAGACACATTTTTCCATTAAGTACGTAATTTGTAAAAGTTGAAAACCTTTTGCAATGCAACTGCACAAAAGTTAAAACAGTTGACATATTTCTCATATTTTACTAACGAACTTTTGAAGGTAGTTTAGAAAATATCAGAAATCTGTTTTGGTATCGCAGATTAACTGTTGATTAATTGATTAATTGTTAAAAAAGTAAAATTTGTTTTGCCAATTGTAAAAATGTTTCCCTTTCCATTCATTCCAAGTCGTTCTATCGAGGAGTTCTCTGGCCTTTGTTCTCAATCTATCAGCAAACATTCAACACTCAGTCAAGTGGAGTTTTAGAGAATAACCTTAAAAATAAATATTCGATAGTCACAAAACACATAACTGTAAATTTAATCATGCAATTGATATCGAATATACCCAAACTTATAATTATTCAGCTCTAAAAATTGCATTAATATCGGGTTAGAAACGCAAATTTTGTTTAAACTTTTCATATTGAACAAAGAACAAAGAACAAAGAAATTAAATTACAAATCTAAAATAAAGCATAAAAATTAATTAAATTAAAGAAATTAATAGCCTTAAGTGAAACTGCCTGCTTCTGCTGTGGGGATTATCTATTGGATGGAGTCTCTTTAATCTTCTGTTGGTAGTTGACTGTCGTTAAGTAGATGAATGGACACATTCTTGGAATGTCCTTAAATATCTGCAGTTAAGTTGCGCTGTATGTATAAAACCCACAGCTTTTGATGTATTTCAATATTATCAAGCGAATAAGCATTTGTTTGAAGGCGAAACTTATTGGTTAAGACTTAATTCGAATATCAAACAAACTGCTTACATTGAAAATAAATGAAGCGTAGCTAAAACTAAGCCAAATAAAGAGACGCGTACAAAATTGTATAAATCGAGCCATTTCAAATAGTAATCCTTGTGGTGCCCCAGCGCAAAAAGTGATGTGAAAGGAAGCCAAAGAAAACAAAAACTCCGGCAGAGACCGGAGACCGGAGAGTGAGACGGAGACGGGGGAGGGGACTGAGGAAGAGATGGCGGCACTTCTGCCTCTGTTCTTGTGCGCTCTGTTGAAATGACAGGCTGACAGCAGAATTCACACTTCATTTGAGGCACCTCACGCTTCGCTCCCATCCCAATCCCAGTCCCAGTCCCATTCCCATTCCCAATCCCAATCCCGAACCAAAAACCCAGTCGCAGTTTGCCTTTGCCGAGTGCTAATGTTGCGCATAATAATTTTGTACTAAATTAAATAGTGCGTGGGTCGTGGTCTCTGTCTGTCTATCTGTCTGTCTGTCTGTCTGTCTGTCTGTCTGGACAACATGTTGCTGCCTCCTGCTCAGCGGCGGCATCGTTCTTGATTCGTTTTCATGCACGCCGCGAACGGCGACTCAACCACTTGAACGTGAAAGGATATAATTTAGTTTTTATTGCACGTTGTAAAGGTTTCGTTTCTTTTTTTGCTTTTGTTTTTTTTTTTTGGTTTTCTTTTTGCTGCTGCTGCTTCTGCTCTCGATATGAGGTATACACTCAGAAAAATCTACGCTCTGCATTTTTTAAATTCGATTTTAGAAATTATTTCCAGCCTAGTTCATTGGCAGCATCAAAAGGGTGTCTAACCGGATGCGTTTCTATATACACAAAAAATATCGAAAATTCATTATTATTATTTAATTTGTTTTCAGAAATACCTTTTTTTCATTAAATATATTTCTTATTAACTGCTCATACAAAATATTCTTTTTTAAAATTTAGAAAATCATAATTAAATTTGCTCGCTTCACTGCAATGTTGCTGATAAATATTTCTTAAGTATTTGCTTTAAATTAAGATCTTTTCGCCCACAGAAGCAAAAAACGAATAAAATTATAAAATCTGAAGTCTTATTTTTGTTTTAAATGAAATTAATAATAATAAATTAACTTATTTATGAATATAGTTGCTTATTATTATATAGACTAACCTAAGACTCTATGGATAGAGGTATCTCTTTAGTCTGTATATAGTATAATCTATAGCATAGTAAAGTATAGTATAATCTATAATTTCAATAATCTGTGATAACATGAAATATTAGGAAAGTGAAAATTATATTCAAAATCCAGCTAATTACATATTTTTTAAATGTAGGCTTAAAATGTGCTTAAAGCAATACTTTGCAAAAGTATTTGATTAATATGATATTAACTGGAAGGAATACAGCTATTAAAAACATCGAGGTTAGTTTCTCGAGTATGTTTCTAATTATTTTAATATTTTATATTATAATATTTTATATTTTTTTTATTAGACTTTATTTCCAAAGCCGAAAAAGTCGGTTTTTTAAAAAGTCAAAACTTTTAGAAATATAATTCTTGAGTAATAAACTCAAGCTCAGCTTTTTGCTGAGTGTACAAGTATTACTATTTACATAGAAGAGTGCGTGTGTGTGTGTGTGCGTATGTGTGTGTGTGTGTGCGTGTGTGTACATGAGCTAGTATAAACATCAGTTATGCGTGGCATGTTTGTTTTTTTAAGGGTCCTTTACGACTCTCGCAGTTTGTCTACTCAACTGTTCAGTTGCTCAGTTCTTCAGTTGTTCAGTTGCTCAGTTCTTCAGTTCTTCAGTTGTTCAGTTTGTCAGTCGTCTCAGTTGTTCAGTTTGGTTTTTGTGTTAATTTATTGATGTGCCGCTCATCGTCACGTGTCCGACGAACGTCTCCGTTTCGAGCCCGGCTCTCTTTGAAGTTTCATTAATCACAGCTCGTTTTCAGTATACGGGTTCTCTCTCTTTTTTACGACTAACTAAATTAAACGACTTCTTTTCAGTGGATGCGTCTCAAACTAAAAGACTCGATGGAACTTTATTGTGTTACGCACACAAATGCTAATTCAGCTTAGTTTTTTTCAACTTGAAACTATTGACACAAAGTGGAGAACATAAAATGATTCATTTAGATTAAAAAAACAAATGTGTAAAAATGTAAGGCTTCCATTTAGATTAAGATAAATAGTTGAATAATATGCGGCTTCCATTTAGATTAAGAAAAAACGTGTGGAAATTGTGAGGCTTACAATTATATTGAGAAAAATATAAGTAAGTAAATAAATATAAATGTGTGCAAAAACTAATTTCAAAAGTAGTGTAAATATTCGGAGAAATTTGATTGTCTGAGCTGTGCTTATTAAATATTAGCTCAGTTAGAAAACAAGTGCTGAATATGACAAGTGTCAGAGGCAGCCAGAAAGTGCTCGTATTCGAGGAACTAATTGAACGGGGCGACAATTCACTACCAAAAGAGGGACAAGCTTGAGGCCAACACTTGAGTTTTGAATTCAAGCTGGGAACTTGGGCTGACTGCTGACTGGCGACTGCTGACTGGTGACTGGTGACTACCTAGAACTCAATTTAGGTTTCAGCAGCAACAACAATAATACTTAAGGACACTTGAGTGCAGCTCCAATTATGGAAAAACTGCCGACAGCTTCACGCAGCTCAGCTCGGCGATTCATAATGAAAACATTTAACCTGTCGTCAGCAACATTGGCACGAAAATGATGCCGATTCCCTGGCAGCAGCAGCAGCAGCATCATCATCATCATCATCATCATCATCAACAGCAACAGCAACAGCAGCCACAACGGGGCAACATCCTCCCAACGTGGGGCACTCATAATCAACTTTAAATGTCAGACAACGTCGAGAGCAATTTTGTGGTACCTTCTTCTCGCTTTCAATTATATATCGCGCAACGCTATGATCCTTCGAGGAAGTGGTTAGAGAGTCGCCCCAAACCAACAACCAACAACCAACAGACAACAACCAACAAGCAGCCAACAAGCAAACCACTTGAGCACAAACAATTCAACAAAAACTTGAATTGACAGCCCCCAGTTTGAGTTTGAAATGAGTTGCGCTGAGTTGCGCTGAGTTGAGTGCATAATACACCTTTCTTGGAGCTGAACCTGGACTTCGATTTCGACTTGGACTTGGACTTGGACTCGGACGCGGTGTTCGAGTCTCGTGGGCTCCTTGTTGTCATTAATGAGACGTCTTCTTCAGCCACAGGCCGCGCAGCGCAGTCATTTCCACTTCAAGTTGTCAAGCCAAACACAGCCCCTCATCATATTTGAACATTTTGTGGCAGCTTGTGTTTTCGACATTTCGGGCATTATGTCGCGCCTATTTACTCTCTCTCTCTCTCTATCTCTCTCTGGTCGCCTTCTCTTTGATCTTACGCTTCACTTCTAATTTGATTATAAACGCACACCTCACACTCAAGCAGGCAGCCCCGCTCTTGCCTTCTTGCAACCTCTCTAAGCGTCTTCATTTTCAGCCTGAATGCTTGTTGGCAGCACTTCCACAAAATACTTTCCACACACACACACTCACACACACACACACTCTGCTACACTCTAGAGTTCTTGCCACACTCAACGGGCTGATTACTACGCGCCGCGGCGCACTCAATGACGCGTTGAAAGTGCCATAAAAAAGGACATGAAGACATTGAAGGAGACCCATAGTCAGGCAGAGGGAAAGAGATAGACAGAGAGGGAGTGAGAGAGAGACCCTTGTGACTTGGCCCTGGGTTACGTGCTGACAGCATTTTAAATGAAATGAAAACGATGCTTTCATCGTTTTGCTAAACTAAGCAGAAGTAATGTCACCGAACTACATCGCCAGCTCTCCAAGGGCCACAGCCTTTATCCTTTTCTGCTTCTTTCCGTTGCTCCTTTTCTCCGTTTCTCATTTCCTCATTTTGCCTACTCGATAAATTCGTGAGGTGAGCTGAGCTGAGCTGAGTCTAATGCGATAACATCCTCGTCTATTGTTGAGACTGGCTTCATAAATGCAAATGGAAACTTTGAGCAGTAACTGTTTAACTGTTTATATACTGACTGCAGATCTGCAGATAGTTCAAATCGTATCTCAAATAAATAACTTAGTAGTAACTTTATGTAGTCAATGTTTTATTTATATTGTTCCAAGTTGATTATATTTAAATAGTTCGAATCATATCACAAATAAATACATAAATGCAAACTTTAAGTGAATAATCTTTAAATAAGTCAAATCTTATCTCAAATAAATAATTTGTATTAATGCAAATGCAACATTTAAGTAGTAACTTTATGTACTCAATGTTTTATTTATATTGTTCCAAGTTGATTATATTTAAAGATTTCGAATCATATCTCAAGTAAATGGTGGCTAGGTGCATAAATAAATGTAGCTGTAAATACACTCCCCGTCACATGAATATAACCTCCTTTAAATCAGTTTTCTGTTCTCCACTGCTTCCAAAGTGAACTTTATTTTGATCTTTAATTAATCTATATTTATATGAATGAAATAATATTAACAATTATTAAGCAAAAGCCTGCAAATTGCGACAGTTGAGAAGGACAACTAATGGAGTGATTCCACAATGATCATTTCTCAAATTCTCGAATGTTCACAGAGTCAGAGTAGTCAACAACATTTTACATAAACCTATAAAAAACATATATTACAGATCTGCAGAGTTGATTTTCTCACACTTTCCCTTCCCTGCCCCTCTCTGGCCCTCCCTCAGACAATCGGAGTTAATTAGCAATGCCATTTGATATAACAAATGTTACACATTTGATAAGACTAGAACCCGTCTGGCACAATTTGGGTTTGGCAAAGGGGTTAGTTTCGGAACGTAAGAAACATTTATTAATGTCTCGAATTGCGTACAAATTTTTGGGAAATTCGGCTATTTTGTGGGTAATCAGTCAATTTCAGGCAAACAAAAGTGAAAGCAAAAAAGGGTTCAACTTGTCGTCGAAATAAAATATGCCCTCTGGCAATAGGCAATATTCTCGAGCTGTAGTTACCCTTGGCAACAAGTTAACCAAAAATGTGGTAACGGTTTGTTCTCAAATTTCACTCCAGATGGGCGTAAACATTTCAACCGACTTTGGGGTGGACTAATGCAGCCATAAATCAGCTTTCAATATATGTCACTCGAGAGGTTTGACATTAGATTTCCCATTGAAGTAAAAAACTGAAGAGCAAGCGGATTTCCGATTAATTAATACATTTTGGAAGAAACATATTTATTTTGCAGCCAAATGAGCTCAGTGTCTGGCTTAGCAATATAAAAAGAGCAAAAAATGCTCAGCTCGTGAGCCATAAATATCCCTTTAACCAGTTAGCAAAAATATCATAAAATACAAAATGAAGTACGCTCGACATGTCTCGGACACTGTGAAATTTATGTGACAATTTTGTGCAGGATAAATGTGAGCCAGGAGCCGAGTCAGGACACAGCACAAAGAAGGATGCGGCTCTTATTCGTCGTAGTGTTTTTTGTTGTCCCCCGCACTCCCCTCTCCTACTCACTAAAAAGAAAAAATTAGTTGGGTTAAAAGGCACGCACAGGACACCCCAGAAGAGGCGGGGATCTGGGGCAGTTGTCTGGGTGGTAACGAACTAACCTGCAGCTGTGCGAGAGAGAGAGGCAGAGAGAGGGAGAGAGAGGCGAGTGGCGAGTGGAAGCTGTAAAATTGCTGGGCATGTGGCTTGGGGCAACTTCAGCACTTGGTCGTTGTCGGTCATGTTGCATAAATCTCATTTGGGCTTTATTTACTCTCAAAATGTTCCCGTACAGATTGCTTTTGTTTTTGCTGTTGTTGCTGTTGCTGTTGTTGCTGTTGTTGTTGGCTGGTTGGCTGACTGGGGCTGCTCTGGCAAATAAATTCATTTAGTGGCATTTAGTGCCCCCATTCACCTTATTGTTTGGGGTCGCTCCTCTGACCAGGACTTGTCCGCGTCCGCGTCCTCGTCCTCGTCCTCGTCCTTCTGTGTGTGTGCGCTGTGTGCATTTTATGGCAGTTTCTGCGTTTTTGTGGCCAAACATGAAGTGAAAATTACACACAAACACACACATTTCGAAAATGTGGCGCAATTGTTTTGTGTGTGTGTGTGCGTGTGTGTGTGTGTGTGTGTGTGTGTGTGTGGGTTATATGTGGTCGGATTTGGCTTTAGTCGGCAGTTAATTTTCATATTTTCTAGCCCCCCTTCAGAATCTCTGCTCTTCTCCTCGGCTCGCCTCGCCTCGCCTCGCCTCGCCTTGCCACGCCTCTCCTGTGTGTGTGGACATTTTGTCGTAAATAAATATAACAATTTATTTAGATTGCAATGACAGGCGGATGCTATTAAAAGCGCAATTTATGTGTCTTTCTGTGGGGAGTGATGGCCCAGCGAGAGCTGCAGGGCTGAACTTTATGATGTTGCAAGCCAAATGCATTGCATTTGCCGCAGCAACTTGTGTCCTTATGGGACTGCCATTGAGATTAGGGCAGTGAATTATCTGCCAGACCAAAGCAGACCAGAAAGTACCAATTTTATATTGCGTTAAATTATTGCGAACGGCAATCAATGTAGTTTAAATGCATGTGGCAATTAAGCCTCAGGTGCCACATGATTTCCTATTACAAATACATCTACATTAAACATTTCGATTATGTAAAAGGCATGCAAAACAATTCCAATATGTAGCTAAGGTTTTAATTTAATTTTTAGTTGTCCATTTTACAAATACCTCCTATTTGAACAGATAAATTAATAAGCACAACAAATTGTGGATTTTTGAATATTTACATTATTTAATAAAAATCGAAAACAACTTTTATATATATAGATGGCAAAATTTGAAAGCCTTTTTGAGCTGCATTTATATTGCAATTGAAATCAAAATTCTTTGCCAAGTTTTGCTGAACTTTCCAACGCTGTTTGAAGCTGAATATAAACACTCAACGGAGGGAAACTTCAATAGAGTCGAGAGTGCTTGAGTTGTGAAATGTTTCTACTTATTTGTAAATATATTAAAAATCACAACACTGAAAATACTTTTAATTTACTGGGTATGCGAAATGCGTTTAATGATATTAATATAAAATTTATTACAGAAAATTGCGAGGGCAAATTATGAGCTGCAATTTATGGGAAGAAATACATTTTGTGCATTATAAAAACACAATCAATGGAATGGCTGTATGCGAGCTGGCCAAAATCTGTTTCATCATGATTTTTACGATTATTACATTTATTTTTGCCAGTGAGAATGCGAAATTTACGAGCGTTCAAGTAAATTTTAATGCGCTGTAAACGGCAACGAGCCACAAAATGAAGAAAAATGTGCGATAAAACATGAAAAGAAATATTTTCATGCCTGGCTTTATATGCAGAAAGCAGAAGCACAGACACATACATACATAAATAAGAGAGAGAGACAGAGGGAAACACACACAATATAAATCAACTGTGAACATTTTGTTGCATAAAGTAGAAATTGTTACACACCCCACCAGAGACGAGACCCAAGCCAAAATGGTCAAGCTGCCCCGAAATTTGTAGAAAATATGTCAAAAATATGCAAATTCCGCTCGAATGCTTTTCGACATGCCACATGGTGTGTGAGATAGTGTTGTTGTTGCTGTTGTTGCTGTTGTTATTGGTGTTGCTGGGAAAACATCTCGAAAGGTCTCTCAGAATTTGTCGCATGCTTTAAATGCAAATTAATGGTCAGTTAAACTGTCAGGCTCGTCTAACATTTCACTTCTTTCGTTTTTGTTGCCTTTTGCCAAGTAGTGCGGCAGATTCTGTGGTGTTAATTTGCTGTTAAATCTGGCTGCCCAGCAGCTGTAATTAATTGCCAGTGTTTAATTTGGGTTAATTTTATTTATGAGCGCTCGTTAATTACATTTTTTCAACAGCAGAACGAACAGCAAATTTCACACAGCCATCAGCGGATCACGCAAATGCAATCATAAAATGTCATGCCACAGGTTCAGCTGCTGCTCGCTGCTTGCTGCTTGCTGCCCCATCCCTTTGAGGCAGCAATTTTGAAAACTGGCGAAACGACTTTTACTCGAGTCCTTTGTCGCACCGAACAGTTGCATGTGACACAGCATCTGACAGGACACTTTTGACAGCACAGACAGCAAGGACTAAGCTTCTGCTAATGTCAACAGCAAACAGTGAAAACTGTGCAAAACTGCAAAAAAAAAAGAACAGAAAAAAACACACTAAATAAAAATTCAATTTAACTTCTAAAGAAGCTAAAATACTCTACGAATATTTTAATTTATTTAAATAATAGAATAAATTAATAGGATAAACATTGAAAAAAAATAATGCATATGTTTTATAAAGTTCAAGTAAAAGTACAGTTTCAATTATGTATTTATAAAATCGTGTACATCTAATATACATAATTATTTCAATTTTTTACATACATAAAAAATTAATTAAAAATAAAAATATTTTATTAACATTATTTGTCAACACTATTTAAATATTATATTATTTTTAGCAACTATTTGAATCTTATTATTAATAAGAATAATTTATAATTTGTGAAATTATATTTAAAAATAATAAAATAAATAATTAAAAATAAAAATCAACTATTTAAATGTGGTTTTAATAATTTATTTTAATACTTATTTTTATCATATTTAATAGATAATAAAATAATTTCGATTTTTACAAACAATATTAAATAAAAGATTTCTTATGCGAAAAATTGGTCAGTTTAGTAGACTACATTGTTGTGGCGAGTACTTTTGGTAGCGACTGTCAATTTTGCACACATACATATATTTATTTATGCTTATTTCGAGCAACACACACACACAAAAAAACAGAAAATCTTAAAGAAAATAAAGCTGAATCATTTTAGAACAATTTTGAATGTGCTTGTTAGCAAAATGAGAATCCATAAAAAAGGAACAAAGAAATGTGCCTGATACTGGCTATACAAACCGCTCCGTTTATCCAAAGCACCCTACGGTTTTCAGAGCACAAGGAGCGAGAAATATGTATATATATATATATATGTATATAAAAGAGAGAGATAGGGTGAGTAGGAGGGAGAGAGGGAGAGGGAGAGTAGAGTGGGAACAAAAGACAGCAAGAAGCAACAGTGACAGTGGCACTGGCAGCTCTCTCTGACACTGACAGTTGTCAACTGCTGTTGTTTCTTGGTTTTATTCTTTTTATTCCTCGTCGTATTCTGTGTTGCGAGTTGTTGTTGTTGTTGTTGTTGTCGTTGTCGCTGCAACTGCTGCCTGTTTCTGACGCTTTTCTTTTTGTTGTTGTCATATTTTTACAAAATTGCTATCTTGATTTTTCATTAATGTGGCGCATTGTTTTCGTAGTCTCTGCTTCTTATCGTTGACATTTGACATTCCCGGCATTATGGCTGATTAAACAGATATACACAAATTCACACATTGCGAGGAGGACTCCAAGCCTGTATCCTAACCCCTATTAGGAAAGTATAATTTTAATTGCCAGCTATTAATCAGTGCACTCTTTCGACTGATTAGGAAACCCTTGTTCGCTTGGAGACGAGCACAATTTGGGAATTTGGGAAGCACTTTGCTGATTCAATCTACACTTTCGACAAGAATCTACGATTATTGTATAAGTGATGCTCGCTCTTAGGAGATCTTCCTTCTTCGTTGGTCGAGTCGAGTCGAGTCGAGTCTTTTGTATAATGGGCAAGGCAACCAAATGGTTTCTTTGTAACATGGCCACCATAACACTTTGTATGTAAATTTCGCCAATAAAGCAATTTTATTTTAATGAGCCACGGGCACTCCAGAAGACCTTAACTATCACAAAGTAACAAAATGAATTAGGTACCGACATGATGGGCCCCTATCACAGAGACCATTCGCTTCCAGCAGAAGCGCGGAAGTAATTGAGTTAAATATGCACAAGATGACAGCATTAATTATGCGCAGACCGAACAGGGGCACGTAAGGAAGAGAAAGAGTTAAATGTGGTTGTTTGTTGTGGCAAGGCATACGCTGAAAATGTTGTATGAAATAAAATGAAGAAAAAACATCAAAACGAACCCCGTCCAATAAAATGCTTACAAATAAGTCAACGGAACTCCACTTATCAACATCATGGGAACCGGCAACGGGCAACTGGCAACTTGCAACAACGGTTAACCGGTAACTGGTAACTGGTAACTGGTAACTGTGGAACTGGCCCGCACTTAAGACTACTGTCCGCCTTATAAGGGTTGCTCGAGAGCGAGTGCTCCGCTCCTTTGATAAGCACTCGAAACTCGTACGCATAACAAATTTGATAATGAACTATGAAATTTGGGTAGCGCTAAGGTCTGGCACCCTTTTTGTGGCATTGCCTAAATGCGTTGCACAACTGACAGACACCGAATTTATTTGCTGTCATAAATATTAAAATAACAATTATTGCCATTTAACAAAAGGGTGTGCGGTGCTAACAAACCAGCCAGACTCCAGACTCCCGACTCCCCGACTTCCTTCTCCCAGACAAACACTCTTCCCGGCCGGCAACTGTTTTGCATATGTCCAAGGCAGCATATTTCATCTTTCAATTGTCATAAATTGTAATCAAGAAGCAAATTTGCAAATAAGGGTGCACTTATCTCTCAGAACCAGTGGCAGCAATGGGAAATAATCATAAATAAACTTTTGATGAAGGTCTAAAAAATCGAATAATAATAGTGCTAAACAGAGATCAATCTGAACAATTTATTTAGTTTCCTTAACTTGAAATATTATAGGTGAAAGTAGTTGTTCAATTCAATCAATTGGAATTGTATTCAATAATTTCGTGTAGAATTAAGATACTTAGTTGGGTATTCTTAGGGAATCCGCTGGGAACTGGTATGTGAGACCGCAGTCTTGAGTTAAAACTTTCACATCGGTGTCTTGGCCAATTTATCACCATAAACGCGGCAATTTATTTGATTTAAGCAATTTGTAAAATTTTAATGTGCTTCAAAATGAAATAAATCTCCAACTGTGGATTGAGTGGCTGCTGTTGCTGCTGCCCCGAGGCAAGAGGCGCATGAGAAAAACGCGGGCACGTCCAGTGAAATAAATTAGGCACAGCTGTGCCACAAATGGTGGGTGGGCGGATGTGGAGGAAGCAAGGCGAGTAGGTGGCCTACGTCCCAAATGGACGTGTGCCTAATTTGGGAATGCGTGCTGAGGGGATTGTGCTTGGGGGAGGGATGCAGAGGGAGTGGGAGTGGCGGTGGGAGTGGCGGTGGCATATAAACATAAATAAGTAAGACAAATAAAGTGTCTTGACATGGACGTTTAGCACCAGAGCTACGCATGGGTTCCAATACGTGAATGAATGACTGCCTGCCCAAGATCCACTTGCTGCTGCCCCTGCTCCATGCCACACAGAGTTCAATTGCAGAGCGTGACCCCAAAGTGTGGGCGGCAATAGTTCAGTTCTGTGCACTTGTCGCTGTCAATTGCCATTTATTTGTTGTGATTTGTGTGTGTGTGTGTGTGTGTGTGCGAAGAGCTGGGCGGCGTTGTGGGGCAGGCAGCAAATCAAACCCAAATTGACAGCTGACACGTTACAGTGCTCCAAAACTAACCTGGGGGGATATCAGGCAATGACAGTTCCTTTCGGCTACTTCCGACTGGGGCACTGTGTAAGTTAAGTAACTGACGTCATGCCTTCTAGCATGCTTTCTAGCAGGTGTTGAGTGTGCTTCCGACTTACATTGCCTGCCATGATTTTTACTTGCACTAAAGTCAGTCGTCGAACGACGTTGTCCGCAAATAGTTCCTTCCGTTTCCACTTGAGTTGCCTTTATTGTTGCACGCGTTGTTGGCAACTGGCAGCAGCAGCGTTGTTGTGGTTGTTGTTGTCGTTACCATTGCTGCAGACACGCCCCATTGAATGGCAGCGAAACCAATTAATTTGTGTGAATTGCGAGAGCTCTACATTATTCTGAGCTGATTAGTTATGCAGCATGGCAGTAAACTCGTATTCAAATAAGCGCGAAAATAAATGAAAGGCAATGCCGGCACAACGCTGAATAAATAACAACCAAAATTCAGTCACGCAAAAGCACTCGAAGCTCGAATGCCCTTCAACCAGCCCAGCAGCTCCAAGAAGACCTGGATTATGACCCAGTACATACTTCAGCAGGTTGCACATCGATTCACAGTGCCAGACAAATATATTTACACCACAACCTATTTATGTATATCAAATAATAAATATATTTTCACACAGTTAAATAATTTGATTTATTTTTGTATTTTATTAGGTAATTTTCAAAGCGTGAGTCAATCTCAATACCTAAAAGAGCATTTTAGCTAAATATTTAATTTACTTCAATTAGTTTTCGCATATTTCAATAATTTTATTTATTTTTTGTATTTTTCTAGGTAATTTTCAACTAAATTTTCAAATATTATGGTAAAAATAATAATTAAAAAAATATTCAAACTATTGTCAAAAATAATGTTAAATTTAAGGTTTTTACATGTGAAATTTTGTCAATTTTTGCAGCCAGCGAAAGACATATATAAAATATATAAGATACATACATATGTACATGTATTATATATTCTGTGACAACTGACATTAGTCGACCTTAAGTAAATAAATAAATTAAGAGTGCACTCCAACTAAATATTTACTTTATTATTGTTTATTAATGCCAATACATTTGAACAAAAATTCAAAAATAATTATTAAAATAATATTCAAATCATGATTCAAAATAACATTCAATGTAAGTTCTCTTATCCGTTTGGTAAACAATGTCACTGTTGACAAATACTTATGCCAGTGACTGTCTACTTTGAGTAACATAAATTTTGAATTTGAATTTGAATTTGTAAGCAGCTTAAATTGATTTTAATTCGATGGCAACGGGACACAATTTGTAGAATAAGTCTGAAAAATAAATACATAAAATATGCTGCAAATCGAGTACTTCTCATAGAGGTAAAAACTTTAAAACCTATGTGCATGTATAGTCAATGGTACCCAGAACTGGAGAGTGCATTCAGAGTGACAAGCGCAGAAAAATTATGACTGTCGACCACTTTTGCATATGACTGTGTATAATTTTACAATTAATTATGAAATATGCCACACAAAAAGACCAACTACAAAGGAGAGCGAGCTAAAAAAATAAAAAATAAAAAATGAAAAAACAAAGGAAGGAAAACAGACCAAACCAAACCAAGCAAAGCAACAAGCGGAGAGGGGCTGAAGGGGAGCAAGGGGGTCGCTACAAATTGCGCACTGCAGATGGTGGAGGGGAACGGGAGCAGTGTCAGGGGCAGCGGGCAGGAGCGGAACTGGGAAACCGAGTGCTGTGTATAACTATGACTAAACAAAACGATACGAAATGACACGCTGTCAACGTGGTTGGGCCTACAACATTGACTATGCTGGCCAAGTTGGTAAGTTGGCAGTTGGCAGTTGCCAGTTGCCAGTTGGCAGTTGGCAGTTGGCAGTCGCCAAATTACAATAATAATAACAATAATAATGAAACAGTAGCAGCCACACGACAATGCGACAAAGTGGCAGTCTCATTTCCAGTCTCAGCAGCGGGCTGAATTTCCCCTCAGCTGCCCCCTCCCCCCCACACTCGCTAGTTGCCCCTTCTGGTTTGGGCCAAGAGCGAACAAGTCAAACGACGATTAACGCTTGGCTGATTGCTGCTTCTGCTGCTGCTGCTGCCGCTGCTGCTTCTGCTGCTGCTGCTGCTGCTGGTGGCTTTAGCCTGCGGCTCGAAAAGTGCTGGTCATAAATTACACAATGAAATGAAAAATGTTTGCCAAAGGGAGTTTTACTGCTTCTTTTCTGTTTTTCCATGTGTCGCTTTGGGTCAGAGCCTGGAGGTCGCCACGCGGTTCGGTTTCGGGTTTGGTTTTCTGGTTCGGTTCGGTGCGACTAAACTTTATGAGTTTACAGTTAGGCAGTGTGTGGTCAACTAACTCCGTTTGCAACTGCATGTCATGCAATGCGTCATGAAGCTTGCCACTTTTGGTTGCATGTTGCATGTTGCATGCTGTTGCTGTTGCTGTCGCTGTCGCTGTATTATTAACTAGTTAGCAACATGCAGAGCCAAATGGCTGCGCTTTGGCAAACAACTTGGCAGTTAGAAATCGCCAGTCTTACATCAGTCTTCGTCCCTGCTGTGCAGATTCGGGCTGCCGATGAGGGGGGCAAGTGGAGGGGTGAACGGGCTGGACGGGGGAGGGGTGTCGCCCGTTGCATGTCGGCCGGCATTTATGATTAAGTGCGCTACATATTAATATTATCGTGCGACTTCACCTGGGCTTTCAATGGTCTTTTCTGCAGACAGTTTGTATGCTAATTTGCGAGTACTCATTCCCGCACACATACCCATACCCATACACACACACACATATACCCATACCCGTATTCGCATTCACACACACACACACACACACACACACATACACTCACAATGCTTTATTTAACTGTTATTTTAATTTATGGCAATTTTATGCGAGTGCGCAGCAAATGCTGAAGTTGCTCGCTCGACTCTCAAATCCGACCACATAATAATAAAAGCGGAAACTATTGTATTAAGTGTTTGATTTATGTTTTTAGTCAATTGTTTTATTTATGAGCTTGCACTGTGCATTGTTCGAGCCGTTGCCATTTGCCTTTTGTGGCAACCAGGTTTTGGGGAAGTGAACTTTGCTCCGGGGTCGCAACTTAACAATTGAAGTTGATTTGTTCCCCCCTCCCCGCACCAATCACGTGTAGAGCAAACATTTTCCCGGAATGGGTTACACAACCAACAAACGAAGGAATCTACTCAAAATGTTCTAAATTATGCTATAATTGAGCAATATGAAGTGAAGTAAAATCTATATTTTAATTTTAATTACAAAATGTATTTGCTCAAGTTGCTTGTACAAAATATAAATTTTCCATATTTTCTCACTGCTCATTCTTCATTTTACTCGTACATTTCACTTTCGATTAATTTAAAGATCTTTTGTCATTTATTTATAATTATTACATCCAAAATATAAATATCTAACTTTGACCTTAGCAAAATATATAGTTTTTTCCCCAATGCATTCTCCATTTTATTCCCAAATAGATTAGATTCGAAATTTGGAACGCAGCAAATGTTTTTTAAACTCACTTTCGATTCAGTTAAAGATCTTATAAACAAAATATAAATATTTAACTTTAGCCTTATCAAAATAGAGGGTTTTTTCCCTGTCCATTCTCCATTTTAATCTCAAACAGATTACATTTGAAATTTTGAACGCAGCCAATTTTTTTGGTTTACTGACTTCTGTTTTCGAAAATCACTTTCGATTCGTAGCATGCACGAGGACACTGTTTACTCTTGTGGTCATCATCATCATCATCATCATTCATCATTTTAGACAAGCCCCGGCAATTTTCTCACACTTTAAATTGACACATCACAGCTCCAAAAAATATCTGATAAATTAGATCCTGATGACTAAACATAAGTGCGCTGATATTACTTGCCGGTTTTTTTTCCTTTTCGCGTTAGCCGACCTAAAATAATGACCAGAACTGGAGATCAACAACCAGAGGGCCAAAATTGGATGTGGAAATGGAAACCAATCGGTCATTGTCAAAGCGAGTTGCAAGCACGCACATTTCATCAATTAATTATACAAGTTGAGTAGGAAAAATACACATAAAATACAAAAATACATAAATACATAAATACATACATACTTACATAGGCCAATGAGATTGCATAAAATGAATGTGAATATGGCCAAATATGAATATGTTTGATTGTTTGTTTAGTTGTGTGTGTGAGTGTGTGTGTGTGTGTGTGTGTGTGTGTGTATGTGGCAGCGTCATCAAAGTAATCATCCTGAGACTCTGACGAGCGACTGTCAGTTAAAGTGATAGAGCAGCAGCGACGAGTCCAAATGATTGCCTCCATGACTTGGCAGCTCTGCCTCTTCCTCTTCCTCTCCCTCTTCCTCTCACTGTCCCTTTCCCTCTGCCACTGCCTCTGCCTCTGCCTCTGCCACTTCCCCTCCACTCGCTCACTCACTCTATCATCGTCTCAACATCAGCGACATCATTTATCATCAACCTGCCTGTCAGTCAAGTCACTGGGTACAAAAAATTACCGCCCTCTCTCCTCCCCACCTCGCCCCGCATCGCATTGATGGAAGGACTGAGGACTGAGGTCTGAGGACTCTGATGACTTGCCTGCTGCAGTGTGTTATCCTTGGGTGTGCTGTCAAAAAATTATTATGCCTATTAATTTTAGCCATGCGGGCTTTGCCTGCCCCTTTATCCAGTTCTCAGTTCGCAGTTCGCAGTTCGCAGTTCTCAATTCTCGCTTCTCGGTTCTCGGTTCTGTTGTGTTGGTGGTAAATTACACAACAAAAAATTATGTTTGGCTTTTGCCAGCGCCAAATGGGCGTGCCCAACTCCCTTCCAGCCCTCCCCCCCTCCACGCTGTCGCTTAAGACTTATTTTGCCTCATTCATTTGGCAGTAATTTATCCTGTCATGCTGTCATTATGACAAACAAAAAAAAGTGAAGAAGAAATAAACGCTTAAAGCGGGCGAAAAAAATTATTTATTGAAAATGATTATGCACAGGGAGACCCGCTCTGTGATGGAGCAGTGGCTTCTTGGGGGTGGTTGGTAGGTGGTTTCCTCTGCTGCCTCCCCCTCTTTTTTTTGTTAATGATTCGCTGACGCCTTGGACTTGACACATCGATCAAAAATCATTATGACTTATTTGGGGCTGCGTGGATAAGAAAACGTGGCGTTCAATTACACTCGCCAAAATTATGGGGTAGCAATGCATATGGAAAATGTTGCACGGCAGCTCAAATTGATTACCCGTTGTTACCAATGATACTCCCTTGAGTCTGTTTAGTTTTGGACAGTAAGCACAATATCTATAATATTTATAAGTAATATTCTGTAATATTTCTACATTTGAATGATATTTGTTTTGCATTTAGAGAATATCTGTGATGATTGATTGATTGATTGACTCCTTACAATGCACTATAATATACAAATCTATAATGTTTCTATACTTTTAATAATGTTGGTTTTGCATTTAGAAGATATCTCTGGTGATTGATTGACCATTTCAAATACACCATAATATATCTTCAGTATTTCTATATTTAAATAATCTTGGTTTTGCACTTGGAGAATATCACTGGAGGTTGATTTCAAATACCATAACATCTATATTTTAATAATGTTTCCTTTGCGTTTTGGTGTATATTCATTATTCTCGGGTTTTCTCTATTTATATGTAATGTCTCTGTTGCGCTTACAGGGTATCTGTGCGTGATTGACAAGTATTTCAGCTGGCTTTTGGGCATGGCTGTTATCGTTTCAGTGTTTTCAATAACTAATCAATCTTAAGTTTGACTTGATGTCTGCGCTGCACGCGATGACTTATTTCGGGTAGTGCTTTTTTCCTTCGTTTTTTTTGCATGAGCAGCAGCAAGAGGAAGAGGAACAGGAACAGTTTTTTTCTTTTTGCAGAACTCGGTGTGTAATCGACAACAGTAAAGCAAGTGCCAACTTTTTTGCTGGCGCACATCAATCAGCCTGGGGTGGAAACGTAAGCTCACGTCACTCAGCCAGACAGTCCTTCACTCAGCAACTCGAAGAGCGAGAGAGAGAGAAACAGTGTGTGTGGGTGTGTGTGTGAGAGAGAGAGAGAGAGAGAGAGCGAGTGAATGGAAAAAGGATAGAGTTGGGCTTTGAACTTTTGGCGTTGACAGCCGGAATACAGAATGCGGGCGAAATATGTCGATACGAATCAAGCGAAAGTTCAACTCCAATTTTTAGTATTTTCTGCTCTCTTTTCCCATTGCACGCCATACAATAATGAATCGATGAAATGTTTCAGGGGGGAAATATGAAAAATTGGAGCTGGCAGCTCGCGTAGTCTTTTATCCTTTTGGCCCCAAAACACTGAGACTGAACTATAAATGCCCGACAATAAATAACCACAACTTAAGCATATTGCGGCTAGGAGCAGCAGCGTCTAACCCTCTGACACTCAGCTCGGCATTCCGCCCGGTCTGCCCGGTCTGCCCGTCTAACGGCAGCTACTCTCCGTCAGCCATATTTCATTTTCATGCTCCCAATTGTTTTGCTTTTGACAAATGAGTAAGCTAGACGCAGCACACACAGAGAGAGAGAGACAGAGAGAGAGAGAGAGAGAGCTGCAGAAAGAGACACCAGCAGAGACTGACTGACTGACTGACTGACTGCTGCAAGTGAGCGAGTGTGTACAAGGCAAGTCATCAAAATAACAAATAACGACGACTACCAAAATTGATTGCATGCCATTAATTTTCATTTCAAATTACGCTGCCACTATGTCTTGGTCTTCTACCTACTCCTCCCCATCCCCTGCCACTGCCACGCCCCGACTTGGTTTGTGGCTCAGATTCAGTGTTTGCCTGGTTGGTATTTGGCCTGCAGCTGAAATGTCAGCCAGCCAGCGTCAGCCAGTCAATGGGCCAAAGTCAAAGTCGTGCCAAAGTCAGGCCACGGGCCAAATGCGTTGAGCGTAAATACGTCAAAATGCCATCGCATGCTTAAATTGTTATTAGTCTGTGTGCTAAACAGTTAACTGGTCCAACACACAGAGGCTCTCAGCCCTAAATGTGATTGCAAAATGATTTGGCGACTCCTTTTTGTGCAGTTACTCCACTCCAACTTCTGTCTGTTCAGCTATCATTAACTAAATAAAACAAAAATATCACAATTTAAATCAATATTTTTTCTAGTTTTATTATCTGTATTTTATATATTTTAATTTTTTTTATATTTAATATTTTATAATTATATATTTTTATTTATTTTATATTTATTGACTATATTACAAAATTATTTTAATTACTACTTAAGCCATGTAGTTTAGCTCTCTTTGCTTAAGAGTCAATAATTATGTTGTACAATTTTACAGGGTATTTCGCTGGGCGCATCTAATGTGCGCAAATATTTCAGTTAGTGCCTCTTACACAATTGAAATTGGGAGTACCGATCATTTTGCTGGCCGATTTGTAAATTATGAGCCAAGACGTCAACTGTCAACTGCATTCGCAACAAACTGCAACAAACTCAACGGACATGGCCAAAAGCTGCAGCTGCAGATGGGTTGATGATGTGGTTGCTGTTGCTGTTGCTTTTGCTGTTGCTCATGTTAATTGTGGATGAGGCTACCTAAGTCTGTGCGTTGTTGAGTGGCCCAACTGGAGGAGTCGTCGGAGCCACAAAGCTCGAGTCCGGGCCGAGTCAGAGAACAGCAGCCAACTGACATTTGACTGTCAGATGCTGTTGGCTCTCATTCGTTAATGTCAGAAGCAAGAGTTAATCTCGCGTGCATTTCAAAACAACTCTGAGAGACAGATGGACAGAGAGACAGAGAGACAGAGACACAGAGAGAGAGAGAGAGAGAAAGAGTGAGTTGGAGAGAAAGAGAGAGTCAGAGAACGAGAGAGTTGACTCTGTAGATACGCACTGCCCAGGAATATATGGTTATTCCTTCTTCTGTGCAGCAGTAAGAGCAACAGCAGCAGTAGTAACTGACTGACTGACATACTGGCAACCACCAGCAACAGCAACAACAAAAGCAACCGCAAAAGCAACAGCAACAGCAACAGCAACTGATGGATGCCTGAAAGCCAGCCTGCAAAATGAATGAATGACATGGCAGGCATCTGGACCGGGTGGCTGTGACTCGTACTCGTACTCGTACTCATACTCGTACTCGTACTCTGACTCTGACTCTGACTCCAACTCGTAGTCGCATTCGTACTCGTAGTTGGACTCCACGCACGCAATGACGTTCAATGATGGCACAAACACAAACGTGGAGTGGAGGCCAACCGCGTGATAAGTTGCCTTGCCAACTGACCAACCATCCTACCAGCTAACTGGCAAAAAGGGATAGCTACACTCAGAAATAAATTCGAATTGCATTTTACAAAATATTCATATTTTTGACGCTAATATTCAGAATGACTATGTGTACAAGATAAGGCTGTGTCTCTCGAAAAACCAGTGTTTTTCTTTGATTTCTTTCTTAAAATAGAGTTTTTGATTTTTCCATTTATAGAGTTGAAAAAAGTCGAATTAATACTTTATATAATTTGTTGTCTATTAATATTTTTAAACATTTCGAACTCTTTCGAGAAAGAATCAATTACGGCTGTCGTAAATAGTATTTGACAAATAATTAAACAAATAAAACAAATGTAAATGGAGGGACTGAAAAATACGTAAGATCATATTATTCATTAAAAATTGATCATGAAACATTTTTGATCGAATCTCTAAGGATTATTTCTAAATCCGACAACATGTTTCTAGTTCTCAAAGCAATTTTTCAATATTTATTTTTATTTCCTATAAAACTCTTCGACGTACTTGTGTGGCGTAAGCAATGCATTTTAAGCAATCTTAAATGATGTCTTAAATTCAGTGTGATTGATGACATCGTTTGTTTTTCCAAGTGTATGCGAACAGAGCTGCAGAACAGTCTGTCAGCTGCATTTGCATATGGCTCGCATTTTCTGTGGCCCGGCATGCAAAATTGCTTTATGAATTATAAACAATGCTCGGACCGAGGCTCGTTAGTTGCTTGTCTGCTTCATTGCCCCAGTGCACAACGTATATTTGTATTTTCAGACAGGGCTCCCTCCTCCATACACTATCTGCATGTATCTATCATTCAGACTCTCTCTCTCTCCATCTCCATCTCCATCTACATCTACATCTCCAGCTCCACAGCTCCAGCTCCAGCTCCATCTGTGTCTGTTTGTTGGGGTCCCATTGCACAACTGACAGTGATTATGTCGCCAAGTGACATCCATCAGCAGCTGTGTAATTTATTGCAGTTGTTTGGCCTGCGCCTGGGCAAGATTGCACTCAGTTTATGTACATGGCAAACGTGGGTGCGCTTTGCGTCAATCCCCATCCGAGCGCAGTCTGCCCGGGGTGCGGTTAATTACAGGTGCAATTGAGGAATCTGTTTATATTCGCACTCGCAGCTATCTCGTCGAAAGGTTAATGCGCTTATCGAAAGAGCTTAATTAACCGATTAATATCCACTGCAACACAGCACATATATTTGCACAATAAGTTATGCATTTCCCATGGAATTAACTTTCGCTAAATATTTGCATTAAGCTTCGAATCCAGCAGCAGCAACACAGCAATTCAAATGGTGCCGAAATATTTATAGTGTGTTTTTCTTTTGAATTAAATAAATATTAGCCATGCATTAGGCATGTTTTAAGACTTGAAAAAATTAATTATGAATTATATGAACCCATTAAAAAGGGCGACAAATATCGATTTCCGATAGCAACACTCATCAGCAAGCCTTCACATCTTCTACACGAATGGTTTCGATTACCTGTTTTCCTTATCTATAACTTAGTTTCATTACATGCGTGCATATCAATATTCAGCCGACTTCACGTATAAATCCAGTCAAGCAGAAATCTTAGAAACTTAAAAAATGAAACAATTCAATTCAATTTCGATCACTAAGTAATACTCCTAACATTATGCTTGTATTATTTAGAGAATATCAACATTATAATCGTCTCAAATTTTTAAGCATTTCCGGAAATGATTCGCAACAAGGTGCACTTCAAAAATAAGATTAAAAGAAATTGTTGTAATTTTTGACACGCGAACGTAATAAAATGGAAAGAATCGGCCCATTTGAGAGGCATACAATATCAAAGAGCTTTGTGTGCACACTCACAGAGGCATATACATACATGCATATGATATGTAGCTATTAAGTGAATAAAATGTGCAGAAATAAAACGCATTTGGCATTTTGGCTAGCAAGCAATTTCCGTATTTCTTACGGCACTCGAGATGTGCTCAAATCGGATTTCTAACCGAGCAACAACAACAGCAACAAAAAGCAACAGGAGCTGAAACACATGCAACCAAATCGCAATTGTGAGTGCCGGCGGCTCTCGAGTTAATGATATACACTCACTTGAGGGGCATTATCAGGCACATGGTGAGGACTTTAAAGAGGGTTTCATACATCCGCGACAACAAAGCACCGGTTGCCCCGACCAACGGCATTCGTTGTACGTTGTACGTTGTACGTTGAACGTTGCACGTTAATACGGCGAGGCAACATTGTGTCAAGTTGCGCAAATGCTGCAAGGGACTGCAAAGAAAGCAGAACCCATTGAAAACCATCCAAAACTCGAACGCAATACACCCTTTTTAAATGCATACTTGAAATCAAATCAAAAGCATTCCCATGATAAGGGTTACAAAAAAAGAGAGCCAGCAGAAGCAGAAGCGAAATACAAATAAAAACAAGACTGCTGCAGTTGAGTGAGCTCGACTACGACATACCCTAAGATCAGCTGTTAAATATAGTTTCAATATAATGGGAAGTTTCTTATCCGATTTAGATCAAATATGAACAATTAATCAAGCTTTACAAGTTGTATTAATATGTGTTTCAAATTGTGGAACTTATTGCAATCGGAAATTTATGTGTATCGGTATTCTCCAAAAAGCAGAAGTTATCGATAAAATAAAATGAACCTGATCTGTTGCTAAATCTGCTGTTGCTAGCGGAGGGACAGGCGAACATGTCTAGATCGAATAGACTTTTGAACTTAATCAAGAATATATATCTGAAGATGATTCTTTCTGCGTGTTACATACCTTTGCACAAAACCATTATACCCATTTTGAATGGGCTGAGGGTATAAAGAGTGCCGCCACTTAAGCGCGGTTTTCAACGACTGAAGTGACTGACAACGCTGCTAGGCAATGATTCAATTTCAGCATTTGAGTTGGCAACTGTGAAAACAATTAAACTCTAGACACAAAATATTTGGCTTGCGCATAAATCAGCGCAATGTTTGATGTCATAAATCCGCTAACAATGCCTTAATGCTTCAGTTGACTTGCTTGTCCCATAGTTTTCAGGCTCAAGTGTCGCATTATCTGTGCGCTTATCTGCAACCCCAGAAGGTATATCCCAGACAGCAGCAGATGTGCTGGTGTCCGCTTTTAATGACATGTCGTCATAGCTTTTTTACCCTTTGTTATCATTGCCTGGTGGCATCCTAATCTCTTAGCCATTTAATTTGTATTAGAACGCGCCCCAGCTGGGATTAGTTGTGAAAAGTGGTGTTTGCACCACCCGCTCTGCTCACCAATTTCCCACGGCCTGTGTTATTGATCATGTCATCGTTCGATGTCGGCTTTGTCAAACGTAGCTAATGCCACTTCCGAATCGGCATTGAGTTCAAGGAAGCTTCCCAGAAATATGCATAAGGCGCACACAGTCTTATAAATGGCACATTCGAGACAATAGTTCGCATCGAACCTTGGGCGCTCAACGTTTGTCAACAAGGTGAAAGAAGCAGGCAACCAGCATGGTTCCATCGAACTGAAACTGAAAGAACTCAGAACTTCAAAGACGGCAAAGCCAAAGGCGGTCGGTCGTCTACCTACCGAACCGATGAAAAAAGTAAGGAACTGGGCACAGGCTGCTTGGTTTCATTCATGGGCTTGCAAATATTTCTGTTCGACAATTTCTTCATAATTTTTGCGGCACTTTTTCTGTGATTCCTTTGTGGCACACACACACACACACACACACACAAATTAGCAGCAGTGGCAGCCCTGTCCGGCTAACAAGGGATAATGACCATACAAGTTGTCAAATAAACGCATAATGCCTGAATAACGGACGACACTTTTATTGCCCCGATCGTCAGAGTAATGAACGTGCAGAAATGGCATAGTTAAATGGCGAGTATCCTTACGCTCCTTCCACCGAAATGTAAACAGTTTGCATTTCCTTTCAAATCATGTGAAATCCCAATTGTATACAAATCCTTGTTTATATATGTATGTATGCATTTCAGAACAATACGAATGTCATTTGTCATGCGGATCTTGCAACAAAGTTAGCCTTGAATATTTGCACATTTTACACAGTACTCGCAGGAGTTGATAATTAATCTATATAAATACAGTCAGTTTCGACCTGACTGACTGTATTATGGACAGATTGGTTATTGGTGGCTTAGCTTCCTTTTGGGAAGGACATAGTGTGCATCCATATATGACTGGATGACTGTCGTATGAAAGTTGTTTGTCTTCCATTTTCATTTTCACGGATACTCATAGAAATTGATTGTCTTGGAAATCCATTTTCCATTATCCCTTTTCTATGTTCTTTTCAATCATTTTGATAAATTATAATTTTAAGCTACGAATTAATTTGAAAATAAACACATTCCAAATACTATCGTTAAATATTTTCAATACATAAAAATCATTTTTGTAAATAATAATTTTAAACCAAAAATTAGCTCGCTTTTAGACTACAAATAAATTTGAATATAGATGAATATAAATGATCAACCTTTTGTAAATTATAATTTATATTTCATATATTTATATTATTTTATTTTTCACTTAATAATATCTTTAAATTAATGTAAACATATTAAATATATATATATTTGTCCGTCTCCTGTCAATATGCATCCAATTTTCCTTGCATTTTATCTCAATTACGATAAAAACTAGCAAAGCGTTGAGCACATTAGGTCTATCGTATTTGTACAAACTTGGCCTAAACGATGCGTTAAAAGAGGGTATCTGAAATAACCTCTTACTCAGAGTTGTTGTGCTGTGTGCAGTTGTGTGTAAATTAACCCCGGCCACAACCATTTTGAGGCAAAACTAACAACCACCAAATGATGCTGGTATATGGAAAACTTGTGATGTGAAACTGTTGTGATTGACGCGACATTAAATGACAGGCTGACAGACACAAGTTTGTATGACAGGCAGACAGACAGACAGGCGGCCAGACGGACAGAGAGATGTACAGACAGATAGACAGACAGACAGCTTGACAACGACTTTGTGCGAGCAACAATGAATGTGTTGATGATGCGAACGTCTAATGAATGTCACAAAAAATACTCAAGTACTCAAAGTGAAACTCAAACTCAAACCGAAATCGCATTATTTATTCGTTTGTGTAGCATTGCTTATAAGGAGCGGCGTGCCTAGACAGGTTGCACGGGTTCTCTTACCAGACTCGAGATACAAGGCGCTGCTCGTCAACAGGTAGATAAACTGTTAGTTAGATGCTACTCTAATTGGTCGATTCGGGAGAAGCAGGGGGGCGGGGTAAGAAATGTGTTTTGAAATTGGTAGCATTGCATTCACAGGTGATAAATTCAATGATTATCAACACTTTGGCCCGCAACGCTAATTAAAAATGCATAATAGTTTGGCGCGGCGCAAGTTCAAAGGGCACGCCAGAAATCGGTGGCGGGTCGCCTATTGTGGATTCGCTGCAATAATCATAAACAATGCCATCGACTGAGCGTCGAACTATGAAATTGTTGCCCGTCTTTATGGGCCGATCCGCTGTATGCATAGAAATGAATGACTTTCGTATTGGGGGGAAATGTGCCCCTTTTTTTTTATTATTTTATTTTGTATGCCCCTTTGATATATGAAAATTATCGGAGGCAGACAGGCACTTTTAAGCGACGGACCGACCACTTTGTCGGCACATTTTTGCTTTCCTTTTCGACTTTCGTTTTGGTTTTGGCTTTGGTTTTTATTTTTTTGGGGCTGTTAACTTTGATGGGGCGTCGCTTCGGTTCGTTGAAATGTCTGTTTATATTTTGCATATCAATGTAAATAGGTATAAATAATAATATGGCTGCGGGCCTGGCTCGTTCGCTGGCCGACTGGCTGCCTGACTCGCTGGCTGGCTGGCTGACTGGCTGACTGACTGAATCTTTGCTGCATACGCGTTGAAAATGATTAACCATAATTTTGTTTTAATATTTGGTAATTGTATAATTTTATGGGCATTTGCATTTCGTATCCGAGCCCCGTTTCAAATGTATGCATAATTCATGTGGCGTATGAGTGATATTTGATTACCTCTTGGGTGTGCCCAAAACTCAAATGAGTGTGTGGGTTTGTGTGTGTCTGATTGGCTGTGTGGGTGGGTGTGTTTAGAAGTTCTTAATGTTTTTCGGACATCCATTAATGAGCTGCTAAATAATATATTTATAGTTTTTTTTTTTGTTCAGCTTGCCTCGTTTGTAAATCGATTTTATGTCGTTTTTATTATAAACTATTTCCCGTCGTTTTGTGGCTTATATGAAATAATTTAAATTTGATTTGTGTATCAAGAATCGAATCAATTGTTGCTGAATGCATTAGCATTAGTTTGAAATGCTACATGTGTTTCTTAGATACGCAGAAGTGCCACAAGGTCAATGTTGACAATGTTGGCTGTTGTCTATTGTCTTGGGATTGCAACAATATGAGCAAACAATCAATTCCCATTTTTGTGCTTGGTTTTTTTCGTGGCCATTTAGGCGTTTTGACTGCCAAATGAAAAAAAGAAAACCGCAAGCCGATTGCAAACATGTCCTTTGAAGTAGCGCCGTTTCGCTGTGGGTCCTGCCTCAAAAAAGGAATGTGTGTCACACACACACACATGCTGTCATGCATACACACGCACAACCAAATTGAATGGGCAAAAAAATAAAGCGAAAAAGGAAATGACTGCCAGCCTAAACTGCTGACTGCTGACTGCAACTGGCTGACTGGCTAAAAGGCTGACTGCCTGACTGGCTGAGATTTAAGCTGGCTACCAACAAAAAAAGAAAAAAAAAAGAAGAAGAAGCCGCTGCTGCTGCTGCTGCTGCTGCTGCTGCGTTGACATGACAAAAGCGAATAAGACGAACGAATGATGGGCACGTTGTCGTCGTCCATGTCAGTGGACTTCAAAGTCGGCCCGTCTCTTGCCTCTCTGTCTCTCTCAGTCCATCTGGCTCACTCCAGTGGTAGCTGTCAAAGATATTTGTATTTCATTTTGATGATGGCATGCGGCTGACTGACTGTCGCCGAGTCGCCGAGTCGCTGAGCCGATTCAAACGAATTGGAAGCCAAAAACAAACACAGTAGCTGCCTAGCTGCCTAAATAAACGCAGACCAATCAACCAGGCAATAGAAGTCGCTTGAGGGAGGCTGCCACAAGAGCAGCGGAGTGAAGAGTGGTTTCTTTCTTCGTTTTTTTTTTTTGGGGATGCCACTTCTTATAAAACACGCAGCGTTGTCGGTGATTTAAAATAAATATTGGTGGCTGTCACATTGACAGCAAACAAAATGTGATTGTTCGCTGATTGTTGACATTTTGTGCTACCGTTCGCATCGGCACTTCACCTTGGCTGTGGTTCACGGTTTCAGTGTACCAGTGTTCCAGTGGTGCAGTGGTTTCGCTTCGGCAATCAAAGGGATATATTGAAGATATTAAATTGTCTGGCGTTGTTCGTTGTCGCATTAATAAGCCGACTTCTTGGATCTTTTCGTTGCGGTGCGTTGCCAAAAAAAAACAACAAAATAATAAATAAAAATAAAAACAAAAAACACAACGCCAACAATGAAAAATTTCAAGCTGTTTTTAAATGTTTTATTGGCTTTTTAATAATGTTTGCACATCAAAGAGGGCCGCACATGCGCACACACAGAAACAGAGAGAGAGAGAGAGAGAGAGAGGGATAGATAGATAGATAGAGTGAGAGAGAGAGACAACAAAAGGCCGCCTTGGAAGTGGCCCTCATTCTACCAAGTTACGCGCTCGAGATCCCAAAGAAAGGAAGAAATAAATCCTCAAGTGACATGAGTCAAGCTCTTTGTGTGCCTCGGCGGCTGCAGTGGCAAGTCTTAGGAGATTGGGGCAGCAGTCGTCGCAGCAGTAAGTCATGGATTATGCCTCGATTGATTTATATGATTAAACCGTTATAAATTATTTTCAATTAGTGCACCAAATTTGAGAGAGCGCCAGCCTCATTTTTGACTAGAACTTCAAATTTGCTCAATCTCCACAGTCGCTAGTTAAATGTTAATAAACTTATGAAATAAACACTGCAAATTTATGTAAATTAATCCAATAAAAAAGAGAATTTCTTGTCCTCATTTATTTTAGTTGGTATTCAAACAATATGCATTAATTAATTATTCAAATAAAAATCATAAAAGATTATTTTTAATTTTGATACAGCTCTGATTGTAAATATCAGAATCTGCACTTTGCTGATTCTAAATTTATTCAATTCTTGTTAAGAGTTACAATTAATCAAATTGATTTATGCCGAGCCTGTATCCAAGTTAGGGGTATTCCACTCCTACTTATGAAACAATCAAAGATTTTATGAACGACCAACTTCAGAGTTGGATTAAGTACGAGCAGATCGAATTATTGAAACAGAGAATGATAATTAAATATTAAAGTAATTGTTTATAAGTGAAATCGGTTAGATATACTACAATGATTTTTCTTGTTATCGAATTTTGTATATATATTCGAGAACTAAATGCTTTGGCTTTAATTAAGTATTTTATGTTATTTTCATTTGAGGCTCAGCACATTTCGCCTGCTGGCTATAAAATAAGCTTGTCGCTCTTAAGGAAAGCATTTCTTATCGATGTTTGGAAGTAATCGTTTTTGTTCAGTTTGTGGCCAACTGAGAGAAGTGAAGTGTATCTTTTATTTGTGAGATTGTTTCGGTTGCCAAGTGTGTCAGTCCACTTATCATGTCCTAAAGTGTGCACATCCTGCCAACCCTGCCGTGCGGTCATTTAAGGATCTGCCATATGCTGCTTCCTGTTTGAGCAGCATCTCATGTAGCCACTTTTTGACACTAATAAACCAAGTGCCCAAATGATACGTCCAAATTTACGAGCATCCACTGAACGTGCCATGTCTCTTGAGGGGTTGTTCCCTCCTTCATCCCCCCCTGCTCTTCCTTTAGTGACTCTTGGCTACGCTCTATTAAAAGTATGTATATCAGTGCCTCTAATGTGGTACGTGTGAATTGTTCGACGAGGCGATGCTGGATTCTGGATGCTGACGTTGAAGTTGATGTCGTTGTCAATGTGGGCTGACTCCTGCTGATGGTCGTAAAAAACAAAAGGTCCTTCTGCAGTGTGTGTGTGTGTGAGGGAAGGGGGAGGGGGAGGGGGGAGCAGAGTTAGGAGGTTTTGTGGGATATAAAAGCAGTAACCACCCATGGCTGAGCCCCAACGCTTTTGCTAAATGTTCGATAATTTTGGCCGCAATTGCGCTTTTATGGCATTTCATGGATCATATATGTTTGTCTAAGTGTGTGTGTGTGTGTGTTATGTGTGGCAAGGACATAAATTGTAACAAGCCACGCTGCGCATTGTTAGTTATCTGCCCAACATAAAACTCCGACTGCGATAGTCGCCAGCTGTCGTCGACGATGTCGTCTTGAAGGCTTTTAATAACTATTTCTATTACACTTGGCACTCGCAGCACGCAGGGGCATAAATGTAATATAAAATAGTTGGCAACGTTTTGTACTTATCTGTGTGTCCATTCCGAGCATTCTGCAGGGCTCAGCTGGAGTTGCATCATAAACAAAATAAACAGTACAGTCAGCGACGACGAGTTATGTATCATATTAAATGTTGTGCCAGGATTGTTCAAGTGTCCCAGATACTCGCAGCACATCTATGAAATACTGATATCTGAGGTGTCCACTCATTTGATACACTAACTTAATTAAATTAAATTTAAAATTATTATTATAGTTACATATTAACTTAAGTTATACCTACTTTATTTCGTGATTAAAGAAGGCACACTTAAAACCTACTCAAATAGTCGAAATTTCAAGTTCGTTTTGCTTAAGATGAAATAAATAAATAAAATTAAATTTATCAGCATCTGAAAGACTTTTTGTTCAAGCTAACAATAGAAAATGAATAAATGTAACAAATAAATTTGTTACCACATTAAATTAAATCTTTTTACTTTGCTTATTCATTTTATCAAAATATGTATTTAAAACTGATGTTTTATTTTTGTCACAGTTTCAAATAAATCAAACAATTAAATTTATTTTTTTTGTGCATTTGAATTCGTGATCTCATTGAACTTAGACTGTTTAGTCAGCTTCTGTATCTATTTAAATAAATATGTTTGTAAATATGTAGGAAGAGACATCTGTATATGAGGTCTGCTGGATGTGACACATTTTGTTTGCTTGCAGTATTTATGAGTCGCGTGTAATCCAAAGTAATTGTAAGTCAAATGCTAAGTTAGCCAGCAGACAAGTAATAACTTAGACATGTTCACTGTTCACTGTGCACTGTTCACTGTTCGCTGCTCGGTGTTTGGCTGAAAGCCACAAGGCCATAAGGCCAAAGCTCAAAACTCATTTAAATCAATGCCATTTGCCATTAGGCCAGCTGACCAAAAAATGTCATTGATAAACGTCGTATACCAAATGGGGCGTGAGGTGTCTGAAGGGCGGTTTACACACGGCCCATTTACACACGACTGTGTGTGTGTGTGTGTGTGTGCGTGTGTGATGTGTGTGTTGTGGGTTCAGTTGCATGTTAGACGAAAGCTGTCAAAAATATTATGGAAAATGTGGAAGCGTTGACGATGATGAGGTGACTTCTAACTAGCTGTGAAGCTCCTGTTAACGAGCTGTGCCCCACACGATGAACTCACCTATCCACACCACGAGGCACTCATGTGCGAACAGTTAGGCGGGGTTGGCTGGGCGCAAAGGGGCAACTAACCGGCTAGTATAAGTTGTGTTAGTTGTTGTTGGCGTCTCACATTGAAATTAATTTAGCTAGCTTTCAATTATGTGCCACAAACATTCATGCATGAAACTAAGACACGTTTAGCATGGGCACTCGGCGGGGGCCAGTTGGGGGCAGGGCAGCTGCCAAGCGCCACTGTGACATGACAGGCCTGACAACCCCAACAACATATTGACATTTTTGCTATACATTCCGCACAGCAGGCAGTCAGTGCCCCATTCTCCAAAGACAGCGCTTGGAGACCGACAACAACAACAGCAACAACAGCAACAACAACAACAACAACAACAGCAGCGAAACATGTGTGAGTGTTTATGTCGGCGTGTCAATTTTCGTTGTTGACGTGTTGCCAGCCCCGCCTATTTCGACTAACCGCCCGTCTGTCTGTCCGCCCACTCGTCTGTCTGCCCGCCCTGTCTGCCCTTCCAGTCCTCGTATTCTTTTGCTCCCATCCGTCTCGTATAACGTGCCACCGAGTTTGACTCGTCGTCGTCGCTGTCGTCGTCGCTGTCGTCGTTGTCGCCGTATTTTGTATTATTATTAAATTTTACTTTCGCCACTCAATATGGGAAATGTCATCTGTTTATGATGGCTTTTTGACATCCCTCGTTATTGAATGTGTTTGCCTCTTGTTGTTGCTGTTGTTGTTGCTGTTGTTGTTGCTGTTGTTGTTGTTGTTCGTCCTCGGGTCTCGTAGCATATTTCTTTTATGATTTCTCAGTTGTTGTTCTTGCTGTTCTGCTGCTGCCTCTCCTGCCGCAGACAACTTTGATGTATTTTCAATTTTGCGGTTTTTCCTTTTGGTCTTCTTTCTGCAACTTCTGTGCAGAAACCAGCAAAATCACCTACTACTGCAACAGCAACAGCAACAACAACAACAACAACAACAACAACAACAGCCAGTCTTTGTCTGCCTGTTAAGGTTTCGAGCATGATTTTTTACTGCCTGACAGCTTTGACATGCCCATCACATTTATATCGATTTGGTTTGCCGGAAACAAACTCGTTTCATTAAATAGCATACATTATTTAAGTATCTACAGCTGCGGTCAAATAATATTGGAAAGATATTTCCAAAAATATATTTAAGATAAAGTTCAAACATTTTGAAATCTTTTTTTAATACCAAGAATATGTAAAAACTGAAAGATGGGATAGCTATCAAATGATTACAAAACACAATAAATAAATAAATGATAATAACAATAAAATAACAAAGTTTTCAAATTCATCAAAGGCAGTTCATATTAGTGAATAGTACTGATGATTTTTCTTATTTATTATTTTTTTATTTAGTTTAATATTTTACATATTTTTTTCTTTAGTTTTAAATTGTTCATTTTATTTCTTTCTTATCATTTTATATATATAGAAATAATCACCACAAGGCATTGGTGCAAAGGTTCCTCTTAATCTTAGCCGAGACCTCCAAGCCCAAAACTCTAAATTATACGCTGCATTCCCATCGAAACCATCATTTCCCAATCGGGTTGACAGCGAACCCTTTCTAAGTATTGGCTCAGCTTGAAACTATTTCACTAAATTGCATTTTTATCGTAATTTACATTTCTTTTAACCGGTCAAGCATTTGAGTTTTATTGAATTATTAATAAATACAGCACTCAGTTATTCAATCAAGGTTTGGTTATGGTTATGGTTTCTCCCATCAGCTGGTAAGTGGACGCTTTAGCCCGTATAAAAAAAGGTCAACACGCACGGACAGTAGCCAGCAGTATGCGGCGGCTACTTAGTGTCAAGACGTGTCATAAACACATCAACTTTACTGTCGAAACAAATAAAAATATAAACTTTGACACAGACACGCAACACACACACACACACACACACACACATACATAGAGAGCAGAATAGATATAAAATCAAAGTGGAGAGATAAAAGCAAACACAGCCATAATAGACAACACACAAATGAAAGCCAATCGTAAAGGCTGTCAGGTCGAAACAGTGTTCAGGTTTCCACTTCTCTCCCTCTCCCTCGCCCTCTCCCTCACCCTCTCCCTGTTTGTGCCTGTCTGTCTCCCGAGGGTGCACACTCTTGAACAGAGCCATAAAAAATACATTTTATTTTAGAAAATTGCATTAAAATTGTCATAAAAGAGCTGAAAGAGAGGGGAGACTGTGGCGGCTGTCATTCTGTGTCTCTGTGTCTCTGTGGCTGTTTCTGGTGCGGAGGCAGCAACCCAAATCAAATATGGGAAGCTGACAAAATGTGACAATTACTGGGGACAGTTGACACAAAGGAGAGTCGTAAAAACCAAAAGCAAAGTATGTAGTTGGACACGTTGTGGCGAGTGGAGAGCAGGGACTTGGGGCATACAACTTTATAGTCGTGGCAGCTAATGACTCATTATGGAGCTGTTTGCAGGTCTTACTAGTACTGCGCCCTGAGTTCAACCACTTAATCCTATAAATACCTGATTTCCAAATCCCATAAAAATTATTCGTCTATTAAATTTAAATGACTTAAATGGTGTTCCATTTCCATTTCCACACACACTCACACACCCTGGCCATAAATAACCAACAAGAAAAAAGTTTTTCTGTTTTTGTTGAGTTTCATTTTGGACATTTTTAGTGGCATCGAAATCAATTTTCATATCGTTAATCTTGTAAATTATGCATGTCGGATGTCATGTAGTTATTTCATTATTCCCCCGAGCACAATTTGAGTCCACTTTTTGGTGGCACCACCAGTTTCAAGTAGGCGTTTCACGAACCTGTTTCAAGTAAGCTTCGATTTCAAAGCTAGGCGCATAACCAATTTGTTTGCCCCACCTGAGTATAGCAAGTGTGGAATTGATAAAATAAGAAACTTACAAAATACTTTGACTTTATTGAATTTTCGAAGCATTTTATAGACTTCAGTTGGGAAAGCGGAAAAGGAGGGCTTAAAGGATTTCTTATTGATCTATCAAGTCGAACATATAGCTAACAATGGATGGAATGAAGAAAGGACATACGGCTGAGCAGATGGCTTCCAATACTTATGTACATTTAATAACTTTTTTGCTGTGCGTTGCTTTTGTTTCGGCAATTTCAAAAAACGCAGATTTCGAATAATAAATATCCGTAAATAATCCCCGGTTGAGGAGTGTATCTTGTGACTAGACAATTAATGTGTGACAAATAGCAAATGTAACTTTTCAAATTGTAAGCAGCTTACTTTTCATACTTGCTCCTATTTCAGACAGCTAACCTTACTTAGCCCAGTTTTATTAGTTTAGGCTAACACTCTTTGGTATTTAACTTATAGCCTAGTCTGATTTAGTTAAGTTGTGCTAGTCTTTAGCGACGACACATCGTTTGCTAACTTCATGTGCATTGTTTAGCCCGCAGTATGTACATCTGGCATATGGTACAGAGAGCGGCGACCCTTGTCAAAAATAAATATAACGAATGGCCCAAAATGACATAACTGTCAAATTCGTAATTGTTCATATGCAAAGAACCGTAAGAGAAACGAATTTCTTTGCAGCAAAAAGAGGAAAATGTCAAGGAACTTAAGCACAACGAAGCTGAAATACTCTGCTTAAGCTGACTGTTCCTGTGTCAGCTGATCTTAAGATATGTACATGATTCTGTCATTGCACCAGAAGTGTACTGAGTATCCTGATTCAAATGATGGTCATTATTCACGGCAGCATGTTTAATTCATAGGGAATGCAATCAATCCGAAAAGTGACTCTCACAAATACCAATGACAAGTTCAATTATTGCTAAAAAGTAAATGAAATGCGAGTTGCGAAAAGCGTACAAGATATTTATGCAAGTGGACATGTACACAATTGAAAAGAGTGCAAAATGTGCCAACCACAAAATCCGCACTCACGTAACCCCTGAAGGCCCCCCGCAACCGGAGCCCAGTCTACAAGCTTGTGACACATGTAAATGCGTGCTGACAGCACTAGGGGAAATAAGTACAAAAGAGGCCAAATACAACAAAAAAAAAGGAAAAAAAGAATAACACGCAAAAATAAAAGAAAACTGTCAGCTAAATTAATGTCATGCGTGTGCAATGCAATGAAAAATTATGGGCCGGCTTTATGTCAATAACAAAAGGCAGGCAGGCCAACCAAAAGAAAAAATAAACCGAAAGCCAGCCAAACCAGAGACAATGATTGATTTGACAGGACAACGTGGTAGAGCGCGGTTCGACACGATATGATGGATCCCATGCGATGGATGGATGGATAGATGGATGGATAGATTGATGGATTGATGGATTGATGGATTGGTGTATTGAAGCAAGCATAAACCACAAGTGAAACTGTTGTCATTTGGAGGCGCCTCAGGTTACTCGCACTAATGAACGCAAATAATATTTATTTCGCAGCTCTGCGGAATCGCTTCTGCGTCTGCTCAAACAAATATTATTTTCGAAGCATTTGTCAACATTTGTCAAATTTGACAGCACACGCCCGCTCGCGTTGCCCTTGGCAATCTTTTCACTCCCTCCATCCATCCAGCCATCCATTTATCCATCCTTTCATCCAGCACGTCGACATTGACGGCACTCGCCCCTTTCACTGGCGAGAACGACGCCTTTACGCGAAATTAATAACATGTACAAACAACAACTGAGCCAAAGTACTTATACTCGCGAAAGGGCAAACCGAGCATAGACCATATCTGGGGTTGCACACGAAGGCGTTCTGCGAGGACCTCACGCGTACACTCCCCACCCATGTCCTGGGGCATCAGCAATGTTCACATATGGTGTGCGGTTTTTCTATGACGTGGCAAGCAAAAAGTTTTTCGATTGCATGCCACTTTCGCAAGCCAAAAACAAACCGACTTTATACATTTATGCTGCAATATGACGGCAACTTTTCGCCTATTAAAAATTAGATGTAGCCGGAACTTTAGCTCTTAAATATATTATTATTTTAATCTATTAAAAAAAACTTCCTATTCTCTAAAATAGCAACCGAGAACTACACAAATAAGGCTTTGCATATCTGCTGAGTACAAATAATTTCTATTATAAAAAATATATATCTAAAAAAGAGAAAATAACTTTTATAGTATTAAGAAAATGTATTTGAAAAATGTTTTATTTCGTTATTAAAAATAGAGAGTTATATCTCACTTGAATCTAAACATATTTCAACATTTCACATTTAAATACTTTGAGGTTTTAAAAAAAAATTCCAGAAACCTAACAATTTTCAACACCTTTCAAGCGTGAGGAGTTGGTGTTGGGGAAATGCTACCAAACCTATCATTTGGGTAACTCCACATACTCACACTGACACACACGCACACACATATATATATGCACACATCATACTTCATAAGGCAGGGCAGAGGCATATCAAATTTCGAGCAGATTTCAATTTGATTTTATGTGCCTCCGGTGACGACAAGGACCATGGACCCTTCAGCCCAGCATGCCATGTTATGGGCATAATGCTGTCAGCCCATATTTCTCAGCCAGAAGATCACAAACAAAAGGGGTGTTTGCCTTGGTCTTGCTCTGCCCGGGCACAGACCAGCCCAGCCCACCCCTGCCCAGCCCTGCCGTGCCCTGCCCTGCCCGGGGGGTGTTTTTGTGGCGGCTGCGAAATGAATGCCGTGAATAAAGCGATTTGTCTTCTTTGTTGTTTACGTTTGGTGTTATAAATTTTGCGTCGGCTTTTCGCCCAAAACGTACGGCGACCGTCGTAGACCCATCTAGAATTGCCTAAAAATTATTTGTGCATAACAGGGATAATCATAAATCTGGCTAATTGCACTTTATTGGGGTCTCTCGCTTACGTCCTCATTCTCTGCATCAATCTTAGGGGTAAAATTGAATTTGACATGCCGCTCATAGGCATTAAATCTGTGAATTTTTATAGTCTGACAAACGGGCAACATATAAATTTTCAGCTTTTTGACGATGCTGTCATTTGATAAGGCTAATGGTCTTTTGCCACTGGTTCCCTCACTTCCCTCACTTCCCCCACTTTTCGCTGGGCAGAACAGATAAATGCAGCTTTCCTCGAGCAGGTAATGCTATTTATTATTCGATTCTATTTAATTACTGCAATTATTATTATAAAATCCGCGAATTTGAATGCTTTTCAAATTTAACAATTTTTATTGTTTATTTAGTATTTTCCAATTGTATATAATTTATTTATTATTTATTGTTTATTTAATACGTGTCAATTATATATAATTTATATATTATTCATTTAAAAGAAAATTAAAATTAAATTTATAAATTAATAATGAAATAATAAATAAATAATGAATATAATTAATCTGCGTGCATTAAAATCGAAAATGGTCCAAAATATATTTGGCAAAACGCAGGAAAAACCCAGTTAGACCAAAAATTGTGAAGAGTTACTAAGAAGGCAGAGTGAAAGAGAGAGAGAGAGAGAGAAAGAAATATTAAAAATGAGTGAAAAGAAAACAAAAGTTTGCCATGGTTAAATTATTTAATGAGACATTATTCAAAGAGGAAGCTAATTTGCCCATAAGCCTGTGACTAAAAAATAAAACAACAAACAGACAAAAGTTACTTTGAAAAATCGTATATTTTTGTGCATTGTTTGAAATAATATGGAACACAAGGAATAGTGTATCCCACACATAAAAAGCAACACTCACTCCGTGTGGGATTAAAAAATAATTCTCACAGATGCACACACGAGAAATGCATTGCACTTGGCCCAAGTCGTCGGCACATAAGTAATTAGCTGAGCATGTTTGGGCGAACAGAATCTGAAATGAATATGCAGCTGAAGAGGCATTTTCATACTCATTTCCATTTCCATTTCCATTTCCATTGCCATTCCCACTCCCTATCAAAACTCCCTCTCCCATTGCCATATTACCGTGACTCTGTGGCAGTTCTTCGGTCCCCGATTTCATTTAAATGAATTTGAAAATCGAAATGAGCATACCCGGCTGTAAATCGTGTATGTCTGTGTGTGTGTGTGTGTGTGTGTGTGTGTGTGTTAGTGTGTGTGCCAGTACACGGCTTTTGATCTTTGTTGCGTTTGTTTGTATACAATTTGATGGCTCGTGTTGATGGATCGTAAACGTGAAATGATGTTCGCGATGCCGCCTCCGACTACGCTGCCGACTACGTTGATGACGATGACGATGATCAACGGAACGATGACGGCACAAAGTGTCTTTGATCATTTGCCGCGCCAGTTGGCAGTCAAAATGTTAATTTATACGTTGCTGCCACCTACACATGCCCCCAACACAACACAACACAACACACAACACAGCACACAACACAGCACAGCAGCATTAACAACTTTACAAACATGTTTGAGATTTTTATTGCGGTGTGAAAATGCTTGATTCTTCCGTAAAATACCAAAAACGCTGGAAAAAAAAGAAAAGGATCAAACAAGTTTATGGGTGGGCAATCGGGCGATATACATATATATACATATATACCGATAGCAACACGAATACCAATACCAATACCAGCACATATCCATATATATATATACACACACACGTGGAGAGCTCGATGCGGCTTTGGATTGATTGATGCGCTGTGAGCACCAAAACAACAAGATGCTGGCAACAACAACAACAACAACAACAGCAACAGCAACAACAACAACATTAACATCATCCGATCTTCATTATGAACAAGTTGTCGGTGAATTTTTATTGTTGGAAATCGATCAAACCACTTGACGGCTGATCAAAGCCACAGGAACTTTCAGTCGGCGTATTTTATACGATTTAATTAATGTTGCAGCAGCAGGTTTGTAATTTTCATAAAATATGTATTTTTGCTGCTTTCCAAAAATGCAAAGTTTTTGCAATATTTTTGGACACGATTTTTCTTTATTTTTTTATTATTGATATTGTGCTTCGTAATAACTGCAATTCGTCAAGTATTTGTGCAAATCAAAATAACCATTTAAAGGAAATATTTAATACGAGTTGCACAGACATCCTTGCGTGGCAAACTTCCTTCAGATTCTGGCCGTTTATTGGCAAAGTTTTCAGGAATTATGCGCGCTGAAAATGTGCGGCTCGCATCGAGAAATACTCAAGATAAATACTCTCACACATTTGGACATGGTTGTTAAAGCGTGGAGGACAACAGCAAGCTGTGCCCGTCTGGTTGTCTGATTGGAGTGCATGCAGCAAAAAGAAACATTTGTCTCGCTTAATTTAAACAGATTTGCGAGATTATTGTCATGCCGACGTTGAAGCAACAATTTCAATTTTGCCGCAAACAAACGCAGCAAAAAAGAGACTGCAACAACAAGAGCAACCCGCTGTGCCAGCTGACACACTGCGAGAGACAGGAGCGAATTAACAACCTCAATCGCAAGTTGCAACTCCAAGTGGGGCACCATTGGCGGGGGCTTGAAAAGAAAGAAAGTTGCACTCGACAAGGAGAACGATGCAAACGCATGCGAATCTTGACAGCCGGCAACTTTTAATGTTGCCCCGCGAAAGCAACAGCATAAGAAATACACTCAAAAAAAGAAGAGGAAAACAGAGGCACATAATAAAAGATGCCAGGCAGAGACAGAGTCTCCTCCAATTCCGAGTGGGTTGTTGTTTGATGGCAGAACAAATTTGCAATGTCGCTGTGATTTTGCGCCAGCGTGACAGACACTTGCGCTCTTACCGAGCCGCCACGGAATGTGCACACACAAGCCATATTTAAAATGCTTTGATGTTGCACCGACTGTGGCAGCCACACAACTACAACTGCAACTACAACTCCATCTCCAACTCTAAACTTCAACTTAAGCTGCAAGGCGTTGCCTCCGACGGAGAGAGAGAGGGAGACGGGCGCGAAACGACTTATGTTGCATGGTTGTCCGCTTGACACGATCAGAGCAGGCTGGCTATCTCAAGGCAACACATGTCCAGTTTTAATTGCTGCCATCAATGAATGAATCAGCTAACGGTTGACGCCTTGACAGTTGACTACTACAGCCTGACAAGCTGACTGCCAGCTAGCTGCTTGCTGCTTGCTGCTTGGCCGACTAGCTATTTAGCTAACTGCCAAACAGTCAGCTACTCATTTCCGGAAGTTGCAAATAAATAAAAATAAAAAAAAAAGAAATAAAGAAAACCCGCAGTTTATCACTATAGCAGCTGCTGCAAAGACATTAGACTCTGTCACGCTGTCAGTCAAGTCTCTGGCTGCCAGCAGTCGGGCTTTAAACGCAGACATTTGATCTCAGCTGTCAACTAGACTCGCGTCAAACTGTTTGGACAAGCTGTTCGAGTACATAATGTCAAACAGATGCAGTACAACAACAACAACAACAACAACAACGACAACAACATCACAACATCACAACATGCAACATGCAATACATAACATGCAACATGCTTGTAAGTAGCTGAAGCGTTCAAGCAAATTTGTTAACAATATTCAACGCGTATTCAATTTAGTTCCATGCAAAGATTTCCTTGTAGGTCAAGCTGCTGAGGCTAATCGATTTAATTCCAAAATGTGGTTTATTTATTTAGACTTTTAAGAAGCATGTTTCTGAAAAATATAAAGGCCAAGATAACTTGTGAGTTTTCATATATCGTGCCCAAAACAAGTCTGTTTCCTAATGAAAATCGGGTGTCTGTGCCATAAAATAATATATATACCTGAAAATATTTGAAAATTAAAACTTATTCAAGAAACCTTATTGAAACTTTTCCGAATTCCAGTAGGCATATAGAAAATTTGTAACAGATATCAAAAGCTAACATTTGCAAAATACGCAGAAAACCTGAAGAAAATCAAAAATTAACTAGTCAAAACTAAGGAACTGAAACAATACAAATAATAATCTCAATTTAGGCAATTTAAACCAAGTTTAAAATGATTCGTTTGCTTGTCCTCCACAAATGGTGTTCGAATGCTTCCCTTCGTTTTTCTAGCGCTGGCGTCGATCCTAAGCCCACAGTGCTCAATGCCAAAACTCAAGAGCCGGAGCTGATCAAGGAGCAAACAAAGGATTTGAAGGAGAATCAACAGTCGAAAACGAGCGAACGTTATCTGAAATTTAAGGAGAAACTGCGTTCGGATGCGCCCGTGATCAGTGTGCCCAAAGGCTGGATACATCCGGCTCACGAGAAGGAGCCTCTCTTGCCCTGGCCAAACAATACCAATCCGCACACAGGTGAAATTGGTGGACCACGCGGACTGGAGCCCACACGCTACGGTGACTGGCAGACCAAGGGCCGTGTTACAGATTTCTAATAAAAAAGAATAAATATAAAGAAACACCCAGGCAAGACTCATACCTCCATTTGACAAGGCCAGCCTTCACGAACTCTGATTTATTGGCCGTGTTAAGAACAGAAGCACTTACTATTTGTTGGACTCTGCCGCTGAAATATCATTTGGAGCGGTAGCTGGGAGATCATTCAACCTTTATCATTGTTGTTTGCTCTTCTGCGAAGGCATTACATAAATTTCAATTGTGTGGTTTTCCAGAATTTATGTTCCAGCAATAATAAAATATAAATTGATAGCCTCTTCTACTGGCTGCTCTCTCGCCAAGAGAAAGGGTTCTCGGAATAGAGTGCATGGCTCACAGCGTCCATTATTTATGGTTGAGGGCAGTGGCAGTGGCAGTGGCAGGGGCAGAGAATCGTGCCTAAGTCCAAATATGCCGAGTGTGCATCGCTCGATTCATTTGAAATCGAGGCGACAGTTTACGTGATTTTTATTTGAAAAGTTTTTGTGTTTTCTAATTCTGTAGCCGGAACGCGTAGTTTACCAGAACTCGAAAGGGGTTTTAAAATGCCATAAATTGTTGGCGACAATCTCAAGAAATTTGTGGTGGCCAAAGTAAGTGTCTATGGCATATTTGCAGCTGTTTTGTTAACTCCGCTTTTGTTGGCATTTTGTGGTCTTTGCACAGATTACTTGGCCCTACAAATGGAAACCCCAAATGAGGAACAGCAATCAAATAAAGTAATTATAGTCTGGCATCAAATTAGTAATCAATCATTAAGATTATGCAATGATGATCCTCTGTTGTATTGTGTTAAATAATCAGTGTTCTTTAAATTAATGAAAAAATATATAATTTATTTATTAGGCTCTCATTCAGCAGCACATATATTAAACTTATATATATTAAAATTAATTTCATATTTTTGTTTATCTTTTTTTTAATTATATATTAAATTTTATATTTATTATACATTAATTTAATTTATTTTATTTATTTACCTGTAGTTTTCCGTTTCGACTGATATTGGTCTACATTAAATAAATACAAACATCAAACTCTGATAGCTGAAAAAATCATATTGTTGTCTAATTTATTGCCATAACACCGTCTTAACACATAATCAATCATGAATCTTATAAAATGAGATATTCTTCTGCTATATTATAAATATTTGCAGTGTTGTTTAAATGAATGAAAACATTAGGTGAAATTATTTATTTGGATTTCTTTCAGCACAAACAACAAAATTATTATAACGATCGTCCTTCATCTATATACGATTATTCTATAACAAATATCAGACTGAAGCAATCTTCTTCTTCGTGTTTGTATTTCCAGCTAAAAAGAATCGGAGTTTTGTGTAATTTAGTGCTCTAATACGATCTTAACACAACCGTAAAGAGTTGAGCACAGAAATTTCTTAAGTAGGCGCGAAATTGCTCGTAAAACGGTACGAATGCGAGTGCTCGGTGTGGATACAGCCGGAGAGGCACGAGAGATGCCGGAGATATGCCCGAGAGATGCCCGAGAGATGCCCAAGTTGGCCGAGAGACCGTGATGATGCCCTGGGGCGTTCCACATTGAGCAGCGAACCGGAAAAAATCAAAGGCAAAACAATGATCAAAGCTGTCATTACAGATCTCGGGGCGGTCTTTGATCTTGCACCGCAATGTGGCAGAGGCCGTGCATAGTTTAATGTTTTGTTTTTTATTTGATTTTCACTTTGTTCTATCAATCAGCGCCTACTACTCTGCGACGCGACGCAGCAGGAGCCTGTCAGAGATAGGGTTTGGCTTTTTTTTTCGTTGGTATTTGGTTCGGGGGCCCCATAAAATGATCTTGAGAACTCTGGCATGCGAGCGTTCTTTGCTTCCAATTTTTCACGTAATAAAAACACATTAGCAACAACTACAACTACAACAACAACAACAACAACACGAACAGGTCGAGTAACAACACGTTAATTTTGTTTTAAAAATAAAATAGACGAAATAATTGTAGCAGGCATCTGAAATCGCATTTGATGGATGACTGTGTATGTATATCTATAGGAAGTCTCCCAGTTGTTCGCATTGCTGAGTAAGATGTCGAGAGTTGTGTGCATTATTTCACCTCTCATTTATTTTTGGGGTGTACATAAAACGGATAGTGGATTTCCTGGAATTTATGCGGAATTTTCTTGTTGATTTAAATTTGTTTGATTGTGATTGATCATTGATTTGGCTTTGCCGATGGATAGCATAGATCAATCTGTAAATAGATTCCAGAGTGAGGTGTGTTTGTCTGCTGCACGAATGTTTGTTATGCATTTGCTCAGATGAGACAATGCCCAGAATTCCGGATTGATCAAGTCAATCATCGAATATTACACATTTGAACCCAATTAAACCAAAATTACCAAACTTATCAGCCTTATTAAGCCTTCCCCATTTAACAATCGTATTTCACAAATTCAAAAATATATTGCAAATATTATTTCAGTACTCAAGGGCTTTGCTTAAGCTACCCTTAGGCTGGGACTGGTTTCTTAATGAGCCTAACGCATAATAGCCACATCCACGTCTGATCCGCACATTGACTTGAGACAATAAGTCTATTAAAGATCAAAGTCACGCATCGACCATTAGATGCACATATTAAGGAAACGTATGCGTTATCCGCTTCCCCTCGCGTTCCGGTGATTGTCTATTTATTTCACAAATTTTGTGGTCATTGCGAATTAGTTTTATTTGGCTTGTGTCGGCTTCAAGCAACATCAGAGATGGCCATACATAAAATGCACGCCAAACATGACATGCGAATTTCTGGGATGTGTCCAAAACGAAAGTGATAAACGATACAGAGAGTAACTAAGACAGAGACTCAAGGGCAAGGGACAGGGGACAGGGGACAGGGGAGGGATGAGAAAGGAGAAAGCTGAATGGCAGCTTGGCAGCCTGACACTTGGATATGCGCACAAATAACACTTAACACAATAACAAACAAACTTTTCGACTAATGACAGTCCAAGTAGCAAACAATTTATCCAATGCCAGCCAGCATGTCCTTTTTGCGCCTTTGCCTGTGCTGCCTGGGCTGCCTGGGCTGCCTGGACTGCCTGTGCTGCCTGTGTCTCAACGAGAACAACTACAGCAACTACAGCAACTACAACAATCACAAGAACAACGCAGCGCTTCCCGCTGCCAAGTCATTAATCTTATTTCGTTTTGGTTGCACGACGGCAGGAGGCCAGTTCTGGCAGTGCTCGCCAGTCCTTGCCAGTTCTTGCCAGTCCTCGCCAATCCTCGCCGTCGTCGTCGTTATCCTTTCAAGCGTGAACACATGCGATTACGCGTGGTGTGTGTGCCAGTTTCCGCATTTTCCTGTGCCAGGCGGCTGCCATGATTAAGTGCCATTTTGAAAAGTACTAAAATCCGGTCGGTCATGGCCCACACTTTGACTCCCCGCCCCGAGTTGCTCGCCAATGTCAAAGTGTCAATGATATATGTTATACGCCCCGATAAGACGCTCAGCAGTTACGCCCCTGGACTTTACCGTTACCAGACCCCAAAAAAACCTTTGCCAGCAAGTGAAAAATATTGCACGTGGACAAAGCTTTGCTGGCGAAATCAGTGCACGTTCACACAATAACATAATAGTTGGCAATATATTGTAGATTTTCCGTCTGTCCTCCTGTCCACCCGCCGCCCCCCTGCCACATGCCACAACCAGCATTTGCTATTCTCTACCCTCTCTCTCTCTCTCTCTCTCTCGCTCTCTCTCTCGCAATTTTTCTTAGTTTTCCGCATTTCTGTGGGTTTCCCTCTCAGCTTGGCTGCTTTGCTAGCTTTACGTGTGAAATATTATTTGGCAATGACATGACACAATATACATTCGATTGTTTTCTTCCTGCTGGCACTTTGTTCGCATTTTTATGAGTTATGATTGCGAATAAAAGTTTACAGGTTGCTGGAAAAAGAAAAGCCGTCAGCAACTCTGGCGCAGAACCAAACCATTTTTTGATGGCATTATATTATATAAGCTTGTGTGCACTTCATTTATATATATATATATATATATACATATTTGTGCCACGTATTTAAATCTGCTATTTAATCAGCGTAAATTTCAGTATTGAACAACAATTTTCGACAAAACTTTTGTTTAAATATATTAACTATTGTTGTTAGAAAAACGAATTCAATGTTTTTATTTTTGTTTATTTAATTGATGTCGACAAACATTTATCTTTGCAAAAAAAATACAAAAAGTAAAAACAAATATTAAATATTAATTAACTTACAAAATTTATAAGATTTCTTGGTGTATTTAAGCCAGATAATATCCAATTAAATTAACTTATTTATCTATATATATTAATTATAATATTGCTTACCTCTTGTCCTGATTAGTTAGTTGCATTCTTTAGAAATCGTTGTTCATTTTTGCATAATGCGAAAACTTCTGTGTTGCAAAATGTTATTTAGTGCGCCAATTAGTATAATAAGATATTAATTGATTTATATGTACGGATATTAACTGATTATGTTAATTGCCTCTGTTGGTAATCAATATCAAGCTGTACACTCTAAAAAATGCAAGCTAATTTATAACATTGATCACTTCGTTCGATTGCTATTTTTGCATAATGGCTCAACTTCTTTATTGCACTTTGTATTACAGTTGCAATGCACAATACACTCGCACATAAAGTATATATGTATGTAATTAATATTAATAGCACTGTAAATCAATCCACTCGGAACTATTCCCAACTCGGCGAGCAGCACAACAAATGCAATAAATTCATTAGCGAAAAATTTCCGAGTGATGGAAAAAACAATGCCAACAATAGCAACAACAACAACAACAACAACAACAGCAATGGCAACGGCAACGGCAACAATCAGTGAGCAGAAAGAAAATAAACTAAAGCCGTACAGGAAACGCAGACATGGCCACAATATACAACAATTTACAACCTAAATCAAATGCAGTTGAATGACCAACACAGACGCCATAAATCACTGCCCAGTTGAGCCGCAGACGGACGCGCACGCGGATGTGGATGTGGAAGCGTTGAGCACCATGTGCAGGAGCATCCAATATTTTAGTGGTAGCCGGCAAGGGAATCGACCTACACAGATCCCCACCCCCACCACCCCCCCGTTGGCCCGGCCAACCGCCCAAAAGATTTCGAGCACAGACGACGACGACGACGATGAAGGCCAAATGCAATATGTTATCAAATAAAAATGTTACAAGCGACGACAGGACTGAGCATGTGGACCCGAGTAACACAAGAAATGTGTTGCACAAATTTATTAGAAACCCTAACTAACGAGCAATATCCTTGCTACGAGACGGGGACGGAGGGCGAAGGGACAACGGACCACGTCGATATCGATGTGGGTCGGGCAAAAATCCAAGTGATGTGTCAAATGTTAAGACATTACAAAGCACTAAAGGCAAGGACATGGCAACAGCAACAGGAAAACAAATCGAACGTGTGCCCAATGCCATCAATCTTTTGTTTTTATTGCCAGGCAGCAGCGACATCAACATCGACATCGACGGCATCGTCTCAGTTCTCGTTTCCCTCAAGGTTCCCGTCGAGCATTTCTTACGAACGCCCAAAAGGACATGTGCTGACTGACTCTGCGCATGTGTTTGTGTGTGTGCTTGTTGTGTGCCCGACATTAACTCGACAGGATAACAAATCTGTTAAATGTGACAAACGAGCTGTGCCGTCTTTGACAGCCTGCCAAGGATGCAGGCGGGCAGGCGAGAAGCCATTCGGTTAAAGAGATCTAAGAGTCAAGCTCCCCTGTTGCGAGAGAGTCTGTGTCATTTTTCATAGAGCCCTCTCTCTCTCTCTCTCTCTCTCTGTCTCTCTCTCTGTTCAGGTGACGACCTTTTCTACTTTACTTACATGTTTAATATATATCTGTGTATATATACATATATATATATATATTTATCTATTGCATAGGCGTGTAGGAGTTGCCTTCGAAAGTGCCTAACGATGATTTCATGGTGGTCAAACTGTAATAAATTTTTATTGTCCTCCATTATTGAGCGATAGTGAATAGAGTCAACTTTAATTTATGGCCACCTTCCAGAGCGGCTGCATTACGGCTTTCGACAACATTTTGCTGGCTTCACACAGAATCCAGTGTGTCCTTTTTGTGTATTCCTTATCCGCACTCTCTCTCTCTCTCTCTCTCTCTCTCTGATTATGTATGCGTGTCACACAGGTTAGGGCCCATTTCTGACCTCTTAGGTCCAGGTTCTGCTCCGCCTAAATATATCTATCCAGCTGTTCAAGGGCTCTTTCTTGACAATTTTATTAACAATGCTTATCAAGCCGTAGCTCTGACTTTGTGGCCTGTGCTGTGTAGTATGTGATTAAATCAAATAAACTAGAAGGCATCTTCTAGTCGAGTGCTTCTGACTAGCAGATATCCTTTAGCCAGCTTAACGTAAAGGAAACTCTAGAAAAAAGTGAGAAATATGCGAGGGAACAGCCTGAAAGGACTTCCTAACTATAATTCCACTTTTCTCAAATATTTTTGGGTTTGTCTTAATAATATACAAATTGAAATAAATAAATTAGATTTATCAAATAAGACGCTTTAGGAAAGTGCTTCGAAACTTAAGTCAAATATTCATTTTCAAAAAATGCAATGCGGAAAAGTTGAAAACTGTATAATTATTTTCAAAAACAAAAGACATCAAAATCCAGACTAAAAATAATATGAATTCCATTGAAAATGAAAACTGTCATAATTTTAAATGTACTGTGTCAAGTTGCGCCGAGTGCAGACAGACAGACGGACGGAAAGACGGAAAGACAGACAGACACCGGCCGTTGAGTTTAGTTTGTTTTTGGTTCTGGTTTTGGTTTTGGTTTTGGTTTACTGTGTGCATTGTGAATTCTATTTGAAAGAGTTTTCATTCTCTTTGACGAAAATAGCGCCACGTCATGCAACATTTAGAATTGAGGAGGCGTTGGTGGGCCACAGGCCTCTCCTCTCCCCCTGCCGACTGGCATAGCAAAAGTTTTATGGGATTTAGGCAATATGCCCCGTCTGGCATCTTGGCGTTTTTCTTTTATCACATGCCTGTGTTTGCCTGCCTGGCTGCCTGGCTGGCTGCCTGGCTGTCAGCCTGACTGCTTCTACACACATAAATATTCAGTTAGTGTGGGATTTAATATTGTTTATGAGGCGTCGCCATAGTCAAAGCGAAAAGAATTAAAATGTGTGCACTGCGGCGGAGATGAGCCATTGCAAATGCCGTTGAAATAAATTATGGCATTTAGTGTGAAAAATGAATACATAAATTAGTCGAAGCCAACCAGTTGCGGCAGCTTAAGTGAATAACCAAATCCCCTTTCCCCATATTCCCAGACACGAATTTAACACAACATTTTGGAAAACATACATTTTTACACAAGAGGTGCTGACTTTTCCGAGTTTTTTGTTCGTATTTCTCATCTGCTAAGTTATAGGCTTACAAATTCGAATTGGCAATGAAATGAATTGTTTTCATTAATTCGTTGTTCATTATTAAATATATAATAAATATTCCGAATTTGATTAATATTCAGGATTAATAAAATACAGCAGAGAGTGAGAAATCTGATTTGTTAATGAAACATTGTTTTTATTAATTAGTAGTTCATTATTCATTTACAAGAATCTATATGCTTCTACGCTTAAGAAGCAAATTCTTGCGCCATTCCACACAAATCGTACAATTTGAATATTTATTCAGTACAACAACAACAACAACAACAACAACAAAAGGGCCATTTGTTATGCGCACAAAATGCCACTTTATCAAATTTGAATTTTTTCGCATTTCGCATTCGCTGGCTGTCGAAAATGTATTTAACACAATAATTTTGTTACAATTTGCAATATGATTTGTTCGACCCGAAATTCGATTTGAACCCAAATCCATGCCACAGACCGACACGAACCGACCCCAACCGACCCGACCCCCTGCAACATTGATTTGTCGCCTGATTGTAAATTATTGCTTTGACCATTTTGTGTTGCTGCCAACATTTGAATGGGTCTCGTTTTCCAGGGCAGCCTGTTTATTCTATATTCTTTCTTTTCTTTTCTTTTTTTTTTTTTTGGCTGTTGTCAGAGCAACCATTTTTCAAACCGGAAGTTTGCACAGTGTAATTGTTTATCTAAATGCTGGCAGTTGTCGAAGCGGAAATGTGGGTTTTTCTGATATGCTCCGAACGCTTGTTGCTGATGATGGCCAGCACTTTTCGTAATAACTACAAGAGAATTATCATTGAATGCGGCAAATGATTTATGTGACACTTTGCATATGCCGGCAACTGAAAACTGCTCTCGATTCCTGTCCAACAACATGATCGGTAATTGGATTATGCTCCTCCACACACAAGCTACCCAAGTAAAGTACAAAAGTACAAATGGAGAAGGCATTCGAGGAGATGGCAACTTGATATGCGCTTGGCGTGCAAATGTCAAAGCTACCAGGCTCAGCAGAGGCAATGCCATAGAAATCTGAAACGAAACTGGTACACACATTGACACACACTCACGCACACACACACACACACACACACACACACACACACACTCAGTTGCACACACAGAATATGGAAATTGGCTTCTATTGTCATTTTTATTGCCTTTACTAATGGTTTTTGGCTTGTCATGCTGAATTATGGCTTGGCAAACACACACGCACATTTCATATGTATGTGTGTGTGTGTGTGTGTGTGTGTGTGTAGGTGCCAGGAGGCGGTCACAGAGCAGTTTACAATGTGAGGGCGGTCAAGGATATAACGGCTGGAGAGCAACAGAGACAACAGAGACAACAGAGGGCGAGCAGTAGGAACAAAAGCTGGAATGGTCTCATTGCCCGGCAGGAGGCAGAAGTCAAACGAATTTATAATTTATTGCCATCCGTTTGCTGCAGTTGACCGTAAGGAAACTGAGCCAAGGATCTCTCTCGTCCATGGATGCAACCAAATTATTGTTTTCATATGGTTTCCAGTTTGTCAGCAGCAGCAGCAGCAGCAGCGGCAGCAGCAGTCGAGTCAGCCAGCAGATGTATTTGCCTCCTCCACTAAACAGGCACGTTTGTCCTGCTGAGCATTTCCAGAAAAATGTCCACAATACACATAAATACATACATACTTACACACATACATACATACATACACAGATTTGCCCTCACAAATCAAACGCCTAATTTGATGCAGCGAATTGGTGAATAAATCTCATCGGTTTTCACATTTGAACAAAACAAACTAGGCAGCAAAACCAGCAGCGATGTCAAATGCTGCTTGATGTTGAGAGCAACAGCAGCTTTGCATCAGGCGCAGCAGCTGTAACATGAGCAGCAACATCAGCTGCATCATCAGCAATATTAGCAGAAGTAGCAACATTTGCAGCCATAACATCAGAGGTATCCATACGCAACACGAGGATCCTAAGCAGCAGCAGCAACATCATCTTCAGCAGCAACATTACTTGCAATAGCCACTTCAGCAGCAGCATCAACATGAGCAGCAACATCAGCAGCATCATCAGCAGCATCATCAGCAGCATCATCAGCAACATTAGCAAAACTTTCAACACTTGCAGCAATATCATCAGATTCGACCAGCAGCAACATTAGCTGCAAAATTGGCAGCCGTAAAATTAGTAACAGCAACTTCAGCAACAGTAGTACCGTTTGCAGCAATATTATCAGAGACAGAAGCAGCATAATCATCTTCAGCAGCAAAATTAACAGCAGCAACATCTGCAACATCAGAAGCCGCAATATCAGCAATATCAACCGTTACCAACAATGTCTCCAGCAATGTATGCGGCAGCAGTGTGTATTGAGGCAACATGACCAAAAGCTGCAGTTATCAAGACAACTGCAATCGCCACACCAGCAGTGGATCTTACTTGTTGTCGACAGCAGCAACAGAAGCCCCAAACTGGAGCTGGACCGTCCATTAGCAATCCCACTCATCCTCACAGCAGATGTGCCGCACATCCCTGTATTTGCACATTTTCAATGTATTCAAGTAGGAACTGATCTTTAATAGATTAATAAATAAAAGTCCTAAAAGCGAAATTAATATTTCAGTAAGTTGCATAAAAGCAGCTTCGATCAAATAATGTCATGGAATCGGAAATACTTCCTTCTGACTGCTAATTCCATTTACAACATTGCATGAGCTAATTTTTGTTAGTTTCAGAGCGTATAAAATAAACAACAAAACTGAGAAGACAAAAAATGCAATACTATTAAAATAAAACAAGTATATTTCGAGGGATTATCGATTGTGGAATGAGACAAGCCCAGTTTATCCACTGTTTATCGCCACCGGCTAAGCCCTTTTGCTGCTCTTTAATTCCAAGTACGCGAAACGACTTAGGCCAATTGTCATTGTGGGCATTATTCACGTCTCTGATTGCATTGGCTGGTTAGTGAGTGCATCGATTCGCGGGTTAGTCTTCGTACTTGTAGGGGTTGCTTGCCGCTAATTACACATCATCCGCATATTGAGCACACACATCAAGCTGAACAGCTCATTCCCATTCAATGGGACTTAGTGAAGCCCTACAACACGATCGACAATAATAGTAGATGTAAGCAGTTGCAGACTCTATAATTTAAAAGAACCACTCTCTATAATTTCCATTTATCACCTGTGTGTTCCTGTTATTTTTTGTTGCGTTGTCCTACAAAATAGACCCGCAATTAAAAGTCAATTAGGTTAAGGCCGGAGCCACACACATAAAGAAATGCACAAAGGATACGGGCTAATGTGCCGCAATTTAAAGCAGCTGACGAGAACCACACATTGGTAATTGTTGGGTGCACATGATGAGTGGTGCCAAGTGGGAACAACCCACTGCAATTCACACATCCAAAAGGGCTGATTCAACACAAGAACAAAGACAACAAGATAGAGGCAACAAATAAACCTTTTTGCACCTTGCAGATGTCAAACAATGAATGCTAACAAACTGGAATTCCCATACCAATTGAAAACGACATTTGTATGCCCTACAATCAAGTTAGAAGTTGAGCAAAATACACAAATTTGTTGCCATTTTGAACTTGAAAGAATCTAAATAAAATAGATTTGTTGGATCTTAAGAGTTGTGCAAAGATAAAATAATACAAATTATTCAAAGAAACTAAATACATTTATTAATAATATTTTTTTAATAGTGGATAAATTTGTTGAAAAGGTGTTAGGTTTTTTGTATTCAGCACTCATTGAAGAGCATTGTAATTGGCTGAGAAAAAAATCGACAAGTCATCAGCATGATAAATTAGAAGACCACCTCGTGAACTCGAGCTGTCCGTAAGGCGCCTCCTTCTTTTAGCTGGTACAGGAAACACATATATGTAAGCAACTACATAAGGTAGGTGTGACCAGACCCGTACCGGGTTGCAGCCAGGGGCGCGAACCCAGACCGGAGCACATGTGACACAAGTGGGACGCGCTGAGGAAGCGGCAGAAGCCACAGTTAAGTGGGTGGAACCCAGTCGAGTCTTGTCAAGGGCCTACCGCCTTTTGCCACTGGCTGTCAGCTTAACAAACTGTTAAGTTAAGTAAAAACATATGTGTGATGTACATATATACTCACATATGTACATATATAGCATATAAGTAGTCTTTTAACGTGCCTGTATGCCAAGTACTATACTACTTGTAAATGAATAAGTATACGCGCCAAAATTCAGTCAACCGCATTAAGTATTTAAGCACTCAACACGCTCTGCAGACTCGGCAAGTATCGCATTGCCGGCAGTCGGCTTTGCTATGTGTTAGCTGGTAGCTCACCCTCGGAACCCTGCTCAGAATTTAGCATTTGCAATGCACAGCTGAAAGCTGAATTGCTTGGTTAGCATTTTTCCACAACAGCGCATACACTTTGAGGTAGCTTTTCCGCTAATGAACGCATTAGGCATAAGGCGCGTTCTATATCACACTACTTACACCTTGTTGCCGGCTTAGTTCTCTTCTATGCACTTTTCCTGCCGTATTTTATTAAGTACTTAACATGGCCCGCACTCTTCTTCTACTGCCTCTGCTTCTGCCTCTGCCTCTGCTTCTGCTTCTTTTGCAAACACATTTAGGCTTCGCTTTGGCTACAATTAGAGACATGCTGCTCTACAGTTATGTGCAGGTACGCTGAATTACACAACGTTTGAGGTTAAGCCGATTTTGTAATTATCCGACTCAGAAAGGCAAGCTTCGCCTGCTCGTAGGGGTTGAGGACGAGGCTGGGTAGACTGGGTAGACTGAAATACTTAATTGTCGCTAGAAATAAAAACCCCTTCAAAGTGCTACTTATTTCAGTCATTAAAAAATCGCTTCGCTCAGCAGCAGAGAACACAGTCAATTTTAGAAAACCAGCATACACTTTGGATCTAGGATAACTCAAAGTGTATTTCTAGAAAGGAACTTGCAGTCTCTCCAAATACCAAGGATTTTCATTTGTATTTCTCAGCTCCAGGTTGCAGTTTTCTAAACTTAAAAAAACTAAATTAAATTCAATTTCCAGACTGTGTTTCTTAGAGAGCTCTTAGTAATATTCGATTTCACATATGCAAAACATTTTGAATAGTTTAACTTATAAGATATGTAATTTGAAAAGAGTTCTTCATTTTTCTAACTAAGCAGCTATGTAGCAGTACGAGAGAAATTGCTCAAGAGTATTTTCAATATCTAAGCGCTTGCACTTCTGCTCCTCAGAAATATTATCGGTTATTAAGAAATATATTTCTGAAAAGAAGTGTTTCTAATCTTAAGACATTTATTTCGTATATTTCGCAATTTTCAGAAGTATTTGAAAAATATATCTTAAGATAAAGACATGCAGTTAAGTGGCATGCTTTCAAGGCACGACAGCACTCGATTCGTTTAATAGTTGTTACACAATTTAGCCGGCAGGTAACTTGCCTCACATTAGCTTTCCGTTGGAAGCGAGGGCGGTGGCAACTAATGCGACAACAGTTAATAAAATCTAATATGCTTGCCGCAAAATGGCTGTTTTGAGGTTTGTAATTATGCACGTTAATTTGGCCTACAGCCGCCGCCGCTTATTATATATGCAGCCCGAGGCAGAGCAACAAAGTTGAACCCCAAAACTTGTGCATTGTATGACTGTCTGTCTGCCTGGCTGCCTGCTTGTCTGGCTGTCTGTCTGTCTGTCTGTCTGCCTGTTGGTCTCCTCGCTGGCCTGGCCTGCCTGTTACTTACTTAACGAAATTGTTCATTCCATTTGTGTGTGGGGCCGCATGGAAATTTTCATTTTATTGGCGCCGGGAGCGCTGTCTCGTTGATAACCCTCCCTCTCCCCGATGTCTTACTCACATAGTCGTCGTAGACGGCATTCCAAAATCCTATAAGTAATTGTCATCGTAGTTCGGCGCCTCTTCAGCTCTCTCTCTCTCTCTCTCTCTCTCTTTGTGTCACCCTCTCTTCTGGCATTTGCATTTATATTAATTAAGCGTCGCTGGAGTTGCCTTCCTGTCGTTGTCTACGTTGTTATCTGCCCCACTATCATCGAGGACGTCTTCGCTGCTGTAGTTGGTGTGGCTTGTTTTACAAGTTCTTGGCTTAGGCCTACTCCATGCCGCACTCCGCCACTTGTGCAGACATTTTAATTGCTCGAAATTGATGATAATTAAGCCAATATACATATTTGTACTTCATACACAACTGTGGCGCTCTCTCAACTGTGCTCTGGCTGCTTGTTTGCGATTGTTTTCATTTGGGTTTGGGTTTGGTTTGGTTTTGGGGGCATGTTAGCATATTGATTATGCATTTGTTTCGCTGTCATACGCTTATTGGTTGTGGATTGCATATGTGATTAGGTAATTAATAGTTTGAATTATGCTTGGGCTTTGCAATTTGATTCGACAATATCTATTTGGGGCTTATTTGCATTTTCAGATATCACATCTTCTGACTATCCATCCATCCACTTGTTATGCACTTGACAACCTAACCAAAATTTCCTCGAATAGCTAAAAGACAGTCTTTGGCAGCCCGCCCAAAAACTAGGCAGCTGCTACCCCTTGGTTCAACACCTTCGGTATGAACATCGAAGTTTAATTAGTATGAGCAACGTGTAATAAATAACAAAAATATAAAATAAATGCCCGAAAATATATATTTGAATCGTGGACAGGAAATGTGGCGCTACACGCGCATTGTGCCTAGTTCTCAAATTGCCACACAAAAATACCAAATCAGACGCCATAAAACTCAACTCATAAATTTTGAAACTCCGCACCCACGACAACAAGGCATAAAAATTGTGTCATAATAATAAATTAGGTTTGTGAAAATATCCCTGGTCTGCTCGGTCTGCTCGGTGTGCTCGGTCTGCTCGGGTCTGCAACCAACACAAAGATGTTTAATTTTCTATTTTGCCTGTTAGGTTTTATGATGTATTTTATAGGTTTTTATTTGTAATTACGTACAAATTTCTGTGGTGCTGCATTTTGGGTCTCTCTCTGCGCTTTTTTCCGCGAAGTCATAAAAAATATGATTTCCACGCAACAGCCAACGAGGAGATAATCAGCACACGTACATAAGTACATCCACTCCGTGCATGGGAGTGTCACACGACATTCTGCCCGGCCCTTTAGACACACTGTTTGCCCAATTCCTATCAGATTGTCTTCATCCAAATATAAAGTGAGTGCACGCGCTCCTTCACACTTGGTGGCTTTGATCAGCCAAGATTGCACTGGGGTCGGTTCATTTGCAGTGCTGCACTCACAAAAAAAATGTGAAAACTTTAAAGTTTTTCTTGTATTCGAAATAATTACGATACGAAAACTAATATCTTTTTTTTTTTAATGTAGCAATTTTATTTAATATTATTTATAACCTATTCAAAAGTTATAAAATATTGTTTTCCGCAAAATTAGACGAGTTAGCTTCGGCGCCAAAGGTATGGCGAGTTTTCCAAATTCAGTGTGATTTTTTTCTGAGTGTAGTTGGCCCGGCAAACAGCTGGCGCCAGTGTTATCTTGTCTTTGGTTTCCTACGCCCCTTACAAGTGACACTACACATAATAATGGTGCAACACGTCTTCTGCATTTAGCGCCGCTGACAAACCAAACTTTAACGAACCGAACAGAACCAAGCCAAATCATAATAATTACATGAAATTTTTTGTGGAAGTTCAGAACAACACTACGTGGCATAATTAAAACAAACTGCATGTGGTTGTGAAGGGGTTTGAGCAGGGCGCTGGGTGGGCGTGGCAGGCAGTAGACACGCGCAATGTACGGCAAACAAACATCGGGCACGCTTCCCTGACTGCTTTAATAAATGCTAATGTATTTTATGTTTGTTTTTCATGACAATTAATAGTTGTAATTTCTGAAAATCATAACCATGGCTGAATGGAAATTTAATGACTTCACTTCCTCGAGACTTGCCTTGTTAATAACTGGCGACGACATGGAAGGAGACACATGAAAATTGTACAACAAAAATAGGCAAGTTCCCAAGAAAGCGATTGTGGAGGTCAGTTGAGTTTTGGTGAGGATAGCAATGCCTTATAGCTAAGATCGCTTAAGAGTGCAGATTTCCTTGTATGAATGAAAACAGACTCCAATTTATAATCATTATCATATTGAGGTAGTTTTTCAAGTTTATTATATTATGTGAGCAAATACATGGGATTTATAATTCTCTGTTTTGGCATAATTACCAATTTAAATATAAATCAAAAAAAAAAAGCCAATAATCAATTTTCATTCAGCGTGATTCGACAATTTATTCTAAAAAGCGAATACTTCACAGATCTTGCGTGTTTGTTGGCCCTGTTTGATTGTGTTTTTGTGTTTTTGTGTTTTTGTGTTTTGATTTCAGTCAGCGCATTAGATCAATGGGCCAATCTCTTTCATGGGTCCGTTGATGAATGGCAGCTAATTGGAAAGCGCTGCGAGTGTCCTGTTATTAACCCAGTGCCTTTCACTTTAATCAATTCCATGGACAAAACCCGTTATTTGTGTGGCCCTAAGTGCCGGCCATAATATCCCAAAAAGGATGCCATTAAAAAGTGTAGAGTGAAAGGCAAACAGGCCAGGCTGGAAACGTGTGCTAAATCGCTGACTCTGCGGCGCCAATGGGCCAATTTAATCATATATCAAAATATAAAAACCAAACTAAACCAGAACTAAACAGAGCCGATCTGCAAAAAACGACTGTTTCATTATTTGGACTTCCGCTGGCAGACATATGGCTGGCTGTCTGAGTCTCGGGTCATTAATTCATTTTTGGGATCCCAGAAATGTTGTTTGCATAGAATTCCAGTGGCATCCTTTGAAGTGGAGGGGCTGGCAAGTGTAGGCCTGCCTGGCTGCCTGACTGACTGGCTGCCTGGCTGCTTGGCTGCCTGGCCTGTCTGCCAATTTGGCACGTAATTTAATATTAATTTGTTAAACCTCATAAGGGCGCCTCCCACAACAAGCTGGTCAAGCCGAATTTATGCAGCAACGCCACAGAAAAGATTACAGCTCACCTCGCTCGTTAGTCGGCTTAAACGTTTTCATTGTTATGCGTTCCGGCAACGCCTCAGCCAATTCACCCGTAAGCCCAAGTCAACTTGGAGCCTTGGCTCTTGGTTCGGTTCTGGAGAGTTGTGTGTTGGGCGCAGCGCTTCTTTCATGTTTGCTCGATATAATTACGTAGCAAACCCACTCAAAGCTGTCGGCCCTGTCTGAAATCATCATCATTGCCCCGTGGGATGCGACGGCGACGGCGTCGGCATCGGCATCGGCATCGGCATCGGCGTCTGCCTGATTGTTATGTATTTTGATAGGTTTCAACGAAATCAGCGCCCTAATCGCTAGTTGCATGCGAACTCAGCTCGCCCCCTTTGCCTTTAATTATTGAGCAGTGTTCGACAAGTGATTATACGGCATTTGTGTCGTGAGATGAGGGCGCTCCCTAATCCAAGCCCCTCAACGCAGTGCCCCAAGGCCTTCATGCAACAGCGCAAAAGACCGACAGCGAGAGCGAGAGCGAGAGTGAGAGCGAGAGCGATAGAGAGGTGCATCTCTCAAGGGCACCCTCAGAATCTGTGCTCGGTGATTATGCTTTTAGCTTAGTTAAACGCCATAAACCGCTGGCCAACAACGCTCGGTTTCCCAGAATGAATTAGCAGCGGGAACGGACTGTAGTTATGGTTATTATCCAAATAGTGGACTTAACGTTAAGCTGTGGCACATACATAGAAAATAATGCACATAATTCGCTTTGAATCTTATATTATTCTGAACTAAGCGAAGCAAAGTAATTTATGTGAATAATACACAATTTATGCGCTCGCACCTCAGGCAGGGTTAAGCACATTGCATGTGGCTTAGTTTTCAAGGATCATGCCAAGGTTGTGTAATTTCCGATTAGTGCTACCTAAAACCGCACAGGACCTACATCAGAGCTACCGTTTGAGAGTTGGCAAACAATGCGAGCTGGGACTTAAAGAATTGAGCTGCCGGAAACTGCAACAAATTGCATAAGCGTCTCAGATATATTGCACATATATTTTGGCAAGGACATGCCCACCCAATAGTGACAGCGGCAACCCCGGATAGAGAGAGGGAAATATCCTATCGGAAACAAAGCAGCAAAACAAAAGAACTGCGAACCAGCCATAAAACAATTGTGCAGCTAGCAGGCAGCCAGTGTCAAAGTAAAAGATGCCACATAAATTTTGGTTTTGGGTTTTTGTTTTGCCTTAGCTGGAAATAAAATCCATTTATGGTTACGCTTATGGTTCAATTAACACTTTCAATGGCAGAAACAGCAGCAGCAGCAGTCGACGAGAGCCAGACACCAAAAGATACATTTACAGCTAAAGATACAGCTAAAGATACAGATACAGATGCAGATACAGATAGGATGGCGATAGAGTACGTGAGTGTGTAAGGGGAAAGTAGAGCCCAGCAGGGTCGCAGACAAAGGCTAATCATTAAGACAATACATAAGACACAGAGGATGTCATAAATTTCAAGTGTAACACCAAATGTCCCTTTCCCTGGCCCATCTCTGCGTCTGCGTCTGCGTCTCTGCTCGAGTGTGTGCCAAGTAATCTATCTGATGTGCTGCCCGCTGCTCGGGTTGCAGAGGTCGTAAAAAGAAATACAACCGAAACCCGCAAGTAATTGAAAATAATTCAAGACACAGCAACGCCGCGTCTCGAGTAGTTTTTACGACAATAAAAGATCCTTGGGATTAATGAAATGTGTGGCAGATTCCACCAGTCCGATAATACTCGCGATCAGCTGCTGCTGTTGCAGGCAGGTAGCACCTATAAATGCTCAACTCGGAATATTGTACGAGATTATTAAAATAGATAAAACAAAAATTAAAAAAAAATAAATATGTGAGCAGAAGGAATCAGCTTAATATAAGCAGAAAAAAATTAAGTTTTTATTTTGTATATTATATGATTATGGGAAATCATTCTTATTTTAAATGAAAAGTAATTATTTAAATTTACAGTATTTTATACATTGTATGATAGTGGATATCGGATCTTAATGTTGGCTATCATTAAAATAGCTGATAATTAATCGTGTATTCTATTTCCTCATTTTCTTTTATCTATTTATTTATCTGTAGCCAATTTTAGTAACCTGCCCTAATTCCAATTTTCTGAGCGTTCCTTGAAAAAAGGTATGCGCAAAGTTAATATTCAATACCGTCTCTAACTCAACTGTGCCCTGCTGCTTTAAGGCTGATACCAATGCTGATACCAAGGCTGATACCAAGCAACTGTTACCCAACTTTAGATACACTGATATTCCTCAACATTTGGTCTCAGACAAAGGTGAGAACGTGCCAGAGATAGCGAACCAGATTGTCGATAGTAAAACCAGACCAGTTGAAATGACGTCTTCCTCAAATTTAGAAATTTCGTCGAAGCAACGACATGAAAAACACTTTTCCTGGCAAATCATTACGTGCACGGAGTATTTATATTATAAAAGTAGTGCTACACGCTTAACGACTACCAAGAAACGATTATTCAGAGAGAAAAAGAAGAGTTACAATTTAGCTGAGGCAGCTATGAATGAATCTGTTGAGTTGAGAGAAATACTTGAAAATAGTGTCGCCAAGTTCGTGGAAAACGCATCAAAATCCAAGCAGTTAGGTAGTTGAAAAGTGTTTGCAGCAGCTAAGAACCTGTTCGAAATTTATAGCTTCCGTTGGAGCTGGTTTGTTTTCATGTGACGAAAGTAGTGTGGACCACACTCTTGAACTAAGCAAACAATGAATGGAGAAACGGTTGGACAGACACACATTCAGACAGACACTCAGACAGACAGCAGGCTAAATAAACAAAATAAATGAAACCACTCATATAATGAAAATATGAATGGATATCAGAGAGAACTGTGACAATAAGGCAACAAAATGTGCACATATGTGTGTGTGTGAGATACCAGCAAAAGGATCAGGATAAACACAAATAAATGGATAGTCACTGTGCACATAGCCACTTGAACAAATAAACAATGACAACAACAAAAGAAGAAAAAGAAGAGGAGAAGAATTTCACAAAGTACTCAAATGCAAGAGGAGAAACGACAACAACAATTGGGAATAACAACTGCAGCTTGTTGTTTATAAATACAAAAGTACTTTGCTGTTCCGGTCCAGGGGTTGGAACAGCTCTTTATTTTCTTAGGATGGGAGACGTTGCGTTGCAGAGACGACCAGCCTCGTAATGGAAACACAACAAATTCCAAATTCAAAATAAATACAAAAAGAAACCGAAATCCAAAAATGCCACACGTTGAGGGTTCGAGCATCGCAAAATGGCATCCATCAGGACACTGAACGAGTTCGGCACGTTGAAATGTTGATGCGTATTGTGGCAGACAGCCAATTAAACCCTCATGGAGGTTAAATTTATGTGCGACTCGACATGTGGCAGCTACTGGGCAAGTCAGTCGATTAGCTGTGACACAACTGACGAACTATTCAAATGTGCCATGTCAAATAACTCTGTCAGCTGTAAAATAGTGTCGCACTCGAATCAGGAATAATTGCTTGGCTGATTTTCTCCATTGTCAGCAAAATAACCATTACTAAGCTTGCCCGCCCATCAGCTAAGCAGGATCAGCGTAATTCTCAAAGAATCACAAGTTCCAAGGAGGGGAAAACAGGCGACAACACAATAGAGAGATTTCCTTAAGTTTTATCCTGCCCCGCCCTTCTTTCCAGATTGTCATATTGTCAACACAGTTTGACCTTTTCCTTTGCGTTTTGGCCAAAAATATGCCAAGCATTTGACATAGGTTGGAGTTTCAAGTAGAAAAACATGTTTTTGCCGCAAAATGTAAAACTAATTATCACTCGCAAAGAACACTTTGTCTCAAAGATGGAGTAACATTTGCAAATGTAAAAATTAATTTTATGCTCATGAACAATATTTTTAATATTTAATAGCATAGGTTTACCGTTCTGTAAGTATTTATAATAAATATTATACTTTTTTTCAAGTAAAGAAATAAAAATAATAAATTTTTGTTGGAGAATAGATATTAATAGATATTATTGCAGATATTAATAATAATATTATAATTTTATAATAATCTCCCAATTTAATTTGGAGAATAGGCAACAACGATGGGTATCCTTATAAATACATATATATATATATTATGAACTATAGTATTTTATTTAATATTATATTATGTTTTGCACATCAATATAGAAAGTACTTTCAAAGCTCAGCAGAGGATGGCTGTCAAGCTGAAATTGTTGAACTAACTAAACTAAACTGACTGAAATAATTTAAATTTGATATAATACTATGTTATTTACTAACAAATAGATATAGACAAGTCCAATTCTAATATAATAATAACATATTTAAAAACACATTTCATATTTATCGAAATTGTGAAAACCATCTTAAGAACAAATGTTTTTGGCTTACATAAAATGAATAAATGTTTTGACTGGCTTTGTCAGGCTTTAAGAAGCTGACTCATAAAATGCAATGCTTTTTATACTCTTTCTTTATTATTATCTTTGAATATTATTTCTCTTTCAACTACCATAATATCGATAAAATGATCATTTAAAATGTTGCATTAAAAAACATAAAGTTTATTAAGACATCATAACGAAACGAACAATTTGCATAAGCCATTATTAAATTTAGTATTGTTTGATTATGATTAGACTACATAAAGCCAAATACGTTTTGGTATCGCTTGATATGAATCAGACTACTATATTGAGTAGTGGTTCTCCTTTGTTGGGCATTCGGTTGTTATGTTAACACTTTTTATTGCCCGGATGTATTGGTCGGATCAATTAGTTGAATATAAAAAGTTTTTATGGCCATCGTTAAATTGAATCACATCGTTTTCTATTTTGGCCAGTTTGTCAAGTGGTTAGCGATGAGTCGATAGATGGATCTTATGTGCATGTCCCAGCACACCATGAATGAATCAATTCAAGAAAAAACGATACGAATTTGGTTCGAATTAGGAATGCAAAACGCGACGTTGAACGTTATGGGTCATTAAATGCGGAGCTTTAGGCACAACGATAAACACAGATACACAAATACACAGATACACAAATACACACAGATACTCACAGATACTAGGTAAAGACCCAAAGTCCACATAGGATATTATATGGCATGCATAAACCGTAAATTGCTTGTAATCGTGCATCTCAATAAGGTTAATTTATGGGCGAGGGCATTGCGGCATTATCAGATGGTGTCACAACTGGTAGATATTTAATATGAATTTTATCGGTTTTTATTTTCTCCATTTCCATTTCCATTTCCATTTCGCAAAATGATATGTGAGTTGAAAACGAAACATGCACTTGCCTTTGGGTCAGCTCTTATCTGATTGTGGGCGCGCCCACCGAATTGTGTTTGTGGTCGTACTTGGCATTTATTTATTTTCATATTTGCGTTAACATTTCAAACAAATCAAAATTCAGACGGCGCCAGCAATTTACAAACCAATTGGGAATTGGGGATACGACAACGAGGCCTCAAAAAAGTGTACAGAGCAGAGCGATGGGGGTCTTTGTCGGAAAAAGTTATGTAAATCAAGGCGATCAAAGAAAACCAGCAGCGGGCAGCCAGAAGCAAGCAGCAAGCAGCAAGCAGCAGTCGCGAGAGATCTGAAAATCGTACAGACTTATGCAAACATTTCAGTTGGCAGTTGGACTGACTGACATATTGACACATGATGTTGAATGTTGAATGTCGGTTGTTGGTTGTTGGTCGCTGGTTGCTGCTTGCTGGACGATTCGACTGTTTGACTGTTGGCGTTTGCATTGTGCAGAAAGCGATGTCGGCCCAACAAAATGAAAGTCAAGAACTGTGGCCATGTCAATACAAGCCATATATCAGTCATGCCTAGAAATCAGACAACCAATCGAGCCGGTCCAGCAGTCAGTACGTCATTCAGTGTCTCCTCGCGTTCAGACTGTGGCCCTGGCTGCTGCTGCTTCTTCTTCTTGTTGTTGTTGTTGTTGTCTGCAATGCAATGCATTTCTGACATTTTATTGATTGAAGAGCCAACAGTCACATTGACGCACACAATGCGTTGCAGCATCCCCCCACACATACCCCCCGTTTCCCCATTTGCATTTCCATTCGCATCCCCCATTGCCAGTGGCCATTAGCAGCCCCGATAAATGCAAATATTTAACAACTTTGTTGTTCTTTTTGTTGTTGTTGTTTTTTTTGGTATTGTATTTTGGTTTTGGTCGAGGCAATATCTTAAGCTAACGAGCTGCATGTGAACAGAGTGTATTCCGTAAACATTGAACTTTTATTTAAATAAACTCGTAAGCCCCCCTGAATACATGATTGAATATGAATGAATACAGTCATACAGTGATGCATGCCCGAATGACGAATGGTTTTATGCCTCGTTCTGCTGCTGCTGCCACACACGACACGATTCCCATTCTCAATTGTTGCTGCATGTGCCGCGGACATGCCCGTGCATAACTCACTGCCTATGAATGATAAATATTGATGTATGAACTATTTACATGGTGTATTTTGACAGTGCCACTGCAATGGTCAGTCACCACTCAAATTTAACACCTTCATACACAACAAATTTTGCATTTTTGAACGAACATGTGTTAAGATTAAAGTATTTTCCAAGCTGTACTTAAAAGGAGACAGCAAATTTGAATATGAATCATTTTGGGAGGTTGGTGAAATGAGAGGTAGAAAAAAGCATTTATTTAATTTGATATTAATTATCCTTTATATAGATTGACATTCGAAATGAAATTTTAAGTTTTATCTTTAGTAAATTTACTGGTGAGTCCTTACAATTCCAACTTGGGATTACCAGTGAATATGACCATGAAAGTATTCACACAAATGTATAAATGATTTCTATGATTGCAACTAATTTATGAATGTTGACAGTTGTATTGCAAGCAGGTCGGAGTGAATGAACACGACGGCATCGTATCAATCAGCTGCTGTCATTCACATTTGCATGCTTTGAATCGCAGCACAGCGTTAAACACCCTTCGCCCATTATTGCCAGTGGTTTTGATGATGGTGGTCTGAGTAGAAAATTAAATGACAACTGCAGACGTCTGTGATCAATTGACAGTAACCACAAGTTTGTCCTCGGTGTTTGTCCCGGAACATAAGCTGAAGCAGACCACAGCACAACAGCACACAACGCAACACAACACACGGCATACCCCGACAAATTGACATCCCGATGCGACATTCCGACATGGCCTACTAGCCGGGATTGTGCTGCTGTCCAGAGTGTCAAATTACCCAGAAAGCCGTAAATTCGGGCCTTCTGGCTGCTGTCAGTTGGCCAAGCACCAAGCACCGTGCACCAGTCAACCGGTCAACCGGTCACACAAAATTGGTTGCTCTGTGTGTTAATCTGTGTAGCAGAGATTAGCGCCCCATGTGATGATGATGATAATGGGCAGAAGGTGCCCGATGCCATCCGCTCCTCTTTTCCTGTGCCTGTGCGAGCGATATATGGAAGTAAGTATACAACTCTGCTGCTGTGTTATCTGATGCGTCCTGTGGTAAATTGATAGCTTGTCCACTGGCCAACAGCTAATTAGCCCAGTGCCCAGTGGTCATCGAGGACTCTCAGCGATTTGCCAAATGTAGCGAAAGCGTGCGTCAGGTAATCCGATCCAAAGAGGAACTTCTCTCGGTCGAGCCTCAAACAGGAAATCTCACACCAACCAACAAGATACACATATATATATATGTATATATATATATATTCTTAATGCCCCTATTTGACTTTTGTGTACATGTTTTCTAGGTAATTAGCAATGCACAAAGTACAGACACATTTCGAAAGAGCACTACAAATATTTGCGGTTTCTTCCTTCTATTTTTCATTTTCCATTTTTCATTAGTCTAAATGCTCCCATTGCTAATCACCTTACGTATGCGTAAGTCCAGTTTTGAAAATGTTTAACTGGCAGCTGTTGTTGGAATTTCATTTGAATTGCAATTTGGGATTGTTTGCTTTTGTCGACTTTTTGTGAAATCCTGATGGAAATAATTGTTTATGCATTAAATAAGCCGGGCGAGAGTGCATAGCTGAGACAGACAACTGACAAAATAGTCATCGCATCTGCACATCTACACATATATATACATATACATATACATATATATATATATTTATACAATGGTTGGCAAAACCAACAAGTGAGAAAATAAAAATAAGGGGCGCTTAACATGCTGACAGCTATACAATGGCACTTAATGCTGCCTAGAGGGTAGATTTTGAGGGCCCTGCTCGTATTTTCCTTTTTGCACATTTATGATCGTATCTAATGCCATGATGGACAGAGAGCAGACAGCAGAGTCCCACTGTCACATGTCAGGGATTAGCCGTAGGGACTACGGTCTCAACTTCTGATTGTTATCACACGCAATTTTGTAATTTGATGAAAACAAACGAATTAAGATAAACATCGCACAAATCCAGTAGTCCACAGCGAAACAATGGCCAACTGCTAAGGCAACTGTTAAGGCAGTTCCCTCTCTGTGTAATCTCTGCCCGAAATCTAAAATCTGGCTAGGTTCACCATTTTCACGGACCAACAACTGTGAAACTTGATGTGGTTTAAGCTACCAGCTACCAGCTACCAGCTTCTCTACCTTTTGCGTAACCCGATATGCATCACCTTCCATTCTTTGTTGGTCCTGGTCCTTTGTGCATCCTTTGTGGATCATTTTGCACATGCTCAAACCCAACCACTGTTTGTACTCAAAATCGCCAGCATTTCAACCAGAATACACATGTTTTAAGAACGAGGGCGACTTAAGTGCTTTGTCGCCTTTCTTAGGTGTGAGCTAATTGATGCATGTCTTGTCACTCCGAGGGAACAATAATTGTGGAATCCATTCCATTTCTAAAGATTATATAATCACACTTCAATTACCTAAAGCCAGCTAATCTTCAATGTATGAATCATATTGGAACGATCGGTTGAATATTACACTTCTATTGAATGAAAGAAGAAGTGTTGCTTCAATTTTAAAGTAGGAAGTTCGTTTTAAGACGAAAACTAAACTTTTCTAGATTGATCTTCGAAAGTAACTTTGAAGCAAAGGAAAAAGTTGCATTCTTCAGATTTGCAATCGTTTAGATATATAAACATATCTACTCAATCAGTCACAGTTTGAATTTGCACATAATAATAGAACACCAAATTTCAATAAAATATATGCCACAAAAAGCGATGGGAATTGCGAACCTGTTTCTAATTTAGAAGTAGCTTGGTAAATCATAAGACGTCAAAAGCGGCTTAAGTGCTCATCTATTAACTCAACTTTTGACAAGGCCTTAATGGTATATTTCAACCAACATCTATGGCTCACTCAACCCACTTGATTCATTCATTAAATTTTAGCCATATCGAATCAAAACGAAACGTGTGTTAATTGATTATGGAAAAAAAAAAATTAGATTTGAACCGAGTTCAAGAAATTGACCAAACATGTGAAAAACGTTGGCCAGTTGTGTCTGGCTTTTGGTTACACACAGCAAATTATGCATGCTGACTGAAAGGCTGTTCATAAAGACGTGGAGTCATTATAAGCAATTGCCATTAATGACATTTCGACTGGCCAATACTTAAGACATTATCATGACAGGTTAGGATGGAGGATGGAGGATGGTGAACGAAACGAAGAAATACAAATTAAGTGGCATTTCCTGCCACTTGCGCGACTTCTTTCCATCGCATCTGATCTTTGTCGGCAACCAATAATTATATGCGCCATAAGCGCTTTGTCATCTCACATGGGGCCTAGAAAATGCAGATTAATGCCTGACTTTGCTGGTTTGCCTGTTTCCCTGTTTCCCTCTTTCCCCGTTTCCCTCTTTCCCCGTTGCCCCGTTTGCCTGTTCGCCTTCTTTGCCCATTGTCATAAGCATAATTTTCTCATCGATCTTGTGATTAATCATAAATTGTTGGCTTTTGTGTGAAACGCCGACAAACCACCAAAGTCCGAGCGAACAGATGTATTTCATTAAAGTAACTGGCTTTTTTCATTGGCACAAAGTCACCGGCACCTAAATAGTCGGAGGCATAGTACGGTCTTTATTTCTTATTATTATTATTTTCCTTCTGTTTTTTTTTTTCTCCAATTTTTCGAAAATTAATTGAAAGGCCTGCAGGGGCATTCAAGAGCACGTCTGATTACATCTGCCAGCTACCAGTGTTCCACATTTGATCGATCTATCAGTGTACGAAATGTAACCAAAAAATGTGTAGCCAGTTTGACGGTTTTCGACTCAATGCTAATGGCACTATATTATAAGGCGAAAAAACTGGTGAATGTAATTATAAAGTGGTTAGGAAATAGGTAATAAAAATACTTATGCTAAAATATGTGGGCCCGCAATTACAAAAGTTATTTTGGATTTCGATAATCGGAGTTGGAAAGCCCATCATATACAGATATATATTTTTAATTGCTGTTAAAATTACTTTGGATAATTAAATACCGTTGCAAAACCATTTTTTGCTATTCAATGTTTGTGTTATTTACACTTCAATGAACTCTGGCCAATGCATTATTTTCACGAGATGGCCAACAAAAAGCCGCAGAAATGCAGAAGCGATGGCAAAAACAGCAATTTCCGATAGCGATAAACACGTTAAATGCCAACATGTGCGGAGTTAGCCATTAATAAACTGGAAAGGCGAAAAATGTTGTAAAGTATTTCTTTGGGTCTAGACCAAACAAAAAGCCTAATTATAACGCAAAAAGGCCGCGACAAACTCATTTGTCCATAGTGAAAAATTCGCATTTTGCAGCGACGGAGATTGGCAGCATTGCCATTCCAGGACGAGCCACATGCGAAAGCGAATGGTGGCAAAATAGCAATGACAACAAATCAAGCATCATAATGTGTCAGGCAATGCGTCAATGCCAACTGTGGCACGTTGCGGCAGCGAACGTCGCAGTTGCAGTTGCAGTTGCAGCAGAGACGCTGCCAGACGCATTACAACGTAATTGACGAGGATTGTCAACACTTGGCCTAAGTTCCCCTCCCCCCCACCCCCCTCCCATCCTCCTACACCGCCACACCTGACCAAGTTGGAGCGACCCCCCTCTGCCAGACCATGCAACACTCTGCTGCCTGCTGCACCTCTGCCTCTTGACTTACTTTTCGCAATTACCGATTACGTTTCTTGCTTCTCTTCTTTGCTGTCCAATTGCAATTGCTGCAATTGCTTAACGCATTTTTTTGCGCCTGCTGATTTTTTGCTTAATTTTATTCGACGCCTCAAATAGTTAAACTTGGCAGCTTGATGAATGCTGTATTAACAAATATAAACGATTTCGAGAAACTCCCAGGCAGTAGCTCAAGTTATGTCATTATACCACAATACCAAGATAATCATAGAATCAAGAAAGTCGCAACTATTGCAATAAAACATTTGCGAAATTTAATTAATATTTATTTTTGGATGTTCAATTAAATAATTGACTTACTTAAGAAAAAGAAAAATGCTACAACTAACTTGACAGTTTTTACCTAGACTTTTATGCATAAGAATTGACAAACTCCATAAAAATATTGCAATAAAAATGATATGAATTTCGACTAGTTGAATTAACGAATAAACTTACTTAAAAAATAAGCTAACAATCAGCTAAATCGACAGCTTATTATTATTTTTTACTTAGTCTTTTATTCTTAAAAAATATATATTTGAGAATTGTTAACAAATGCAATTTGGTAAGTTTAATTTAATAAATAACTGAATTCAGTTATAATCATTACATTCCAGTTTATAAATTTATAATAGCTTCTCACGCCAAAGGACTCCAGGAATGAACCTTCAGACTCCATCACGGCATTAATAATACATAATGCAGAGGAATTATGCACCGTTTCATTGGCAACTAAAAGTTGAAAAGTGCTTGTTAAAAATAATATCAATTTCAGATGTATGTGGCCGTTGCAACCCCTGCATAATGAGTAAAATAAAATTATATATCATAAGGAGCTGCATAATGGATCACCAGACCAGCCAATCTACCAAGGTAATCCAAAGTAATGCAGTAAATTGCATTTAAGGATGTCCAAAAAAAAACAGAAAGGAAAAGGAAGAACCCCTACCAAAATGATAATGACGCTGCTGCTGCTGCTGCTGCACAGGATGAGGATGAGGATGAGGATTGTCATCAATATATGTATGTATGTATGTTGTTGCCCCTTTGCGGCGGGTTTCAGTTAACGTTTACGCGGCTCCACAATGACAGTTGACGGTCCGTCAAACGAATATCTGTCAACAAGCCGAACATCGTTTTCAATTTCGGAACGTTCGCAAAATGTCAGCGGGCACAATTTATGTGACTCCGACTGTGGATGGGAGCCCGATTAAAGTGCGGGGGCTGTGCCACAGAGTAAAATTCTCGTTGCAAATTATCGTACATTGGAGCTGTATATTTCTTAACGCTCGTTATGGGCTAGTGGAGTGTGGTGTGTGGAGTGTGGAGTGTGGAGCACAGAGCACCGGGTCGGAGTAAGAGCAATCAGCGATGGACCGACCTTCCATCAATCGATACGATGCGTTGCATCGACGAGGAGGGAGCGGCAACATTTTTATGCGTCTGCATAATGAGTTGCAGTTGTTGCCGTTTGTTGCACATTCATTCCGCCGATGTCGATGTCCTGCGTCAGTCGACTGCTGTTGATTATCCCTTGACAGGGCATCAAATGCGAAAACGACCGCCCAATTTACATACAATGCATATCAATCCAACAACAGCAACAGCAACAGCAATGGCAACAGCAACAGCAACAGCAACAGCAACGGCAACAACATCAAGTACTGTCACTGTCACTACCCTGGCAGTGTGCACCTTTGTGGCATCAGTTTCTCTGTTTTTTATATATTTTTTTTACCTTTCGTCTGGTTTGGTTTCCTTCCTTGCGGATGAATCTCTTTGCCTTTTGGGCAGCACAATCAAGCGTACTTGTTGTCCAACTCCAATGGCAACCACTTCAGCGGCCATGACACAAAGATTGACAGCATGTCGTCGCTGTTTGGAAACCTGATTGACATGAGTAATCAAGCAGCCGAAATGTGCCCACAAAACGCAGCCAGAAATGACACTGACAGCAAACCAACATCCAACCAACCAACCAACCAACCAACCAGCCAAGCAACAAAGTAAAACTGCGTAAGGGACCAATTTAGAGCGAATCTCTTCTCGAGAGAAGTAAATGGAAACATTCTAAAATCGAATGGCAAAACTAAGAAATACTTTCTAATTTCAGTCGAACATTAGCTAATGAGCTCCAATCACTTTTGCACTTTTACCAAGACAGCCAATTTGAATAGTGTGCGACTAATAGATACCCTGTGCTTGCCTATAATTACTTTTAAGTGTTTTACGAATTCACTTTAAATAACTATCAAATTAGCATATCATTTGAATTGATTTCATTTGAATCAGATTAAAGATTATAATCTGAAATAAAAGTTAAAATAAAGGCAGTTAAAAGACACTAGCTTACAAAATGTGAACTAATCTTGAATTAATTGAAAATGGACAAATTTTCTTCATTTTAGCAATATTTGAAGGAGATTTTTGAATTACGCAGGTAAAAGGCGATTACAAGGAAAGACAAACTAAAATGCAAAACTGAATCGAAAGTTGAACAAATAAATAAGGAAATATCAGAAATGTTGCCACATTTTAAATGCATTATCTTTTTATTATCCATCATGAATATATATATAAGTATTATCTACATCTAATTTAGCTTACCAATTCAAGAATTAAGAAATTGAAACTTAAGAGTAAAAATGGATTTTAATTAACACAATTAGCTAATAAAATTTGACATATTAGTTTTAGATGTTTGTTTGAAATATATGCGCTGAATGTAATTTGAAAAAAGTCTTGAAACGTTTTCTAAACTGTCGTCTGCTCTGATGCGATTGTCAGCTAATTTACGCATCAAATGCAAATTGTAGAAGGGACGACAGCTCCCCCCAACCCCGTCGACGGGTCGAGTCCTTTGGATTACATGCACATCCAATTCCATTGTCAGCTCGTCGTCGTCATCGTTGTTGGAGTTGAAGTTTCGCCTTTGATGAAGGCGACACGACATTGACAGACGGCAGCCGATTGACTTCTGACAGCCAACCAGCCACTGAGGCAGCCACTGAGGCAGTCAACCAGCCAACCAGTCAGGCAGTCAGTCAGGCAGGCAGTCAGGCAGGCAGATCTGGCAGAGCGTCCGACGGGGTTCGATCATCGTGGAGACGGGGTCCACACAGGGCAGTGCAATTCTGATGACTTTTTGTCAGGCTGATTGACGTCAACGACTCAACGTCGGGCTGGCGTATAAATCTTGCTGCCTCATCTCTTCCAATCGAATCGGGGCCCGGCAGCTTTCAGGGATTATGGCCGGGACATAAACAATGCCATTTTAAATTGGCCATCGATGTGACAATAAATCGTACAATGAATTACTATCCGTGGATTTAATTTAACTTAATAATAAGAAAAAAAGAACATCATTGCGAAAGGAAAACCACGTCAGTAATTGCTGAGGCGAAAGCCAACGAACTTGAACCGAAAATGGGCGTTACTAAAACGCAATTCGAAAGTAAGTCAGAGGTTAAAAGCAATGCTAAAGCTACACAAAATCTGGCTATAAAAACTGGGGCTTAAACGCAGTTTAGGCACAGTACGCTTGGGTCTTGAGTTCAAACAACAACTAGCCGACATCAACCGACAGTTCAATTAGCAGCAGCACCATGGTCCAGAAGGTAAGCCAAGATCGAGACTCGACTGGTGCAGTTCGTCCATCATCTGTGAGTATTTCTTTCACAGATTTGCATCGCATTTGCCCTGCTGGCCTGTGTGGTCATTCGAGCAGCTCCTTTCCATAAGGGAGCAACCAGTCATGCCTCGGTGCATCTGGTCTCCCATGACGATCACAAGGAATCGCATGACCATCATGGTCATGGCCATGGTCATGACGATGGTCACGACTCGCATTCCGAATACGACTTCAAGTATGGCGTCAAGGATCCCAAGACAGGCGATGTCAAGGAGCATAGCGAACATCGTGATGGACACAAGGTGACTGGACACTACGAACTGATCGATGCCGATGGACACAAGCGCACTGTCCACTATACGGCCGACAAACACAAGGGCTTCGAGGCCCAGGTGCACCGCGTGAAGGTGCACCATGTGGCCGAACACCATGGACACAGCGGCTATTTGGGTGGCCATGTTGAGTTCGAGGAGCACTCAGATTCTGGACACTCAGGACACTCCGGCCACTCTGGACATGGTCATGACGATCACCACTCCCACGGCTCTGATCACGGTCATGGCCACGGCTCCAGCTCCAACAGCTACTCATTGAAGCAGGAACATGGCACCGGACACAGCCACGGTGGTGGACATGGACATGGTGAGGGTCATGGACATGGACACGAGGAGGCACACATTGTCTACGAACACCACGGTGGCCACGATGGTGGTTATGGCGGACACGAACACAGCTACCACTAATCGCAACAACTCATCTAATTGCTGTTATCTCATGTTGAATGTAATACCAAATATTATTGTTTTATCCTAATAAATCCTGCAACGTTTTTCCAAAGTGAATTATTAACTGAATTTTTTATTTTTTGGAAAACTTCAATTCGATTATTAATATTTATTCGAATATTTATATTGTTAATGCTGAATTTGAAGTGTCTAATATAATATATATAAGAAGTTCGAGTTAGAGAGCCAGCTACAAAGTCAAATTATTTATTAATGAGCTAATCGAGCTTATTGTTATATAAATAGTCATTTTAGTCATCATTAGCAATGCTTGAAAAGCAAATCGAAATTTGTATAAGAAATATCGAACAAATAGAAGGGAAAATTTTTCTCTTTCTTGTCTTAATCGAAGCAAGCATCGCCTCGCATCGCATCGCAGACGCGATTAAAAACCTTTCAAAAGGTTATAAATGGGTAAATTAATGGTTTAATGGCTAAATTTGCATTTTGTATAATTTACTTATAAATTTAAGGCAAGAATCGCCAACAAAAGCATTTCGAATGGATTTCGGCAAAGGTAAAGACGCTGCCAAAATCCAGAATTTCACCATTGCCAGCATCATTTGCTATCACTCAAATTAGAAAGCAACCCCTATTAGCCAACGGCGAACCCAAAACACCACAGAAAAAACAAAATAAAACAAAATAAAACAAAATAAAATAAAAAAAATGAACATATTTATCACTTACCACACAAATTCACATTGCGCGACGCAAAAAAAAAATGGCATAATAAATAAAAATAATAGCAACTGCAATTTTCGCACTATATTTTATGTATAATGTATAATATGCGTGCCACAAAAATATATACACACAAGCACACACAGGCACACACACGCACATACACGAAACGTATAAAAATAATAAATTACTTCAATAGCCGGATAACTGTGAGGAGGTTGGGTTGGGTTGGTTTGGGTTGGGTTGGGTTTGGGTTGGGGCAGTCGGTGGTGGCAAGGGGAGGCTGTGCGACATGGCGAGGAGCGTTTATTATGCGCACAATAAACGCGGCGGGCGCAGTGGCGACATAAATTAAATTTATGATGCTTATAAATATTCCACAGTCATTTGTAATATAGCAACAAGGCGGAGAACGGGGCAACAGGATAACGCAAGGATGCAGCCTGTCTGCTCTACAAATTGTAGGCTACGGGGGTAGCACACATACACACACACACATGCACACAAACACACAATCACACATAAATAAAAGAGATCGCTGTGAAATAAGCGCTGATTTATGAATATGGGACGAGTAGTCCCCAAATTGTGCCTGGGCCCATCAAGCACTTTATGCGACAACTTAAAAGACAAATCATCTATGGAACTCGTTAGCGAATAGCTTGAAAGTTTACACAGTGGAAAAAAAGCAAATATGATACACACATACACCTTATAGACGGACACAGATACAGTTATAAGCAGATGCGTAATACATGAAGAGCCAATGAATGAAAACATTCAGCATACAATGATTTATATTCGCATCGCATCTCGCCTCTCTCCTGTCGCCTCTCGCATGTTTCATGTTCCATGGCTGACCCAAATTATCCCCTTGTCAGATCCAACTCACGCACATAACTCTGGGATTTAATTTGTTTAAGTGCATAAATCAGGATTTATGCAGCATATGCTAGATGATTAAAGCATGCGGAATTCAAAGCATGGATTGAATGATTTACAAAGGCCAACCAATTCAGGATTCAGACATGAATGTCCTCGATAATGCTCACATTTATTGCGTTTATTTAACTGGCTAGCTGTCAGCGATACATAATAAAATAACATAATCCTAGACATCTTACATCCTGCATAATACAATAATAATAATAACTTATTCATCCTCCTTCCATTTTTTATTGTTTTTTATGGGTTTTCCACAATCCATGCACAGAAAATGTTGGTCTAGTTTTGCAATTGACTTCCACCAGAAATCGAATAAATTAATTCCTATTTTTTTTTTTAATTTAAAGTTAAATATTTTGTTTATATTTATTATTTCTTATATTAAATAAATACAAGCAACAAATGATTAAATTCCACTCTGTAGCTAAATTTAAGCTTTCAATTGTAATTTTTCATCTCTCTCTAATTTGTCAAAGGACAATCAGAAAATTGTATGAATGCCATTAACCAGACTGAATTGATTATACTACAGTAAGTCAGCAACAACAATTTTATGGCTTATTTAACTAATTTGATACAATTATTTAAAATCTAAGTGGGATGCTCAAATGATGATATCTTTTCAGGCTAATCCAAAATTTGAGATTTAAGTATCTTTGAGAAGAATCCTGTGTGGCTTTCAAGTTTGCTAAAATATCAAGGAGCACCTGCCATGTTTCTTATAAGTAGTAATTCATTGCCTTAAACTTTTAAAAATCAAATAAATAAATAAATAAATGTTGCCTTTTTTGGGCATTATTTTCAATTGGGGATTTTTTAGAAATTCAACAACAATTCAAGTTATAAACACGAGCAATTGATTTGTTTGCATAAAAGCTAATGTTGCTTTAATCTGGGGTAATCTGGCTTATTTCACAGATTTGATATGTATTACGTTTGTGCTAATATTGTTTCCGATTGAGGTAAATAAAGTCATTAAATCGTCAATTAACACGAATGCAGTTAAAATTCATTCTTATGTCTTGAGTGGAATTTCATTGAGGTGTCTATCAAGCTAAAACGAATTTGTATAATGCAAAAACTGAAAATCAAATCAATAAATTGCAATTCAACTCAATAAACATTAACGCAAATGTAATTGTAATTGTAATTAGTACTTGTTGCCTGGCTTATCTCGAAGTCTGGATCAGTTTTAAAGGTTACTTCAAATGGGTGCAGCTGAAAGTGAACATGACATTAAATGCAATTGCAATGGGAACATAAATTCCGTGTTTGACACTCTGTGCAGATAATTTATGTGCGCTAATTATATGTAAATTATTATTAATTTAAGCTGCAGAGAACGCAGAGTTGCTCAGCTCAGATCGTAAATTAAGTTGATTGCGATTTATTTCAGCTGCCGAAACCTAAAAGAAACAACGCACAATAACGCAATGAATTTGAATTTAAGTAGCCAAGTCAGACCCGCTCGCAAATAAGTATTATTACCAGCCAGCCAGCCAACCAGCTAGCCAGCGAGTCAGCCAGCCAGCGAGTCAGTCAGTCATTTAGTCATTTAGTCAGTCAGTCAGTGGAAACTAAGCGAACGCGTTGATCATTTGCATTGCAAATTGTTTTGGTTGCCTCGCAGGCGCATTAAAAATGAAGTAAATATATATTTTATGTTTCACTTGTCGTCGTTTAATGCCATAAAAATGGGTATGTGTCTTATTAACTGATGAGGCTGTCGTTTAAAATACACAAAACCGGTATGGCACCAGCCAACCAGCCAACCAGCCAGCCAGCCAGCCAGCCAACAACCCACAGAGTGCCAAGAGAGACCCCACCACCAAAAACCCACCAGGCCGGAGCTAAACTGGCAGGGCGCCCCCAATCTGAGAGCGCCCGTTACCTGCCACGGTGTCATTAATTTTGGAATCGTAAAGCCCACAATATGTCAAATGAGACCACACAGCGTCGTAAAATTCAAACTTTATGGCACTCACTCAGTTAGCCAGGGTTCGGTATTCGTTGTGGTTTCGGTTTTTGGTTTTTGGTTTTTGGTTTTTGGTTTTCGGTGTTTGGTTTTGGTTGTTTTAGTTCGTTCGGTCGGTCTTTGAATTTTTTATCAGAGTGGCGTTTTTAATGGCTTCGCTTTAGGTGCTGCGCTGTCTAAATGTGTTGCGTGTTTCGGTTTATAAACGCTTGCCACAAAATTAAGCGTAACTTATTTGTCAACTCGGCCAAGATTTCGAATTTCGTTTTCGGCTATGGGAAAACTTGATATCCCAAAAAGGTACCACTTATCATTCAAATCGTGCTGACACAAACATGTTAATGCCGTCATTACTAATTAGCAAAGACACTCTATGCCTTGGGGCTACAAGCGTAGTTACCCATTAAACTGCGACTACGACCTGAATTAACAAGTGCAGACTGACCAAGCTCAAACTTGGTAACACTTCTTTTATTATATATAACAGAGAAGAGCACAGGAAAGAACCGCTCTGGCTAAGGCACATCGAAGTTTACAGACCCTTCCAGACTTCATTTAAATAAAAGTTGAAAAAACCAACAGATTGTTGCATATTAAGTTTCATTGAGGTAGTTTAAAAACTGAGAGAGTAGCTTGCAAAGAAACCTTCCCACCTGCCGGCACACAGACAGATTCGGATTATGATTATGGATACGGTTGGTGATGCTCATCAAGTCAAGGCTCTAGAAAGACATTTGACGAGAAAACCAGCTTACTTCTGACAGTCGAAGAATGAAAAGATAAGAGTAAGTTTATCACAGTTAAAAAGATTTTCCGCAGATTTGTTAATATTGGAAAATTAAATTAAAGTAGGAGAAAGAGGTGTGCAGGTGTCTGCTCCAATGCACTACTTTAACCTGATCCAATTTCCATACACATAAACTCGACTAAAAATCGTTGTAGATAAGGCTCTTTCAATGAGGAAATCAAGTGCAACGCGGAAAAGAGTTACGCCTCCGAGTTTATCACTCAATTTAGGTGTCACTACAGCAGCAGCAGCAGCAGCAGAAATGGCAAAATTCAAATCAATGCGATTGTAGCAGCTGCCACAGGGCACGATAATAATCTTAAATGCTTTATAATAACCATAAATGTTTGCAATGCATATGCCAAATGGCTGTGGTCGCTCGGAGACTGGTGCAGAGACTGGGCCAACTCGATGGCCACACAATCGCTGCATGGGGTCCCCCGCAGTTGCAACACGCCCCCCTCCCCAGCCCGCCCCCACGTTGCCAACGTGGTCTCGCTGCCATTTGGATTTTGCCAACTGACCGACTGAATGCATGAAAATTGTTTATGGGCATTTCATGTGTGTGTGTGTGTCAGATCTGAATTTAACTGATTTTTAATGCGCATGCAGAGTGAAGGGGGTGGTGTAGAGGGGGAGTGGCAGGGGTGGTGGCAACTGTGTGTGTGTGTGTGTGTGTGGGCGGCACACAGCGTACAGCGTAAGATAAATAATCACGTGGGGCATTAGTTTGGGGTCGCCGTTTTTGCATTAACCAATTTGCGGCAGTTTATTGCCGAATACATTTGGCATGATTGGGTTGGGGCTACTGTTTAATAAACTCGTTGATTTATGGCTAATTAAATTAGTTGGCCATATTAATTTATGCTTGTTTACGCGCTCATGCGCATTGCTCAGCCTCAATGGGTCATTGCTACGGCTACCCAAACACCAACTGACTGACCGACTGACTGACTGACTGACTGAGTGACTGAGTGAGTGAGTGACTGAGTGAGTGAGTGGATTTCATGATTAATGATCAGCAAATTGGGTTGTCGGCTTAAAATATACTTATGTCGGTACGTTATGATTCAAGTGGCGACCCTGAAACCGAGAACTGTGCAACGCCCTATCTGTCAGTTATGCATCACGATTGGAGGCTTCCATCAGCCAGCCAACCCAACCAAACCAAACCAAACTCATCGTCAATGTCCCGAGGTATCCCATCACAGAATCGTGCTAAATTTCCATCGCTGGCTTGGGGGTATTTGGGTGTTAACCACACACACGCACACGCACACGCACACACACACACACACACACACACACACACACGCGCATACACATAAGCCAAGCGCATTTTAGCGTTGCTTATCCCAAATTATAATCAACATAATAATAGCCTCACATTAATGCTGATTATGGGTTACGCTTGCCAGTGAATGTTTTTGCCGCTTTACGCACTGTAATTATGTTGTACAGTGTATCTTTCCAAATAGACAGCTAACTACAGACTTGTAACTTTCGCTTTACTAACGCTGTTAAGAGAGACCAATAAATAATGGTAGCCGGCTCTTAACTGACAGCTTACCAAACCAATTTCATGTACATAAAGGCATTTATGTTGTACACGATAAAGCTTTACACATTCAGTTTGTATGCATTTTGATTAAATTAAGATTTAATCATTTAAGAATTTAATTTATTACAATTCATTTGCATCGCAGTTACAATTTTTGTTTACTTAGACTTGGACTCAAGAAATAATTTATGTTTATCAATAAATACAATTTTGATTGGTAATTTATTTAAATATATTGCTGTTAAATATAATTGTTGTTAAATATAATTTTAAATATTCTCAAAGTGAACTTTTACTTAATAAAAAACACTTTGAAAACTCATTGAATCATTTATTAAGTTAAATTAATTAAGTAGAAAAACCTTTAAGGTAAATAAAACTTATTTATTTATGGAAATTTAATAACAAACTTTAACTAAAATATGAGTATAACATTGCAAAATAAAACTTATTTATTTATTTATTAAATTGTAAAACAAAACTAGAAAAAAATGTCATATCAAATGATATTATCCATGAATTAAGTTATTTGCAACGATTTTTATTAGATTTTATTTGATGGTATTATGTAAGGCACAATTAATATGAAATAGGTTGAGGCGCGTGTGTACACTTTATGTTTGTCATGTAATCAAAATTAATTTCGATATGATTGATATGATTTAGTAAAACAAAAACCCTTTCGAAAACGCTGTGCATAATAAATCATCGGAACAAAAACGTGCACGCGGCACACATTAGTCAAAGGGGCCAAAAAATAAAATACAAAAAATAAAAGCAGGCAGTCGTTATTGCGATGTGTTTTGTTGTTGTTGTTGTTGCTGTTGTTGTTGTTGTTGTTCTTGTTGCTGGCAAAACGCATAAACATTTTACAGCGCAAACAATTAACTAAAAATAACATAAAAGAGTAGGCAGTGACCCAGACGGGGCCAAGAAACACACACACACAAAAATCAAAAATGATTAATGAACGTCACAATCGCATTTCGGGAAAGTTACATAAATTAACACATGTCTTTTGCCGTAATGATTCAAGTTGTGTCGTGTCAGTCAGAGCCAGCCAAGGGCGGCAAAACTAGTTAATACATATCTATAATGAATGTGCCAAATTTCTTTATGATTTCTTACGTTTTCTTCTTACAACAATAAATAACCGTGAAGTTGCATAATTGATATTTAATTTCGTTATAATATTTGAATATTCTGGCTTTGTCAAAATAAATATTTTTGTATATGGAAACATTTATGGGCCCAGAACTGCCCTAATTTAATTTATCGCATATTCGCTTATCTTGTAGGGCCTTCAAAAAATGTTGTTCAATTTGCCAACACCAAGACTGTAATATTTATTTACAACTGCGAATTAATTCCTTATTTTTATTATAATTTTACAAATGGCACTTTTTGGCAAATAATTATTTTTTTGCGAACTTCGCCAATTGTTGACATGAGTGTGACAGCTAATCTAAATCAATTTTTGGAGTTCTCCAAGTTAGAAATTTGGCAAAAACAGACAATTTTTGAAGCGAATAATCGCGAAATAAACTTAGGCGCTCTTGGGCACCAGCAGGCGAGAATATTTCTGAGCTGCTGAAACTTTTGTGAAGTCCCGTGTAAATTCCGCAAGTTGAGCGACCCAATCAACGATTAAGAGACCTCTTAAGGCTTAAGGTGCTAATCCGAAGACCAAACGCGTGAGGTTAACAGAGAAATGCGGCTCATCAGTAAATCTGTCCAAGTCTGTCACAATTTGCTGTGCCCAACAAGTGAGAACCAAACAAATACGAAATCTCTGGACCTGAACAAAGCGTGTACAAAGACTGTTGACTGTGCTCAACCCAAATATACCCAGTATCAGAATAGAAGTTTTATATTTAATGAAAATGCATTACTAAGAGAAAAGCACTTGACTTGAATAAATACAACTTCGATAGACTATGAACTCCAATTAAGATACTTTGAACTGCCAACTGGTGTCGATTTCGCATCAGTCTGTTGCTCAAATTGTTCAGGAACAGTTTCTTAAAACTATGTGGTATATGAATAAGAGGAACCTTGCCGCTGACAGCAAGAGCAGTGGGCCGAGTGTGTTTGTTAAGCAAAAACAAGAAAAACAAGGGAAAAATGAAACAAAAGGCGAGGCGAGGCAGGCCCAGCACCGGCAACAAATGAAAATGCTAAGTTCATTCAAATGGGGGGCACAAGCTTGAAAAGTGCGGCAATAAAAAATGTGTGTTTGCACATGTGCCCCCAGGACAATTCACAGATAGTCTAACACACACACACACACACACACACACACACACACATAAACACACACACACACACACTCACACTCATACACAGACACAGCACCTTGTACCCAGATCTCATGCTCTGAGCCCGGCTGCGTTGCAGGCCCAGTCTCAGGTCCGGACCAGACACTAATTCGATCTGATAATCATGGAGTCCCGCCAAAGGGCATGAATTGTAATTTCCTCTTTCGCGGAATTAACTGACGGCCCTGTCGCTTGGTCGGCTGGCTTTGTAGCGGTGGTTTTGCAATTTTTTTTCATTTTTGTTTTTTTTTTTTTTGTTTGTTGTATTTTTTCTTTTATTATTGTTAGCCTGTTTCGCAAACACATTTTTTGAAATACCGGCTACAAAGCCATTGTTTTCTGCCAGGCGCTTTGTATTTATGTGTCATATTTATTTATTTATTTAAAACATTGCGCTTTTGTGTGTATCCCTCTTCCCTCCACTTTATTTTTTTGCTACGCTTGTCGTTGTAGTTTGTTTGGTTTTTTATCAGTCAGTCCACTGCAAGTCTGAAAAGCCTGGAAGCCATTTATTGTATAACATATTTTGTGTTGTATATCTTATTATCCTTTGATGTTTAGCTATTGTGCGGTTTGGTTTATGAACTGTCTGTTCAAAATATGCTAAATTCGAAACTGGCTTATAGCCATCATCAGAAACATGCTAATAGAAATGATGCACTTCTAGCCAGAAAGACTGTTTATCATAGTTGTGATTTGAATATATTCATTTCTTTGCGCTTCGCCAACTAGATGTACATTTCGCAATAAAGTCTATTGAAAATATTGACCTGAAGTCCCATTCAAGTACAACAAATTTGTCCAAATTGTCATTTCTCTCGGTTAGTCAGCCCATGAATAACAGCTGAAAAACTGTCAGATGGCAATAAACCATAATAATACTAAAAGAATAACAACATTTTTTGCGCAAATGCCAAATGCTGCAAATAGATTTAATTCTGTCGAAAGAGTCTGAAACGAAAGCAAAAAATTTGTTTTTTTTGTTTTTGTTTTTTTTTGTTCTGGCTCAGGACGAGCCGAGCAGGGCAATTTTTGCACAGGGGGTAAAAATAAAATCAGCATTTTTAGTAGTTAATTTAATTTATTGCAGCATTTTTATGGTTGACTTTATTGCATAATAAAACATAATTTACTGCGCCATTGAGACTTTTGCGTTTGCGTTTGCGTCGATGATTCTAAAGCGCAGCCATATTCCATTTGCCTGGCCGGGTCGAGGCGAGGCGAGTCGAGTCAGGTCAGACCAGGAAAGGGAGAGGGTGGACTGTGGGACGGGGGCGGGACGGTAACTGGCGTTCAGACAACGACTTCCATCCAGAGACTTTTTGTTTACGTTCGCAGAGAGCAAAGCGATTTGGGGGGCGTTGTGTTGCATGCCTCCTGGGCCCAGATGGATGCTTTGCATATGTGTGTCTGTGTTAACGGCAGAAATCTGTCTGAGCCACATATAACAAATATCGAATACTGATTAAAGCTGAAGCACACATCAGCTGACTGTGGCCTCTTAACGAACAGCATGATTTATTGGCCCATCGCAAGTGGCACAACAGTATCTGCAATTCTGTGGCTGCTACCGGATTTCACATCAGCTATTTTTCTGTTACTATTTTTACAGAAAACATGTCAAATTTTGAGCAATCATAATATCATAGATAAATAAATAATAAAATAAATAAAAATAAAAAAATGATGAAAATTCATTCATATAAAAATTGTTAATTTTTCATGTTGCAAATAATTTATTAATGAAAATGTTACGGCAAACATTAAATCTACAAAGGATATTACGGAAATCTAAAAAATTGAAAAGTATTTATTTCATTTCATTGTTTGGCAGAAATACTCTAAAAATAAATTTAAAAAAAAAATGAGATGTTAAATAATTCATTGAAAAATGAAAATCAAATATTTTAAATAGATTTTTTTCTATTTTATTAATATATAAATTTGTTTAAAAACGAAATTGCACTTTAATAAATAAACAATACAGCTTAAAGGGGGATTTATAGCATGGCCACTGTGTCCTTTAGCTACTTTGTAAATACATTTTTTGAAATAATAATACAAATTTAATGTTATTTATTATTTTGTGATACAAATTATTCTGAAATTCAATTCAACTAATTCAATTATTTAATGCTGCAACTCTTGATATTATTTAAAGCAAGCTTTAAAGGGAATATATTTAGATATATAAAATATTATATAAACACCATTTCATTGTAGAAATAAGTATTTCTCATTGAATTATTCGAGTTGAATTCAGCAGAGTCCATTGAACTTTATTCGGTCTGCACAATTGAAGCCATTTCTTGGTGTATTCGTGCGCCATTTGCCACTTGTAGCAGAGTCATTTGATTTAAGCACCGAATTAAGAGCACAACAAGAGCATCAACATCAACATCGACATCAGCATCAGCATCAACATCAAAATCAACACATCATTATATTTGCCACGTCCTACCGCAACATAACCGACTTTTGTGCTGGGACCCACTGCTGGGCGCAACACAAACATTCCATCAGAAAGTCACATATATTTCATCAGTGAGCCCATCAAATGGAATTGCATCAGTGACCCCAGGCTCGATTTGCGTGCTATAAAAGCACAAGCCGCATGGGCAAGGATCAACAGTTAAGAACTGGAACCCCAGCATGCAGCTACAGGAACTGCTATTGGTCGTGGCCGTGGTACTGCCCCAATGCCTGAAGGCCCTGCGCTACAGCCAGGGCACCGGCGACGAGAACTGCGAGACCCTCAAGTCCGAGATTCATCTGATCAAGGAGGAGTTCGATGAGCTTGGCCGCATGCAGCGCACCTGCAATGCGGATGTCATAGTCAACAAATGCGAGGGCCTCTGCAACAGTCAGGTGCAACCCTCGGTAATAACACCCACGGGGTTTCTGAAAGTGAGTATGGATATTGGGATTAACTCAGTCAGTTTATTAACCAATACTACTTTGGCTAGGAGTGTTACTGCTGTCGCGAGAGTTTCCTCAAGGAAAAGGTCATCACGCTGACCCACTGCTACGATCCGGATGGCACCCGCCTCAACTCACCGGAGATGGCCACCATGGATATCCGCCTGAGGGAGCCCACTGAATGCAAATGCTTCAAATGCGGCGATTTTACGCGCTAAACCCAATTTCAGCTTAGCCCACAAATAAATTTCCCCCAAAATATGCAATTGTTTCTGTCGTTGTTTTATTGTTGCTGTTGTTGCTGTTGTTGCTGTTGTTCTTCCTGCCATCTGACATTTTGGCGTCCCGGGGGATCCGGTCCAGCAGCTGCGTGTTTGATGTGCTGATTGGAATCCAGTTGATTTGGCTGCCGGCACAGTTCGCAGCTTGCAAGTCAATTGTGAATGCGGTTCGCTGTTGATTTACCCACTTCACATCACTTATTCAATATTTGCGTCATTTCGCTGCAGGCTCTCGACGTACGCCACTCGAATATATTTCCGCTTTCGATTTGGCAACTGAATCATATTGTTCCGCCTGCAGTGCATACACAAATTATTTGGGTTAGCAAAAAAATATTTGGGTTTCTAATACATGCCTTACAACACCAGATATTTTGTGTATGTATATACAACCTGATGTAAAATACTGATACCCAAAGAACTATGGATAAACCCTATTACGATATCTCATAGATATTCGTCGTATCTAATTGGATATTTGCTGTTGATTAAATGTATACCAATTAGCCCGAATTGCGTACTCAAATCTCCAATTAGCATGTAAAGAGCAATTAGCCCAATTAAAGTAGTTGATTATTTTAAAAGCAAAATAATCAATTTTCTTCTAAAAAATAGACAGCAAAATGTGCTGAAAAGTATACAAAAAACATAGGAAAAGACCAATTAGCATTTGCAAAGCAACACACAACACTCGCAACTGAAACTTTACAATTATGGAGCAATTTCTAAGACTTATTCAATTTTTTTTATTTTCTTTTTATAATTTTAAATTATTTAAGACTTTTACAATTTATTTTTCAGTTCAACTTCTGAAGTTTCTGAGTATACTTGTGGAAGCTGGATCAATATCAATAAATGGAAACTAGCTCAACTGAAAGAGTGAATATTTCTAAAAAGTAGTCTTAAATAGGTCATACTTAATTCTGAAAAATTTAATTCAAGTTTATCTTAGACTTTAAGCTTTATTTGCTAAACTTGGCTTATTTATGTTTGAGAGTAGCTCAACCGATGCCGGTGGCTTGATCAAAATTGTGAGCAAATTTAATTAGTTGGTAGAATTGGCTACGGCCCACGAGCAGCTGGCTGAAAGAAAAGAAAAGAAAACACAGAGATTTGCTCACTTTGCTCACAGGAGAAAAGCAAAAAGAGCTGCACTTTGGGGCCACACGACGAAATGTGCGTGACTCGATCGATGGCATGGCTTGGATCGACGTAGCAAGCGCCCCACACTCTGCCACAGCTGCCTGCCTGCCTGCCTGCCTGCCGGCCTGCATGCCTGCCTGCCTCCTGCCTGCCTGCCTCTGAGAGGGGGCAGCCAAGAAGAGAAGCTGGTGCTGCGCTAATGCATGTTTTATATAATTTATATTGTGTCGGCACGTTGCACGTTGTTGATGGAGCAACTGACACGATGCCACCCAACAAAAGCTGATAGCTGATGAGGCAGGCTGCTGCTGCTGCTGCTGCTGCTGCTGCTGCTGCTGATGTTGCACTGTCTTGGGCTGCTGTTAATGGGCGTGTCGCCTAAATTATGAGTTTCGCACACATAGCAAGACAGACACTCAGACAGACAGTCAGACAGACAGACAGTCAGGCAGGCAGGCAGGCAGGCAGGCTGGCTGGCTGGCAGGCTGGCAGGCAGCTGGTGATTATATGGATAGCGGCAGAATGCTTAAGTAAATTACAGTGCGTGCAAATGTGCTTGTGAACATGAAATTATAATTTAGCCCGCAAATGCAACTGCAGCAAGCAGCAAGCAAAACGCGCTCCAATTTACAATTAACCGATGGATGCGACTTACATGCACTTACTTTTTAATCAACTGGCCAACGCAGCCAACTGGAAGGCAATACCTGCTCTACACTTAGCGAAATACTCGTCATTTAGCTAATAAGAAATATTTACCAAATATGCACATTAAGCCACATACAAAATAACTCTTTTCAACTTTTTAGAAATACTTTAAGAACCTTTCTGTTAGACCTTTCCCTTTCCCTTAGTGGGCCAATTTTGGCACGAGTCACTTTTAATTCAACTTCAAATTCGCATTATTATTCATCATTATATCATTAGCTGAATCAAATCATTATAAGTAGCAGTTATTAATGTATGCCTGGTTTAATGATTTCTGAAAAAATCTTTATATTTTTAGTCACATATTTATCAACAATTAGTCTGGCTCAGAAATTCGCCGAAACTCCTTTTTAAATTCTTAAAAATTTAGCCTAGAATTGAAAAATGTTCTCTTCGCTTGCTGAAGCAATTCAAAAATTGGACATTTGAGTATTTGAATGTGCTCGACTTTAAATAAGTTATTTTTGCTAGTTTTAGCAATTCACAATAGTTCAACAATTGATAAGGAATATTTTGTTTTTCTGAGTGGATGACGTTGCAACATATTAAAGTACGCGATTATGCGGCATGTCTTGTCAACAACAACTGCAACATTGTGTGTAATAACAATCTGCAAGTTGTTTTCCTTTCGGTTAAGTGCAGTTTATGCTCGGCCAGTTCCGGGTGGGTAACCATCGACAGGTCTCAGCTCGCAGGCAGATCAGGGCTCTTGCATTTTCAACAGCAGCCAAATGAGTTAATTTAAAATTTATAAATTGCTTGCTAGATCAAACATAAAAAAGGCAAACAGTGATAATGGCGAGGGGGGGAGACATTTTAGTTACATTGTCAGCCATAGGAAATTACAGATTAATTACGAAGATACTCATTATTGTAATGATCACGTGACATGTATGCATATTCATATCAAATAATATTCACATAATTATTCTCTCTTAGATCTCTCAGATGTGAAGTGCATTATGCTGTAAGTGTTGCCAGGCTTCGCTTAGCAATTTTCCTTATCAGGCATCAAAATTAGCATTGCAAAAGTGCCAGCGAGTATTTATTGCATATTTATACACTTAAAGAAACCACATTGTTAATTTCAGAATGCCTAATTAATAAGTATCATGTTGTACGTAATGTGATTGTTTCTTTTGTTCTGCTGAAACCTAATATGCAGGCAATCTGTCACGCATGGCACACTAAATACGCTCATCAATTTTCGAACAAATTTCTGAACTCCATTGTCTTGGCAAATGCATATTTCGAATTGAGAAAAAATCGTTGCATATTAATCAGATATAAATTAAACGGATCAACAAAGCAGCCGCGGTGTATACATATATGAATTCGCATAATGCGATTTCTTCCGACTCTCGGCTAATAATAAATGACTGTTAATTAATAACAAATTTAGAAAAACAACAACAACAACAAGCAGCTACTTGAATGTTGCTGTTGTTGCTGTTGTTGTTGTTGTTGTTGTCTAACATACTTTTTGTGTTCAAATGCGTTGATATTGGCAATTAATTTCCATCTTGATTTCTATTCGGTTTCATAGATACAATATATATATATTATACTACACTGTGAATATATTTATATAATTTGTTGCTGATTTGCATGATTTTTCAATTAATATTAAATCTGGCTGTCTGTCTGTCTGTCTGTCTGCCTCTCCGAGTGTCTCTGTCTGTGTGTGTTTGTCATTTGTGATATATATTTTGGTGTGTTTTTATTGAGAGCCCAAGGCGAAATGTAAACAATTAACAAAGGCAGCAGCAGCAAATCACATTCAGTGATGGAAAAAAGCTGTTAGTGTGAGACAAACGCAACAACAACAACAACAACAGCAACACATCAGACAACAACAAGAGTGTTGCGCCCACATTAACAAGAGCTTAGATAGCGTGACATCATTTATGGATCTGTCGATTGGGACAATCGGACAGCACAATTTATTGAGTTTGGCAACTCTTTTGCCTTGTCATTAGCACATTAGTTTCGCATTGATTGGAATTTATGTTGTGTTTATGTTTATGTTATGACTTTAGTTTAAACTAATGCTATTAACAATATTTTTATCAAAATGCCATTTTGGTGGTATTTTTATGTATTTTCTTTATTTATTTTCTGCCTTAATTTACGCATTTAGCTCAGCCAGTTGATATTGCCTGTTTAAAGTGAAATATTTATTGGAAACTACAAAATATTTACTTAAGCTTGACTGAACTTGAAAACTTATGAAATAAACTCAGAAGTTGCGTTAATTTTCTATTTCTATTTATCACTTCTGAATATGGGAAACACAACTAATAATTATAACTAAAGTAAAACTAAACTAATATTAATAAATGACCTTCTAGGATTTTATGGAAAAAACACACATAAAATCCAATCATATCAGAAATATAAATAATTTGTACAAATGCATGCGAAAATATTATTCATAATAGAATAGCGAAAAAGCAACAATTTGTATTTAATATTAATATAAACAATAATAATATAATCAAAGTCAAACCTCTTAAATATATTTGCCATTATTTTTTCGTTAGTTTTTGGTACTTTTAACATAAAATTAAAAAATATTTTCATATATTAATACGCTTACCAAGAACTGAACGCATACTTAGTTTAGTATTATACTAAAAAGAAATATAATTTCAATAAATTAAGAAAAAATGTCTTAGTTTGGATTTTATTTTTGCACAACTTTGTGAAAAGTTGATTTTGATTTTGATTTTATTCCCGAGTGCAAGAATTGGAATTGGAGTTGCTCGATTCACAGTGGAATAATCAGTTTTGCAAAAGTTAATTAAATTATTATTAAATTAAATAAAGCACATCAAATTTAGTTGCAATCGTTTTACTATGTTATACTTAAAATTAGATATTTTGTTAAATTTGATTTGATTTAATTTAATTTTCATTATTTTGTTATTTAAATATTTGGTTTGTGAAGTGATTTAGCTTTCTTCTTCTACGTCCATCAAAGTCGTTCACAGCCGTTGCATGCAACAACTAAAAGTGGCAAGCAGCAAGGAAAAACAATTTGAATATGTCAGAGCAGTGATAATAAATAAATAAATAAATTTCTTTAGGGTATCCAAAGTTTCGTTGAGTGCTGCACGCAAACGTAAAAGCTTTGCGAGGGTTAAGACGGTTTGAATGAGGCGTGGCAATGGGTTAAGGGGGGGTTGCTGGTTGCTGGTTGCTGCTGGCTTTGCGAAGGGGCGTGGAGAAGGGGCGGGTTGCGGGGGTCACCTGTCAAGAGTAAAAGCGCAACGAAGCGCAACGTTTTTGCATTTTGCATTAAATTTATGATTTTTACAGCTGACATTTGTTTGGGGCGCCGCTGCAAGAAAACGAATACAAATACGAGCACTCATCATATTCACAATGCATGAGTGTATGAGTCTTTGTGTGAGTGTGTGTGTCTGTGTGTGTGTGTGTGTGTGTGTGAGTTATGCCCCGCAGCATGTGCGTAGAGTGACAGAGCAGAACACGTAACGAACATGCGAGTGTGACAGCAACAGCAGCGAGAACAACGACAGCAGCATATTTTTCAGCCAGCAACAACAACTGCAACTGCAACAGCAGCAGCAGCAGCAACGGCAGCAGCAGCAGCAACAGCAGCTGTCATAAGATAAAAATTTGCGCGCGCCTGCATTTTGCATATTCAGAGCTGGCAGATAGAGAAATGGGGGAGGGAAGGGTTGGCTTAGTTGCAACATATTCTAATGCGTTGCGACATGAAGTGACTGCAACGGCGACAGTTGCTGTTGCCGCTTGAGAGGCGCTGACAGCAGCAACAGAGGAAGGTGCGACAAGGGGCATACAAATGAAAAGTGAGCTGATTTTTTTTCCTTTTATTTTTTTTTTTTGCTGCATGCACCATGGCACCATCTATTTTGCCTTAGTATGCTGTCAACTGGTTCTACTTCTCCTTCCCCTTATGCTGCCGCTGCTGCTGTTGCATGCAAATGAACTGCAATTATGATAAACGTCAACAGTTGGCCGGATACGAGCAACTAAAGTGAGTAAGTAACTAGCCGGCTAAATGGCTCTGAATAAAATGATCGCCATTAGGCTGAATGGTTGCCTGGTCAAGACTGCAATTATGAGTGCAATTCTGGCATGGGATGCAAGAAATTGCTTCATTCCAGCAAATAATGTTTATTTTTATTGTGCCTCGCTAATCAAGAGTGCCTTGTCTTTGGCAAAAACCGATGTCGATTACATATTTATATATGAGTTAACAGTCCATTTTCTGTTCTGATTGCGTACTTTCAACTGAGGAAATATTTAATTGCAGTTGAATCTTAATCTCTTAAGGAAACGCAGCTCAACAAATAGTCAATCACTTTGGCTTAGAGCTAAGTTCCGCTATTCAATTTACATTCTTTGATAGAACAACAAACTCTGCGGCTAAGTTGAGCTGCGCATTTTTCAGGCAAAGGCAGCCTTAAGAAATAAGGGAAAATACTGTGGAAAAATATATGAAATTGAAGCCAACATATGTTGCCTGCTGGCCTATGGCTTTAGAATTTCTCTACAATTTTTCCTTTTTGATCACTCAGCATACACACTCGCGCACACACACTTGCAACACACGCCGCCAGAAAGTTACACTTCATGCACATTACTCATACGCCCCAGTGGGCAAATTTATGAACTCGCCAGCGCACTTGAGTCGACGACACATAAGCTGAACCAAAAAAAAGCACACACACACACATCCCACACACTCACACACACACTGTAACAATAAGTGCGTTTGTGTGTTTATTAGAGTGTACGTGGAAGTAAAGCAGCTTGTAAAATATGCCAAGGGTTAAAAAGTGTGCAGCGCATATAATTCATGGTACAACATGAAAGTGAGCACACAACTTGTGTGTACTCGTGAGGGCAAACAGGGGTTGGATGGGGGACGGGGTATGGGGGAGGAGAGGGGGGTTAGTTGGTTACAAAAAAAGGCTAAAAGTGCTTGGCAGTTTAACTGCAGTCGAGGTGTCGCTAAGTGGCAAAGGAGAGCATCTTTAAGCGAGAGCGTTGAGAGAAATCAGGCAAGAAAATGAAAAAGATAACTTAAGAAAACTTAGGAAAAGTTAAGAAAACTTAAGAAAACTTAAGGAAACTTAAGGAAACTGAAGAAACCTCGTCAGCTAGTTAAGCACTGCAAACTGCAGTTAGTTGAAAATGTAGTCTAGCTAAGCCAAATTCGAACATATAAAAGAATTGGGTTCTTGCTCATCAAGGCAGCTACACTCCAATACTCGCCATAGTTTTGGGACTTCGACTTAAGGCAATCTTTCTAAATTTTACAAATATTTTTCAGAATCCTTATAAATTGAGTCCAAAAACAAAAAATTCTTTTCTACGATTTACTGATATTTGTGGCGATTTGTGATGGAGAGCTCAGAAGAGTGCCAATAAATCAAAAACACTGCTAAAAACTCGCATTATGTAAGTCAGTTTTGAGAGACACGTCGCATAAGCCAGTTGAAAACATAAATCGATGTCTGGCATTAAAATGCCGCTCGCAATTAATTTGAGTGGATTAAAGTTGCAGGCAGCAACCTGGTCAATGGTAAAACAAACACAATGGAACCACTCACGTGTGCCATTTTGTGTGTTGTTGTTTCTAAACTGGCTTTTCCGGTCAATTATGTGTGTGTTTGTGTGTGGCTCGGGGCATTTTCTTTTAGGCCCGCATAAATGAACTGCTAAAATGCTGACAAAAACACAACCGGAATGTTTTCCGGTCTCAGTCCCTTATTTGTCTTTTGGGATTTTCATGCAGGACCCAAAAACCAACCAAAAAAAAAAAAGGACAACGACAAAGCATTTTTTCTGCTGTGTGTGAGTGTGTGTGTGAGTGTGTGTGAGTGTGTGTGCGTGTGTGTGTTTTGTGTGTGGCCGCAAATTCAGTTAGCCACTTAATTTTGTGGTTAACAAACACACAAAAATAACTGTGACCCTTAATTGAAAGCTAAATTGTTTGTGTTCGCTGCGGCTAAGTGGAAAACAACAAAAAAAAATTCCGCTCTACTAAACCGAAGCCATTAAATAAAATTTAATTAAACCTATTATAAATACGCGACAAATCAATTTGCTTATGCAAAATAAACTTGCAAATGATTGACTCGATTTTTAAATGGGTTTTTATATTAGCCATTTTATCAGTTTTGCTGCCCTGCAGAGAGGCAGAAAAATACATAAATATATTTATAAACATTGCATAACAAATGAGTTTAATTTAAAGTGAAAATGCACACTATTAGTAACTAATATTGTGCACTTTATTTTATACTTTATTTTGTTAATTGGTTTTTTCTATAATTTTAAATTTCTAATTTAATTTTTCATTTTTTATTTTATGGTAAATTAAAGCCTAACTTAAATTTGACATTTATATTTATGAAACGTTCGACTGTTAATTTTAATGTATTTAATGTGGACTGAATTAAATAATTTATAATATGCATCTGAGAATGAAATGAAATACAAATTCCCGAATTTATGACAGCTATCTGGTAGTCGATCACAGCGTGTAAAATGCTCTCAGCTCTCTAATGAGCATGATACCATAAAAAAACACATAAATATATTTTATTATATTTTTTAATGAAAGCATTAAATTAACTAAAAAATAGAAGGCGATTGTGGGAAGAGCCGAATATGGCATCGCCCTAATATGTAAATGTTGCACGTTGATTTGAGGCGCCAGTCAGCAGCCAACAGATAATAAACGCCTCTTCGCCATACCTATATACATATATATATTTGTATATAGACATACATTTATATATAATAATTAGTCATCCACTCATTTTACATCTCGAGTATGTCTTAAAGTTCACTAAAACATGTTTATATAATTAAATGAAAAATAACGACTATCTAAAACACTAAAAAAATATTCCAAATATATATAAGAATATTTAGAATATTAAATATACAAAATACAAGCCAAAAGCCAGTTTTTTGGTTCGTAAAATAATAATTGAAAAATTAGCGAATATGGTTCCTCATATAACTTTGGCATACTTAACAAAAAAAAATATTTGATAATATTAAAAAAGACACTTAAAAAGATGGTAAGCAAGACACTTTTTTGTGGAGTCTTCTTTTGATTTGAAGAGTCGAAATATTTTTAATATTGACTCATCACTTAAAATGACGTTATCCCAAAAAGACTCTCCCAAAATTATAAGACGCATTGTGAATAAAACACTCGTAAGCCAAGAGTGTGCCAATAAATATTAGTCTGTATATATATAAAAGAATTAAAATTTGTATATATATATTGATTAACTATTTATATGTAAACGATATTTAAGGTTTTTTATGGCATGTTCAGCTTGGAACAAAGGCATTGTCTGTGCTGATCATTACTGTTGTCGATTTTGAAAGGTAGGTGTTCGGCTTATGAGATATCGAAGACGTCAGAAATTAGCATTTGTATAGTACCTTAATTTTGCAGTCAAATTAGCCATGAATGAAAAAATCAGAGTTGAAATAAAATGCTGATTTTATTTGTTGTGCAGCTGGTAGGCAAATAAATTTAAATTCCAAATCGATTTTACTGTGCAGATTATGGGCATAAAGTAGTTTAGCTAAATCGTTGTTTCTGAACGTAAAAGTTAATTTTCGTATGCTAAAACTTGCCCCAAAATAAACCCATTTAAATTTAATTAAAAGTGGGCGTTGATTTCTAATTAAAGATGCAGAAAGAGCGGATTCCAGTTCAATATTCAAATCAAATCAAAAATAATAAAAAAAAAAACTTATCAAATCGAAATCAAACTTTACCAAAATAAAGCCAAAAATTTCATTTACTGAAAGTTATATCGCAGGCATGTGGGTGTGTGTCTGTGTGTGTGTGTGCAACTCACTTCCGGTTGCCCTTTTCATTTGCATCATTTAAAAGCAGCTGTTTTGTGTTTACAGCTTGTTCACAACTTTGTTCTCAAATGCTTCCCAAAAAACCAACTCCGATTTAAGCTCTCTCTCTCTCTCTCTGTCCAACAACGACTCTCTACAGCTTTACTCTCTCTCGCGCTCTCACTCTAACTTGATGTTTTATCTGACCACATTACTCTAGCACATCATTTACACACCGCCCACCTGCTCACCGCAACTTGTAAACAATTATGGCCGACGCTGTTGTGCTCTCAATATTACCCAACACAACCGCAAAAGCACCACAACAACAAAAACAACAAAAGCAGCAAAAAGAGTGAGAAAAAATCCCAAAATGGCTACACAAAAGCGTCGATCGTCCAATGAGCGTCGGTTGGTCGCCAGTGTGGCTGTGCTGTGCTGTTAAGTTTAGTGTGTGGGAATACATAAAAATCGCATGTAAGTTTATTATTTTTTATTGTAATCTTGTAGTCACTTATGTCCATAAGTCAGTCAGATGACGTTAGCTTAAGCCCAGTTTAAGCATAAGAGTCACAACCACACTGCTACTACTACTACTGCTGCTATCCTACTACTAAATGCAATTTAATACTTTTTTGTGCCTCTTTTGCAAGCATGCGCGCTCAGCAAAGAGCACAAGACGCACTCTCTCACTCTCACGCTGTTAATATTGCTCTCATGCCTTCGCTTGCGCTCTCGCAATGCGCATGGCAGCGGACAACAACAAAAGCACACTTGTTGAAAATGAAAACGAACCACAACAAAAAGAGAGCAAACAGCACACACACACACGCACACGCATACTATTGTAACTGAACTGGTTTCGTTGAGCAAGTCGGCATAAATTTTAACACTCTCGCGAGCTAAAAGCGGAGACTCGGCAAAATGCTGAGCGCAAAATGAATGAGTCGAAAATGTTGTTTATAGATTTTTAGTCGAATTCTGTTATTTCACGTTAAAGCACATCGTGCGCTGCGAACGGATTGCGAACGGTTGTTTGTGTGTGTGAAATTAAAATACGTAACAAATTGCATATATATATATATATATATATATATATATATATCACACGCAACACACACACATATATAATTATTTGAAATATACAAAGTGATCAATTTTCAAAAGGTGCTTTTTATTAGACTGAAGTTTGTGTATATTTAATAATATTTAATATCAAAAATCTATATAAATATTTGCAAATAATTCAAAGTAAAACTTTAAAATTTTCCCCGATCCCTTGCCCCGCCCCGCCCCTCGCTTGTTCTACTGTCAAAAATAAATCACACGTACGTGCCCCAAAACGTGGCAATTCAGGCGAATCAAAAGAAAAAACCAAAAACCAAAAACAGCCAAAGAAAGAAAGCAAAAAAGAAGCCCGAAAGTAATTTAATAGCTTAAATTTCGATTCCCATTGTTTTCGATACCGATTCGAAATTCGCATTTTGCAGCTTTTGGCGCGTAACTCAACCAATCAAAATAAAATTAAATATATACATATATATCGTGCTCAAAATAAAAACATAATAATAAATGTTAAGTAGCTGCAATTAAAATACTTCATGAATTTATTACACAATTAAAATCAGCAGCAACAGCAGCGGCAGGCAAATAAAATTTAAAATGCTGCTGGCGTGAAAGTCAAATAAAGCCCATTGAATTATTCATGATATAAATTACAAGCAAACAACAACAATAACAACAACTGCAACTCCAAAATCGACGACTTAATTGAAAACAACAATAAAAGTTTCGAGGCGCAGGCGCCGCTTTTCACACGAGTTGGCAGCACGCCACTGTCAAACATCGCCAAGTGGCAGCGTTACTAACAAACAACAACAACAACTACAGCAAAAACGTCTGCATTCAATTGCCATTTACCGTTAAGCAAGGGCAAATTTACTTCTACTTGCAGCCAGCTCATAGCTCAAAACTCAACTCAAACTTCAACTCAACACAAAATTAAATTCAAACTCAACTCAAACACCTCCGCCTCAACCAAAGAACAGCCGTCAAAGTGGATTTAACAAACTATAACAAAATGCTGCAATCCAGCAATCATCACTACTTAAGGCCGGATTATATGACAGCAGCCGCAGCGCCGACAGCGGTGAGTTTCTCTTCCCCTACTACCCCCCACCCCACCCCATCATTATGTTTCTCTTTTTTTTAAATATGAATTTAAGCTCAACCTTTTTGTGTTTTCTCATTCCAATTATTTGTCAGTTGGGGAATACAAAAGTAAAATAATTAAATTAGGAGCATTGGTTGCCATTTGGGGAATATACAAATATTTATAAAAATTATTGATATATGCGAACGATTTTTACATTCCAAACACATTATTTGTGTAAAACAATAATAATTAAATTAGAACCAACTCTTCCAACTTGGCAAATATAAACATTATTATTATTAAATTAAAGTTCATAGAATTCTGGTTTTCAATTCAAAGCATTAGTTGCCAGTTGGGGAATATAAAACTATATTTTTTATATTATTTATAGTACTATATATTAAATTGAAACATATAAGCGAAAGGGTTCGAATTCAATTGAAACCTATATGCGAAATCTTTGTGTGTTCTCAAAAAATGAGTATTAAGTTTTGGAATACTCAACTATAATAAAATTGCAAAATGAAATTAAATACAATTATTTTTATATATTTCCATTCAATTCGTTTGTTGCTACTTGGAACACATAAAACCATATTATTAAATTAAATTAAAACGTATTTTGTATTTTCATTCCAAAAATTAGTTGGGAAATATAGGAACAATATAAATAATGCCAAATTTATGTGTTTTTTGAATAATGAGCATTTTGAAATTTTGAATTTAAACGGTTCCATTTTTATTTTGTGTTTCTTTAAGTTTTATGTTTTATTTTTAAATTCTCAAACTGGCGAATCAATAAATTCTTGGAATTAACAAGGAATAAATTTTGAAATGCTTAAATTTCTAACAATTTCAAAATTTAAAAATGATTTGTTAAATGAATTAACTCAAGTGCCAACAGGATGGCAACACTCTAGAAGAAGCATTTGGAATGAAATATATTCCATCTAGATATATATGCACAATAATAATTATATACAATTTAATTTAATTTATTATCAGACAGCAGAAACAGCTTTTAGTTGCCAGACTTTGTTAAGAGTTAATAGAGTTAAGTTTGTGGCATGTAAGCAATTTATAAATGAATCAATTTAGAGTCCACTCCAATCATTTCTCATTCATCATTTAATGTTATTGCTTTACTCCTAATAATCAATTCAATTCGAATACTTTCAACCTGATTGAGTTAGAATATATTTGTATAACTTATAAATAATACTCAAACTTTCAAATAATGCCGTAATACTTTTGACTCACTTTGATTCAGGTTAATACTGATTAACTCCATATGTGCACCTAATTATATCAGAATAAATACTATAATAATATATAGAAATACTCTTGATTGATTCCATATAGGAATGGATTTATTTGACTTGTAACATAGTCAAGCCATTTACAATGTAAACAAATGAGTGTATTTGCAACACTCATTTCAAAGTCATTCACAATTGATTGAATTAATGCTGAAATACTTTCAATTCATTAATGGACTTTTATCATTGTCAAGAATTCTTGCTCAATTAATTAGAATTAAATAATTGGTTTTAGTCGAACCTGTTAGTCTCAATTGAAGTCAAATTGAGGTGCGCCCTGTTTGCATTCATTTTGAATAATCGAATAATCGAATCGAGTGTGTTTAGTCTACGAGTTGTAATTTATCACAGACCGACCAGCTAAAATATGGCCAAGTAGCAAATGAGTTGCCATTATTTATGAACTCTATGATATTTCATAAATAATTGAAATGTCGACAGAAAAGCAATTACTGCACTTCGCCACAAGCGAATTTATTGTGCGACACAACAACAACAACAACAACAGAAGCAACAACAACCACAACAACAACAATAACAAAACTCCTCCACATGTCGTTTCTCAGACAAGTTGGCCAAGTTTGGCCATGTGCTTCTGGGCGAAAATCGCTGACTACTGCAACAGCAGCAGTAGCAGCTGTTTACGACGCATGTGGAACGTGGCAAGTGGCAAGTGGCAAGTGGCAAGGAAAATCCAAGCCAAATAGAAAATTCGCAATCGTAGCGCGATAAATTATCCAATATCAGCACATAAAACTTATTTATGTTTGTGCATATTAAACTATGTAAATATGTAGATGAGACTGAGACTGAGAGAGAAAGAGTGAGACAGTGAGAGAGAGAGAGAGTGAGAGAGAGAGCGAGGGGCACCTCTGGCGACTGTATTCAAATTTATGGTGTACCAAATTTAAATTTATAATGACTAAACAAACAAATGCAATTTCGCAAATGCAGCCACACACAACACACACACACACACACACACACAACACACACCACACACAAAATACTTAAGCTATGGCAGTTAATCAGAATCAATGTCTTTGTTCTCTCTTCCTCTCTTTCTCTCTCACACACTCTCTCTCTCACTCCCACTCCCCACAAGTTTTAAAGGCCAATAAATATTCATTTTAATTTGTGTGTAAATATTCGCACAATGAACAGGAAGCGAAGAAAGCGCACAATGAATGTGTGTATGAGTGCATTCATTAAGTTTAATGCAGTTGCAGTTGTACTCATTTCATTCATACATTAATCTCTTAACAAATAGTTGGGTATAAATATAATATGAATGGAGAATCTTCATTTTGATTGTGTATATTTGTGCATTGAATGTGGGTGCACTCATTTCATCACTCATACTCTTTAGAATTGATTGAGTTAATGTTGAAAAACATTAGTTGCTTTCCATAAATGAATATATTCATGGTTGTTCAATTAATTTTAATCATTCATTTCGTTCATTCATTTATAATATGAATGAAGAATCTTAATTAAAAACTCATATCACACTCATACTTGTTAGAGTTGATTGAGTTAATGCTGAAATACCTTTGATTCATTCCATACACAAATCTCTTTGAATAAGCACAATAAACACTCAATTTATTCATTCATTTTATTCTTTAACTCATTGTTACATTGTATCAAAGAAGCAATTCAGATGAAACTTTGATTGATTGATTGATTGAACTGGTTTCGAATGGTGCACGATTTATATAGCGCAGCCTGAGGCCAGTGTGAACTGGTTCAAATGTGAGCTGTGTTCCAGTTTAATTTATGGCAGGTGAAGCAACAAAGATGAAAATAAATGGAAGCAACTTTTTTAATTACAACTTTTGTCATGAGTCGTGAGTCGCTTCCGTTTGTCAAATAGATAATATCAGATATTATTTCCTAGTATTATTTAGCTGCCATAAAAAAATCGGCAATGTGTCGAATGTTTTTAATTTAATTAATATGTGTTCTGCAAGGGTATGCAAATACACCGTGTTTTTCTTGCCGTTGTCGTTATAGATAATGTATGCAGGTTTTATAATTTATAACGCTGTCATCTGAGGTAAATTTATTTACTTAACAATCGGACGGTCGGCGAGTGAGTAACCCTTTCGCAAATGAATAAACAAACAAATACAAAAATGCTATCTGCAAATACGAATCTATCTATAAATTATTCAATGATTAATGATGCCAGCTCGCTATTAATTATAATGAAATCAAATAAACTAAGCTTGACAGCTGTCAGTGTCATCATTTGTATTTGTATTTTTTATGTTATTTTTGCTTTTTTGCTGTAAAAAACGGCCTAAAAAATGATGGCATTTTGCTGTCATATGTGAAAAATGGCAACAAATATGCCAAGTGTTGGATAATAACTCAAACTGAAGAGTCAAAAGCCTGGATAACAGTTCGGTCGGTTAACAGTGATCCAAAGTGACAGGCGCCTTGTATAAATAAAGTGCAAATGTCAGCCGACCGCAAACATTCATTAATATAATTAAATGTGCCAGTCAAGCGGCCATTTATGCAGTCAGTCAATCACTCATTCACTCAGTCAGTCAGTCAGTCAGTCAGCCAAACATTCATGCCACTATGTTAAATCGCTTAAGCAGCGTGCAGTTAACAGTTGCAGGCTAACAGTCAGCGCACAGTTCAAGATGGCAACGCTTGAACTCTCTCTCGCTCGCAGCTTGGGTTTTTCTTGTCTGTTATTCGTCTGTCATTGTTGTTGTTGTTATGTTCGCGTGTGGCTCTAATTAAAGTGTCATCAACAGCACAGACTTACAACAACAACAACAACAACAGCAATGAGAACAACAACAGCGCAGACAATGTTAGTGATAAATTGCCATTTCCAAAGCTGTCATGTTAATTTTTCGTGCACAATAGTTTTCGCCTAAAGTGTTAATTAATTCTTTGAATAACACAAATGTGTGTCGCTCTCTCTGTGAGTGTGTGTGTGTGTGTGTGTGTGTGTGTGAGAGAAAAAGAGACAAAGTCGTTAGATAAAATAATTGTGGTAGTTTTGAAATAGATTGGATTAAGTTTCCTTGCCATGAGTTCAACTTTCGATCGACTATTTAAATTTCTAATCTATAAGAATTCATGCAAAAGATTCTGCTTTCATATTTTTTAAGCTAAAATTCCCAATTGTTAATCTTTGTCTAGTGGAAATCTTAAAAGAGGTATCATTGTCTCCATATGCGAAATAGTTTGTTTGCGCTGTGACATGATCCCGTTGCAATCTATCTTTGTATGTATGCGTAATGTGATCAACAGTTAAATCACAGCTCACGATGAGTGAAGGATAGAGTGTTGCTGCCATCTTCGCACACATTCAAGGGTCCGCGCGATCCCTTAGCAACACAGCTACTTTTTCACACACACTCATAACACTTTAGGGGTTACTAGAAAAGGTGCGTACCTGTTCGCACCATTGCACGCAGGCTGGATTTTTCATTTACCCGCGATGTTGTCGCAGCGAAGTCAAGTGAAATAATGACCTGCGTTCGCTGCTCGACACGCGACCCCTGCAAAATATGCGACGCATTGCAGAAGCTTAAAAGAAACCTGATGCATTTGTTTGTCAACTTGACGCCTCTATGGATTGTCTGCTTATTGGTATTAGTCAAGGTTGCAAACCGGTTTGGAACCTAAGCGAAGATTCAGTTCTTCTTGTTCCACGAACCAATCTCTGTTGCAAACCAGATCTCAGAAAAAGAGATTCGAAGATTTGCGCGGAAAATCGCAAACGTAATAATACTTTTGAACGTGTTAAACCAATTTAATTTATAGGTTTCCTGCTGTAAATTAAAAAAAAGTACTCCTAAACAAAATTTGTTTTTCTTAAATATTTAATTTATGATTCCAGTTTGAGCTGTGTTTTTGGAATAAGTGTTCCATAAACAATTAGTAGTGTGTATATTTATGTGTGTATTTTTTATTTATGTGCTCTGAGCTATCTTTGCCAGCTTGTTGAGATAACAAACCGATTAAAAGTGTTACCAAAAATAAATGTCATTTAACTAATATTTACTGTGCTTTCATTAAGAAATACTTGAGTTGTAAAGCATTATTTTTTATGGCGTCCATAATTATTTTAACGATCAATTGAGTTATGTATAAAACTATAAATAAAACGGCGCACAAACAACACACACAAACGAACAACTCGTAAAATACAAAGTGACCATCTTTTATTGTTATTGCCGTTTGTTGCTTGTTGCTTGTTGTTTGTTGTTTGTTGTTTTTTTCTCCGTGCCTCGCAATCAAAAGGCATTTATCAATAAAATTGTTGAGCCGTCAATCGTGCCATTGACGCCTAAGTAAGTCGCCTCCTTCCCCCCGTACCCCTTGCACCCCCTGTGATTGCCATATTGATGCTAAATGCTTACGTACGCTACAAATTGAATGAGCGAAACTCAATGAATTCATTTAAATGCACGCGAGGCGAGGCACACACTAACTATGATAATGAATTGAAACGGCTGCTTAAATGCAAAATAATAACCCGTTTCTACCGACAGAGACACACACACACCGAGAGAGAGAGAGGGAGAGAGTGGTGTGGAGACAGACAGAGACAGAGCGAGCATATAACACAAATTATGGACCGCGATAATCGCACAGCGAATTGAAGGCTGGGGGGCTTTTTATGACGCAGACTGCAAAAGCCAATAATCATAAAATGCGGCAACAAATTAACTAATAAATTAATATAGAAATAATCATATTAATGTGCAAGCTGATAACTGTCAATTATTATTAATATTGTTGGCTGGCTTAGGGGTTAAGGGTTACATCATTTATTTTGCAATGACTTAACATAGTATACACAGCCAGCGATACGCGTTGTTTTTGTCTTTGTTGTTTTCCAATTGAACAATTAAGATTGTCTTCTTGCACAATTCGCACTCATTGGGCATTATTCATAATAATATATAATAAATAATAATTATCAACCATTGCACAACTTACATTTTTTACGCAACAACTTGATGATCACAAATAGAAAAATTCTATATTAATCACTTATTCATTATTATTTTATTTTAATATTTACCATTCACTAATATATATATTTATTTTTTAAAATGAAAAATTATTGTATTATTTATATAAATTAAATATTTATTTATTATAATTTTTATTTTTATTGATTTTATTAAAAATAGAAAAATTCAATATTAAATATTAAAATAAAATAATAATAATTAAATGAATAATTATATTTAATTCACCTTGGACTTAGTTGATGATTCACATATTTTTGTCCAGTAGGCGTTAAGTCCAGTCAGTAATCGATGTGATAAGAAAATGCCACTCGCTTAACTTGCATTAGTTTCTATGGGGAAATATATAATTTTATTTGGTTTTGGAATTTTTCCCAAGTTCCAAATGGGTTTTAAAGCCTTTGCTGACCATTTCCGATGCGTTTTAATGTGTTGTAAGCTGAGGCAACTTAAATGCTTTTCAAATGGTATCAATCATTAAGTCGTAAGTCGTACACTGGGTCGTATGAGTGATTGCCATAAAATGATATAAATGCTAAGCTCTCGCAAGCGCACAAAGCCTAACAAAAATATACAAAAAAAAAGGGCTCTCAAAGCTCAACAACACATTTGACACTAAACACGTACAAATTGCTTTTGAAGCCAGACCCTCTGCAACAACAAAAAAAGAAGCCACAAAGCCCGGGACGGACGGATGGGCAGCCGGACGTACAGTTGTACTGGGCACATGCTTGAAGCTGTCCGTATTTATGTGTATTTATGTATTGATGTGGTAATGTGTGGGCTTGTGGCCATTGTCCGCATTGTCCGCACAAAAGGCATCTAATAAAAAGAAACTGAAATGTAATATTGATAAGCCAGAAAGCGGTCAACATTCACACACACACACACACACACACACTCGCACGCACACACTCACAATGGGGCTAAATGTGTGGCGCCGGCAACGCAGACGAGCTGGTTTTTGTGGCTGGGTTTGGCTTTCAATCAAATCAGGCCAAAAAACCAATAAACAATCAATCTCAATCACATCAATTATGCGCCGAAACAACTTCTGAGCTGTCCGCTTGTCTTATCAACACATTCAGGCGTCTTTTTTTTTATTTATTCACATTTTTCTCTTCAATTTATTAATATTATTTTTTTTTATGTTTTGCTTTCTGGCGAACAAGGCGACACTTTTTTTAAACTCTATTCTATTGATGTTAATCATTTTAATTGGCGCCACTTGAGCGGCGGCAGTGTGTATCTCTGTGTGTGTGTGAGTGTGTGTGTGTGTGTGCGTGTGTTTGCCTGATTGGTGGCTATTAATTTTTAAGCAGTCATTTGAAAGCGGCTCAAATTTGTTTCGTGTGTTGCAAGCCACATGCGACCCCACTTCACACGTATTGAGAAAGTGAAAGTGTCCAACGAACTTTTCAACGAGTTTTTTTTTAACAACGAAGAATGCTGTTCGACTTGGAGATACCCTGACCCGAGCTGTTATTCTATTACTATTATTCTAGTTAATGTCGATTAATAGCCACAAAAAATACATAAAGTAAAGTATACATACAGTTAAGTAAAGTCTTATATATAAAATTAAAAAAAATATAAATATAAATTATATATATCTATTTTTTATTTTTTAAACATTTTTTAACATTAAATAATAACAGAAAAATGAGAAATATTTAAAGGATTTCATTATTTTCAGTGAAGAAATGCAAATTAAACATAAACTAATAATAATGAAAAATAGCAATAATTTCAACAATGATATACTAAAACATTTACATATTATTTAGCCAAGAAAAAGAACAGCTGTCGCCTGCTGTCACTCGAACCAGAACCCTGAACGTAGCACCGAGAACCGAGAAACCCATCCATATTCATTACACGCTCGCTCGTCCACAATTGGAAGCTATGAAATATGCAGCATAAAGTTGACAGCAAGTTCATTTAAATAGAAAACGACATGCGTCAAACTGACACTTTTTGATTGCTGCCTTTGCCTATGCTCTCCACTGTAAACCAATTTCTTACTTCACTTCCCCCTTCCCCGTTCACCGCCCAAGTCTTCTGGCTGTTGCTGTTGACACTCTTTGAACCCAGACCAACTTGGCTGGTTGACACTTCAAGGCAAGTGTCCCAAGGTTGAAAGAACACAGCGCACTAGAAAAAAAACACACACAAAACACAAAAAATCTACATAATAAACGATGGGAATGAAAATGAAAATAAAACAAATTAAATACGATGTCAGAGTTGTTATTTTCAAATGACATGAACGTCATGTCAAATGCCAAGCAGGCAAAATAACGCAGCAAAGCTAACCTGCTGTTGACAGGATCCCATCACGTAATACTACCGAAAGCCAAGCAAATGTTGGCCAACTAAACTATAACCAACAGTTTCAATTCAAAGTTGCTTGCAACACAGAAAATAACTGTAAATAAGATGGCATCTACATGTTGCCGTAGGTTAAATACCGTTGCAGAGAGATTGGATATGTAATAAAGCTGCAAAAACTTATCTTTCGACTGACAGCTCCTATTTAATATAGCCATATGATATACTCCTCTACATGTACAACGAATATGTTCCCAGTTTCATTAAGTCTAAGGGCTGAGGCACTAGTTCTCTCATGGCTATATCGACTCCACAATCAATGCTGCTCAAGAATATACTTATATAATTCAATTGCAATTCTTGATAAAACTCGAAAATCCTCCAGTTTTTCAGTTAGTTATGCGAAACTTGTTGAAACCTTTAACTCTCAAACGCTTTCAGCTGATTGTCATCTGCTGCTGCTGCAGGTGAAAAGTGAAAATGCATTTGTCTCTGCAGACGACAAGATGACAGGCATCTCACGCCTTCCACAGCACAACACAACTCCCCTTTCCCCGCTTCCCTGCTCTCCCGGCAACCCCCAACAATTTTCCCAGCTGACGCTTATCACGTGCTGAAGATCGCTGCACAAAGAGGCTTTTCACGCTTCCCATTGCCTGCTTATTTAAATTAGCTGCAAGCAACTATAGCGAACAAAAAAACCACTCAACATCTGCAATTCATTTATACAGCTGTCTGTCTGTCTGTCTATCCATCTGTCCATCTGTCTGTCTGTCTGTCTGTCCGTCTGTCTTTTAGCCTCTTCCGACTTTTATTTTTGTGTGTACATTCGCAAAAATTAGCTTATCGCTGTGGAAAAAATCAACCAAAGGGCGTTTTGTGCACACAAAAACTAGTTAAAATGTTCACTTTGCTGCCAACTCGACTACGCGATACCCTGTTGAATGAGCTTGAAGTTATTGAATATATTTGAAGTACGGTTTTAAAGCAGGTTTTCATCTACAGATTTGTAAGGCTTGCAGCAATTTTATCATCTGAAACTATATGTTTACCAAATGAAAATCAGTTTTGGAAATCGAATTGAAAACTGATCTAATTTATACCGACATCAACTCAATTTAACTTTTAAAAACCGATCGAGCTGTATGATATATCTACTTGTCCAAGTTTGATCTGTTTCTAACATTCTAATTAATTTCTTAGACTTTTATTTTGTTTATAAATATTTCTTTTATATTGCATTGAATCAAGGTACGTTTAGCATAAAAAAGTTTGGGAAAATGTTGGAATATTTACCAGAATTTTTATACTTTTTGCACAAATTTGACAACCTCGCATTTCACATGCCGAGCACAACCTCTTAATATATATTTATTTGAGGAATCAAATTTATATCAGTATTTTATTTATCTATTTTTAAGGTCAGAGAAATTTCATATGCCTTAGAAAAGGGTTTCAACTGCCCTTTTGCCAGTTCAGACGTCGAAAACACCCTTTTTGTTAGTATTTGCGGAGTATGTATGGGAAAAAATGCAACGTCTGAGCGCAGAGCTATATCTCTTCATATTCTAACCCCCCCGAGTATTGGGTGTGTGTGTGTGTGAGTGTGTTTGTGTGTGTGTGACTGTGTTTGTTTGTGTGTGTTTTGGCTGCATTGCTGTGTGTAGAATTTGACTCAATTCGCATATTTTCGCATTTTATTATGCAAAGTGATGGACGGGGGCAGACTGCAAGACTACAAGACTGCAAGACAGAAAGACAGAAAGACAGAAAGACTGACAGACTGACAGAGAAAGGAGACTAAGTCGTGTCGAGGCTGGTGTAAAGGGCGTCAGCATGTCACTCAGCCAGTGGCTTCTTCTCACACCTCTACTCTCTCTCTCTCTCCCACTCTCTCTCTCTCTCTTTCTCTATCTCTCTCTCACACATAGACAAGTGTAATTTCTTTCCTTTCTTTTTAGTAACTTTTTTTTATATACAAATTGTGTTCGTTTTACAAATTAAAAAAACAGTTGTGCAACACAAAACTGTCAGTCAGTTGCCTTTCCGGCCTAAATAGAGGGGGGAGGAGAGGTGTGTGCACTTTAACACTGGCAGTAGTAGTAGCTGTCTGTCTGTCTGTTTGTCTGTCTGTCCGTCCGGCTGTCTGTCTCAAACGGAAGTCCAACAAACACAAAGTGCATTTAAACAAGCCAATTTGCAGTTATCTAATTTAGCTTGTTTGTGTGCCAAAAAAGCAAGCCAAGAAGTAAGTTTTGTATGAAGATTGTATCTGCAGGGGAACCAGTTTGTTACTTTTCCAAATGAGCAAAACTAACAACCAAGAATGTTGCAGGCGAGTGAGCTCGACTACGAAATACCCTGCACTAAACTGAGGTGTACAAAATAAGAGTATGAGCTTACACTTTGGACTATAACTTGAACTTTTAATATACGATCTTGATGAATTCGATCAATAGCATTTCAAAGCTTATAATTGCTAAAGAAAATCGATAGGCATCGATAACTGGGCGCAGCTATCGATAAAAGGAAACTTGATCTGCGTAAAGTAAACGAGAACTTAAGTTCTCAATTACAACTCAGTCAAACAGAAATGAACAAGTCGACTCGACTCTTGACTCTGATTATATATATATATGTATATCGCAGATGATTCCCTCTGCCTGCTATTTACTTCTGCAAACACAAGAACTACAATTTATTGCGTTCAGGGTAAATCAATAAACTTATTTCGCTCGCTTCTCATGTGAAAATTGCATGTGAATAGTTGTCGTTTTGTGGGCTTGCGATGGGAAATGCATAGAATTAGTTAATTGCAAATGCTAAAAATGCTAAAAATGCTAAAGTTATGCACACAACGTGGCACGCGGAAGTTGCAGAAAGTTAATTAAGTCATGAGCAAGGCAAGCCAAGCCAAGCCAAGCCATATTTATGCATCAAATCAAACGGAAAGAAAATTCAAGAAAAACACGCAACGGGGCAAATGAAAAGCGCACACAACAAAAATTAATAATCGCAGTTGCGGACGGGATGGGACGGGACGGGTGTGGCAGGCGAAGGGGGTGGCAATCCGCAAGAAAGTTGGCAGAATTGTCAAGATTCGATTCGATTCGGCAGTTGTTCTGTGCGCATTGCTGACAACTGTTGTCAACGCGTGTGTTGGGCGCATAATTATAAATAACACGTAATTAACGCGCCGCAAATGCGAATGACACCTCTCTCTCTCACTCTCCCTCTCTCTCTCTCTCACTTTCCCTCTCTCTCTCTCTCTCTGTCTCTCTTTCACTCGTGGCGTTGGCCGGCATTTGGCATTTTGACAGCGCCCAAGGCAAGCAGTTGACAGCCACAACGCTGACAAGTTGCAAGTTGCAGGCTGTTCGCTGGCCGTTGAAATTATAAAGTGTCATTGGATTTATAGGGGACGACATGCCGAATGATGTCCATATGCTGCACGTTGCACGTTGCACGTGGCAATATTGTCACTTCGTGTGCGAATCTCTTGCATATGCAAAATTAGCAAAAACGCTGACAACTTGAAATGCTAATTATTGTCAAATTAATTTAGTCAGCTGTCAGCTTAAATATGTCTACAGACGACGTTTTCTTTTGCCTCATTTCACAAAGAATACATATATAATTAAATAAATATATATATTTATATATATATATATATATATACAGATCTATGTATATTTAAATACAATTGAAATGAGTGCACGGCAGTCTGTCACCGGGCGAATTTAAATGCAGACCGAAAACATCTTGGCATTATTATTATACAAATTGCGTGAATTAATGAATGCCGCTTGTAGGCGCAGTCACACAGTCAAACAGTCAAACAGTCAAACAGTCAAACAGTTGACAGAATGACAGACAGTCGGTCTCTGTTTGTGTTTCTGTTTCTGTTTCAGCTTATGCAAATTGCAGCAGCAGCTGTCGCAGCATTTTTTCCACTCTCCCTTTTGCAAGTTGGGAATACCATTTAAAACAAATATTCCAAAATATTGGCGCAATATTCAATTCTTTTTCTGAAAATACCAAATATATTGAATTATATTTGCTAAATATGCTCCAGTATTTGTGTAGCAAATAAATGTGTTTTCGACTGACATTTAGCATGTTCAGAATAATATTTTATTGTGCGAACGCCATTAAATAAAGTACAGAATATTTATTTAATTATTTTTCAAAAATATCAAATATATTTATTTATGAGTTTACTTCGAAATTGGCGCAATAATTTTTTGTCGGTTTTTTTTTTTCTTGATATATCAAATATAATTCATTATTTTTACTAGAAAATAATAATATTTCGGCGTGCTCCAATTTACGCTAAACTTTTCAGTTTTTATCAAAAATGTTTCGTTTCCAATTTTGGATGTCTGTCAGCTGTCTTAACTTTTGTATATATTTCACAAGGATAATACCTGACACCTGATAATATACTGAAAGCAAGCACATAAATATTTGATTTTATGCGCAGCTTGAAAAAAGCAATAATTAATAAATTTAAGTGCATTTTAATCAATTAAGCTGTACAAATATTTATACAGCTCATATTTGCAATATATATATATAATATCGAGAGAGAGAGAGAGAGAGCGAGGCTGGTGTGTAAATAAATTCGGAAGAGCTGACGCGCGTAACGCCCACATTGACATGTTGCAGGGAATGGCGTGACAGGCTCACGTTGCGTATGATTGATAAACACATCGCTTGCCCAAATTACACACAGCTAGGCAAATTCGACTGGCAGTTGCTGCTGCTGCTGCTGCTGCTGCCACTGCTGCTGCTGCTGATGATCCGAAGAACCTTGAGCTGTTGGGCAGGCAAAGTAAAAGCTAATCGCTTGTAGACAGCATTTGTTGCTGCCGTTGTTGTTGCTTTTATATGTGCGGCACAATGAGTGATGAGCCGCATAATGGAATACGGCAAAATGGGCGTTGACAAGAGGCAATAAGAATTTGCGCGCGGGGCGGAATGCCAAAAGTGTGTTCTATGATGAACATTTCAGTCAAAAGAAAAAGCGCAAAAAAAAACGTGGCAATTAATTTGGTCAAGCTAACAAGGTTAATTACATTGCGCATATGTTGGCTATAAATTTTGGTAGACGATAAGTAAACATTTAGAAAAACACATATATAATAAAAATGATATAAAAACCAGTTAACTGCCCGACAAGGTGGCAAGTTAACAGTTAACTGTGCGAATTGCAGCGCCAAAAACACAGATGTTGGCATACACAAACAAGCGGCGAAAAAATGTAGGAAAAAAGGTTAAGCGACAAGAGTAGTAAAAATAAGAAAAACAACATTTGTTAACTGACAACTAAATGGACACGTAATGTTGACAAAAGTCTGACATGAAATCTAACAGAGGGGCACAAAATCCGACAGACCTCAAATGAAAGAAACAGTGACACATGAAAATGGCATTAATGTGTCACTCAAAGCGCACACAGCAGCAACAACAGTAAAAGCAACAACAACAGCAACAACAACAACAGCAACAACAACAACAGTAACAGCAACAGCAACAGCAACAATTGCTGCTGTGCAACTGCGACAATTGCAATGATATGGCTGACAGTTGTTGCTGGCTAAAATTGCAACATTGCCCAACGCCAAGTGCACTTCAGAATGCATATGTGTGTGTCTGTGTGTGTTGTTGTCAAATTAAGTGGCAACGCCAAAAGAGCATTGCCACACGTAGTCAGCCTCGCATTACCACCCGCCCCCCCGGCTGTTGCTCCCCCGAGTCTTGGAATAAGCTTTACTTTTATGTTTTGTGTTGCCAACTCTCGAACATGTTTACTGGGGCCAAGTTTGACAGTCAAATGACGCTGTCAGCTGTCAATATGACAAGTGTCAGTTTTGCAGCAGTTGACAGTTAATGTGACAGCTCTTATGCGCCGGGCTAAATAAACTACAGGCATATTGGATTGCACATTCTGAACTCAGTCACTTATTGCAACTCGTCATTTGCCATTTGACATGTTGCACATTCTCTCGGCTCTCGGCTCTCGGCTGCACTTACATTTGCAATATCGCACTTGAAAGTGCCACTTCTGTGCATTCAACAAATATCTTTTGAGCAACACAATCGGAGCGGAGCGAAGGTTTCCCTAATTTATTACATTTTCCTTTATCCAATTGCGATTTTCATTTGCATTTCAGTCGAATTGCTTGACAATGGATCAATCAATCAATCAATCAATCAATCAATCATTATTGCTTGCCCTTACCTTCTACTGCATTCGGTTCATTTGACACTCGCAAAGCAACAAATACAAGCGAATAGTCCGATAAATGCATAAGGAATGTGTCACGAACTATTTATCTATTATTTTGTGTCTTATAAATCATTAATTAGCATTAATTATTTCAATATAATTTATTGATTTGCAAATTAATAATATCAAATTGAATTTACAATTAAAATTAAAGTTACAAATACAAATATCAGCAGCAGGATAAGTTTATGATTATGAAATGAAAGGCAACTTCAAAATTCCACATTTGCACAAATAAATAACTTAAATAAATAATTAATTAAGTTTCAGACTCACAGGCTGAATTCGAAATGTGTTAGAGAATATTAAACAAATAAAAGAAAAATATATATTTGAAGTAAGCCATATTTAAACGGAGCCATGTTCAAGTGATGCAAGTTTTCAACTTGAATACAAATAATGGTTTCAATTTAAAGCAAACTCGCAACGTTTCTGGGTAAATTATAAATTATGTAAATTGCTAGAAAACGGCGCGACACCAGGGAGACAATATCTGTATATATATATATATATCTGTATGTATATACGAGGATGAATGTTTTAAGAGCATTTATGTAAATTCTTTTTGGCGCAGCAAAATTATTAGCACCGCGCAAAGAGGAGAGAAGAAAAAAGGAAAGCACAAAAAAGGTGTTAACAGATAATGGCTAAAATACACATAAGTAATAAGTATGTGCCAGGCACACACACACAAAGTAGAAGTACCCAAACGTCTGCATAAAGTTTTATACAATTTTTATCGCTTATTTTATAATTCGCAACAAAACTGCAAAGCGTCTTAGCAAAAGGCGACGACGACGACGACGTCGTCCTCCCCTCGCCGGGGGCTTATGCAAAGCGATGTCGACATCGACGCAGGCGTCGCGCAATTTCCGCTTTTTATGCTTATCCTGTAATTCATATTTATAGCAGCTATTTTTGTATCGCCGCACAGGAAGCGGCAGCAGCAGCAGCAGCCGCATCCACACTGAGCCGCAGCATCTTTGAAAATTGCATTTGAGAAAATATGGCCTGGGTCCGGGAAGAGAGCTTGCTGAATTGCATTATCTACATAGATAAGTTTTATTGCGGTTGCCCCCGCACAAATAATTTAAATACATCAAGTCCTTGGTGTAGATACCACACAACCAACATACCTCCCCCCGCACCCCCTTACCACATATTAAGTACTTTGAAAACCACATTCAAGCTTTGAAGCACGCCTCGCGTAAAGAATTTTAATTCATTTGGAATTGAATCGAAAAGAAACTGATTTTTACTCAAAATAGAGGACAGAATATTGCTTATTATTTGATGACCTCTTACAAGTATATATATATATATAAATATATATTATATAATATAATTCTTCTCAATTTTTTATATTTTATGTATACCCAAATATATTTTGAATTCCGTCGAAAAGTTAGATTTAATTTATTTTTGTCTAACATTTATCCTCCAGTTCGTTGTTTAATTTAATCAAAATTGTAATCTGATTGAACCTACTTTTAATCGATATTCAACATTAATCGATTATTATCATTTACATCAAGTTTAACTTAAGCTTTAAATAAGCAAATTTCTGCAGATTATAAATAGACTAAAAATGTAAACTAAGCATTTCGAAAATCATAAAAGTAGCTCACTAAAAACAAGGGAATCTTAATTTACACATTTCCTGAACAATTTCAGTTCATAGAATGCTTAAAGGGAATTACATACACTTGGTATGACGACGCATATTCGGTGAAACTTCAAAAGCCCATAAAGCAGCCATCAAATTTCAATTTGGGAAAACCAATTCAATGTCTGGCAATTTTGAGCATTCGACTCGAGTGTTCAATTGAACGCAACTTGAAATGTTGAAGCCACTGCGACTGCGGCTTGTTCACATTTCATGCGTTTGTGGATGGCTGTCATTGTTTCAAAAGTTTCAACATTTTGTTTGTCATATTAACATAAAGTATGATTTCTTGAGAGGCTTCAAGTGCACAGTTGATCGTCTGCGACTTCTTTCTGCCTGCCACCTTACCTGCCTGCCTGCCTGCCTGCCTGCCACACGATTCCCACTCGAGCCGAGTCTTCGCGTGCCTATTTGTCCATTTGTTATTGTTTTTATTTGTGCTTAATATTGTTTCAAGTGTACATTTGCCCCGCCGTCTAAAGTGTGTCGATGTGTCATATGTTGTGAACCACAAAAAACATCGACAACAACATCGACAACAACAACAACAACAACAACAATGAAATAGGCTTAGGGCATTATTAAAATGCCGCTGTGTAAAATGTGACACATTTAGCATTTTATGTTTATTTTTTAATACTCGAATCATTTTCTTTGACAGCTGTGAAATATTGTGCAAATACCCAAAAAACACACACACACACACACTTGTGTGCATACAGTAAATGCTGCCTATAAGCGAAGTAGAAATGTAAAGCAGTCCAAGCAAAAGGGGCGTTTTTGATTGTAATTAATCTTAAGGCAAATGTGACACAGCAGAAGAACACAACTTTAACGAGACAAGTTGAGAAAGCAATTTAAAAGAAGCTAAAAATAATTATATTAATAATTATAATAAAATTATAGATGAAAGAGCACACATCAACAATAAACATAGAGATCCAACTTAGAGTTTATATGTGATCGAAAAGTTTATTGTTATTATGATTTTGATTATTTCAAGTAGGCATAAACTCAAAGGTGCTTCTGTGTGTGAACTGTAAGTTTGTTATTAATACTAAAAATAATAGTAATGACAATAATAAACCCAAAGTTCCATCTTAGAGTTTGTGTGTGATCGAAAAGTTTATTATTATTATGATTTTTATCATTTGTAGTAGGCATCATGGAACTCGCATCTGGCTGTGCCGAGCTCATCGCGAACACGCTGCGTATGCGTTATATTTGGGGATGTGCAGCTGAGCGCCTCGAACTTTTATGGCACGAAAACACACACACCTCAAAAGATAAATGAACAGCTAATGCCACATACATGTGTGCACATATTTGCCGTAATAATAATAACCATGGTAAACAGGGACAGGAAATGTGGCTTGGCTGTTTAGTTTTAAGTGTCTAATTAAATTATTCGCATTTAACAACCAACTGTGACTTGATTGTGCAAAAGCCATGACTAAACCCAAGCAGCCCGCATGGCATCGATGCAAGCTTTTGTTGCTTGTTATTTAATTGTTGTCGGTTTGCGCACATTTTTCACAAGGTGTAACATTTTAATTAACACACAGCTCATAATTTGTGAGCGGCAGCAAAAAGCGCTGTGAATTTGATTTTTTATTTAAGTTCATTTCGAAATGGGTGTGTGTGTCTCTGTGTGTGTGTGTGTGTGTGTGTGTGTGTGCATCATTTGTGCAACTAGCACAACGAGTAGTGCTAATTAACTGTGATAAGTGCCCATTTTTTATTTTATTATGTTGACTTTGTTAAATTTAGCACTTTTTGCACTTTTGTTGGCGCTTTTTCAGACAAATAGAAATTGCGCGGCCAAACACAATTTGACGCTGCAACTTAGCCAACCAGCTCAAGCTTAAATATCTTCTTCTTCTTTTTTTTTGCATTGCTAAAAAACGGCAATTTAGGCAAACCGTTAGACAAACCGCTAGACGTGTCAATAAATGGGCGAATGAGCAAATATAAGGCTCAATAACAGCAATTGTTCAATCATAAATTAAACAAGCCCCATATGGTGTGGCTGCCTATCTATAAGCGAGTATAAATAATATAAATATTAGGCGAGATTGTGCACACACTACACACACACACACTCACCCCTCGCACAATATTTATTAACTAAATCAGAAACAACAACAACAACAACAACAGCAAAGGCGCGACACGAATACGCCTAATGCCAAAAATCAATACGGCAACTTTATCAGCGTTCATATAAATTATGACTAATTGTGCTAAAAACGAGACAGAATGGCCCGACAAGCTGCCATAATTAATAAAATGTTGATACTGTTCGTGGAACGGGAGCGAGCTGGAGCGAGGACTACCCCAACGAGTGCAAGCGAGAGGAGCAGTTTCCGGGTAATCGATTTGACATCAAATTCCAATTAAAAAGGCGACCAAGGGCGCTTGAGCTCGATAATACCTTCCGCCTTCTTGATTCCTCAAAGATTCCACGAAATAGCTGTTCTAGATATACATTTATAGTTGTGCGAATATACAGGAAAATAAACTCTAAAAGTTTGATAACAATACAGCATTAAAAAAAGTGGAAATGGTATAATAATGTATGCAACAGGCGAAAGGAATTATCTCCTCACCCACAAGGCATAAATATTCTTGATCAGTGTCAACAGACGAGACCAACTCAGAGACTAAAAGTGCTACCAATTTGGAACTTAAGTTATCGAATACGATACGCTGATTAGGTTTTTTAATTTTATCGATAACTGCACCCATTTCACGTATATCGATATAAATCGATTTCCGATAAGTCTCAATTGTAAGAACATAGACCTCCAATTAATATTTAATGTATTATATTATTGATAAACTGTTACAAATTTCAGTAAAATGTGATAAGATACGCTGATTGCACTTGAAATAATTAATATATTGAAAAACTGTGCTCAGAATATCTTCAAGTAGAGCTGCAGAGCTGGCTCCAGCTCTTTCAACAGTTTGCATGAATTGTAGGCTTTCTCAAACAAATCTAGTTTGCATAGAACTCAAAATTTTAAGAACGACTTTTACGAACTCAACTTATGCTGGCCATAATTACACTTACTATAAGAAGGATTCGCCAAACTAAGAACATATTTTAGTGCATATATAAGGAGACTATCAGCACCAAGTAGTTATGCATAAATTTCCTTTTTATGGCAAAGTGTCGACGTCAAATTTAGCATGTGCCGCCAATTCCATCATAAATATAAATATATATTGTTTATAAGAACTTTAGTTCACCCGATCCACTTTCCGCTGCAAAGCGTTTTTTCCCAGCTTGGCTGCATTTTCCGATATTGTTTCAGCTCAGTTTAACGTAAATAACGCACGCCTTAAATATGGTCCTTATCGTGACACTACAAAAATAAGCACACAAACAAGCCACACTAACACTACTATACACACACACACACACACACACACACACACAAAGCAAGTGTGTACAAAGGAGAGAAAAAAGCGCTTAAGTACCGATAAGAAATTTGCCATTTTTACAATAGTATCATAATAATTTATGGCGGCCCATTGAGTGTTATAAAAGCTTCAATATTTTGTAGTTTATGACTTGCGCCAGTTGGGCATGGGCGTAATTACAGGCATACACACACACACAGGCATACACAACACACACACACATACACAATGTACATAAGCTGTACGTCATTATTGCCAATGTGCGCTGGGCCTTTGTTAGTAGAAATGAATTATGGCACTCAACTCTTTACTCAGTTTAGGTTTTCCTCTCTCTCGCTCTCTCTCTCTTTCGCTCGGTGTGTGTGTGTGTGTCTCGCCTGCTGGTCCATAATTTATGACATGCGGCGAAATGGATTTTATTGCAAAAAGCATGTTCGAGTTTATGGCACAACTGTAAGTGGGCAATATTCATTTCGTTTATATGCACTCTGCTTTTGAGCCTTGTGTCGGCATTTCTCGTACTGCAAATCGCTAGTTTTCACTTTTCAGTGTAGAAGAATTGAAGTGGGCAAGGGGCAGGCACTAAAACAACGATTGGTTATTAGCCATGATTAATGCGAAATGATTAGAGCGAAAGAGCTGCAGCCTTCAGCCTACAGCCTTCAGCCTAATCGTGGCCAATATTAGGTTGTCATATTTGATGACCATTTTATGGCCAGCAATTTGATTAAATGAATTGCACGAATTGAGAAATTATTACGCCAACAAATTGGCAGCGTTATAAAGCCGATTAAATACGCGTACCTTAATCAAACTGTGCTCAGCTCAGCTCAACCAGAAGCATAACCCAAAAATCTCTAATGACGAAACAAATTATTTCCACGGCATTAGCTCATCCCACAACATCGAATGTGGACGGTTATGAAAGCGAGCTCATTTGGCTATTTTTATGCATGATTCGAGATTAACAAATAAAATGATAAAATTAATCTACAGCTGAATGAGAGAAGCAACAAATAAATATATGCCAGCAGCAAATAAAATGTCTTAAATAAATTTGTTTAAAATGTTAACTGAAGTAAATAGTAAGATTCTGCTTCTGATTAATCTAAGCATACTTAAACTAAGTATTTCATATTTACAGCTTTAACTTGTTATCAACTGACGCATAATTATTTTATATTCATTTCTTATAACAATTTGAAAGGAATCTTAAATCCTTAAATCCTTCCGAATTCGATTTTCTTTTACCAAAAAACTATTTTAGTCTCAGAGATACTTAAATGTTTGGATAGATATTTGTTTCCATCAGCTTAAGCATAAGTATGATTATTTAAGAAGCATGAAATACTGGTTCTATATATATATGCGGAGTTCTCAATCATTTCTTGCGCTCTATTATGGCGTTAGGTGGAAAGCTTATCTTATGGCAATAATGTCCAATATGGACTTGTTCCCGAAATGCTTTCACACTACATTTGCGTCGTAATTTCATATTTAATGTACTTTTTATATCGTTTATTTGCAAACGTTTTAATAGCCCCATAATTCCATTTATTTGGCCATGCCGGGCATATTTATGGCACTCAGCCCTTATTTATGATGGGGCCCCAAGCGAGAACAAGGGTAATCTAAGTTGTGCTTTGCGGATGGGAGAGAAGGAGAAACCAAACAAGAAAAAAAAACCCAAATAACCCAAAAAATGAAACCGAGTACTCGAACGAGTGTTTTTCATGATCGCGCCGGAGTGTTGGCCCGAAAGATTAAGATCAGGCATCGTGCTGAAATGCACAAAGCCGCCAGCCGGACCGTTAAGGGAAGTGTTTAAGGAACAAAAGTCAACCAAAAGTGTGCAAAGACAATGCTATTAAAGGCGACAGTGGTTTTCTGCTCTTATCTGATGCCGCCTGGCACGATACGATGACTAAAACAGGCCACGGGCAGGCCTTGCCTTGCCTTACCCTTTCTCAGCATCCCTCTACACTCAACGAAAATGTGCCCCACACTTAAAAATCGTATATAAGTATTCTTATATTAGAACTAGACGTATTTTTTGTATATATTTTTAGAGAAATTCACTCTTAAAACTTTAGTTTGTAGAGAACAAACAAAGATAAATTCAAGAAATTTACTTTCGGAATAATAATAAAAGTGTGGGCAAGTTTTTGAAGAGTGTATTTGAAGATATATATGTATATGCATATGGGTAGCTGGCTAATAATTTGAAACTCTTGACTGACTTTGTGCTTCCTTTTTGTGTGTGTTTTCTTGCAGCTGGACAACAAGAGCAGCCCGTTGGCGCTATTGGCGCAAACATGCAGCGCCATCGGTGCGGACACGACAAATCCCAAGCTGCTCGCGGCGAATATTGAGAAGGCGACCAAGCAGCAGCCGCATCAGGCGAAAGGCATGGCTCTGAATATGGGCAATGTGAACGGCTTGGCCGGCATGGGAGGGGATAATGCACGCGATAAATCCTCACCGGTTAGCAGTCATTCATCCAGCGTCAGCACCGGTTCCGTTGAGCAGCAGCAGCTGCCGCCGGCACACAGTAAAACACCCAGCACATTCAAGCCCTACGAGACGAACAACAACAATAGCAACAACGATTGCGGCGCCACAAATCTCACCAGCAGCAGCAGCAGCAGCAACAACAGTGGCAGCAACCAGCGCGTCAAGACGCCCAAAGCGACTGGAATTGGCTCTTCATCCTCAACAAATGGTCAGCAGCGTTGCGATTCAAATCAAAGTGCCAGCAGCTCACAGCGCGAGTCGCCAAATGCATTGAATGCCTCCACAGCCAACGCCAACGCCACCGCCTCCGCCTCCGTCTCTGCCTCTGCCTCTCTGCGTCGCACACCCAACACACCGGCTCTGCCCCAGCTAAACGGCAGTCCGGTGCAATCGTCCGCGCCAGTGCGCAGCAATTCCAAAGAGTCGCCAGCGATGCACAGCCCGAGCGCAAGCAGCCAGAGTCGGCTGCAGGAGGCAGCCTATGCGGCAGCCAAGGAGGCAAGCTATGTGAAGGCGCTGCATGCAGCCAGCCAACAGGCGAATCCCTCCACAGGCTCCTATTATCCCCCGGGTAAGTGTCACCAAAACTTGGATTGAGCCAAATTTATTTGCCTTTCACTTGAAATCTGAAAACAACTAATAAAAATTGGATATTAAGTGAAATTTACTCAACCATCGATAGTAGTTGAAGGTGATGTAAGGCTTTCGATTTATTAGACTATATTCTCAGCGTAATTCTCTAAAATAGAAGAATAGTTTTCAGTTGGAACTACTGCAAGAAGTATATTATATATATGTATATATCATCCATAACTTTGCTAGATTAAACTCAAAGCAATTGAAATCTTGTCAGAAAAATATAAAATATTAAACTGCAGAATGAGAAACAATCTTCAGAGTGTCAAAAGACACATTTATCGGTGGAAAGATTTAGATTTTAGATTAAAAATTTATTTCTTATTTATAATGGGTATAAAAACATTCCAAACAATGTCCAGCAATGCGAAATTGCCACGTCAACATATTCGAACTCTATCAAATCTGTTATGATATTAATCAAATCAAAATGCAACTTTCATTAAACATGATTTTCCCACGCAGCATCTCTATAAGTGTATTCTGGACATGGGCTACAATATATCTAATAGGTCTAATAGGTTAAGCGTAGCTCATCTGATATTGATATATTCTGATATTCATTATTAGTTTTTAGTTTATTTGCTGATATCAAATAAAATTCTGGATTTTTGTGAGACAGTCTCAGTTAACACTGCGTGTTTTTTCTCTGTGTAATCCGCAGGCTATGGCACACCTTATCCGATGGACTTGATGACAGCGCAATCGTTGATGTCGCCACACCATGCCATGTTTAAGGCCTCGGCTATGAACCCGTATCTGAGCTATGCCCGGCTCAAGGGGCTCTCCGACCAGTCGGCCATGATGGCAGCCTCGCAGAACGTGTGTCGGGATCCCTACTGTACGGGTTGTCCAGCTAGTCCGCATTATATTAACAAGGCCTCCGGCCAGCCCTGTGCGGCCGGTTGTCCGCAGTGCGAGTCGGGCAAGTCGGGTGGCAACTCTGCGGGTGGCTCTAGTGCGGCAGCAGCAGCGGCAGCGGCAGCAGCCGCATCCTCGTATCACGCCCAGCTGGCAGCATTGGCCGCTGCGTCCCAGTTGCCGTACGTGTGCTCCTGGATAGGCAGCGATGCGGCTTATTGTGGCAAACGATTCGGCACCTCCGACGATCTGTTCCAGCATTTGCGCACCCACACCGCCTCCGTGCCGGATGCAGTGCTCAGTGCGGCAGCTGCAGGTGGCATACCACCGAATCATCCGCTGTTTCAACGCACCTATCCAACACCACCGCTGAGTCCGCTCTCGGCGGCGGCCCGTTATCATCCGTATGGGAAGCCGTCGATGATGCCGCCATCTCTGGCACCGCCCGGCATGCCCGGACTGCCGCCACATCCTGCATTGGCGCAATACTTTGCGCCCTACTCGTTATACGGGCCACGCATGGGCTCCTCGCATCCGTAGTCGGAGTCTGGCTGGAGCAGTGGAGCAGAAGTTTGAGCAGCTGTTCAACATTCAGTCAAATCATCATTTTGCTTGGGTTGCTCCTGCGGGGTGGCAGGTGGCTGCAGGGCGGGCGGCTGCTCGTGAAACGTGAAAAGCTAGTGATCTAATGTACGTTAGTTACATACAAATGTTAAAAAAATAAAAATACAAAATTAATAAATATATATTTAAATATATATATTAGCTTTAGGCGCTGCAGCAAGTTGAAAAAGTTCCATTCGGAACGAGCAAAATTGGATATGCCACACAAAAATCAATTTGTTCGACAGTGTGTTTCTCTCTGTGTATGTCCCATTTAATGCTTATGGTAATTTTAAATATTATTTATTAAATTAAAAACAAAAAACACACACACACATACACACATATATATATATATATGTATGTATATGATTGCATATGGGAAACCAATTATGAAATGAAAAGATTGTCCAAAAACTAAAAGTTGTAAAAGTCTTGTACATTATAATATTAATATAATATTATAATATTATGTAATATGAATCTATGTTTATGTATATGTATGTAAATGTAATTATGAACACTATTTTAAAGTTCATTTAAGTCACTACAACAACATCAATAAATCAAAGAAAACTAAACAACAAAAGCTGTGCCTCAATCGAAATGGATCTTTGGCTCGGAATTGCGATGGGTTCTGATTAGGAATATTTGTTTTGGGCACTGGCTATATGGATATGCACTTTATGCCTTATCTAAATAGCTTTAACTCGAAACGAAATAACGAATAATAAATGGTAACACGAAGAGTCTCGAAGAGTCCCAGCGCCGGCCCATAAACCAGAGACCCACAAATCATAGCGTTTGCCCCGCTGAATTATGCTCTGGTGTAGTGAGTGTTTTTTGGTTTGTTTTTTATGAGGGTGGGACGGTGTTTTTTAAGTTAGCTGCCGATGCTACCGATGCGACGGTCCAAGGCAGTAAATCATATTTTATATTTCCCCCAAAAAGAAGTTGCAACGAACTGTAGCAGGCAACTTAAGGGCTGGCGGCTGGAGTCCAATAGTTACTCTGCTCGCTGCCCACATATGGCGTCGATAAATTAAATCGAGTGAGCTGAGTGTGGAGTGGGGGGCAGGGGGCGGGTGTGAGTGTGAGTGGGGGTGTAGAGTTATATTTTAGCCATGCCCGCCTCCCCCCTGCATTTTGACAGCTAGCCGCCCAGTGACTACCTGACAATTTATTGTATTATACCGTTTGGCATTTGGCTACCCACATTGGGAATGACCTCTTTGGGTGACTAACGTGTGTGTGTATATGTGTGCGTGTACGTGTGTGTGTGTGTGTGTAGGTGAAGAGTAAAGAGGAGGGGGGATTGGCAGGGAGTCATAAAAAATATGCTATAAACGTGGCACATGCACACACATATTGGCATTGGCGTTGGCATCAATAATTCTTTCATAAATGTCCATTTCGCCACATCCTACTAGCGCAGAGAATCGCAGGCGGGAGGCGACTCCGTGAGGCGACTCCCATATCGAAGGGGTTACATATATAAGTGATGCTCACGTTCAGTGCTTCTGACAAGCGTTGCTTGCTCTCCGCTCTTGGTCACCAGGTGTTCCAGTTCTACAAACGTATCTCAGCTGTGATCCTGCCAAGCATATCAAATATTAATTCAAATTAATTAATGCATAATTATTTAATAAATTAATTAATATTCCCCATGCTGAGCAGAACCCATCCTCTAAAATGCAGCAGCATTATTACAATCGCAATAAACACACAAAAACTTTCGACAATATTTTGGAAACAACACTTTGAATTGTGAATAAATATTTGAATAAAATTCAATTTATAATTAATGAAAAATTTAAAAACTTTTATTAAATAGTTTATGCAAAGGCTTTATCCGTTTTATTCTTGGAAAATCAGAATAGAAAATATTTTCTACGGCAACAAGAAACTTTGATTATTAATGCAAGCTTAGAATAGGGTATCTCATAGTCAAGCACTTTTAGCTACCACAAACCACTTTTATTTATTTTATTTTTTAATTTTTTACCACAGCAGGTAAAAGCCGCCGCGGTGGCCATTATAGTTCTCGCTGGCCGCGTCCATTTATCATTGAACAGAAGTGCCGCACCCCACACCGAGCTCCGCGCGCCCCGCACCCGCCGCATAAAAAAGCTGTACTTGTCAGCCAGCGGGGAGAGCGTGAGGTTGGCATATGAAAAAAAACAGTGGCAACAATTTATCGGTTGGAAATTTTGTGAAAATATTTCTTCTACCGTTTGCAAATTTATTTTTCCTGCTCGCTGCGAAATATTAGGAAGATGAAAAATCGGCGCTGATAAGCAGTAAAAATGAAAAGAAAACATTACAATGAGTGGCGAAATATAAATTATGTCTCTACAATGGGCCACAAGCAGCTATTAAAACAACCGATCCGCTCCTAACAAAAGGTAAGCAGGTAAGCGAGGGGCAGGCACGAAGGTGGCAACTGCCACAGAAGCCATTAGAAACGCCGACTTGTCTCATGCTAAGTGTTGACTGCATACTTAAAATGCAGACACAGTGCACTCCGGCTAAGATCGTAATTCATTGAAATTTACGATTGCAGCAGCAACAACAACAAGGCAATTGCAGTTGCAGTTGCACAAAAGCATGTGAAATATTCACAACTTACAGCACACTTACTTTTTAGTAAGTAGCCGAAGCGTGAGCTCTTAAGTGATCCTGTTGAGAGTACTAAAAAGTATATTAATTATAAAATTATGAATATTATTTCTATAGAGATTCATGGAAGCAGCACAAAAGCCCGTGAAATATTCACAACTTATCATGCACTTACTTTTTAGTAAGTGCTGGTAGAGTCAGTATCTAAGTAATGCTTTTTAGTATAATAAGATAATATAATATTATGAATCTGAGTTCTATGATGGTTCTTCACACTCTAGGCAGGAACTCATCCAACGAGCAAGAAGCTGGCAATTTAAGTGACATATTTCTACATATTTAATGCATTCCTTCTTCCTTTTTAGGCGTAAAGTTAGCCAACTAGTTCAACATGTCAAAGTAAGTTTTATGCTCGCCTTATGTGGAACACAATTGCATTTATGTATATACATATGTGTATATAAGATGTATATAGACATTTATATTGCATACATCAGTTATTTTGAACAATCAGGGAAAGGGAGAGTATGTGCGAGGTGTGCAAGCCACAATAATAATTTTCAAAGCGAAATGACAGCCGACAAAACCATATATCATTGTGTATGGGGGCCATGGCGTTTCTTCTGTCTGTTTCTGCCACCCACGAGCTGAACTTTTGTCATTTGAAAGGCGTCGCTGCCTGTCTTAACCAATGTCTGACTGCCAGTCCTGTCCGCCCGTCCCCCCGTCCGGCTGACTGGCATGTTAAGTTTTAATTTCTCGCCAAAAAAGAGAAGACAACAAAATCGGTTTTATAAATTGCCGCTGAAATTGTCGCATGTGCTGATGCATTGCCAGCAAATTATGCGCGCTTTATGTGACGACACGCATATAAATATACTCACGAATGTACACTCAAAAAAAATCAACTCAATTTTAGAGAATCTCTGTAGTTCTGCAGCCAAAAAAAAAACACAGGTTGCGTTGAGTAGTTGAGTGGAAAATCAGATGCCTTGCAAAAGTACACTCTCGGTTTCAAACTACAATAAATTGAAGTATCCCAAATTAGACAATAATTACAAAATTGGCACTTAAATCAAATATGTGAAATATTCTCATTTTGGAATATTTTTCGCATTTTCATTTATATCTTTTGTTTGGTCTTAAAACGTTCTCGAATAAATGAGTATGTGGCCTTTTCTTGCTGTGTACTTATATCGCTGCTTAGTTCTTAGCTCCACTTACAGCAGAGACCCCACAAACCGAACCCAGCCCAGAAACTGTCTGATGACATTTCCATAATTAGTCGAGCGTGTCCCGACTTGTCTTTCTTCGTTGCATGTTTGAACGCTTGCCTTGATTTGATTTGATGCTCAAAGTGAGCTGCAGATTGGGGCACACTGAATACTGAACACTGAATACTGGTGGCTGCCAACTGCCAACTGCCAACTGCTGACTGCCAACTGCTGACTGCTGACTGGAAACTGGAGACGAGTGCTTCAAGTTGTCCGTCTACACACACATAAAGACACATTTATTTATTATGCACAGTTTGCAATCGTTTGCAGTGTGTTCCTGTCCTCAGCCATTGCAGCCAGCCATCGCCTTCATCCATGTGCGAATTGACGCCGCATTTATGGTGTTGAAATATTAATGCCCAGAGTTGGTTGGTCATGTCATTTTGATTTATGAGTCTCTGCTCGCACAATGCGTGTATCAAGATATGGCCAAATTGAGGGGAGAGCTGGTATTATGAGATATGAGATATGAGTAAGAGGCGCATTGAGATGTTGAAAGTACAAGTCGTTATAAGTACGAGGAGAAGAGCTGAGTGACAGACGTACGAGTGCGGATTGTTAACCCGAATATAGAGATAGGGTGGGACAACATTTCTTTCCTTTTTTTTTTATCAGCATAATTGTGATATTTACGCAATTCATAAATTTTATGTAATTGCGCTCTGATGATTTAATAATGATAATGATAGCGAGTCGTGAGCAACACACACAGAAAAGTTGTAATCAACTGTGAAATGTATTACCATAAAAAAGAAACTATGATTGGCTGACCTCAGCAGATGCCACAGAGGGGAACATACATAAGCCAGCCCACGTTCCACGGAAAGCAAACCCAACACCGAACCAAGGATCGAAGCGGCAATCGCAGCTACAAGCGAAAACAAGCCAAAGACAGCTACTTACTTACTTACTTACTACTTGCAGCGAGAAGCAGAGAGAAGACCAGAAGCAGATACAACAACAGCAACAAGAGTCGATTCAGCTACTTATGTATATATATATCTATAGCAGACTTGAACGGTTAGACTGAGGTCGGCTTGTTGGCTTGTTGCATTTTTTATCTTTTCTTTTTTCATTCTGTTTTTTCTTCTTTTTTTTTGGTTGTGTTTGCTTCTTTCTCCTGTTGGATCGAAAATGCGTGGACATTAAATATGCATGAGGGGACATAACATATAAATAAATTTAGCAACAGTTTGTATGCAGAACTGGCAAATGCATTTATCGATGATGATGGTAATGATGATGCCCCTTTCGAAGGTGTTGAGCCAGCACACACGACGCCTCGCAACGTGGCCCCAGAGAGAGCACGCAATCGCCATCGCCACGGCAGACCGACCGCCGTGAAGCCATTTGACAGCACACCACATAGGGTAGGGGAGGGGACGGGGGGCACGCAGCTAACCATAGAGCTGTATGCTCGGTAAAAATTCTCCATGCTCTCCATGCACCCATCCTTACTCCTTATTCCATGCCCAACCCAAGCGAATGCGATTTTGAGCTTTTGGCTCATGCCAATTGCTTCGCTGGCTTTTGGTCACTGTGGTCAACGACGTGCTGCATTTTAAATATGAGCGCATCTGTTGTCTCTTTCTTCCCTTTTTTTCTCTCTTTCTCTCTCTCTCTCTCTCTCTCTCTGTTGTTGCTGTTGTTCGCCTGTCCTTGTCTGCTTGCAATGTTGTCAAGAATTTAGCTGGCAGTTTGACACTCGCATGTATTGCATTGCTCCATGCTGCCTGCCAGCCAGCCAGCCTGCCTCAGAGTCGTCGTGTTGCACGTAAATTTCTGGTACGACAATATATGCCACGATTTTATGGGTTCCACGTAGCACGCGCCCCTCTGTCAGCAGCGATTTGCCCATTGTCTCTCTTTCTTTTTCTCTCTCTCTCTCTCTCTCTCTCCCTCTTAGTAGAGTGTGAACAGATTGCAAATATTGAGGTTTGCTCTCGGATCAATTCAATTAGCGGTCGAGCGACTATAACTACATATCTGTCTATCATTATCCGATATGATCAAATTATTATTTCAAGAACTCGAAATGGGCAACTCAGAATGTTGTCTCCATTCTGACAAATGTGCATATTATACGCTTAGCCTGAATTTGACTTATTGGACACTAATTATTGGATAATTACCAATTACTGAGCAGACTGAGCAGTATTTGAATTGTCTAACACAATTAACTTAAAGCGTGGGCATGGTTAGTAAACCTGAACAATCCAAATACTTGTATATACATACATGTATGTGGCAATGCAATATTTTTGAAGCACTCTGGATTTTCGCTTGCCTCTCCACATTGCATTTGCATATGCAAAATAACAGTTTTTGTTTTTAACATTTTGAAATTGCAAATAGTGAATAAATATTCGATTTAGTGGTGCATAGAATATTTGCTGAATCAATAAATATAAATAAAAAGATTTAGCTAAATTTATCAAGGATTGTCAGCTATTGAAAACGGAGTGCTCAATTTTATTTTATTGTTATTTGAATAATTGTTATTTTATTTATTTCACCCATGCCTGACTACGCCCATGAATATTTCAAAAATCGCTTAAGGCAATGCAGTATTAATTTCTCACATGGCAAAGCTAATCCAGATTTATATATGGCTGATTTCAGAGATCTGTTAAGTCTGTTGCATTATATCACAAAATCTGTTTGGCATAATATCATTTTGATCTATAACTAGTTCGTTTAAATCGAAAATGTGCTGGCAAATGCGAAGGTTTATGGATTACTTGGGAGACAAAATTACACTCACAAAAAAACTGGCGTTGAATTTGGAATTTGAAAAACGCAATAAGATGAAAATCGGTTTGTCTCTTGTTGAGCTACGAAGAAAAGAAATTGCTAAAATAATAGAAACTTTTTGTATTTGTCAGAAATCGTATTTCCAGCTAAGCGTTAAGTGTAACGATTATTTATGTTTAGATTTAGATTTGAGAAACGGCAGCAGCTGAGTGCAGTTATGAATACATTGTGACAAACTCGGACGTCAGCTGGTCAGTTTGCCATCGTATATCATCTACAAACGATACGAGAGCGGTGTGGGGTGTGGGGTGTGGGGTGTGGGGAGGGGGGATGTGGCATAATACTTTTAATAATGTGTCGCCGCATTTGCATACGCAACAGCAACAGCAGCAGCAGCAGCAGCAGCAGCAGTGGATGTATGCATGTGGCATTGTATGGAGATAATTTCCTCAGTGGCCGCTATAAATTATGGCAACAGGCTTGTGGCAGCAGCACGGCTGCTGTTGATTTTTATCAACGTCATCAGCTTAATTGCCTCACTGTGCCCCGACAACGGCAACGACAACGTTGCCGGCTATGGGCCGCTTTTACAAATTTATCTAGAAATTGTTGTGTTTGCGCGTCTGAGTGTGTGTGCGTGTGTGCGTGTGTGTATGATGTGTGTGTGCGTGTGTGTATAGTGTGCGCTGTACTTGCAATTATTAATGAAATATTGCTGTCAGTAATTATTTGTTATAAATTTGCATAGATATTGCAATTTGTACACTTCACTCGCAGTTCGCAGTTCGCAGTTAGCAATTCACAACCTATATCGCTCTCTTTCTCTCATTCGCTCTCTCTCTCTCTCTCTCTCAGTCGCCCACTCACTCACTCTGTAGTTGCTTGAGTCAGCGTCATTATTAATGACAATGTAAGCGCATGATAAATATCGTTGACACAAGCGTTTGAGTTAGCTGCTTGTTTATATGGCTATATTTATAAACATATCCGTTTAAGTCGGTTAATTATTGCTTACAACAGCAGTAAAGCAAGTAGCCAACTAAACTGACTGAACTAGACACATGCCATAAATACCATTCCACTAATTCCGAGCAGCTCATAAAATATCAACTAAATAATATTGTTATTCAAATCTGAACTGCATGTTGTTAACGAATGCAATTCTTCCTACAATATCTTTGGCAGTAATCAGCAATTATAAATTGTACTTATAAAACTCGCTAAATGTTAACTTGCTTTAATCGTCGTTCTCATTTTAATATTTTACAGCTTACTCCAATCTTAATATTATTATTATGAATATAATTTATTGTTGCAGTGCTTGAATTTACTACTAGATAGCAGCAAGAGCAATAAGAGGAATGGCATCCATAAAAGAGGAGCAGTAGCACTGCAGTTTGGCTGAAATGCTCCCGCTCTGCTATCAGTCTTTCTGCTATTGCTACAACTACAGAGAGCAGAATGGACATAATTTTGCTATTGCTACTGCTATTGCTTTTGCTAATGAGCAGAGCAGAGCGAAAGAGCACTTGTTTCAGTGTTATGCTATAGGAACAGCTATTGCTCTCTTAAAGTTCGTGGCAGTAGCTAAAAAGCACACACGAAAAACTACAAAGGAGCGTAGCAGTTTCAGTTGCTGCATCTAAATTAAAATTCAATGGACATATCTCCTCATTTTAGCTGTAGGTCATTCACAGCTTTAAGATCATCTAAAAAGTAATTTCGCACAGTTTAATAAGCTTGATTAAAAGATATTGATCTCGAATCGTACTCAGAATATTTATTAGATAGCAAAAGCAATCTGATTGACCCGTAGTTATTCCGATCCAGTGCGTTGCATTAAACGAAGTGAGGCTGCCATCACCGACCAGATCTCAAGGTTTAAAGCTCACAATTTATGATCGACACCTGCATAGACTGCAAAAACAAATTAGCTGGCCTTTCACAAATACTCACAGTCATAAACAAGAAAATGCATCTCATTTTGCGTGTACATGTGAAAATCGGCAACTGTGTGTCAAAATTTACAATTTTAATTATAAAATCCAAACATGTTCCATCCACTTGGCAATTGCGAGAGCGTCCTCAACTAATCTGGCACAATGATTTCAAATAAATGCCACAATTTGTAAACAATTTGCGGCGACTTAATTTATATGCCTCTGTGATGCTCTAATATTGTAATTATAATTTGCAAATTAGCTGCTAGTTGCAACATACAAATGCCAGCTAACGGCTAAACTCTCTATGCGAGATTATACATCCTGATTTTGCTGATATTTTGGCCAATTTGCATAATTAAAATGACCATGTTTGTCTTTAATCCCACACAAAACATAGCTGATTACAGATTTTATATGTTCAGCTACTTGTAATGCATTTCATACACTGCACTCAACTCTGCCAGGCATCTAGAGATGGGCATCTGTTTTGAGTTTGATTTTGATCCGAACTTGAATATTACTAATACTATTTCCCTGTTTTAGTAAGCCTTAAATGATGTATGAACGGTTCACTCAAAATTAGCACGTAATTGCCTCAGGCTCTAGTCGGGACTGCTCGACTATGTGCTCATATTTTAAATATATAGTTGGCTGATCATAAGGAAATTTTTAGAGTTGATCATTAATGTTATATATCTGCGAATATTATATATATAATAATGTATTTTAATGCTTTCAAAAATAAATTTGAATAGATATTTTCACACCCGGGCAGTTATCGATAAGATTAACGATTTTTTATTCCAAGTTTGAAGTTTCTAACTTTTCTAGTCTCTGAGATCGGCATTTTCACACAGACTGACAGTCGGAAATGGCGAAATCGACTTGATGCTGATCAGGAATATTTACGCATTTTGTGTTCGGAAATATTTCCTTCTGCTTGCTATCTACTTTTGTACATTTTTACCACTTAACAATTTTTAATCAGTTCTGAATATAACAATATGAAATCTATTTAAAAAAATACCTAATATATACAAGTTCATATTAAAATGATGACATATTTATTTTTAAGATATTAAGTCTTTCAGTTTTTGATTTCAAAAATGTAGCGGCTACTAGTGATGTAGCTCCAAGACTGTAACATAACATCTGTAATCTAACATGCACTTAACATTATTATCGATGTCAATCGATATCAATTGTGTGATCACTTACAGCCAATTGCCAATTGCTTTCAATGTTAATGTTATATCCAATAAATATAAATAAAGTGTTTAATAAAATGAAATATTTAATTTAATGCCAAAATGTTAACTTTATATACAAGAAATATAACTAAAATGTGTTTAATAAAATGAAATATTTAATATCGTATTGCAAAATATCCGTCACGAACTCCGCTCTACGGTGAAGACAAGTTCGTAATTGGCAACTGACAGGGAACACAATTTGCGCACACACACACACACACACACACACACACACACACACACACACACACACACACACACACACACACACACACTCATACTCATGTAGTTAAACATTGTTTGAGGGCTTGTTATGACGAATACTGAATGGTGAATACTGAGTGCTGACCACTTTGCCCAGGGCTAATCGTCTGAAGTAATTCCCCAACAAAAACTGCCACTCAACATGCATAATTTAGGTAACAAATGATAACTCGAAGAAATGTGAAACCATGCATAAATTTCCATTGCTTGCAAGTGCAGTCGGCACTCAGGTGAGTTGGACTGGCATCTGGCATGCACTTGCCGACTGACTGACAGACAGACAGACAGACGGACAGACATGCGATTTGCAGGCGAATTGCTTTTGATTTATTACAGTTTCAGAGTCAGGGTGGAAGTGGGTGTGCGAGTGGGTGGGTACACGGTTGGAGAGGGTAATTTAGGAAGGTGGCTCATCAGCATCTGCAGCCAGCTTTGGCTTTGGCTTTGGCTTTGGCTCATAATTCATTAACAAGCGGAGGCAGTACTGGCCAGAAGGAAGAAAAACATCATCCATCAGAGAGGGAGAGAGAGACAGAGAGGGAGAGAGAAAGAGTGCCTCAGAATGAATGGCATGAGAATGTTGTCAATGCAATGTTGCATCAAGATGGTGGTGTGGCTTATGAAAGGAGAATTGATGATTCCAGAAGCAATGTTTTATGCGCCAGAGCATTGCTGTGCATTATGCTTAATGCAATTCAATATCCAGATCTATTGTGACCAGATACGAGCATATATAAATACATATCGATAGCTGTTTCAGCAGACAACGGGTTTGATTGAATTCACAGTTGACTTGTCGCATTTATTATACAGCATGTTAGTCAATTGAGTTTAGTTCAATGTTTGCATTGCTAAAGTATAGTTATCATTTAATTAGAGCAAATAAAATGCAACCAGCGTGCTAATTAAATGCATTTTTAATTTGTAATCAATTAAGTGAATTACACGCCACTGAGCACTGTAGATAGCGATTCTGCTGGCAATTGCTTCATATTGTCAAACGAATCGATTGAATTCATTCAGCACTCATTAGTGATTCACACATTATTCAAATGCACTTCGATCGAATCGATTTGGAGTGCCTGAAGAATTACTTTCTATCTAATCTAGCTCCTCACTCTCTGCTGAAAAGTTATCAAATTACAATTTGTGTTCTCCAAAGAAAAACACATGTTTCGAAAATTGAATAATTTGCTAAATTTGCATTACAATTAGAATGTTGTTTGCACTGCAATGCACTTCTCATTAGCTTAAGCGAATAATAATAATAATAATAGTAATAATTATCTCTTTTGAGTCCTTAAACTGCTTTGCTAAGAAGTCAAAGTTAATTGACCAATTTAGTAATTGGCAGTTCTTGAATTATGTATCTCAACAATAATTGCTTATAGCTCAGCTCAACCGCGAAGCTCTTAGTAGTTTTTTATTGCCGTCAATTTAATGACCTAAAATCGAGTATATTTTATGCAATGTAAGTTTTATTTAATTAGCAGGTGTAAAAAAATGCATTAAATAAATATCGAGTTGACTTGTTTAGCTGAAGGTCTAGTTTACAGTGTTCTTAATTGCATACTTAATGTCAACATTCGTTGCACTAACTAATAAAAGTAATTATTGAGTGTTGACACGTTTTTATAATTAAAACACATTTCTTGCTGTCTATTTTTCATTTACTTTACGTTCTCCAATATATATTTAAAATCAGATATCAGACCTCTATTAATTACAATCTGCCATGCTGGAAATCGAACAAGTCTATCGAGTTTATCAACTGTCCATCAACTTTTGGGCAGTCTCGGCCAGTAAATGCGACGCGACACATATTTGAGTTAAAAGGGGCTTAGGAATTGCTTCGGCTGAGATGCCACGTTTACATTACTTACTCTTTCTAAATGCTCGACATCGTTTAACATGTTCCTGGAATTCAGTGGGTTCCTTTTATGCCGACAATGCGCTCCAATGTGGTGGTCACATCGCCATCGCCATCGCCATCGTCATCGTCAGGCACATGGCTTGATTTTGTCTGCTGTGGCACATTGGATTGTTCGATGTGCTTTTTGGTGACCATGGACTGACCATGTTGGTTAGCACTTATTTGGCAACATTGTCATCGATATGAAACGGGCTTTGTTTGTCCACTGGTCAAGCGGCATCAGCATCGGCATCGGCATCCGTTGCGCATATTTCGAATACTCCATGCCAGCTCTTCTTTCTTCGCTGAAACTGGGTGTGTGTGTGTGTGTGTGTGTGTGCCACTGTGTGTGTGTGTGTGTCCATTTGTGTAGTCGACTCGAGTCTGTGCCTGAGTCTGGGCATGGTGTCTGCTTCTGGTTCTCTTGACTTTAGCATTATCAACTTGTGTGCATCAGTATTTGGTTTCGCGTGAAATTCACTCACGACTTGTAATTATTTAATTTTATTGTTTGTTTTACGCTGCCGTAAGATCGCAACAGCAACAGCAACAACATCAACAACAACAGCAACAACAGCAACAGCAACAACAACAGCAATATTGTCGCTTGGCCTGCCGTTTAACAAGATTTCTATATCAGATCACTTGTGTACAATAATGGCCTTCAAATTACACTGCAAATAGCCGCAATGCGTTTGGGCGTCATAATCTGTATATGGCCAAGACTCGTTAGGCTTCGCTAGATAAGCAGCGAGTCAACTAAAACTAGCTCAACATTGATTGTAATCGATGAAAATCGAATTTGCATATGGCCAGCACAGCTTAAACAAGTTCACTTTGAATGCATCTCTCAAACAAACAGCTGTCACTTAACCCCCCATATTCAATTTGCATTGGAATCCTCTTCATTTTGGCCATATCTATCACATCACAGTTGATGCATCCCTTGAGTTTATTTGTGAATGCATAAAACATTTCAATTTAAATGCTTCTTCTTCTTTTTTTGTTGTTGTTTGTTGCACAGTTGCAGCTTAACTCAGTTGTCTGTCAGCATTCATAATTTTATTATGCATCCTCTGCAACTGTAAATAAATATACGCATTTTTTGAAAAACTTTCTCATATTTTGGCAATTCCATTTGAATAATTTACGTTGAACAATTGCTGACCTGTGAAGCAAATTCAAAATAATTTTGAGCAGAGAATTGCACAAAACTGGTTTAACCCAATTTTTTTTGTTTTATGTCGATTGCCAAATGCCAAATGCAACGAGTTATTTTACTGGCTTCGCAAAATATCATAAAAATACTTCAAAGAGAAGAGTATTTTGGCAAAATTAGAGTGTCAAAAAAGTAAGTAAGAATTAAGATGTCAAAATGGGGAATATGATTATTTTATGGAATAGTAAGATTTATATTTCTGTAAAATATTGAAAAAAAATAGGAAAGTTGAGTGCTGACCACGACTGGCAGATACCCTAATTCCAGTCCTTGTAAAAATTGTTGAATATGAAAACATTTTTTGAATAACAAAATCTGTGTTTCTTCTTCGCTCTTAACCAAATTTGTACAGTTGATCAATAATTAGTCTAGGTAAATTGTGTTTTAATTAGAATGTTAAATTTTTATCAATATTTGCCAAATTTGATCGTTGAAATGAAATACTAAATGAAAACTAATATGCCAAATTTCAAGTCCCTAGATCTTCAAATCTCTGAGATCGCCGCTTTCATACTCATTCGTCTGTTAATGTTGATCAAGAATATATGATCGAAGAGGTTTCCTTCTGCCTTTTGCAGACTTTGGCATCAATTCAGCACACTCCTTTTCCCATTCAAAGTTTGGCAAAAAAACCCATCTCTGATTGAGGTTTATTTGCAATAACATGCGAATCTATCTTAGCTCAAGCATTTCATTATTAAGGGTTCTTAAATGCTTTATTATAAGCTGTTAGCACAAATGTCAAAATTAATTACTTATGTCACTGGCAACAAATCATAAAACACAACATTTCAACATTATTTATAACGCAAGACAATCAAAGTGGTCGCCGTTTCTTTGATCTGTTCCGACGTGTGGCCTTTTTTTTTGTGGAGCTGTCAAAAAGGGGTAACGAAAATTTATGTGACACAAATATTTAGCCATCAAATCATCACTCAAAAAAAAATTCAGCTTGATTATATGGAGGTTAAGACTCTTAATATCTGTGGACTTCACAATTTGTTTGAGTGAGAACAAAATAATGAAAACGTCTTCTCCAGACATGATATGATGTGTAGTCGTCGTATAGACACATATATATATATGTATGTATATATATTTAGATTGTTAATATGTTGTTGGTAATTTAGAAGCATCATAGAACATTGTCACATGCGTGTCTCTATATAAATTCATAGCTGACAAATTGTTGGCACAGCTGTTTGTGTTTCAAATAAGCAGGCGGATTTCAGTTAATGGCCCCCAACGGTTTCACTTAAGTTGTTTATGGCTTTTGTGTGTGGGAATAGTGTAGCCCAAATAAATTCCAATGTTATCTCAAAAATTCTACATTAGTATTTAGGCGCTGCCATTTCGCTTCCAAACAACGTCTAATAAATTGCCAAGTATATATGCATATATATATATTTCACAAGATTTGAACGGAAATTAAACATGAATGATTTATGAGTATATAACACGCCAAAAGTATGTACATAATAATATAATAATTAATAAATTATTTTGCTTCAAAGAATGCAGGAGCTATAAATAAAATTAATAATCCGCAGACAATTTGTGCGTAGGGACTATTAACAAATCATAATTATTATCGGAGCAATAATGAGACATTTCAATTGGAAAATGATACTCTGTGCAGCAGGTCACAAAATGTGGCAGCCTCGCAGCACATTAAATGTTTGTTGGGGATTTGGACTTGACACGAACTCATATCTTAAGCAACTAATGCCGCAATATTCATAAATCATGAACGCTAAACACTTTGTATTTCATTAACTAATAATCCGCAGGGTTAAATATATATTTAGACAAATGCAGATGCAGATGCTTTGAGGCTGATTTGCTTTTGGCCTGAGGAGAATAGAAAACTCGAGTCGTTGAGATCATAAATAAAGCACTGGCAACAGTTTGTACTTAGCATTTATTTGTATTTAAATTTAGATAGAATGAAATAATGCGTACAGCAAGACATATTAAAAAACAAAAAACATCAAAACAAAAACAAATAAATTAGCAACTTAAGCTATAGAAGAAAAACGCCAACGACGAAGACGCCTTGTGTGCCCCAAAGCCATGGGTAAAAGTATTTTCAAATTAATTTTTATTAGCAGAAAGCTAATAAACAAAAATAAAAACAAACACACACACACACACAGGCACAGTCTTTAAGGCAAACATAAATCTAGTCAGCAGTCAAAAGAGGAGCACATACATATATGTTAGTGTATACATATTTTTATTAGCATGTCGCGACATTTCTCAAGGCACACATCCGAAAATAATGTTGCCACCATTTAGCCATTTCACTTTTGAAAAATTCGGTGTAGTTCTTTCGATTCGTGTGTCTTGCAATTTAATTTATTAATCGAGCGTGAACATATTAGTGGGAGCTGTCTCACTCGAGATGAATCCGCTGCGGAATTTTGAAATTAACATTTTTCTTGATTCTTGATTGCTCAATGGGCAAAGGCAAAGCACACAAATTGAGGTGCGCCCACACACACAGGCCGTGAATTGTGAAGAGCGCCCATTAACATGCTGGCTAATGACTGGCAGAGAGTGGGCCAATTTTCAGCAAAGTAGTGCACAAGTTCTCAACTCGAACTGAGTTTCTTCCCAAGTAGGTTAAAGGCGGCTTACCAACCAGACTGATGATTAATTCGATTACTTTGAGGCACAATTGAATGCAAATAAGCTCATTTTGGCATACATAACGATTATTTATCAGAGCTACAAAAAAGTAAATGCAGTAAGAATGCGCTAGTCGGGGTAGCTCGACTGAGGAATACCCTGAATCCAAGTCTATCATTAGGCTTTAGTCCAACTAAGACAATGAAAAAGTAAAGACAAAAGATGGTAAAAACATTCCCGCTTAAAATTGAACTTTTTATTTCTATCAGAAATCGATTTGTATCGATTTTCGAGAAATGGGAAAGTTCATCGATGAAAGGAAATAAAATTAATCTGCTAAACCTATATTTCATGTCTACAGTTCTATAATTCGTTGAGATCGTCAAGTTCATACAGACTGACAGATAAATGCTGATTATGCAGATCAAGAATATATATATTTTATATACTGAGGAGTCGGAGGAGGGGAGCAGTCCTTAAGCCTGTCACAAACTTCTAGCCAACTTCATAATACCCTACTCACTGATTTGAAGTGTGTTCCGCGTATGATATCATAAATTACTGTTTGCTCTTATTAATCGTTGCCAATATTGTAATTATGATACCAAAAACAATATATATATACATATATATAAATTAGGTTTAATTATTAATTGTTACACAATTTGTGTGGCATTGCGTGTTGTTGACAGATTTATGTTGGTTTTCGAAACAATATTTATGTGTTTTTATTTATATTATTGTTATTGCAGATTCAGCTGAACGCTTGCATAACAAATATATATATACATATATATATATATATACATATATATGTGTGTGTGTGTGTGTTTGTAAAGTATACGTATAGATTCTACGTAATACTTAAACTGCGTCATATCACATTGAATAGCGCCTCATTTGAAAGCCATATAAATTACAGTCAACCAATTTGAGTTATGATTGCCTGCAAAACGCCATTAAAATCATTAACAAAATAATTTTGCACAAAATATACGGCTAAAAATGTTGCCAAAAAGTGGATAATCCAGCTCATGAGACATTTATTAAGTATGCATAAATTTGAAGTTGTTTTTGAAAGAAATGAAAACAAAACATTTCAAATAAAAGTCATCATTTATTTCACACAATTGGATTTGATTTTGGTAATTAATATCCAAATTTGGATACGTATTTAATTCAGTTTGTGGCGTGGAGTGGAGTGCCTAATTACCAGGCATTGCTCAAGCCTTATTAGTGTTACGTATTTGCATATAAACAACTAAACATTTTTTAATATTTTAATGCGCATTTTATTTACAGCGCAGCTCATTTATATATGTCAAGCTTGGCGCATAAATCAATTTGACAGCTGGCTGCTGCCGTTGCCAGTTAAGCCGGCTGAAAACAACTTGGCCACAAGATACCGTACAGCAAAATGTTTACATGTAGATCAACAATCGCTCTTTGCATAGTTTCATTTAGTTTGTAGTTAACCAGGCTCTCAATTAATTCATGAAAAGAGCTTGGCCAAATTGCTGATTATGCTAAGAGAACTCTTTGGCAGGGTATTCAAATGTTTGGTCAAATAGTTGATTTTTAATAAGTTGCCAAGACAACAGCTCGTCACTCAGTCTGACGTGCTCTGACTGCCTGTCAATAGTTGGATTGATTGATTTATGGATGCCATTTAGCTTTGATTTGTGCTTTTGCACAAAACCAAATACGACTTTATGGCAATTGTGTGAATAGATATTCCCAAAAAATGTTAGACTAAAACAGAGACAGAGGCGGAGGCAGAGGCAGACAGAGAGTGAGTGAGTGAGATAATAGGAGACGAATTGCCATTGTCACAAATACAACTTTGCATACAACTTCCGCTTCGACTGTTTCCGCAACAGCAAAACTGTTTTTGGTCTTAACATTTTGGGCATCCCATAATAAATAAGAAATGAGGATGCTGCATGCTGCACGCTGCATGGATGCATACTGGATGCTGTGTCAGTCATCATGAATTTCGAATGCTCTCTTTAAAAGGGTATCATGGAGCTGTGCATAAATATCGAACACTAAAAAACATCAAAACTGAAAAGCAAAAAACTGCATCGCATCAACTCTAAAAAGACATAAAAATTAACTCACTGATTTATAGACTGAAAATGAAACTATATATTTATCTACATATTTGATAATTATAGTGAATACATCAAAAATGGAAAATAGCTTAAAGGAAAGCTTGTCCAACCCCCCAATAAGTATATAGATATTTTCGTAATAAGCATCAAAAGTAGAGTCGCTTCTGTATGAACATGCCGATCTCAGAGACTATAGCAGCTACAGAATCAACTATTAGCAATTGTTGACTTCATTTCATTTTAACGATAACTGCAACTGTTTCGCAAATACGAATCGATTTATCGATTACCAACTATAAAGATATAGCCTTCCTATTTCTATATATCACATATTATTGATCGACTGTAAAAATGAAATTAAGCTCTGATAAGAAACTCAGATTTTGATAATGAAAACGTATTTTCCATTTGAATAAACTGATATCAGCAATTCGATTATAAATTGAACAGCGTTTCTCAGAGTTGCTCCTAATCGAGTTCTCTCGACTGAAAAATTGTAATCGACTTATGGTTTTCAAAGAAAAGCGACAATGAAACAAATTGCATATTTCACATTGCAATTGTATATATACCGATTGGAATGATAAAGGCAACATTATTGTTATGGAAACCACAATGGGCCAACCTACGCAAACCTATCGATATTATCCATATGGTTATTAATGTGCGACGATTGCAGTCAGAGATCGAGAAAGTTCAGTAATAAATACGACAGTCCTGACATGTTATGAATGCTTCGCAAATGTTTGGCCGCAACTGGTGTATTTGTGTGTTTGTGATTAGGTGGCAGCATGTGGAAGCCGAAGTATGCGTAAATTGGCAAGTGTATTAATATTATTTATGACAAAACATGGAATATGATATGCAGCTTTGGCTTTTTGCTTGCCACTTAATCATAATCAACTGTCGCGTAACTGGAAGTCTTTTTTGCTTTTCTTTTCCCAGCAGCCGACACATCGAGGCTCACCTAGCCACCTCCTAACTTGGCACTGCGGGTCTCTCTCTGTCTGTTAACTGTTATTTCCTCGACTCCCATGAGCTACCAAGGCGCACCAAAATGGGGGACAAAAAAAAATAAAATTTGTTTGAGAAATAAACTGTGAGCATAAATCAAAAATGTTGACGCTATGATTACGATACATTTTCGGGCCTCTTTTGGGCCCAAAGCAACAGCAGCAGCAGCAAAAGTAGCAAAAGCAAAAACAGCAAAAGCAAAAGCAGCAAGAGGAAAAGCAGCAAGAGGAAAACGTGCTCGGAGGTGTTACAGCACTGACAGTTATTCTATAAATTATGACAACCGACAGCTACATTTATAAGCCACAACTCTTGCATTGGCATCGAATTAACTTTACATAAATAAATTGTTAACACACACTGCCAACACAGACAACACCGCCAACAGCACCAACAACAACAACACCAACAACAACAACAACAACCCACACTTATTAATCTGACCGCATTTTAAAATTATGCAAAGCAATTAACTAAAATATGATGATGGTCAACAGAGATATAAACAATTCAAATTATCCGTAAATTAAATGGCTTTTGCACTACTTAGCAGCAAAGCAATTAGCATAAAATATTTAATTCATTCGAGCGAAAAACGTTGTCAATAAAATAACACCCATGCAGTCAACAGGCTAATTATAAAATGGAATCGCTCAATCTGGCTAATAAATTAGAAAAACTGGCTAATTGCTAAAGTCAATTTCAAAACAAAAAAAAATGCTGTTCATATTGAAAAAAACCTCTTAATCTAAATCTTTATCTTACTCCAACCCTGAATGCTAAAACAAAAAAAAAGCCAATTTCCTTGCCACTAATCACATTTAAAGTAAGTGCCCCTTAATGGCATGTGGATCTATTAAAAAAATAAATGCGGCACATTTGATTTGGGACTTAAGTTGATTATTTATGAAGTTTTTGTTGGCACTTGTCACAAATCAAATCATAAAATTCATTGTGCCGGCTTCCTTATCCATTTTTATTGTGCAATACGAACACAATCTGAATCTGAGTCTGATTCATTGGCGATTGTCTCATTTGGCTTGAATACAAAGCAAGTGTAGTTGGGCACTCCACAGAACCCCGAGCACAATCGGGCCAACAATCGAGCTAAAGTATCTAAAGTTATTCATCTAAACTGCCAATTTACATTTAACATAAATTTGAGATGTAATGCGATATCTTGGCTTAATTCAAATGGCTCTTGACAGCCTGGCTCATGGCTGTTGACTTTAATAATAGCAAAATGCTAAGCAAGCATGTCGAGAACTATTGTCTCCTTACTCATTAGCAGGAATTTGGAATTCTGCTGAACAAGCATTAAATATTATGCACAACGCTTCAAATTAACACATTTCAATTTGTCTTTAAAAAAACAACAAAAACAAAAATGTATTTCACAGAAATGCCGCTTCTTCAAATTTAATTTAACATATAGCAACGAAATGTCAACCGAAAAATAAAAAAAGTAAAAAAAGTATAAAAATAAAAAGATAAAAAGATAATCATTTGCCCACCTCGCAGTTTCACATAAAAATATTTTAGTCGATTTTACGATGCTCGCGAATTATGTTGACATTAAATATTGTGTTAATTTAATATTTAGATATATGCTAATGAGCATCGTGCTTTGAACTTGAAACGCAAAACAACGACGAGGCAAATACACTTTAATTCGAATTCTTTTCGATTCTATGCTAACATGAAATACTTTCCAAAATTGCACTTTCTAAACCAAATAATTTATGGACTTTCAAACTAGTTGTGTAAATGTCAAGTTAAATATATTTAACACTTCACAAAAGTTCTAGATTTTGATTGTTTATCCAAGTCAAAACAGATGCAACTTTTCAGGTGGTTTGTCTAAATGTTTTTTGGGTTGTTTTCGAATGCTTTTGTATAATAATTGGTATAATTATTTGAGATGTTTATGAATGACATTTGAATACAAATTATATTTAGTGCGAATACATTAACTGTTCAAGCGTATCGACGCCTCGGGTTTTTTTTTATTGTTTTCTTAATCATTAAAATACAATATTTTAAGCGCGTCATAAAATTTTATAACAAACTTCATTAGTGGCGCGGCGCCCCTGATATATCTCTAAGATAGACATACATACGTACGTATACGTAAATACGTGCATGTGATGCGAGACATACATTTATTGATTTCGCTTAGGCGACAACAGATCTGAGATCTGAGATTGTAAACCAGCATATATAATATGTATTGAGATTAGGTGTCTCTGGTGACAGCGATGTATGCATAAATTTAGTCATCAATGACGCGGCGCACCTGGTTTTCCCGGTCTTGTGTACAGTTTCGCCTAATCCATATATTATTGACTGATGCCATTAGATCGATTGCAAACATCGGAAATTCATGGGTCTATTGAGTCTTCTATGTGAAAATCAATTGCATTTTAAACGAATGTCAACGAGTTGATTTCACAAATTGCGAATAACCTAATGGACATCATCCAGACTGCATCGGTTGCCTCCGGGTGCTGAATGCAATATTAAATGGATGGCAGTTGGAGCGGGGCAGCCTCCACTTGGTCAGTTATTTGGACCGCTATCTAACGAATGTCTTTGGGGGCAACTGACTGTCGAACAGTTGAACAGTTGAACAGTTGACAAGTGCTCCGACAAGCGTAGACAACATCGTTACCATGTCCTGTGTCCATGTCCATGTCCAAGTCCAAGTCTCTCTCTCTTTCTATTAACATTTTGCGAATGCCAAATGGGGTAAAAAAAATACTGCGTTGGGACATTGATGCCAGACCAAATTGTGCATAGCTAATTGGAACACGTAAAGTGAACTCCAACTATTAATTGACTGCACCTTTTCAGGCGATGGGATAAACTTGAAACTGATTCGCAGTCAGATTGAGCAGCAAAAACGCTTCAAGTCCAACTAACCATGACTGCACAGCACTCTTGATACTTTGGATACCCTTTAGAATTGCTTGTGTGTGCCTCAAGTACTTTGGGGGCGACACAAAAATCTCTTTAAAACTAATTATAGTGACAGATAGCATGCAGAAAACTACTTTAAAATTCGTTTAGCAACTTGCCTGGCAATTTTCACAGCCAGCCTTACCCCATGAATCAAACTAGCTCTTAAGTTTCTCAGTTTGAAAACTAAACTGAATAAATTTGGAATAATGTTAAAATAGTTAAAGAACAGAGCCTGCAAAAAAGTCTTTTAAATTTTAAATCATTCAATTTATAATTTAAATATTTAGTATATCAAATTTAAATTTTAAACTTTTTTATAATTTAATTGAAACAAATGATTTCAAATTAAACTAAAAACATAATTGAAATATTGGAAATTGAATTTATATATCATAAAATATAATGAAAATTAAGTAAACATAACTGTAATATATAATAAATAAGCAAATTTAAATTTGCCAATTTGAAAATAGTAATTTTCAATATTTAATGTTTAAATTACATAACAACTTAATAATAAATAATTAATTATTATAAATGAATAAATAAATTTGCTAATATTTAATGTTTAAATTACATAACAACTTAATAATAAATAATTAATTATTATAAATGAATAAATAAATTTGCTAAAATTTACATTTTACATTTTTGATGAGCTTTTGGTTTGATTTGCTGTGAAGCAGCTGCAACTAAAGTCGCTTTCAATATGAAAATAAATAAATATAAAAATAAAAATAATAAATGAAATAAATTCGCTTAAAATTGTGATCGAAATTAAGATAAATATATTAATAAATAAATAGAGCGGTTCAGCTGCAACGATCTGACTTGATTTAATGTACACACATTGTGAGCATTTTGACTTGATTTGCTGTGGAGCAGCTGCGCTGCAACTGTTCGGCAAGTTGCTTCTCATGTTGCATCAACCATCAAATCATCAGAGATGTATGTGCACCTTGGCATACCCCCGCTGCCCCACTGCCCCCTCCCCCAGCTTAGCTGTACGATTTAATCTTTTGCCATTCATTGGCCGTCTTTATTCACATTCTGAATATGATACGTGAGCCATCATCAACGTGGGCAGCGTGTGGTGCTGTGCTGCTTGGGGTATGCCACTTCCCTTTTTATTGAGGGGGCATGTGTATATATGTATATAGTATGCCATGCTAACTGGGAGGGGTGCTGTTCTGGGTGTGTGTGTGTGTGTGTGTTGGCTCATATTGTAGGTTTGTAACGTTTTTATGATGCCTGGCGGCATGTTAAAATTGAAAAACGCATTTGCGTGATAAATTGCAATATTTAACACACACGCCGACACACACAAGCACACACAAGCACACACAAACACACACACACACAGCGTACACTGGCACACAGACATGAGCATATGGCAGCTGTAGCATGTGGTGTCCAGTTGTAATTGCAACAACTGCCGCTGCTGCCCCCAAACCCAACTCGGACGCGGCAGAGTTGGACTCTCAACTCGAGTCCGGCATCGGGGCATGAGTTATGGCACCCGTCAACTCTGCAGCAGCGTTGTTGAATGTGGCGAAATACGAGCGTATAATGCAAACGCCATTGCATGCACACACACACACTCGCACACTCGCACACACACACACACACACACCGGTGCAAGAAAGCAGTTAACATGTTTCTCCTTCAGCTTGTTTTTTGTTGTTGCTGTTGGTTGTTTCAAGCCAACGCCGCCTGACGATATGAGTTACATGCCGTGCTTAATGGCATAATTTAAAGCTGCAAATTTTGTCATAAATTTTAAAATTGATTACCACAACGGCGGCAGGGGCAGTAATGTTGTTGTTGTTGTTGTTGTTTTTGCTCGTTAGCCGAACATTGCATGCCGCCTGATGGCTACATTGGCAGCGGTGTTAAATTGTGTTACCTCTACGAGCTCTGTGTGTGTATGTGTGTGTGTGTGTGTGTGTGTGTGCTGTGTATGTGTGTGCTGTGTGTGTGTGTGCTGTGTATGTTGGCCATAAAAATTACACACTTTGCCTTTTGTTTTAGTCATTTTTCTTGTTGCTAATGCTTTTGATAAACCCAGTCGAGTTAGTGAAATCTTTTTTTACTTTTTGAAAAATTAACCAGACGAACGCATTAATTATGTTGCCAAATTTATGAGATATGAGCAGCACATTACTTTTGAGTTCAAAATAATTAACTCTTTTATCGTTTATTTGTCTAATGTCAACTCAATCCATCAATTTGTGGGAAACCCCGTATTCTGTCTTCGCTGGCTAAAAGCAATTAGCAGCGCAGCAGTTTTATTAGAGAGCGGCTCCTGTTTCGCCCAAATTGATTAGCTGCTTAATTGTATTATTATGTCTTGGCTGCCCCAAAGGGTTCAGGCATGTCTGAGCAGGAAGCAGACAGAGCGGCAATACTCGACTGGGTAAAAGGCACAAGACTTAGATATTAAGATTAGTTTAGCGACTCACACTTGGCTCACAAGAGTCGGAATCGATTTCAGTTGAGGAATACCTGGAATGAAAGTCGGCTGACTTAGGCACGCCCACGATTAAATAACCTTGAAAACAGAAGGCAAGTTGGAGATATCTAAATTTCACTATACATTTGAAAAGGAATCGCAAAACTGATGAATTCGTTTAGGACAGCAAAAATGTTTTTTATACAATCTTGAGAATTGTTTGGCCAAATATGGAGAGCATTAGCTTGATTAATATAACTTCTTAAGCAAAAAGCGTTTTTAATTAAGAACTCATCTGTCAAACGATTGTTTGTATGGCTGATATATAATATAGTAATCAGATCCGGTCAGCTACGACACATGTATCAAAATGGCTTTGATGAACACGGCCAAATGAAGTCGGCTGGCAATACTGATCTGGTATATATATGTATGCCTTATGGCATCGTATACGTATTCTTTCAAGCGTTACAAACATCGTGGCAACTTTATAATACCCCTTGCGAGAGTGAACATGCAAAAAGTTAAATGTACAGATTCCGATAAACATTTTATTAACATATATAAGATATTCAAAAGATTGCCATTTAAGATATGGAAAAAAATCGTTGATACGAAACTGAACCAATTTTCAAACTCGAGTCTAATTTAAGTTCATTATCTGGCCTCTATAATAGTTTTGCTAAATAATGTAGACATTATCGATCGTTATCGATAATAATCAAGTTGCCAAACCGGATGCCGAATCGGAACCTAAAATCAATTCAATCTGATACAAATATTAATGAATTGCTCGAAAGTAAGAACATCAAAGCTGAAATTTAAACTAAAATAAGCACTACAATTGTGTTTTGCAATAATCTGCATAAATTCGATCGGTAACACACTTATTTTCTAAGACGTACACTTAAAAAAATAATATGCTACGCAAATTAGCCTGATGACAGTAATTTGCTGCACTGATTAAGAGGTTCGTTTAAGCAGTGCCTTATTTTGCCGTCAATCAATTGTTATTGTTAACAAGAAAAACAACAACAACAACAGCAACAACAGCAGAAGCTACTTTCCAAAGCATAAACTTGCCATTAACTCAAAAAAGAAAAGGCGCTTTCAACTCATAAGCCAAATCCATTAGCCGCTGTAGAATAAACTGCAATATTGGCTGCTGACACGAAAATAATAACTTGCCAGATGAATTACTTGCAAAACCATTAAAAAAAAAGAAAAGAAAAGAAAAAAAGAAAAAAAAAAAAACTGACAGATGCGAAAAACTACAGTGAAAATATGTAATATGTATATAATTACTGGCAATATCAGAAGTGATGAGCAGAGGCCGACAAAGCATGCGAGATGGTGTGACTAGGACGATTCGAGAGCTGCCAATTATACGCAAGTCGACTGATTATGGACTTTAGGTGTAAACCAACCAACCGACCAGCAAAACAACCAAACAACCAAACAACCAAACAACCAGCCAACACAAAAGTAGAAGAAGAAGAAGAAGAAGAAGCAGAAGGAGACATGGCATTATACTAATTTCATTTTAAACGAACACAAATGCGGCTGCATATAATTTAAATAATTGCAGAGGCCTGCAGGGCACGACTATTGATGATGTTATCATATGGGGCCGGGACTCTTATCAACAATTTCCGTTGGCAGCTGCATTCCGGCTCGGAACTCGAGTTGGCTAAAACCAACTCTTCGATTCCACTTCCACTTCACTCGTTTCGCCTTGGCTCGTTCACATAATTATAATGTATCGCTTAATGGCCACACTTTGGGCCTTCAGACACATTTCCGTCTGCCTGATTATTGGTCATATATGTAAATGTATGTGTGCCGATATAGGGGGAGTTGGGCAGCGAACGAACGGTGAGGGGAGTGAGGGGTGGAGGGGGGGCTTTGTAAATTAACCATCATTGAGCGGATAGCAGGCAACAAACTATCGACTGATAAAACAATTTACTCTCCACATCTGTTTCGTGTGCTCAACTTAATTATGGTTACAAAATTTTATGAAGCAATTTATTTCACTCACAGCTCCGAGGACCAGCGGCAATACTTGCACCACTTGCACCACTCGCACCACTTGGCATTGCCTCTATACTTAAGACGACCACTGGTAATCAGTGGACTCCACTTCCCTCTGTGCTTGTTTTCAATTTGAGCCGTGGAAACATTGTTCAAAAGTGCATTCAAAATAATATTACTTAATTATATTAATTAAAACAGAGAATGCCAATTTAATGAAATACTTCGCGCAGCAACATAATCAAAATCTTCAACTTCATATTGTGAATGGCGATTAAAGCTGCAATGGAGTCGAAGCAGCAACGACCTCTTAAAATATACAGATATATATTAGAAATGATATATACATATATATATATATGTATATCTGAATCCAGCTATTAAATATATAGTTATAATATAGTTAGGTTTTGGTAGCTGAATTGGTGTTCCTTATGCGATTATTAACTTGGCTTATGGCTAAATCGGCGCAACTTCCGATCAAAACATGCTTCCCTCAGCATTTGCAACACTTAATTGTGCCTTTTCCCCATTTCCACTCTTAAACGGTTCAGGATATAAGTACGTAGTTAGACTGGCGAGTATATAGTATATGTATAGCTGTAAATGATAGCCACTTTTGACTTATTTACTTGCCATATAGCATGTAATAGATTTATTAAGCAGAAAATGCGAATAACATGAAACGCTTACATCGATAATAATAAAATTAGCATTTTACAGCATTTAAATGGTGGCTTTCCAGTGGCGATGCAGCATAGATGAATGTAACATGTGTATCATATTGTCAGTTGTCTGGACCAGGTTGTCCATGTTGGCCATCTCGATGGGCACACAATTATGCACATAAGCGTTCCAACCTCTACTCGTACATACTCCATCATTAAGTCAAACAGACAATTTGTCAAATGGCAAACAAGAAAAACAACACGAAAATTTGCATAGAAAATAACAAACAACTAACATTAGACAACAAGCACACACACACACACACACACACACACACACACACAAAGAGACAAAAATTTGCATGTCTGACCGACTAAGTTGGCCAACGAACAGCAACAAGTTAGCTACCAATAACCATTTTCTACAAACGTCTGACGATTGGCGGTTTTATGTTGGTAACACAGAAGCACAGCCCCAACTGCAATTACCAAAAGCGAGCCACGAAGCCGGCACAGATATCAGCGAGAGGAGATCGGCCAAAGAGGCAACTAGCGACTGGCAACTGGCAACTGGCAACTGGCAACTGGCAACAGCCAACAAGCAACTTGCAACAACAAGCGTTGTGGCAAACAACATGTGCGTTTGTGTCTGCAACGATTAAGTAAAAACAATTTACACGCCTGCCTGCCAGCCCGACGAAGACGTGAATGTGAATGTCGACGTGGACGTGGACGTGGCCAAGATCCAAGTGTCCGTCCCGGTTGGTCTTTTGGGCCAGCAGACGTGTGGCGTTAATATGCGTCGCTCAGGCTTAGCTTAGCCAACTTGGCCACTCTTTCACTCCGACTCCGACGTATCCGGCTGTGGACGGCATCCATGTTAGTGCTTCCTTTTGGCATCGCCAACATGTCAATTATATCGTATCAAATTAATAATTGTACGCGCCGCGCACAAGACCACATACAAATACAACAGACTGTGTGCATATATACATTTATACACTTGGAGAAACACAGCAAATTAATCACCCTGAATTCAAGCAAATAGCCAACCAAAAAGACAATTTAAATTTTAATTTTTTTGGTAGATTTTTTGTTAAGTTTTTTTACTATCGCAGTTGATCATTTAAATATAGTAATATTCCCAAAAATTATCTAGATATTTCTAGTTGTAATCAATAACTGGTCGACTAGAAGTAAGATTTTCAGCAGTGTATTTAAATACTTAATTTCAATAGTCAAACCTGATTTATTACCAAAATAAAACATATTCGAGTTTAAGTTCTTACTTTAAGAGCTAGAACGCTTTACATTTATTTTAAGAACAACAAGTCAAGAATAAAACGGATCTTGACAAGTATTTTCTACTTAACTGAAGAACAAAAATTCTTGTTCTTAATTATTGTGTACTTGATTGAAGAACAAAAATGCTTGTACTTGATTCAAAAGTTTTCTTAAATTTTGAGATAGCTGAATATAATTAATTAATCAAAATTCATTTATAACTTTTCAAGTACATCAAAAATATGTGTACATGATTCACATTCACATAAAACTTCTAGCCGAGTGTATTTGCATTTGGGACAGCGCTTTTCTTCGAGTGTATACAAATAAAATGATGCACGTCTTCGCCTCATTTGCCAATAAAGTTGGTTTAAGGAGCTGGCAGTTGCTGCCACTAATCGTGGCAGACAAGCATGAACTGGCCACATACTTAGATAAATATACATACACATATAAATGTATGTGTGTGTGTGTGTGTGTGTGTGTGCACGAATATTTTAAGTTAGCTGTCAATTTGGTGTTGTAAGCGCTGCTGGAGAGAAATGCTTGAGTTTCGATTTCAAAATCGACTTAACCGGCACTTTGGCAGGCACTTTTGAAAGTTAAACACGTTAAGATATTAATTAATGTTGTCAGTCTTCGACTTAGTCATTCATCAAGGCAAAACATAGTAGAATATGTATATATATGTATATTTATACTTATATATACATATATTTGTCTATGCGCACTAATCGGACTTGCACAGTCAAGGTAAATAGCCTCACCGCACCTTAATAGATCCAAATGAAGACTCTTATCCAAAATGCCAATGCCCAAATTTGTGGTATTCCCCATTTTAACAGACTTCAACAAAAAGTCAATGGCATTAAACATATGTTGAGAAACCTCATCATCCATTAGAAACACCATTAAATATGGAGACCACAACATGAAACTGCTAATGATTATCTACATTAAAATAATTAATTGCGTTTCCAGCAAGCTTGACAGCCTTAGTACATATATAATGTATAAATAAATGTAATGTTTATATGTACAAAATAATAATCTCCCAAAGTCTTATTTAGGGGAATAACAACTTAAATCTATTAAGAATATTAACCGCAAAATGAACGCAAAGAACCACAAATCTCAAAGATTAAAACTCAACCCATTGTGAATGAGTAAGAAGGGTATAATGGGATTGCAACAGACATCATGAACATTCTCCGATCCCATAATGTACATATATATTCTTGATCAACTCACAAATCGGTCGATGCATGTTTATCTCACTGTTTGTCTATCAGAGCTACAGTTTTCACATTTGTAACATAAATTCTAATATATCGATAACTTTACACATTTTGCAAATATCGATACAATTGATATCTGCCTGCGAGAAAAATCACAATTTTTTCTTTCTGTCGATATCAAGTGTAAGCATTATCTGTGGAAAACTAAAATCGGACTCTTAAAACGAAATAATTCTGACTTGTTTTAAAAATAAGTTCCAAAAATATCTGCGAAGTTAAACAGGGTATCTCTTAGTCGTAGACTCTCGAACAAAGCAAACTATTTATTTATTGCAGACAAACAAAATTAACTTCTGTATCAAAACCTGGCAAATTAATCAACATTTTTAGTGGTTTCAATAAAACAACAACAACAACTCAAAACTGGTTTTAACATTTGAAATCTTGTTGCTGTCGTTGTTGCTGTTGCTGATGTTGTTTTTATTGTTGTTATGTTGTGTTGGTGTCGTTTGGCTGTCTGTGCAAAAGCAGAAACGGTAATTATCATTTGACAGCACTTTAGTTGAATTTGGTAATGACATACAGCTAAAGATCGAAGGCGATGGCAACGGCGACAAAAGCGGCGCTTTAACCCAGCTGACAGTGGAGGTTAAAACGTGCCCGATTAAAATGACAGACAGACAGTTGAACAGACAGTTGGACAGACAGTCAACCTATAATTTACAACTCAGATGCGCCGCTGGAAAGAAGCGAAGTGTTGGTTAAGAGACTTAAACGTTCGCATTGCAGTTGACATATTCAGGGAAATAAATGAAGTAAATCCGCCCTTGCATGCGTATACAATTGCGGTCAAAATAATAGTACTGCTATTATTTAGACCGCAGCTATATGTAAATATTTAAATATCTTTTTCCAAAACAAGTATACTGAGGTAATAATTTAAAATATTTATATATGGATATTCATTTAAATACTAGTTGCAAACCATACGACTCTTAACTATTTTTAAGAAAAATTAATTCATTAAATTGATGAAAAATAGGTCAATGAAAATAAGCGTATTGAAAACAGTACTCTCCCGTTGGGCTGAATTTATATAGTATATGAATTTATATATAACAAATGATAATGCAATTTTGCATTCCACTCGGCAGAATTTGAAATTTAACAGGTATGGTAGAAGTTGCCTAGCTTCTACAACCAAAATGTCACTTTGTGGGTTGTTTTTTGCTAAACTTCAAATTATTACCCAACACTGTTAAGCACATGTGTAGTAAATTAGTATTATTTTCTATTCTCATCCACATTTCCCATAAACTTCAAAAATAAGCAAGCAACTAAAATCAATCGAGTGTGGTGAATATACAAACCAGCTGACAAAGTTGAAGATCAAACTATCGCCCACCTCCAACACAATCTCTGTTTACCAACGGCGAACTCGCCTGCTCGCTTGCACTTGTGTGTGTGCGGGATGAGGGGAAAATAAAAACGGCGCCAACAAGAGGTGAAGAAAAGGGCGCAAAAATCGCGGAGACACAAGCAGCAAAGCGCAGTGCATTTTTAACAAAATTATTTGCATATTACAGCCAACATTAATAATTATCAAATAAAAACAAAGGAAAAATCAACAACAAATCAATAAGAATTAACGAAGCCAAACAGCTGTTGGTAAAATTGTGCAACTGATCGAAATCGGTGTCGTCATGGCGAATAAGAGACTCAGCCTGCTGTTGGAATGTGATCAGCTGTTGGAATGTGATCAGCTGAAGAAAGTGAATCATGTCGGTCAGGATCCACATGCTGCTAAGCGTTACAAATCAAGCGTTACAGTGCAACAACAGATCGCCTCCCCCATCACCGATCTGTCGCACACAATGCGCAACACAGTCCTCAATGGCGACACTCCAAAATCGGCCAAATTGCTCACGTACAGCAAGAGCATCTCTTCGAGCTTCGCTTCCAGTGCCTCACTGGATGATGAATATATGGCGATGTTTGAGCTGGATGAACAAGCGCTGTCGCCGTCATCCTGCTCCCTGGAAAAGTTGCCCTCCGATCTGGATGCACTGATCACTGGCCAGCTGAAGACCAGCCCGGTGCGTCGTTGTCTCAGCATGGATACGTTGAATGATACGCCCACGCTAAAGAAGACGGTGTCCATGAATGATGCGGATATACTGAATGCATTGGGCGGTGAACCGCAATTGATTGGTGATCTCAGCAAGCCGTGCACATTGCCCATCCTGCACAGTGGGATGCGTAACAGTGATCTGAAAAACATTTCCAGCGAAACGCTTGCTCGCCTGCTGCGTGGCGAATTCCCCGAGCTGTTGGAGGCTGATTATCAGATTATCGATTGTCGCTATCCATATGAGTTCAATGGCGGCCATATACGTGGTGCCCTTAATCTGTATACCCGCGAGCAGATCAGGGCTGCCTTTCCGGTGGAGGCATCCACTGCGGATCATCGTCGCATCTATGTGTTCCACTGTGAATTCTCGTCGGAGCGTGGTCCGAAATTGATGCGCTTCCTGCGCACCAATGATCGCAATGTGCATACGCATAACTATCCAACGTTGGACTATCCGGAGCTGTATCTGCTCCACAATGGCTACAAGGAGTTCCACGGCCGTTACACGGATCTCTGTAATCCGAGCAGTTATGTGCCCATGCTGGCGCCGGCCTACAATGTGGAATATCGTCTGTTTCGCGCCAAGACCAAGTCATGGAATTGTGGCGACAGCGATGGCGGCGACAAATGCATCGATGGCTCTTTGAGACGTTCACGCGTCCTGCGCAAATCCCGCTCCCGTCTGCTCTATGCCGAGTGAAATGGTTAAAAAAAAAGAAAATGTTAAATGTTCAACCAAATTGGACGCGAATTTTTTTTGTTTCGTTTTGTTGCGTTGCCGTCCAATTTTCATTTATGTGTTTAACATAATTTTACATAATTGATTCATTGAATTCGTCGTTTTGTTCAGACAAGTTCACAAAATGTTCTCTAGTCAGTGGAACGAAAATTTCATAGTTTTTAACAACTCACACTTCTTTTGTTTTGTGTGTATTTTTTGCCTTAAATTTCCCTTATGTTGAATTATATTAATTAAAAATTATTCGATACAAGAAAATGTACAAGAAAAACCCCTAAAAAAATTAATGTATTTAAAAAAAAAGCAAAGAAAGCTGTTTCTAAGTTAGACCAATTTTAATTTTAAGCCTTTATGGAAATACATATGTATTCTAGTTAATTATTTAGCGAACCTATTTCTAAACAAATATCTTGGCAAATTTGCTAACACCTTTAAACAGTAAAAAAAAAGAAATGATTAAATTTATATATTTTAATTAAAACGAAATTCAATGCATAAAATATTATTATTCAAATCTAATATACACAAAATAAATACCATTTACACAATGTGCCAATTTTCATTACGTTTTTGCATGTACAAATACATGGAAGTAGTTAAATATATTACCCAAGTAATTATAAGCTAATTTTAATATTAGGAAGAACTGAATCTACTAAAAAAATTAAGTGTTGACTAAGTTTTAAACGAAATTACTAATATAAAATATTTATAAGATATTTATAGTGAAAACTTTTCTTTTGAAAGATAGATGAGAAAACTTACATTTATTTATTTAATTTTGCTTATATAGTTCATAATAGATATATTTCCTACTATTTGTGTGATGAAAACATGCTTTAAAAAAATGTATGCAAAAAGTCAGTGTTATATATTTTACATTAAGTGATATAATTCAACAGTTTTGTTGAATGCAATTTAATTTGAAGATTCTATAGATTTGTTCTATAACTATACAACTTATTCGGCTGGGTTAAGACAAGAAGTCCATTTAATTTGTTTTTGCTTAACAAAGGTAAAGTTCATTTAACGTTTTAATAGTTTTTTTTTAATATTATTTTTTTGCTATATTATTAATTAGGGACAACAAGATATAAGGTCTTCTACAAACAATAAATGAGTCATTTTCAAAGTAACTAAAACAGGAATGAAAATGCTGACTCATTTATTTATTTATTATTTATAGATGTTTCACAAAAAAAAAAAGTGTTAAAAAATAGCAAATAAAACATAAATTGTTAAAAAAAAAACAAATAATAAAATAAGTGATAAATAAAAATAAATTTTAAAAAAAATCGTTTTAAACGATTTATATATTTCAAAAATAATTTTAAGTTAAATAATATTTTATTTATTTATTTTTGTGTATTGTTACTTAAAGTGTAGCAGCCAAACAATTTCTGATTTAAAAAAATGAATTTAATAATTATGCATTAATAACATTTGTTTCTTAATAAATGAAATTAATAACTAATTCGAAGTACAGTTTCCAAACTCGAATGTACGTCATTTTTCAGTGAATTTATTTGTGAATTTATTTGAATTATATAAGTTCGTGTTACCTTATATATATATATATATATATGTAATATATAAAACATAATGGCCATAATAATTATAACTCTAGAACTAAAAAAAATGGAGCAAGGAAAATGAACCAAGTCAATGAGTTATTTAAATATTATTTTTTTTCATACTTGAACAACTAAGAGAAATGGAATAACTTAAGCAAATGTTGCATTTTATACTTGCAAAATAAAATAATAATTATAACTGGTAAACTTATTTAAAAAAATATGAAAAAAACGAACTATGAGATAAGTCAATGACATATTTAAAATATTTATAAAAATACATACAAATTGAAGTGAAAATGAATTATTTAAGCACATGTTGCAAAAAATCTTATTGTTAGTTGACTAATTACATATCGTTAATATATTAATATATATATATATATAATATAAAATATATTTTATAAAATAAAAGTGACCAATTTATTTATTTATATATATTTTTTTTTATTTACTTATAAATTTATAGAGAGACTGCATTATAAAATATTTAATCATTTTACAAGTAAATATTTATACTACGCTTTGGAATTTTCAGACATTTACTTGGCTCGTAATACTTTCGCTTGCCACGCCTGCCGAACGCTGCTGTTGCCGCAGCTGCTGTTGCAGATGCCTCTGCGTGGAGAGCGAGAGAGAGATAATAAAAATGAAATATGGCTCGAGTGTGTTCGTTGCAACAACAACAACAACAACAACAACGACAGCAACCACTCTCTGCAGCCACTCTAGGTATTGCCATTGCCATTGCCATGAAAATCGGATAGGACACAGGAGCACACATATTTTATGTTGGCTGACTCGCAAAAATACATTTTTATTTATTACCAACAGCGGAATATTACGAATATTACGAATATTACACAAGAGAGCAACAACAACAACAATAACTTTCTCTGGAGAGACAGAAAAATAAGTGAGAACTTCGATCTCAGGCACTTCGAATATTGCATACCCTTTCAGAACGGATACTACAAAATTATCATCAAATTTCGACTAAAACTTGACCAGTTTATGTAATATATTTAGTGGATTTGACTATAAACTTAAAAAACAGTTCGCTTGATCCATTGAACACTATTTGAAATAGTAAACCGATTTTGATGTGTTTTTTCCAACTCTTACGATCATAATAATGAACAGATTTAAAAAGTTTGGATATTTTCAGAAACAAAAATTTCTTCATACAAGCTAAATAATGGATACATTGCAAGTTTCATAAAGATACAAACAATGCAATGCTGATCAAGAATATATATATATATATATATAATGACATTGTAGTCATCTCTCTCAGTGCGTTGCAAACTGCACAACAAAACGAGTATGCCCTCTGCAGGCGTATATAAATACAAATACAAAATTATATTTATGAGTGGGCGGAATTCAGATGAAAATTGTATAAATCTTTAGCGTGTTTTAATCTGGGGCATAATTTATGGCAATTCATTAAGATGCACGTTGCACCTGTTGCACTCCCAACATAAACAAGAAAAAACTTGAAAAAATATGTCGTTTGTTTATTCGATGTGGGTAAACTTAACAAAATATTGGACAATTGACATTTTAGTACTCGATGGTTAAATGTGTGTTTGGAAATGTTAACAGTTAAACTGAGATTTCGTCTTCGCGTTGGTTAAATGGCGCCTTGAAGCCAGCTTTATTGTAGAATTCCACGGGCAACTCCTCGTCGGCCTCGAAGAAATCCGAGTCACGCGAGCAACAAGGACCCAGTTCCAGCTTCACAATCGTGTCGCCCCAAAAGCTGAGCATCTCTCGCTGGATGAGCTCATCGCGCAGCTTGACAATCCAATCGTTGTAGTCCCAGGGCCCATAGAAGCCACAATCGCTTTTGTATTCCAGCAAAAGCTCCGCTGCCTTTTCGTAATCCGCCTGCTCGGGCGTGTCGCCCTCGAAGAGCAACTGCCAAATGGCGGCACGTGCCGCTCTCCCAATCTTATCCACATTCTGTTTGTGGATTTCATCCGGCACGATCACCGTGGTCAGCACATAACGCTTCATCAGCTCACGATAATCGGCAAGCGGTTGCTCCCTGCCTATTTGTGCCTCAAAGTTGCCCGTCAAAGCAGCTGCATCATTTGTGCCCCTTTCCGCATCGCTGCTGGCTGCCGCATCCTCATCCCCGCTGGCTGCCTTCTCGGCAGCCCGCACCTTCAAACTGGCGGCAAACGGAGCAATGCAACCGGCATGTGCATAAAATTCCAACGGTGGCTCATCATCGCCGTCAAATAAATCGGAGTCGCGTGACCAGCAGGGGCCCAATTGTTTGCGCACAATTGTCTCGCGCCAAAAGCTGAGCTGCTCTCGCTTCAGCAGCTCGTCGCGCACCTTGACGATCCATTCGTTATATGGCCATGGTGCGTAGAAGCAGGCATCGCTTTTGTATTCTTCGAGCAAATCGCTCGCTTTTTTCTCTGACTCAGCGTTGACGTCATTGGTGAACAAGAGTTGCCAGATGACGTCACGAGCGGCTTGCGCTATTTGCTTGAAATTCTCCTTGGTAATTGCATCGTCTACGATCTGATCAACAGTTACCTTTGTCTCAATTAATTTTACATATTCGGCAAGCGGATCCTCTGTGCTGATTGTAAATTTCCGCTCGGCCTGGAAAAAATAACAATTTAACATTAAGTACTGTTAACTTTTACAATTATCCTCGAGTTACCTGTTCGGATGTGGATTTTTGAGTATTGCTTGTCATTTCGTTGTCCACTTCTGTTGAGTCAGCTTTTCGCTTGGGCATTTCCCGATTGTGGCGTTAATAAAAAAGTTTACTTTTATTTGTGCATAATAAAACACAAAAATTCACTAAAAAATGTGGAAAACAATCAAACTAGTTGCTGTATAACAGAATTGCTCCACACTTTACGACACGACTCCACATTAGGCATTTTAAATGTTGAATGCCGAAAATGCACCAAGAAATTAAATCAAATTATTTGCTTCTAAACAGAATTGCTCCTCACTTAACAGACACGAATCTATATGAAAATATTGTACTTGTGACATTAATAAATGTACTGTGTGTGTCATCAATGAAGTTATTTAATTTTTGTAAATTAACAGTTATAATGCACTATTAGATGTGTAAATGATAGGCAAGCAAGTGGAATTGCTCCTCACTTAACAGCCAGACCTAACACAAATCTTTTAGTATTTTATGCAATTGAATGGTATTTTCAACCTCAACGAGTTACGTTCACATTGCTAGCTATTAACAAAAAATATTCGTGTTTGAGGCGTTTACACTCGTGCCCAATTTTAATATAATTAATGCAATTAAACCCAAAGCTAATTGTGTAATAAGTAGTTGAGTACTTAATAAAACCAACTAAAAAACCAGTTGCAATCTTCGGCCTTATTTCGCTGTGTCTCTGTGTGTGTCTCATTCTCATTTCTCAATTGGGTGCAAGAAAATTTGAGGTTAAAATATATTTTTTGACCACGGCAGCAAGAAGCCAAAATTCGCGTTAATGTCTCCCGCAACCAATAAATTGCCTCTCGAATTAAATATAAAACGTTCCTAAAACGAGTACAGTAAAAAAAAAACGCCAGCCGCAAAAAAATCTTCAAAAATCGAACTAAAATCGCGGAGTTTTTGTATTTCATTGGTGTGTGTGCGTGTGTAAGTGTGTGTGTCTGTGTGAGTAAGAGTGTGTTTGTGTGCGTGCGTGAAATTCCTTTTCTCGTACCACGAAAAGCAACAAAAACGTCTCAAAGTTATACTCAAATGTGTATGGCAATTGTGGTAAGTAAATCCAATGTGAAAAATGGTATTTAATCATTGGGCATAAAAATAGCCAGTGAGATATACATATGTATGTGTGCATATAAATAGTGATGTTTATATGAATGTGTGTGTTTACTGGAAATTTAATTCCCATAAGATGCACACATATGCAATTCTGTTAATTGCTTTAGCTTAAAACTTAACACTTGGCACATCTTACATATCAGTCTATCTCGCTCTGATAAACAACCAGTCCATGTGTTTGTGTGCAATGGAATGATTCAAAAAGATTTCCACTCTGGTGAAATTGATTGCAATGCTTGAATTAATTCAATTCACATTTAATTGCATATGTATATATTTTTTGGCACATTCTATGTGTCAGCTAAATGACCTATATACCCATACATATGTGTTTATATAAATATACATAACTGTGACGTCGACGAAAGTAAATTTCAGCACTGATTTGACCCGGTTTACAGTAATGGTGAAATGTAGTGCAACAGAGAGGAAAAAACAGAACTGGAACATGGAAGTAAAGCGAATGCTTCTTCTTTTGCTAATTACTCTCAATGGTGCACAAGTATGTGTGCACACATACATGGACAAGTATGTGTGTATGTCAGTATGAGCTCCTCGCTAATATCTAATCTGTTAAATGTTTAAGCAGATTTATCATATCAACGTCAAACCGCACAAACAGAAATAACACGGCGCATAAAAAGAAAAACCTAAAAAGCAGATTCACAAAGACAAAAAAAATATGAGATTCGAATCAGTTGAATTTTATTCTAACGCGATACGCATCTTGTACGCAAGATGCATAAGTTTTTATAGAAATTTGTATTTTGTTTGTAATTATCAATTATTATGGGAAGCACTTTTTGCCGGTAGGTGGCGCTATTCTCTATAAACACGCATACATATTCATATGTATATTATTTTCGTTTGTTTTTGTCTTGTCCCCATCGCACAGACACATACACTCACTCACTTAAGAATTCGTCGCAAAGTATTCGATATATTTTACTTGTCATTTGCGTCAATGCGGGCACAAACAAAAGAAGATAAAAACAAAACTGCAACAGTCACATTAACAGCAGATGCATAACAGTAAAACACATCATTAATAAAAATAATGTGCATATGAATTTCACTAAGCAGACAATACATACATGTATATTATATACATGTAATCTCTGCTTACTGATAATATATACACATATACTACATTAACATTCATACCTGTTAGTTCCGCCCTGTTAACTTACATTGAGAGAGTGAGCGCAACAGCTGAAAAAGTTTGTAGCCGGAGGATTGCGATGGGGAAAAGCACAGTTAATTCAAATTAACTGCGCCCATTAACACAGTCTTTTTGCACTTTCCTTTCCGTTCTGCGTTTGTCTGTCTCTGTCCTTGAACAAGTTCAATGATAATGTACGCCGTATTCAGTAGATTCAGTTGTTTTCACTTCGTTATATTATATATTCTTGATAAAAACACAAAAGACATAAACCGAAACAGACACATACAATACATATATGAAAACATGGGATCCAACAGCGTTCCCAATCAACTGTATTATTCTATTTGGTTGCTCTTGTTTCTTGTTTCGTTATGCGCCTTGAGCCACTTTCAAATTAGACAAACACAAAAATGTCTACATACACAAACAAATATGTTACACATATGTTAAACTATATATATATATATATATATATATATTCTGGTATGTTATTATTCACACACACATTTACCGTTTATTACGTTGGAATAAATTGTCAAATTTAGTTTTGGTAGTTGTAAATTGTCACTTGAGACAGGTATATAAGCTGTGTGTATGAAGATAGATAGTTATCTATGTGTGTGTGTGACACTGACAGATAAGATTAAGAAATCTTGTGCAAATTTAGTGGAATATTCTTGGAAGTTAATGGCGTGCACTTAACTCATTCCAATAGACAATTCCTGCTTAAATTAATTAAGGAAATGTTTTATTTTGTGGTGCATTTACTGATAAAATAGTGATAGCTGCAATTTTTCCAATAAATTGCAAGTTACGTTCAATTCATGCACCCACACACTCACACATACATTGGCTTTTTTCTTGTTATTGTCACATTTCCGCAAAGCGTGCGAATTTCAATCATTGGATAAAATGTACATGTTGTCATGGCTAAATATAGAAAAGGACGAAAGCCACCAAAACATGCAATACGCTTACAACGTCAGTCGTCAGTCGTCGGTAGCTATTAGTTGCTGTAGATAGAGAAAGAGACGGGAAGAGAGCAGTAAAACCACCAAGCAGACATGTCTAAATATAGTTGAGCAAATGTTGTTGTGGTTGGCTCCCAGCTAACGCAACAATAACAACAACGACAACAAGAACATTCGACGTCAACGACAATTTTTTGACTGGATAACCTTGTAACGGGTTCTTTCCTGCGCATGGAATGAGTGGAATGTGCATGTGCATTTCATCAGTACTGAAAATATTGTTTGATTGATAATTGTACAGTGTCTTCGAGACAAACATCGCCTGACTCAACTTCTTGCTGCACACATACACACACACACACACACACACTCACACACACACACTCACACACACACACTCACAATATTGAAACAATCAGTCATACATTTATTTACATACACTAACACACAAACACGTACAATATTTGCTTCCTTGCGATAAAAGCGATAAAGCTGACGCATTTGCCGGCTTAAAAAGACGTCATTGAAAATTATTGTTGCCGCCGCTTGACGACAGAACAAAAAAAGACTCAGCTACAAACAACACATTATCAGCAGACAACAAACTATATTTAAAGGGCACTTCAAATATAAAAAAAAAGGAGAGTTGCATAAGTCCAGATCAACTATACAGACAACTGCTAAAGTATGGCTAAATCAGAAAATATTGTTTGACAGCAAAATATTTAAACAGCAAAGCAAATTATGTTGTTGATATATATTTGATTTATGTGTAAAACGGGATTGGAGCCCAATATTTTATTTGATTATTTAAGTTTGTTGGATATATGGTGGATTTATGTGAAAAACTTTGCAGTGTTGAGAAACTGAATTTGGAACAGGCAAATATTTATGTTTTTTAATTATTTAAAAGAATTTGTTTGACATATGTTTTATATATGTGTTACGGTTTTCAGCTTTGAGAAACTAGGGTGGAATTTGGAACTGTGTAATATTTAATTTTTTAAAAAAAGTTGTTTGATTTATGTGTTAGACTTTGCTGGAATTGCGCCCAGTCAAATCTTCTATTTAATTATTTATCTGAATTGTTTTATATTTGTGCCGCAAAACGGAATTGGGCACAGGCAAATATTTTATTTGATTTTTTATATAAATTGATTATATATATTTAATTTATGTGTAACTTTTTAAGGTTGAGATAAACGTAAGTTGACATAGGCAAATATTTATATTTATAACTGTCTCCAACAGCCAATCAAAATAAGTCCACATTCAAATGCGCTACTCAAGTCAAGTGTAGCATACTTCAATAAATCATTGACAGTTTGTTAAATTAAATACATAGTTGAAATTGTTGTTGGACGACCCTCGTCTGTCGCTGTTGGGTGTCGTGGAAATGTTGTCGCCCCAAGTTTAACAATAATTTTCATGCTCCGCTTTGCTGCAGGTCCTCCTCTCTCCTCCACCCTCCGCCCTCCTCCCTTTCCTGGTCGTAAAATCGATAATTTGGAGCAGACCCGTTGTGCTTTTAGCACAATAACCGTCCTAGTTGCGGGTTTATGTGTTCCATTAACTCGGTGCTCTAAATACGAATAAATATTATTATTATATTGCCATTGCTAATGTTTAGTGTTTTTTTGCACTCTCAACTCTGAACTTTGTTTGCCAATTTTGGTTTGCTTATTAAGCGAATAAACATGTTTTAGCTAGTAATAGCCTTGTAATTGTTTTTTGATGGAAGTACTCCGATTGGACAAATAACAAATGCATTAAACATTCAAGACAATCAGCCAAAGAGGAGCTTGTTTAAATATTTATATATAAATTTTGTGTGCTGCCGCTTCTCAGTAATTATCTAAAATAATTAAATATTTACTTTGGCAAATTAGCCGCTAATGTGTTTTTATACCCATTGATAATGGGTAAAAATGGGTATATCAAAGTTGTGCACGTGTATGTAGCGGCAAAGTTGGAAGCAACTCCCAACCCATTAAGAATATATATTCCTGATAAATATCATCCTATGAGTCGATGTAGCCATAAGGTCCAAGTTCCATAATAACTTTTTCGATAAAAATCGATGACTTATAGCCAGGTTTCACAATGCCCAACAATTAATAATTAATAATAAAATTAATAATATTTTAACTAGCAAGTAATAATTTAATTGGTAAATCAATTAAAATATAAGACTGGCCCTGTAAATAAATACCAAGAAAAATAGCTTTAAATAAACTATAAAAAATAAATTACTTTAATTAAATAATTGCATTTTAAAATGTCATACTTTTTCTCAAATATCCGCAGATCTTGATATGGATATTGACATACATAGAGTATGGTCAGTTTTTAAAGTAAATTACTTAAGCATTTAATTTAATTAATGTTGTTATTTGAACTTTAGGTTAAAGCAAATATTTCAGTGTCTCACTAAACTGATAAATATTTATATATGTGTATGTATGTATATCATTGTTGTTGTGGACCTGCACTTGACAGATGTCAGTTTGTGACGAATAAATTGTTCCCTTATATGGTACTTCACATTTTGTGCTTTGTAAGCTAATCTAATCTTTAGTTATAAATAATAATATCAAAGTTTCGGCGGAATTCGAGTTTTTTGGCTGCAAATTAAAAAATTGGGCTATGTCTTCAAGAGATTTCCATATGAAAAACGATAAGCGAACTTGAATTTGAAATTGCGACAGCAGGAAGTTCAAAACCTAAAAAGGGAGAAGAGTGAGAAGACCAGAGAGAAGAGAGAAATGTTTAGAAGCTTTTGCTTGAACTAGAAATGCAGGATAAGGTTGGGCAGAACCAAAGTTGATTGCACTCGGGCCAGACAAGTCAATGCCATTGTGAAACATACACACAAACATACAGCAACAAAAACAACAACAAAGACACAAAGGCAACACAGACAAGCGGGAACCCAACAAAAATGTCGAGGAGGTAATATTGTCTACTTAAAAAATAAGAAAATAAATGTGCAGGGATAAGCATTAAGTGAATTCAATGTCTGGATATTAACAATGATGAACAGTAGCCGGGTTCAAGGCACCTTTGAATATATACATATATATAAATTGACGGGGAAAAAATAATATCAAAATTCACAGCCTGAATCAACCCCTCTGCTGCATTTTTTTGTATATCACTTAAAAAAACAAATTGAACAAGTCTGCGATGAAATTTGAATCCGGCTGTCATTTGATATATGTACACGTGCCCAATATAAACCGGGAAAACATTTAAACAAACCCCAGACTCAGACTCCCAGACCCAGACCCAGACATTCGCCAGACTTATTGCATGTGGCGTGTGAACTGAAAGCGAAGCGAAAATCTGTTCAGTTTAAACTGAGAACAATAAATAGACATGTGAAATGCAATTGCAAGAAACACACACATTTAAGTTTTCCTGGGATAGCTGCAGTAGAAATATGTTTCTATTTGATTTTCATATCGATTCGAAGGTCAGAAAGCTGCATTAAAACCACATATTTAACAAGTAAGATTGTTGTAGTCGAGAGAGCTCGACCTGGAGATACCCTGAAGACAAGTAGACTTCCTCTAGAGTCTCTTAAGATATCTTGATGATATTTGTATAGTTGATCAATATTAAATCAAGTTATATTTAATACTCAAGTGGAATTTTTGATAATTAATGAAATAAATTTGATCTGCCTTTGATATATGTATATATATACATATAGCTCAGCCAACTAAACTGGGTATAATCAGCAATTTGTGACAATTGGGCATTCATTCTCATTGGGAATTGCCAGAAGAAGTTTGCAATATTCTATGTATTAAGATTTGCTCGTAAAGAACAGAAATTCTCAGTCCAATGAAAATTGTAGACGAATCCGGATTGATCAGAAGGAGGCACAATAGATTAAATTGAAGCCCCACAATAATAATAAGAATAATGATATATGAGAACTTATATGCCAAAGAGTGTCTCAAATCGACTTGTTCAATTAGAGAGACATGTTTAAATCGCCTCGACTATTGATGCTGATCAGAAATATATATATATATATATATATATATATATATATATATAATGCTTTCTTCTGCCTGTTACAGTCGCAATTTCAGCATTTCCTTTTTCAATGGTTAAAATCAGTGCCGCAAAATTGACGACACTCACATAACTACACACACACATACAGCACCTATCTAATATGCATACGTATGTATATATATATACAATATAAGAGATATAAGGCCCCCTGGCCACTACCGCTGATACACCAGCGAAGCAGCGAAGCGTGGCATGGGGCCTTTTATTGACGTGGGGTGGGTGGGTTGAGCAGTGAACGAAAGGCCTGTGTGTGGCTAACTGGAATAATACATTTTAAATTACAGTTTTCATCACTACAAGTGCAAGGTATTATTTATACATATATATATATATATATATGTATGATGTACCTGTTACATAAGCAGCAAGCAAATCTAGTTTTGCCTTGCACACGTTATAAGTTGAACTGGTTTCAGTTTGAGCAGCATTTCCACTATACCCATTCCCATTTCCATCGTTGGATACATTTGCAACTGTTTTGCGGTCCGACTGACCTTGATGGTTTATTTTTATTGTCGTGTGCGCCTCGGTTATTAATTGTATATAATATAACTGTCGCAACTTGGTTTGTTATTTATTCTTAAATAACAAAAATTGGCCTTGGCTCGAAAGTTGCCTTTCGACTTGCTCGGTAGTTTTTATATTATGGTATCTTTTAAAGATCTGCTTGATTGATTGATACTGAGAAATGGAACAACCCTAATATTACATAATATGTACAATATATATATATATTTTTTTTGTTTGTCAGTTTTAACGACTGTGCGCGTGTCAGGCATATAGGCATATATGTAAATTCATTTTTAGATTCTGAATGGAAAATGTAGCAATACAATATGAAAACATCCAAAAATAAAAGCATTTCAAAAACAGAGGCCGGTCTCTAAAGCGCTCTCTTTTTCCCCTCCCTTTCCTCTCTCTCTCTCTCTCTGTCACATTCTCTCGCTCTTTTGGTTTCTCTTTTCTTTTTATTTTTTATGAAGCAGACCTCCGGTGTTATCTCTCTCACTCTCTTTGTAGAGTCTACATAAGAAACTTCAGTGAGTTTGAGTATTTGAATTGTGAGTTCGTTTCCCAATGATCTGTCATGTTTAGCTATAAGTAAAACGCCGGCTTCTTTATTTTATTGAATTTGACGAGAATTTTGAGAGTAATAAATAAACGATGACAGCAATTAAATCCATTTATGAGACGCATTTCATCTGCTTCACAGATGTCATAAGCGCAATCAAATTGCGCCAGAAACACAAAAATTTGCTTCGAGACGGGAGCATTGTACTTGGGTGCATACAGTTGCGGTCAAAATGGTAGAGCTGTTTAATCGATGCCAACACTTAATATTTTCATAGCTCCTTTCAAACTCCCTTTCATTCCTTTGATTTAAAACTGCACGAGCTTATGAAGTGTTTAGTATTTTTCTACTACGATTTTGACAGATTTATTTGTGATCATTTTAAAGACTAGTTTTTTTTTTGTTAATGTTTTTAAAGCTATTACTTCGTTTAATGTTTGCTTATCGTCAGTATTGATAGCTTGTGTACTAGAAAAAATGGTCCTAATTTTTAACTAAATTTTAAAAATTGTATGATGACTACTATTACTTTGACCGCAGCTGTGTATACACACATACAAATGTATCTTTGTCCATGTTCTTGCTCTGAGCGAGTGTAGAAATGTGCGTCACAGAGCGGGAAGTCATGGATAAGAGAGGAAACCAAACATATAAAGCGAGTAATCGTTCGTTCATTTGTTCGTTCAGTTGTTCAGTCGTTCCATTAAGTTGTGCGTCACATCTCGTCTGTCGCTCTCTCGCTCTCTTCATTTCTCTCGCGTGCTCTCACAGTAAGTGTTTGTATGATTTTTTGCGGCTGCCGCCCGCATTGAGTTGGCTGGTGGCGGCAACGTTCGTTCAGTCGATAGCAAAAGATGAAAGAGTGCTCGTCACGCAGCATTTGGTGTCTGCTCAGTGTTGTAATCGATCAGCGTCTTCGAATTGACACCTGTCGATATCTAATCGAGATTCTATCACGTCGCATTACAGGCGATTAAGATTCCCAAGTAACAGTTAACTGTGTAAATACATGTGCGATTTAATCAGAGTGCCACTCTCTATATTCCATATGTAAATATATGTTTCTTAATTTTATATATATATAAATATATATATATATATATTTGTGTTTCGCTGTGTGTGTGTGTGTGTTTGTGTGTTTTTCTCAGTATTGCAAAGACGCAAAACAAAATCAAATCCATTGCATAAGTCAAGTAAAAACCCGTTGAAATCGACAAGTAAAACAGCTGATATCATCAACATTCTCCCGTGATTCTGTGAATTTGTGAATAAAATGCGCTCGAGATATAAAAAAGCGAAAGTTTGCTTATTTGCGAAAGCCACAACAAAAGAGTGACTAAACCAATTCACAGAAATAAATACATTTATTTGCATATACCCGAGTACTATAAACATATGTGTAAAAAAATAAAAATAAACAATTTATATTGCTATATAATTTTCAAAAGCTTGTTAATTTGTTGAACGTTTACAGCTAAACGCTAAAAGTTGCTGGTAGTAAATTTATACAGCTTTGTGTACAGCACCATTTAGAGCTCCATTTATTTATCAACATTATGCCAAAAACAACAACAACAAAAATAAAGAATATAAATTCAACAAAATTCAATTGCTTGTGTCGCTCGACTATTAAAGTCGAATACCGACAAGCCCCACACCTTCAAACAAAACCAAATATTTGCTCAAGATATTATCTATATAGTCGACAGACACACACAAATTTCACATACTTAACTGAAAAATAAATATGTTTTCTTTCTATATACTATAAAATAATATATATCTTGTTTCTATATTTGACAAAATAATATATGTTTTTCTTCAAAATAAAGCAAAGAATTATGAAAATAAACTTTTGACTTGAGAATATATATTAATATATATTTTGAAACTTTGACAAAACAAAATGTTATCATTTACATAAATATTTGTCTCATCATGTGCCAAATTCATTGCGGTTATTAATTAATAAATGTATCTTTCTCATATTCTGCTTTCAGTTGGTTAGACCTGTTCCCACATCTATGGAGTTTCACCTAGACAGTGCAGAATACTGCCAGGCACAGCACAAATAAAAAGTAAGCAAAAAACAAAAAAAAAAAAAAAATAAATAAAATAAAATAAAATAGAAAGAAACCAAACAACTGCAATTAAATCGAGTGCCAAAAGTTACACAAGTCAAGGCTATATATATAAATTACCATATATTTCCAACTGAATGTGTAACACGTGCGGCTAACTTTTGGGTGGATGTGGTCAAAGGTCATTGTTGGCCCATTTTGAACTGTGTTCACCTTTCGTATACCCTCCTACTCAACACATATGGAAATGGGTATAATAAATAGGCAGAAGAATCAATTTGGTATATGTGGCACTCAGAAAAGCAGGCAACTCCGATCCCATAAGGCACATATAGTCTTGATCATGATTAATACCTGGCTGTAGAGTATTAGTTCTTTTTTATCGATAATTTGTAACAACTGCCCACAACCGATAATCACTGGTAACTGATAGCAAAAAATAACACCATTCTGATGATATATCTTTCTTATCGAGTATTTATATTTATATACCATGACATAATACTGAACAGCTTGAGAAATTTCATTAAAGTTTGTATAAGAAACAGCTGCAAAACTAACTGCTTACAGCTGACAAATAGTTTGTAAAGCTTCAGCATATTTAACATCTGTGCTTAGGGTATCTCCCAGTCGAGCTTGTTTTCGGTGAGCTAATTAAATGAGAACTATTAAAGGGTCGGGTCGATTGTTGATAGAACATCAAATGTCACCTTTCGTTGCGTGTAATGCTGAGTAATGTTATTTTCTCTCACTGAGCCTAATGAAAATAAATTAGGGCTAACCAATAAATTTGTTTACTAAGTGACCAAATTGGTCGTAGCCATAAAGCCTTTTAAATGTTGAATCAATTGTGCTTAATTAAACAGATGGAATTGAATTTTCAAATGCTAGAAGAATACGAAGAAGATAACGTTGACAACATGTTTTTTCAATAACCTTTGCCAAAAGTTGGACTGTATTTAAGAAGATAGTTTTTCGATATAAAAATTAAACAGGTATTTATGTGAGATAGTTATGTGTTCCCAAAAAAAACTCATAACTATCTTCCAGTGAAATATAATTATTGGAATTATAACGTAATGTTCGGCTTTATAAACCAACGACTGATCAACGCAAGAACTTTAGGTACTCAGGCTTTGACGACTTCTTCTTCTTCCATTAATGCTTATGGTGCTGTTAGCCACCTGTTAACCATCGTTGCCACTGTAACTAATCGTTGCATGTATAAATCTATATATTTATCATCATTTGTTATTATTTATGCTTAAGCATTAATCATTTGCCATATTTGCAGGTAATCAAACCGTGAAAAAGGCCGTCATAGCCTGAGTATAAGCTGTCAGCTGTCCGGAAGTTGAGGAAGGACTCAAATCAGATTCGAAACGTGGACGTGGAAGAAGAAGAAGAAGAAGAGAAAGCACATAGAGGAGAGTGGAGAGGAAATAACGAAAGTCAGGAGCTAAAGCAGAAAAAGAGAAAGGTCTGGATGAACGGAGTTCATATCAACGCATAGGCAGCCACAACGAAACAGTGTTGAAAAACATCAAAACATCAAATTGTAATTAGTAGTGACGAAGACATATATAGAGAGAGGAGGAGGGGAAACAACAACTGCACTCGAAATAATTAAAAATTTGATAGATTCGCTTAACAGGGATTTTTTTGATATAGGGGACGGTCTTCTTCTTCTTTTGGGCTAAGAAGACACAGAAAATTCGTAAATTTTGTGTGATAAGAATTAGGAGGGAATACCCAACAACAAAATTGTACTTAATTATTGAAATTGATTTGTTTATACTTAAAAGGCATTGATTAGTTCTGTGTGAGTGTGTTTTGGTGTAGACATTTTAAGCCTACAAAACATCTAATTATATTTATATATATTTTTTTACATTTTTTAAAAACAAAAGAGAAAACTCTACATCTAAACCACAAACGCTGAATTTTTCGACTAAAAATAAAATCGAGTAACTTCCCAAAAGTCAAAACAAATCAATTTTGTAAAAAAAAAAGAAAAGAAAACTAAACTGAAGATAAATAAAAATATTGTAAAGGAAATTCATCCATTTAGTAATTATACAAGTTACAACGTACATTTTAACTGATTTGTAAAGTTAATAATAATATTAAGCTAAGCAACAAAATGCGTCAAAAAGATCTGCGCCCAGCTCCAGCCCTTATCGAGTATAAGGGCATGAAGTTCCTAATCACCGATCGGCCATCAGACATAACAATTAACCACTATATAATGGTGAGTGTGAGCTCTCACAAATATCTGCCGATTGTTCCAATTAACAATTGTATTATATATATTCGTAGGAGCTTAAAAAGAACAATGTTAACACTGTGGTGCGTGTCTGCGAGCCCAGCTACAATACGGATGAGCTGGAGGCTCAGGGCATAACGGTCAGGGATCTGGCCTTCGACGACGGCACCTTTCCTCCGCAACAGGTCGTTGACGAGTGGTTTGAGGTTCTCAAGGATAAGTAAGTAACATATACCCTAGCTCCAACTCTCTTACTCCTAATACTCCCAAATTCATTCAATCAAAGCCATATATTTGTGTAATGTATATTTTCTTTAATTTTACAAACTGTTTACTACAGTTCCTGAAATCTAACTGAATAATTTATATGTTAGAGAAATTTATATATATATATGTATATATACGAATTTACCTGAACGAACTGCATTTGAGGAAAGCAAAACAAATTAGATAAATTCGTTAGGATAAATAAATATAAAAGGAATGGCAGCGTGGTGATTTCGTAGCAAGCAGCTAGAGAACGTTAGCAGGGATCGCCTAGCGCTGCCAGACTGTGCAGAAGAAGTAGAGGAAGAAGACCCCCAGCAGAATTAGTTTCCTTTTGATTATTAAAATATGTTTTATTAAAAATGATTTATTCATTCAAATATATTTAAATATTTTTTTTGAATAAAAACCATTTATTTTCGTAGATTCGACTCAATGAGTATCCACATAAATATCGAAAAGATTCGAGATCAAGCTTAAAACATTTTATCGATAAATACACGCATCGATACAAATCGTTTTGTTTTAGCAATAAAATACACAATTTTAAAGATGTAGTCTACCAATGGATATATTCCATAACCAGACATTTTATTGATCAACTCTAACAATTGAATTAATAATACAAAGTTATTTAAAAACGAATTTTGTTATTGATGTGATCTGTGTCAGACGCATTTGCATATATATATAGTTCATAAGTATCAGTAACATGTAAAATGATTCGCTTAGATAATGGCAACAGATAGTAAACATTACCTTTTGTTGCAATTGAAACAAATGTCAAGTTTTTATTCACATACAAGCGATACCAAAGTTGATTTTTATCAATTTATTCAGTGTTATTTGTTGCTTTGTACACACACAAAATGAGATCGAACATAAAGCCGAACATAATAGTAAATAATAAAAAAAAACACCAATCCTTGCCCCAAGCTAGCTGCTAACAACATTCAAAGTGCTGCGCCCTAAAACTCATTTGAAACCTTAGCCATAAATATAGCCTATAAACCATAAATTCCAATTCTATGCTCATCATAATCCGTAGTGCTCCACGCTTGAGCTTCTGCTAAAATTTTTAAAAATTAATATACACTTGTATTTATCAGCTTTCCATGTATATACTCTATATATATATTTAGTTGCTGTATATAAACACACAGACACACACACAGACACACACACACTCCACATTATACCCTTTCAATATTTAATTTTTGTTTTTGACTAGTTTTTTCTGTTGTAATTTTTTTTCGCCTCACTGAAGAAAACTTGGTTGTTATTTCGGATGAGTGTGTTTTTTATATACCTACTTCCTTCCTCTCTTCGTTTCTTCGTTTCGTTTTCTTCGTTTGTGTGTGCAACTGCAACAACAACAACAACAACAATTATAAACGCTGGCTAGTTTTAGAAAGTCCACAAGCGCCACACTATCCTACTACAACAACAACAACAAACACAAGCGTTTCTCGCTCAGACACATACCAAAAACGGCTTCAATGACAGCAGCCGCAGCCGCAGCGACAACCCGAGCCAGTCTCTCGGCCGCAGCAACAGCAACAACAACAGCTCAAGATACAGATACAGATACAATGCCCCTAACAAGCGAGGCAGCAGCAATTTTTAATAATACTGCATTTCTTGATAATGAAACTTGTCGGTAAGCGTAGACAACAGAAAACCAAAAAACCAAAAAATCAAACAAAAATGCTTTGTAAACCTACCTACCCAAAACCCGCCTACTAAGTACAACAAATATTCACAAGTAGTATTAAATTTACTCTATATTTCTCTCTCAATGTATCCATATATCTACATAGATATATATATATGTATAATATATTTTATGTGCCCTCTGTCTGTCTTTTGTCGCAGATATCAACAGAATCCGGAGGCTTGCGTTGCCGTACACTGTGTCGCTGGTTTGGGACGTGCCCCCGTTTTGGTTGCACTTGCACTCATCGAATTAGGCTTGAAATATGAAGCGGCTGTTGAAATGATTAGAGAGTGAGTATAAATCACAACAAATCAGATCCATATGCAGATCTGAACCACTAAGCATGCCAATACAAATTGCTGCTAACTTCGCACACACATTTAGAAGCCATTCAGGCCCTGTTTACAGATCGACAAAGATATTTCGTGTGCGGGAGCCAAAATGAATAAGTTCTGCTGAGAGACAAAAAATAAATTAATTAATTCTCTCGCCTCTACAGCCTTTATAAGTACTTAAGTACTTAACGATTCAAATAATTTTTCTCTCATGTTTTTCAAAATATATGAAATTAATTATTTTGACACCGTATCGAACAACTGTTCACACAATCCACATAGCTTAACAGTGAGTTAACAGAGTTATAAAAAACATTTCGTAACGCTGTTTTACACCTTTTTTATTATCGATCATTTGTGTCCATCGTGCTCGCAGCCACACAAGCATTTTCATAAAGCGATCGGGTCTCTCTTCCACTGCAAGCGATGCCAAACTAGCTCGGCACACGAGGCCTGTAAAATATCGACGCGTTGCGTTCGTATCGCCTCAGTTGCTCTCACCACGCGAAGCCCAGCTGAGCGAGCATTTAGTATTTTTTACGCAGTTAGTTTTTAGTCGATTTGTATTTGTATGCTTTGTGGCTTATAATCAGTATATACTTATACTTATACTCATCTGCATTTTGTTCTATTTTTTCATTTAGTAAACGACGAGGCGCCATCAATGCCAAGCAGCTGTCATTTTTGGAGAAATACAAGCCGAAGGCGCGGCTAAAGCACAAAAGTCTACACAAAAATTCATGTTCTGTGCAATAGATTTCCAAAACCATATGTATATTCCCACCAGATAAAAAGTGTTCATTTTTTCAACAAAAAAAAAAAACAAACAAACAAAACTAAAAACATTAAACAAAAAAAGCTACTAAAACAACCAAACACGCAAAGCAAACAAATCTGTAAAACTATAAAATCTCTAAAAACTGTACAATTGCAATTAACAATTGAAAAAAAAGCTATAGTTGAGAAAACAAAAGCGTAGCCCAGTTATTATTTATAACAAAATTCTCGCAGCCGTCTCGTATTTGGCATTAATTGTATTTATTGTATGTATTAATTAATGTAATTTATTTGATTTGTATTTTCCAAAAAAAACAAGTAAGAAGCCAATTCACATTTTATTTACAAAACCTCCCGCCCCACGCATACCCCATAAAATGGTTGTAGCATAGGGCATAACAGTAATAATAATAATAGTAGATTATCTACCCGAACAAACTCTGTCAAGTATATAGCCAAAAGAAAAATTAACAAGAAATTGAGAAACAAACACAAAAACAATAAGTTAAATAACATATAAAACTCGTGTTGGTAAATGTTATAAGAGTTGTAAGAAGCTTAACAATATGCATTCGGACAGAGAGAGGGAGAGAGAGAAAGCTCGTGCAGCATCTGCTTATACAACTAAACGCTGTAAAGCGACGAAAAATGTACTTAAAACGCAAGTTTTTGTTTTTTTTTTAGTTGCGCTTATCCTTTGATTCACCGATTGATTGTTAGTGAGAGAGAGAGAGAGGTAGCAACAATAATGCATAAACCCACTGAGCAGACAATATTATATATACAATATATGTATTGTCTGCTAAGTGATAATACACACAGACAAAAAAAAAAACAAAAAACAACCTAGCAACTATCTTAAGCCGATTGCCGATTGCCGATTACCAATTACCGATCTAATGTTATTTTTTTTACCATCGCTTACTGCTGCTGTGAACTACTCGGATTTTGTATTGCCAATTTTCTTTTATGTGCTTAATGATGGAATAATGGTAATGCTCCTATAAATACGTTTTTCTTTATTTCTCTGTAAAATACTAAGCTCAGCTGGATAACTATTTATATAAATCTAATTATTATTATTATTATTAAAGCATATACAATATATACATTATTCAATAACTACAGTGCATATAAATTTTTACATTAATGACTACATACATTTAAATTAAATATATATGCAGCAGTTGCAATACAAATACAACACAAAACCGCAAATATATGTATACATATATATATATATAGGAACAAAAAAAAAACACTGAAGAAAATTGAGAAAATGAACATGAAACAAAATGAAACAAACCTTATATAACAAATTTAACAAATTTTAGTGTGGATAAAGCAGAAATTAAACAATTAAATGCTTACAATTAATTTATCCAATATTGAATTGTAATTTTTTAAAATGTTAGTCATTACAATGAAATAAAAACTATATATAAAAAATTAATCAATTTGTGTTAATACTTATTTAGTGTTGCCAACAATTTCCAGAACTCTAGTTAAAAAAGGGAAACAGTCTTCGCGAACGCATCCGATCAGCGCAGCCAATGCACAGTGACTAAATCCTCTCATTAAGCCCGTCGCTAAATCAATAATTCCTTCCCATGGCAAGTCTCCAAATTATTACTCACGCTCACACCATCAAAAGGGATCGCTCTTTGGAGTCAGAGTACCCTACTCTCGTACGAGGATCCAGCGCAGATTCCGTCTATTATTTTTTACCCATTGTCGCATGTACTACGAGAAACATATGTGGAAACTTCTTCACCAAGCTCCTTGCATTTTTCATAGGCTTTTACAAATTGAAAACTACGATATAAATTAGAATTTAACGATGTTCTCTTTATTTGTTGCATACGTAAATAAATATATGTATTGATAATAATTACAACTAATAACTTTTACAGTTGTTGTGTTTCAGAGGGGCACACACTCGATTAGCACGATGCCTTTTTTTTTCAATTTTTTGTTTTATTTTTTGTGTACATAATTACTTATTACATACGTAAACCTAAATTATCAAAGCGTGTACAATTTCGTCAATATATGTTGCTCCTGATTTTATAATATTAATTTCGATAGTGATATATGTATGTGTCTTCAAAGTCAAAGATGTCTAATAATGCAAAATATATTTCAAATGTAATGTTCGTTTTTTTTTCGCTTTTTCTTTTTGCCTTTTATAATTGCGTACATTTTGTTTGAGAAGCACGTTGACAGAAGGCAGACGCTGTTAGCTAACGGTGATTTGGTAACATGTGTTGCGAACTGTGCTGTTAGTTAACAGCGCTGCTAACCAACAGGCAAATGTAAATGGGATAGTTGGATTTTTGTTGTCGTTATCAAAATAAAATAATAACTGGCATAGCTTCTAAGTAAATGTTTATTAAATTTGGCTCAGTGCACTCTATTTAGGAGCTATGCATTGAACAAAATAAGGGTCGCATAGCCAAATGAGTGCCGAGCCGAGTAAGTAGAGACTAGAAACAAATTGTTCATTTTCGGATTTAGTATTCCTTCCTTTTGTATGGCTGAGCACCGGAAAATAAACACAAAAGCGTTTTAGAATATATAATGCAAGCAGTTAAGGTTAAGAGTTTCCTCCATTTTGTGATACATACGTACGAACGAACGTGTGTGGAAGCAAAAACGTAAACGATATATACAATGTGTAAAAAAATATATGTACCCTTTTGCAAGTCCACCATTCAATTCAATTAATTATTTATCTTATATACATTCCGCTTCATCTTCGCACCTCGTTGACAATATCGAAATGAATTCGTACTCTACGCTTCGTTTAAGTAAACACACATATATATGGAAATAAATACAAAATTGGCAAAAATAATAATAGTACATTGTTTGAGTAGATAAAAATAAAAATAGCTGCTGCTGCCATGGAACTGTTTTTTTGACACCAACCTGTTCTTCTGCTGGCCTAAATTGTTGGTGGTTGGTTAAAGTTAAAGTTTGGCCGCCGTTGCAAAAGCAATGAAAAAACCAAGTGAATATTTCATTAATAATAACTACTAAATTTAAACATTTTACTACAAGTATTTACAAATCACAGCTACAAACACTAAGTCAGGCGGGCGGGCGGTCTTGGCCAGTGTTGCATAACATCGTCGTCGACACAAAATGTATAAAATATATGTGTGCAAATTGGCGACGGCAGCCAGGCGGTGACTAACAAACAAATACCCATTTCTTATCCTTCTGCAGCGTGTATTTGATATATAATGAATGTATATATATATATGTATATATATAATGTAGAACTAAATAAAAAATAGTATATCGCTTAAGGCTGATTTGTTTGCTTTGTGGCTTGCTTTGCTTTGCTTTGTTTGCTTCAATGAAATCAGAGCTAATCTTTATATAGTTCTCTCGCCTAGGTGTGTGTGATTGTGTGTTGTTGTTGTTGTTGTATGTGGGAGTGTGTGTGCTACGCCTACAGCCAGCCGCCCTTGCGGCCAAACAACAAGGAACTAACGGAACCCACAAAACTCTGCGTAATGGTCGGCGCTGCCGCCTTTGACTCATTATCCCTGCTCATCTTGGCGGCAGCTGTTGAACTGCTGCTGGTGCTGCTGTCCGTGGCCACCTTGCCCAGATCGGGACGCACACGTCCGGCTGCTGCTCCTGCGCCCACTCCGCCACCAATAGTGCCCAGATCGGGTCGTTGTGCGGCAAGGCCATTCTTTAAATTGCGTCGCGACTTTTGTCGCTGCATTTGTTTCAGGCGCGTTTCGCTCGCTCCAGTTGCAGATGAGGAGGCGGAGGCACTGACGCCAGCTGCTCCTGCTGGCGGCTTGGACACCACTTTCGGTGTTGTCTTGGGCTTGAGCTGCAGCACAATGCCCTGATCATCGCTATCCTCGCTGTTGTAGGCGCTGCTCGTTGCACTGCTGTTGCTGACAGCAGCGGCGCCTCCTCCTCCTCCTCCTTTTGCTCCTGCTCCACCCAGCACTTTTGCGGCTGGGGATTTGAGGCCACGATGCAGTACGCCTTTGATTTGTGCGCGATCAAAGTGAATGTCGTCCACAATGCTATTGCTGCTCGTGTGCAAGCTCTGCAGACTGTCGCCGGATGAGGAGCCACAGCTGCTCAGCTGGGACAGGGGGGAACTGCTCCGATTGGCGATGCCGGCGCCCCGGCCACGCTGTGCACTGATTATGTTCTCCAGTCCGATGCTCTCCACCTTCTCGATCAAGTTGAGCGAGCGCAGCGCTCGTCGCTCCAGCTGTGACAGCATCACCTTCTGCTGATGCTGCTGCTTGGTCAGCGTCCGCTGCAGTTGCTGATCACTTGGCCCGACCAGTTTACGCCGTATCAGATCCGCACCCGATGAGAGCAGACCGAACAGTGGCTCTGGAGATTGGGCGCGTGGCGGCGAACCCTCGGGACTGTTGCAGGGCGTCACCGTCGGTGTATAGTTGGGACCGGCGGGCGTGTTCAGGGCACTGGGCGTAACCGCCTTGATGCCGCGCTCATTCAGCATGCCAGCGAGTCCAAGATTCACCGAGAACGTGGAGCAGGAGTTCTTCCGAGACATACCAGCGCGTGGCGTTGCGGGACAACTGTGGAATGAAGATATTAGCATTAATTGATATAGTCAATTTATAATTATAATTATAAATATATGCAAAAATTTATGAAATATATATTTAATACAAAATATATTTAATTAATTTATAATAAATAGAAATATTAAATATTTAAAATTGATCATTAAGTCTTACCTTGGCTGTCTTGATGTCGAGGTGGATGCCATGCGCGAGGACATCTGGGACTGGGAGAGGAAGGACAGATCGTTGACGAAGCCATCGTCGGGATGCATGACCATGCTGTTCGTGTAGGTGTAGGTGCAGCCAGGCGCTTCGAATTGTTTGCCCAGGCCAAGTTCCTCGCTGACATCTTCCTCGACGTCAGATAGCGTGTACACTTGCATGCCCAGATCGTCAAGGCCACGTCCGCCCCGTATTGTCACGCCGGGTCGCTCCTCGAGCAGGCCGCTGAGCGTTGGCGTCGCCAAGCGCGACCAATGATGCAGTGTCTGTGATCCCTCCATGGGCTTCACGATCTGCAATTTCTCTGGCAGACGCCACTGATGCGTCGTCGTCGCCGTCAGACCCAACGAGCCCATCGAACCCACCGACATAATGCTGTCCGGCGTGCGCACGCCCATCGGCAAACCCAAGCCACCCGCTGCACCCAATCCGCAGCCACGTATCTGCTGCTGGGGCTCATCGTAGTTGTAGGTGCCAATGGGCGCATGGGAGAGCATGGCACGGCGGGCCAGGACCTCGGCGGGCGTCAATCGCTTGAGTGCCGCCTCCAGCTCCTTGGCGCCTGGTGCGCCGGGCACACCAGATGGCTGTGCCGGATAAACGTCGTCCGATTGCGCCGAGTTCAGACTCTCATTCGATAACGTCTTGAGGCCCAGGGATTGGTTGCTGCCGCCGCTGGCGCCGCGATAATACGAGCCAGCTGGATAGGCCATAGAGGCCATGCGCGGACCGGAGGCACTGCTCATGGACATGGCGCCCAGCTGGCTCATCGAGACATTGCCACTGTCCATGTAGTTGCCACCCTTGGCGGCACAGCGCACCGTGTCAAAGACACGCTTATATGGCGGCTGGCCATAGATGCTACTGGCTGCCATCATGTTGGCACCACCCGGCAGTTGCGTCAGATGGGACGACATCATGCGTCCAATGCGATCCGCACAGCGTTGGCTATCACCCGAAATGCCCGAGTCGAGGCTGTTCTCCGAGTACAGCGATGACTCCATCAACTCCGATTGCAACGATTCGATGGCGACGCAAGCCGCTGCACCATTTGTGCCCAGACCGCCGAGGAAGGAGCTGCGTGCCTGCGGCTGTGTGCGTTTCCTCTGCTGCTTCAGCTGATCCTGCGCGGAGTGGAGCAGTGCCAGCACCTCCTCGTAGCGCTGCTTGAACTCCACCAGCTCGAGAGCGAGTGCATTTTGATTCTCCTTGGTCACGTGCAGCAGCGACACATGCTCATCGTTGTCCTGCGTCAACTGATGCAATCGCATCTCAGCCTCCGCCTGGCGAGCCGTTGAACTGATAATCTGTTCGTGCTGCAGGCGATTCTCTTCGCGTAGTCGCTCCAGCTCCAGACTGATGTTGTCATACTGTGAATTGGCATCGCTCAGCTGCGCACTGATGTCCGCCATCAGTCGCCGTTCGTGCTCCTCCACCTCATCAGTCTGGTGTGCCAGTTGGGTGGCTTCGCACTTCAGCGATTTGTTCTCATCCAGCAGAGAGTTGACCTTCTTCTGCAGCAGATCCAGCGTTATCGACTTGGACATCGTGGGCGTATCTAATTATTAAGAGGGGTTTATCATCATAATTCGTTTCTGATTGTTTAATATAGTTAAATCTCACAAAATTTTAGTAAATCGCCATATTATTCAGAAAGTAAAATTCTAGAATTTATTATTGCGGCTTTCGAAAGAAATCTCTTAATATTTCGAAATTACTTCTAAGTGAAGAAAATTTTCCATTTTTTAGTGCCATTTACACAAAATTTAGTTGCTTTTTTCCGACTGTATTTGATTCCACTTACCCCCATCCGTGTGATCGTCGGCGTCGTTGGTTAGCACCGAAATCAGTTCATTTTTCTTGTGCAGCTCGTGCAGCAGCTGGGCGCGATCATCGTTGGAGGATTTGAGATCTGTTTCCAGATCACAGACACGCGCCTCGAGGGCATTATTTTGGGTGAGCAGCTCCTTGCCAATTTGCACCGTCAGCTCCAAGTCCTTCTCCTTCTCTTCGAGCAGACGCGTCACGGCTTCAATGTCATCGTAGGCGCGAGTCATCTGGCTAACACGGTTACCACATAGAACTGCAATAGATTAAAAAGGAAATAAACTTTAAAATAAAAATATATACACATAATAAATGAATTTAAAATGAATACACATACAATACAGCTCAACTCTAAACTATCGATTTTAAGTCTATCATTTATCGGGCTGCAGGGAGAGCGCCTTTCACAGGCTTTAAATATCAACATTTCATTTAGTTTGGCAATGCTGCCCGATCATTACGTAATTGAAAATACGCTAAGAATACCTTCCATGAGCAATTGCTCATTTTGCTGCTCGCGCTCTCCTGCTAAGCCAAAGGCCGCTAGCAGACTGAATTCTTGGTGCGCTGGCGTCGCTGCTGCCGTTGACGCTGCTGTTGCTGCTGAGAGTTCGAGTTCGTCTTCGTATTCAAGTTCATCATTTGTGATGCAGAAGTCGTCGTCGAGCCAACTGCCCGTCGCTTTCGTTTGGCATGCAGCAAATGCACATTCCTCTATTTCTATTGTTGCTGCATCAATAGAATCCACAGCATCCACAGCATCAACTTGACGAGAGCTGCGGCTGCTGCTGCTCTTCTCAGTGGTTAAAAATCGATGCAGACTGCTGCTGCCGGCAGCAGCCGCCTCTGTCTCTCGCTCCGTCGTGTCTTTCACCTTCTCTCTCTCCATTTCTACCGCTGCCGCTGCTCCTTCGGTATTGTTTACGTGCGTCATGTTTTACAGTAATTTATTCGTTTCTTTTATTACTGAATCTTGCCTTAGTCACGTTGCATTTTTCGCATTCTGCGCATTTATTTTAAATTTGTTTGCGATTTAGTTGCTGTTTGTGTTCTGTGTATCTTATTTGCTAGCGTATTATGTAACAAACAATTTCATTGTAAAATTCGCTGTCAAGGCACTCGGATTGTTTTGCATTATTTTCGTGATGTGCAGCACTTTTTCTTTGGTGGTTGTTATTTTTAATTTGCGGTCTTTTCTATTGGTCTGTTGTTGATGTTTTCTCTCTCCACACGGGTCACATGAGTTGTATTTTTTCAATATAATTACGTTTAGTCATTACACTTTGTATAAAAATGATTTGTAACAAAAAATATATATAGGCGGCAAACACTTAAAATTATTGCTAAATTAATGCGAATTGTCTGAAGCCAGCAGAGAAACTGAAAAGAGTCGAATGACAATTGCTTTTGCTCTCTCCCTCTCTCGATTATTTGCCACCCACTTCGCCGTGCTGAGCGTGCGCAATAAAGATTTGGTTTTGCGACCCACCCAGCATAAAAACCTAGCTTTGAACTTCTATACAAGTATTTCCGATATATTTTTAGCCATGAGCGAACTGCGCTGCTCTGCTTTAAATAAAAACTCTCAATCTCAAATTCAAATCCACTTCTTTCAAGCGCGACGCACACACACACACTGACGCCGACACTAATAGCAGCACAGCACCAGCAGCTGCGCGATTGGCGTCGACGCAACAGAGCAGCAGCAGCGCAGCGGGCTGCAGGCTACCACGGCAGCAGCGCAAAAGTAAAAGGCGATTAGTGAAAGGAAAAGGAGCAATATAAATGTTTGTTTTTTTTTTTTGGCTGCCGGTTCGACGGGAAATTCAAGCCATAAATACACACATATTTACATATGTACACAGATATATGAACAAATGCGCAAATGGGCAAACTCACGTGTCGAAAATATCCAAACAGATTTTGGCTGCACAAAAAACTTTGAGCGTTTCACTTCACTGATTACTGGCAGTTGCAGCAACAACAGCAGCTTATAATCAAAACAAATGCCACAAGGCTGCGTGGCCAGTCCAAAGGTTGTGAGACATTAACATTCAAAAATTTAATTCTAAGGTAATAACAAAAACAAAAAGAGAGCTGGGCAGCAAACGGCGCTCCAAACTCGTGACGGAGCAGAGCAACGTAGTCAGACTCACACGCACACTTACACACTCACAAGAAAATACACACTGCTCACCACTAGCTGTAGATGTTGTTGCTGTTGTTGGACGGGAGGGTCTTAATAATTTTTTGCTTGCAATTTGTATCGGGAAACAGAGCACTTCTGATTTTGTTCGTATTTTATTTATTTAGAAAATATACAACATTATGGTTGTTTGAAATTCTCGTTTACATTTTGACAATATATTTTGAGTTAAATTTCACATTTACAATTGGCACTGAAATTGTGTAATTTGCAGATTAGCAGCAGATACACGACGTACGCTGAGTGAATTATATTTGCTGTCAGTTTTTGTTGCTGTAGTGGAATCCACCACCAAAGTTGGCATCCACATATAAAAGACAGAGAGAGAGCTTGTTATTGCTCTGTTATGAAGCAGCTCTGTTAAGTTGGTATTCATTTAACAGAGAGTGAGCGACTAAACAGCATTGCCAGCATAGATAAATTGAACGCTCACAATACCCTAGCAAACTATTTATTAATTTATCATGAAACAGAACACTTTCCTAGAAGATCATTCTATATATATCATTATATATATCTACAACTTAATATATGCAAGAGCATTGAATTGTATTACTTGATGCTAAATATCGCTGTCAATAAACTAAGAATATTTTGTTACACAGCAGAGTATAAAAAGGTAGAAAGGGTATTCAATGTGCCCCACTATAAAGTTCAGTTGTTACTCCAGTTATTTGAGACAGAATTATAACACTAATGCTAACGAAGCGCGTAAATAAGCTGTAATTGTTTATTTAGCTGCCATATATCATTTTTTCATATCGTATTCTTATTTTTATTAGTGCTTCACGATGCATATAAAAGTGAGCAGAAAAATCCGGAACCAGCCAATCTAAAACTAAAACTAAACCGAAATCCCATTCATGTTCGGGAAGATGGAAGACCGAATATCTTTGCGGGAGTTTTTCCGAGTATTCGGGTGTTCTGCAAAAGATATAATAAATTTCTCTAGAAGGGGTCTTTCAAATAAAATTCAGGTAGCAGTTTTGACTCAAGTTTAAATATACGCGGCAGATTTAAAATGCTACGGAAAATTAACTGTAGAATGTGAGAAATTAAAGTTCGTTAAATCTGCTAAATCCTGGTGAGCCCAACATAAGAATCAAATTAGCTTATGTCTCCGATTCGTACAGTACACTCGAATACTCCGTGATATAATTATCATTTTAATCAGTCGAACTTTCATATTTTTAATTGATCTTGTTCTTTTGACAGTTTGACATGATAAATAAATAATTAATTATGAAACATTAATGTTAGTATATGTCTGTAATTCTTCAAACCCAGTCGAATACTTTCTGATATAATTATCTGTTCAATCATTCAATCAGTTGAACTCTTAGATTTATATTTGATTGTTTTGACAAATTGATTTGCTAATATTTTGTATAATACTCAAGATAAAAACTGAATATGGAATTCCTACGAATACTTAGTAATAATATAATAAGTTAAATCAGTTGTATTTTTTTATTATTTTAATTTGATCAATCTGTAAATGTGTAAATGCAATTATCGCTATCCTGGGAACCTATTAGTGACTCTGAGTTTTTCCGCTGCATAAAAAGATATATAAAAAAGTCGATTTATAGCAAGTTAAATGACAGGGGAAAGATATTCTTAATTATAGTCGATCATTAAGCTACACATTTAATGACTCTTTTTGCTTTTGACGCCAAATAGAACCGATTCTCAGACAAGGGCTTTTTGCATTTTATTGCAAATAGATCTTCGAATGAAGCGCTGCATTACTAGAACATTAGCGCTAAGCAGAAAATTTAGTGTCTTTAGTCGGAATAATCAGCAAGTCACAGCTTCAATAAGGGCAAAAACTACAACTAAGATAAAGCCAGCAAAAAACCCTGTAATACAAGAAAAGAAAAACGCCAATCATTGTGTAAACATCATGTGACTTAATAGTTTTTCAAAGTAACTTGCCAAAAGCTAACATGTATATTTTTATATAGATAAATATATATATGCAGAATATACATTTGCCGAACAACAGCAATTGATAATGATTTGTGCAAATATCAACAAAAGTAGCGGCGATACCTAATGAAGGCAGAACAATAACAAATGCAAAGTCTACAATTTTGACAATTAATGAAATTGAAGAAGAAGAAAAACGGAAAAAATGAAAAAGCTATGGCAAAAATGGATGTCGTGCTTTTTCACACGTCGACCACCACAACAAACAAAATAGCGAAAAGCAAAAGGAACAGCAAACAAATCGACAACCCTCTTCAAATTATTGAGAAAACATTAATCGTCTGGCTGAGTAAATATAACACCGATCGCACCGATAAGATAAGTTAGAACTTAACAGGCCCCTGACAAATTTTGCACAATCAAATGCAGCGTGGCGAGAGGTGGGGACAAAGATAACGGGCATTTGCTGCACTTCACTGATAATTGGGGTTTAACACACAAACAGCTGAGGTCAAAATAATACATCTGCTGCTCGATCAAATTTAAAATCTTAATTGTTGCACAATGTCTATTTTTGCATAATCTTTGAATCATTTCAAAATTTTAATCCCAAGGAAAAAAATAAATTATTAAAAAAAAAAATACTCATATTCTTGGAAGATCGTAATATTGTCAAAAATATTTGTTGACATAATTTATTACCATTACTCGCTCGAACTTCAAGAAAGTCGATAGTTCGCCAAGGAACATTTGTGGGTTATTTTGTGTTAGGATCCATCAAAACTGATAAATACAAATTAACACGGCGAATTCTCTGTGATAATTTGCGCGTGCCAGCACTATTATTTTGACGTCAACTGTATCTGAAAGGCAATCGCACTTAGGCTACTTTTCAGATATATATGCACTTAACCTGTTAACCGTGATAAGTAGAAATAATGCGAAATTGATGGAAATATCTAGAACGGTTGTTTAACTAATAAAACTAAATAATCAACATTTGATACATCACAGTTAAGTATATTAACATACTATTAAACACTATTCAATATTCTTGCTAATTTTCAACTAGTTTTTAGTGTTGAGCAATAAATCTCAAGTTAAAGTTGCAGCTTTTCTATTTTTTTTTTTAAAGTGAGTCTAATTTTGTGCAAAAGTTAAATTTGGTGCAGCGTTCTCAATACTAACACGATTCGGATTCGGGCAAAGTGATCTAGAAAGTATGTCTAGAAATGCGCCAAGCAATAATTTTTAAGTGGCCAGTTCGAATTTCAGTTTACAACTTTTCTCTTTTTAATTTGTGTCCAATTTGAACCATTGGAAATTGGTCATTTATTCTTATCGCGGTGATTGTTTTGTGCAGTTTCTTAAAAAATCGCTGCATCAATATTTTTCTATCCACACTTATTTTAAGCAATTGTGTTGTGGAGTTTTTCAATACTGTCTTTTACTTTTTTGTGTGCTTTTATTTACACAATATAAAAAATGATTCAAAAAATATTTTATTTATTGTGTTTTGTGGATTTTTCACTATTAATATATTCAAAAATAGGATCAAGCCTTTTTTCATACAAAAATCAGTTTTTACACTGTTTTTTTTAGCACATATATGTTTTCAAAATATTCAAGCATGTCAAAAAGAGGTGTAAAACAATTTTTTTGTAGAAAAGTCGTTTCAAAAATAAGTGACAATGACCTTAATCACTTTTATTGCAGATTGAAAGTTTTCAACGCATTTTCGAAACGAAACCAAAATCAGTTAACTAATAAATGGCAATAACTGATCGATTTCAACACATTTTCATAAATATTCGCGGCTTACCTTTGTTGGTCAACAGACTGCGCACAACTTTCAGACAATTTCTGCCATCGACATTTTTGGAAGCATAGTACATGAGCTCCCACGAGTTGGCCTTGTCCAGCAACTCGGGGGGCAGCTCGAAATTGGGGCCATCCGCATCGGCAATGGCGCCCGTGATGGGACTTGGCACAGGTGTGGCCGTATTTGATGCGGGCTGTGGCTGCCCCTTGACGGCAAAGTCATGCAACAAAGCGAGCAGCGGTGCCGACGCCGATGTCGGCTCCACGCTGGACGACACCTTCAAATGCTGCACAATGATGCGCATGCGCTCAACGGCCTCCAGTTCGAGTTCGAGGCGTGTCGGTGCCGGTCCCGTGCCATGGACAATGCTCGACATCATCGAGGAGCAGCAACTGCTATCCATGCTCGCATCGAGGGATTTGTCCAGCTGCTGCAGTTTCTCCGCCGTCCGTTGGCAATTGTTCTCCAACTGCTGGCCGAGCAGCTTGTACGTGTTCTCAAAATGTTTACTGGCATTCGAGGGCTGCTGGCTGATGGTGGTGAGCGAGTCCGTTGTGGAGCTGGAGCTGCAGTTGGACACGAGCGAGTTGAGGGAACTGCTACTCACACTGTTCGCCAAGCTGTGCGCTGTGCTGCTCAACAAGAGCAGCGCATCCTCGCCAGCCATAAAATTGTGTGTGTAATCATCATCGATGTCTTCCAGCTCATTGATGATGGGCAGCATTGTTGTAGCCGGACTTGTTGTTGTTGTTGTTGTTAGCTTGACATTTTGTTGTTGTTGTTGTTGTGGATTGTTCTTTAGCGCATTGTGTGGCATTTTGTTGCTGTTGTTTTTGGAGGCAAGCGCATTGTTTGTTTTATGTTGAACACCAGACTTGCACTCGTCTCTCTTGCACTTTATCTACGACTATTTATTTATTTCATTAATTTTGTCTGCCTGCAAGCAGTTGTTTCCGTGTGAATGTCAAAAGTGAACTGACAGCCAGTGTTGGCAAACACACGCACAAAGCTGTCCTGCAGCCAGCAAACTTAATGCGCATTTAGTGACTTATTAATGTTTTTATGACACACACACACACACACACACACACACACATAAATATTATCTTTATAGTCACACTTATCGTTGGTCTATTTTTATTTTAGATGACTTATGCAACCCCAAGTAAAAAGAGAAAAGTAATATGTCTATTTCAAAAACACAATGGCAAATAGTTAATGGCCAATTCCAAATACAACATCACTCCAAACATTAACATACAATGCAATGTGAAAAACAGATTTATTTGTATAATACAAATTTCAAAAGAGCGCAAAAAAAAAAACGTTAGACGACTTCACACAAAAGAGTGGACCAAACAACTGCGAGAGACTCGGAAAATGTCGAGCCCAAAAGAAACAAGTTTATAGTTTTTAGCCAGCTTCGAATACCACAATGTATATATATACATATATATATATATAAGATGCGCCTTTGCACCCATTCACTCGCTGTAATCTGTATTTTTATACATATATATACATGTTGACGATCACGTAGCTATTTTTTTTCTTCTATTTTATGTGTGTGGGCGCTGCGTAGAACACAGAGGATGTTAAAGTGACCATGGGTTGGGTTTGTTTTTGTTGTGTGCGGCACGTTGTATGTTGTGGCATGGTCTGAATTAAAGTGGAAATGATGCAACATTAAGTTAAGAGCAAGTGCTGAAGGCTGCCTGGCTTAACTGCTTCAGCTTCTTCTGCTGCTGCTGCTGCTGCCGCTGAGCTTAATAACTATCAGATCATAATTTATGGACTCTGGCGCAGAGTGAAAGAAAATTGAGCTGAGCTAGAAATAAATCACCGTTAGCTTGTGCCAAATCAACGGCTCAGTTCAGCTCAGTTGAGAGATGACCAGCATGAAATGCAATAATATTCAAGGCAAAATTCAAGATATCATTCGCGAAAATAATAACTGTATATACTCGTAGACTGACTAATATCTAATGATGAAGCCCACTGCTGGAATATACCCTGAGAGAATATACCCTGATCATCTCACAGTCGTATTAAAACTAATTATCGATTAAGATTGCTTTATTGACTGTATAATTGCAATATGAATTATATAATACATAATCTAATATTTTCTTTAAAAAAACCCCATTAAAATTATAAAAACGTGAGAGCTCAACTAGAAAATACCCTTTCGTATGTATTACAGACCTTCATCAATGACTAAACGTGGATTTTAACATTTTTATTGTATATAATTCGAATATAAAATATCTAATATTTAATCTAAAATGTCTTTTAAAAAACATGATCGAATGCTCTAGTCGTGAGAACTCGACTGGGAAATCTAGGATAATGCTGATATATATACCATATGTCATTGGATATTCGATCTTCCTATCTTACATACTTTACCATAATTTCGTTATAACCTTTTTACCTACTTTTCATGCGACCAGGGTATGCAAATAAATTAACTGTGCCAAAAACCATTAACAATCGACAAAGTTAATTTAAAAACATTTTTCAGTCACGTGCTAACAAAATTTAATGTTTAAAGTGTACGTATTTTTAACAACTTTCGGAATTAACTTGCAATATATAAAAAAAAATCCTAAAGTGACAAATACTAGAGTAAGGAAATTAAATACTTGTTTCAAGAACACAGTTCTTAATCATTATGCCAGGCAATGCTAACTTTATATAATCAAGAATTGCGGACAGTTAAAATACTGCTTAAAATGACATCTAACCTTAAGCAACTCAAATATGTTGACGATTTTGACTAAAAAAAACAGTTATGATATCATACAAGATATATATGTATATAATATGATTAAATAAAATAAGCTTGTGACTTGAGTGTAGGCAATTTCTAAATGCATAACACATTTGATAATAAACAATAAGCAATAATAATAGTGCATAATCAATAGTCACTGTTAAGAGAGAAAAAAAAACTTGAATGAATCAACGCAAGTCAGTTTGATTAATGTGCGTTGAAAGTTGGAGTGAAGCCACAGGCAATTAGGAATACCCTACAAATTAAAAAATATATATATATATTTTTAACTGCGATAAATTGGAAAAACAATATTTAAGAAGTGGAATATACATTGGAAATAACTAGTTACGAGAATACTTAAAGTAAAGCTACCAAAAAAAGTATCTGCAATCATCTGCAATAAATTGTTTGAAGGGCATAGAGAAATTCAGCGACTCGGCAAGCAAAAGACATCGGAAATTTGTGAGAGGTTCATCGACATGCATAAGGCGTAGAGCCCTCATATAACAATTATAATATATTCATATGTATGCATTTTTATGAGTCAGACTTTAAAGGTAAGCATCGGCAATAAATCAGCACACACACATACACACACACATATACACATATACACACACATACAAAGCACAACAAAAGTGGGTAAATGATGGTAAAAATTGAGTTATCTATTACGATAATAAAGCATATGACAAAATGTGTGAGAGAGTTAAGAATCACTAATTGGCTGATTGACAAAAACTATTGGCGTACATAATTATATAAGAGACAGGTGAATAAATAAGACAACCCACAAAACCCGAATATATACAAAACAACAACAATAAATATGGAAAAAATGCCAATCAATGGCGCACACGCGAAAATGAAATGGAAACGGTAAAAACGTTGCTGCTAAATAAGACAAATTTTGTAGTTTTATTTTGTTGTTTTTGTTTTTCCTTTTTGTTTGGTTCACATCAACTTTCACAAAAAGTAGTTTTACTTGGGAATTAATTATTGGCAAAAGCAGTTGGGCGCAATTAAACACTTCTACATTTGGTCAAAAACTTAAGCTGCATCGCAGCAGTGGACACTAATAAGGAAATACAGTGTAGGATAATCGCATACGATATTCAATTTGTAAACGTTTCGCGCTCCATTTTTAAGTGCTGTTTTCTTTCTGCGGCACTAATTGTGGCCCGCAATGTGAATGTCCTAATCAATAGGGGCCAGTGACATAGACGTAGAGCGAAAAGAAGAAATAAAGAAAAACACCACAACACAACCGTTGCAGTGTTGCGAAATGACGTAATTAAAGTATGTCACTTGCTAAGTGTTTGTTTGTTTGTGTGTGTTTTTGGCCGCGGACATAATCCGTTTACACACACACATACAGGTAGGCAGACACACTCATGACACAAATTTTGTTGCCATTTTATGCATTGTTTATTTTTTGTTGTACGCCGGCAGCAGCTTAACACCAATCAACCAATGTGGGTCTGGGGGGAAATGATAAGCAATTTGACGTGCCTAATAGCCAACAACAACGACGACGACAAAAACCTCAATTTGTATTGCGGTTTATTCTCCACTTGATGAGTAATGAACGGAACGCGTTTTTATTGCTTCAAGATAAACTCACACGCACAGGGGAAATGAGATTGTCGACTGATTGAAGCGATACACGGAAGAGCAGCGCAACAATTTCTGATAATAGACAACAACTGGACAGAGCCGGTGCGCTAGAACTGGAATTGGAACTGGATAAGCGGCATTTCCAGCTAGCGCAACGGTAAATAGTAAAATGTACAAGCAAACAAACAAACGAAGAAACAGCTGTGTGAATATTTAAAATTGTCTATCGAATAACGGACAGACGCTAAATTCCAATGGAAGACGAAGACGACGAGTTCTTATCAATAACAGCGACGAATGTGTGACGGGGAGAGAGACACAACGAACTAACAGCGAATTAACAGCCAACGGACAGGCGCATGGAAAAAAGATTATGTAAAGAGCAACAGCAGCGACAATAAATGGGAATGAAAACAAGAACAAACTAAGAACTGACGGACATACAGACCGACAGGCGATTGGCCCTGCCCATGGCCATGCCCTATAAAGGGTTACAACTCCTACACACACACACACAAATGCATAAGTGTCGACCCCATTCATTAAATGTTTACACACTAGACCACCAAATTTATTTCTTCATAATTTGAAAAAGAAACACAAAAACACACCCATTTATACAAGCTCATATATATATATATTATAGTAGCTGTGTGTGTGCGTTTAGTTGTCCTAAAAATAAATTCAGTTGTATGACGCCAGGCGAAAAAGCACTTGGAGAAATTCCAAATTCAACTGTTTGTTTTTTGCACAGATGAATAATAGTCGGATTAGTAATGATTTTTGTCGATTGCGTTTCGCTTATGATTTTTGCCATACATATTTCTACGGTATTGTTTTTTTTTTTGTGTTTTTTTTGCCAATTATGATTTATTTATAATTATTATTTTTAAATCTTTTTTGTGGGGCACGCGCACAATTCCTTTGCTTTACTTTTTTTGGTTCAATGTCGACGTGTGTATATTTATAATTTACATATTAAATATACGTTTCTTTTTGGCACTTTTCATTTGTTTGCTGCGGCGCGCCGCCTTCGCTTGGCAAAGACTTTCAAATGCACGCAGACCGACGACGCACGCGGAATGAGAATAGCCAATAGCAATTCCTGCACACAACCGGCAACGATAGCACCAAATAAAACTAAAACAGCTGTGCGCCGTGTGAATGACAGCGCAGCTGTCTGTGTGAATGGCAAAACAGCTGTCTGAAGTCAGTGGTGTGACCGCACTTAGGCCACATTTAAATGCCCACATTTGAGCTTTTGATTTAACAGAGTCGCTTGAGTTAACAGAATATTAATATTTAATTTTATTATTAAGACTAGAATTTACTGAATAAAGTACCACATTGATCACAAAACAAAGATATTTTACATCTGCATATTCTATCAATGCTGTAAATTGCGCGTAAAGCAACAAACCAAAACCAAATTTGTGTTGCTGTCAGTGTGGCCGTTCTTATCAAAAATGCGAGTGAGCAACAAGTGTTGTATTATGAAACAAAATATTGCTGCCAAATTGGCGCGCTTTCTAAATACATTTCTCCAAAGATGTTTATATAATACTTATTAAGAATATATAAATATAATATTGTATATATATATATATATATATAGTACAAAGTACGTATACATAAAAATAAAAAAAAACGTTCTTTGCAAAGTCTGCAAGAAAACATAAATAATACCTTGTCACAAGTTTATTGGCGTCAAGAAGAATAAGCCACAAAGTGTGAATAAGAACACAAATAGAATGTATTTTTATCTGTCTTTTGCGTTGCGCAAATAAAAGAAAATTGCGTTTTTTATGTCTCTAGCAATATTTCGAACATATTTAAAAATGAATAAAAACAAATTAGATATACAAAATATGCAAAGAACAAGTTGATGCCAAACAATTTTCAATAATTTTCTTTCATAAGTTGTGGGATACACACACGAGTACTTGTTGAATAACCAAGGCAATTGTTTTAGAAATATATATATATATATATATATATTGTATGTGCACACTATTACAGTTGAGCAATTAAGAATGGGGAGCAACTCAACACATTAATGTGCGAACAATATGTGTATTGGGCAATATACGAATATTAATTTACTATGCCTATCACACAAGTAGTCATTAAAAAAACTGACGTCATGAGTCTCTTTCAAGAGGCACTTAGTGAGATAGACAGTTGGAAAGGGGTACTCACGAAAATAGTTGAGGCACTCTCTAGTCTGTTCCTTGGTCAATCCGAGACCCTCGACGGGTATGTGCAACGCTGGCGCCGGCACAAACCAATCCTCATTCGCATAGCCCGCAAAATCGGTGAGAAAATCATTTCGCACTTTATATTTGGGTATCTGTTCCTCAAGCAACGAAAATATCTCCACCTCGGGCAAGTTCTCACTGCTGCACAGATCTATAAATGATATATATGGTATATTATAAATAAATAATTAAAATAATTGTGGGGCAAAAAATAACTCACCCGTTAGGCAACCGGCATCAGCTGTCTGCGGTTTGCAGCTCGCCACCGACGTTTGTTGCATGAGTCGCTTCGCTTGTAGCTTGGGCAAATGTTTGCTGAGCGTCGCCTGCGCCGAGGGGCTGAGCGGTAAGGGGCTCCCATTGCCCCCAGATGTTGCGGATAACATCAACACTTCTTAATTGGTGTATTTTTCTATATTCTTCAGTATTTTTTTAAATATTTGTTTTTCTTGATACTGGTTCAATTAGCGTTGTCCAGCTCAGGGTTCAGCGTCTAGTTAGTTGTTTGGCTGCAAATAGATGGAAATGTAAACGGGGATTTGTTAATTGACTCGAACTCGAACCCACATGAAAACCAATAAGCAGCTGGCACCTAACAGCTAACAGCTAAAAGTTAGCAGTTAGTTACTAGTTTTTTTGCTTATTTTTAAATTATTATTACGGAAACGCTTATCTCTGGGGCGCGCCGATAAAGTCAACGTCAAACTGATGATTATTAATACTATAAATATTGGTAAACGTCAAAGGATTTTCGCGTTAATTTATCACAGAACTTAATTCGCGCATACTGGAGAAGGTAGGCAGGAGGGGATGCGCAGGAAGGTTCCAGTCTTATCACAATATTATTACATTTTCCAGGTTTGTATTTCCATTTTCAATCGATTATTACGTTAGCATCGTTCTAACTAAATATTTATTGTTGTTGATCATGCTGATGGCATTCGTTTTATTTTTAATTAATTGTGTAGAGATTTTAAAACCATATTCTCTGATTAGAAAAATCACCAATAATTACAGTGTTGCTTGCAGCACGTCGCGCAAGCGTGAACTGATTTTTCTTTGCCAGCTGGTCGATTGTTGTTAAATGGAGGAGGAGTCTGTGTAGCAAGCAACATTTGCTTAGTCATGCGCTCAAAAGAGAACTTTGAGTGATAATTGTTGTTTGAAGTTTTTGAACTTTAATTTAAGAGCAAGAAAGACCAAAAGCAGAAATAGACAGACAAACGACATACTACGTGCCAAATGCGGCGTAAACGTCTGCAGCAACTCGTAAGCGCAGCGCGTGTGGAACACACTTGATAATAATGCGCGAAGAAGAGGAGACAGAGACAGATAGAGACAGGAAGGGAGAGAGAAACAAAAGACAACATGTAATTAAATAATAAACAAAACAAATGCGAAATTGAAAGTCAAAGCGATGTGATATTGCCGTTTCCAAGATAATTTAACTGGAACTGAATCACTCTTAATGAGTTCAATTGAGCAGAACAATTGAACTGATTCTATTACGAACTAATCGTTAAGTAAAAGCAATTAATATGGAGATTTAAAAGTTCAAGATTACAGCAAATTTGTTTATTGATGTAAATAATTATAAGATTTTCAAGTTATAGCGCTCTTATAAAAAAGTAACTGCTGATCTACCTCACTGAATTTCCAAGATAATTAGACTGGAGTGGAACTGAATCCTTATTGTACATAATTATAAGTAGAGTGGAACGGAATAGCTAAGAATTAGTTGAATTGAACCAATATTTAAACAGAACAATTGAACTGACTAACTATAATTATCGCAAAGTAAAATTATGAAAAATAAGTTTAAAACTATAGCAAATTATATTCGTTTATTGTTGTATATAATTATAACAATATTTACAAATTATAACTATAGTAAAAAGAACTGCTGATCAACCTCATAAAATTGAACGAAAAAGTTCAACTCTAAAGTGAGCGACGCTGACGCACAAAGGCCGCGAATTAGAAGCATGTGACGGTGACGACAATACCCACCCCACCACCCAAGCAACGCCAACACAAGAGAAAGCAGAGGTATTCCCTGACCGTCGTTAGGCCGTTGTTTTGATTAAGAACAAAGGTTTTATTTTTATTGTCGGTTGCGATAACAGCACACGAATATTGGTGAAATGCTGCAGAGCTGCATTGCGTAACAGAAGAGGACAAATGACAACAGCTAGAAAATCTAAAAGTGAATGGAAGCCGGCGGCGGTGAGTAATTAACATTGCTTGATGTTTGTCGCTTTTATTTTCGTTACATTGTACAACACTCACACTCGAAAATGACCGCGCGTATGTGTGTGTGTGTGTGCTTGAATCATTTTCCCATTTAATTTTCTAGCTTGGTACCGTTTCGCACTCTCCACTTTCCACTGTTCACAGCAGTTCACGGTCCACTGTCCCACTGTCCACTGTCACTGTTAAGCGCGCGTTGCCAGACCCCTGCTGCTCGAGGCGAAACTGAATGGATGGCATAATGCTCTAAAATAAATTTGGAAGCCAAATCGAGCGACAGCCGCAGCGTTGGCAACGCTTGCCAAAAAAAAAAAACACACACACACAAAAGAAAAAAACAAACAAATTTGTTAAAGTTTCGTTTGCCATTCATTTGTTGGCGTCAGATTTTAGTTCTTAAATTGTTTTGCCATTTTGTTATTGTTGTAGTTGCCTTTCATTTCTGGCTATTTTCACGATGTACTCAATTTTTTGGCATACGCACGACGAACTTATTTACCGTTCACTTATATAAGCAGCGACGCCGACGTAGTCGTTGTCAGTGGGGCAGGGTCATTAGGCGACACCGTTGTAACTTGTCAAATAAATTGAATTCATTTCAAGTGTTCCGCATGCATTGCATGAATCAGCTGCTCAAATAATCAGCTTGGAGTTAGGGGGAGGGGCAAATTGGGGGATGCTGATGCTTCGCAGTGGAGGTCATAAATGGGATGCGTGGGCGCAGGAATCTAGTGTGCGTAAATGCCTGTGTATGTGTGTTGTGTTTGGTTGATTATAAAACACTATCATTTGCTGAACAACACTCAACACTCGCGCACTCATTCATCAGCATGAATCTTTCTCATATTTCATAATGCTTTTCCTGCTCGTTTGTTTCTTTTTTGTTTTGGAAAATTTAACCTTAAACTGATTGCGCGAATTATTGAATTTTCATTTGCCGTACGTTGTTGTTGGTACCCACTTTTGTTGTAGTTGTGCATGTGTGTTTGCCATTTTATTTGAATGTGTTGTGGCTGCTGATTTCACACACAATAAAATCGAAACAAAAACCACATGCCCTTTTTTCTACTTTGCACGAGCGCGCGTCAATTGTCGAATGCAATTTGTTTGGTTGAGATAAAAAGAAAATACTTTTGGTGTTTGGGTGTGCGTGAAGTCACATCGAGTTTAAAACTAAAGAAAATAAAATGCTCGTCCAAATAAATTGGTTTTTTCTTTTTTTGCAGCTGCAGCCAACTTCTTGCGCACACTGAAGATGGACAAGCAAACGATTGTCGCTTGACAACTTCTATCGATATGTCGGTGTTTGTTTGGTTGAGACTGCCGTTTTGTGAGAAATATCGATTCATTGCATTGCATATTTATCGCTTTCCATTAATTTTTGTTAAAAATTCGTAATATATTAGTCAGATTAATCAACTGCATATATTAAAAATTCCTTACCCTGCAAATATTTGAAAAATCAACATTTTCGAATCGGATTTTTATTTTTGATTTATGTTTTTTTGCCTACAAAATATGTTTCTTTTGTTGTTTACATAGCATTTTACATTTGTAAATATGTAGCGCTGTCTAAATTATTTACGCATTAAAAAAAGGAAAAAATATATAAATTGATAAGTTGGGAGGTTGTTTTCGCAAATAGTTTTAAGTTAAAATCCAAATGATTTTTTTTTGTTTTTGGCGTGTTAGGAATGCCTAATTATATGATATATATATATATATGAATATATATATATATCTTTAATTGTAATGTAATTGTATTTAGATGTGCCCCATTTTTCATTCAGCTTGCGGACCATTTGCACAAAATTCGGAGTCTTTCAAAAAAATGTTACAATCATGACAGAATTAATTTGTTGTTTAACGAATAATAACAATATATATTTCGATGCTGATGCTCGATCACATCAATCATCCATCCACCAACTATGGGCTCCATTAATCGTCGGTGTTCTTGCGTGTGGATGCAATCAAGTCGACGGCACTGATTGCATCCGGAAACATGGAGTGATAGTTGATGAGGGGCACATACGCCGCCGTTATGACACGGCCAGCAAACCAACGTCCGTGCAGCGAATTCACAGCCAACACAGCCGTCGCCGTGCTCGGACACTTGACGTAGACGGTGCCCGTCGCAGATACGGTGTCCACGTGGATATGCAACACGCCGCCGTGCTTAGTGCACTCCTCGAGCACATCGTCGCGCACCTCAACGTCCCAGGTGGGATTCGTTTCGGTGCGCGGATCAAACATATTGGACAGTATAAAACACTGTGTCGCTATCGATGGTGTCTGCTGTTCATGTTGCATCGGCGCCGGTTGCGGTGCTGTCGCCAGCAGCGCATTCGCTGCAGCTTGGGGCACAGCCAGACCAGCTCCCTCGGCCAATTTAAACATGAGCTGCAATCGTCCCGTGGCGCCGAGATCAATGCCACTGCGATCCATTTCATCAGTGTCCAGCGAGCTGGTGTTCATGTCTAGCCGTTCGGTGACATTGCCCACCTTCATGGGACGACCGGCGAGCTCAAAACCGTTCAATTGTTCCAAAGCCTTCTTGGCATCGTCAGCATTGTGATACTACAAAAAAATATATATATATATAATTTATAATATATGGATTTATAATCAGATGTATCGTGCATACCGTTATAAAGCCATAGCCCTTGGATCGACCCGTCTCATTGTCCATGATGAGCTGGATGACATCGATTTTGCCAAAGGGTTCAAAGATGCCGCGCAACATGTCCTCGGTGATGTTGAAGTGCAACGAACCCACATAGAGACGCATGGGACCCGTATGCATCTTGGGTTGGAACGGTGGCGGCGCACTCTGCAAACGATTCTTCTCTGCCTGGGTATGTTGCACCATGATGGGCACACCCAACAACCGCTGGCCGGACAGGCCCAGGGCGAGAGCAACAGATTCTGGATCTTCGAACTCAATGTAGGCGATGCCCTTGAAGCGTTTAGTCTTGTTGCACGTAATCAGTCGAACATCTCGCACCTTTCCCACGCTGGAGAAGAACTCCTCGAGGTCGCGGGCGCGTACACGTTGCGACAGTTGAATGCAGAAAACGGTGCGTGCATCACGCTCCTCGGGACTCAGCTCAGTGGGCGGTGTACGATCTCCGACGCCATTCGGTGGTGATCTGGCAGTGCCACTGCCACCACCGCCGCCACCACCATTACCACCACCGCCGCCACGTCCACGTCCTCCATATGGTCGTGGTGAATAGCTGGTCCGACGACGACTGCTGCAGAGGTGATACAAACAAAATAATCTATTAATACAAGATTAACCAGTTGGAAGAATGGTGTAGTCGAGAGTGAACTCGACTACGAGATACCCTGCACCCAGCTGCTAAATATATTCTAGTCTTATTGCCAAATTGCCAAAAAACTGAAATCTAATTTTCCACTTTGCCGATCTTTTTTCAGTTGATCAATATACATACGTATCAATTAGAAGCCTCTGCCTTTAAAATTGTGTCATTTATTGCTATCGGAAATCGTGAATGTATCGATATTCGAGAAACGGAGGCGGTTATCGATAAAATTGTATATGAGAAACTATATTCCAGATTTAAAGCTTTTACAGTATCGGAGGTCTGCGTGTTCATTCAGATAGATAGACGAACGAACGGACATGGCTATATGAGCTATGTTGTTGATGCTGATCAAGAATATATATATATATACATTTTATAGTGTCAGAGATGATTCCTTCTGCCTGTTACATACATTTACAGGGTATAAAAATACTTAAGCGATGATCTCTCTCTTCACTTACTTGGTGTCTCTGGAACGCGAGTGACTGCGTCGACGTTCGCGTATTGGACTGGTGCGTGGCTTGCGCTGCACTTCCCGCGAGCGACTGCGTCGACGTCTGTCCCGGGAACGACTGCGTTTGCGCTCCAGATTGCTTGTCTTGCTGCTGCCGCGACGATCGCGTGAGGGATGTTCCCGATGCGCTTCGCTGCGTCCGCTGGCGCGTCTGCTGCTGCTCTCATCGCTGGGGCGGTGTTCATCGCGAGAGCGACTGCTGCGTTTGCCATCACGATGGTTGTAGCGATGTTCGCGCTGTTCCCTTTCCTTATCCCTCTCCTTGTCCCCCCTGTCCCTGTCCTTGTCGCGATAGCTACTGCGCTCCTTTTCGCGTTCCCGATCCTTGGAGCGTCTGTGTTTAGCATCACGCGATCCGCTGCGACTGCTGTGTGTGTTGGAAAATAGAAAGAATGTTGTAAAACGTTATTTATTTATATTTTAAGCTATTTTTGGCAATTTCCCAGCACCGAACTAGTGAAATACTCCTTACAGAATGCATTCTGTATGCATACAATGTAATTGAGTACATAGTAGGGTACAACAAACTGCTCTTTGAGAAAACTTCAGCAACAGAAGCTTATTATTTATATTTCTTATACGTATTTGTTTCTTATCTATTTCATTATCTCTTTTAATTATTGCGCCGGCGCAGCTTTGCTTACTCTAGTTTCGTGAAGCGGAATATAAATATATTTGCATCTTTATATTGGAAATGATTTTATATCCTATAATAAGTCAGCAAATTGTATATTTTATTAACTATCTAGAATATTTAACTACATTTTGAATATACACATCTGGACAGTAAAAAAAACTTGTGAATACAAACAATTACTTTGTGTCATCAAGCAACATGCATGACTGCTTTTTTGTAAATTTAATATAGAATTGTTTACATTTTGATCTCAAATGTTTCTTTGATTGATCCGATCTTTAGCATTTTTCGCTTGCAATCGCTCGTAATGACTCAAAAGGATCACTTTTTTTGGATCCTTCACGACTTGCAATGTTTTCTTCCAACTAAAGAGCATTTGTAAAGAAGTTCTGAGATTTTTTCTTGATCATAGAGCATCTTCTGTGATATCCTTGACCCATTTAATATTATTCGATAGCTAAATAAATCCTTTGTTAAAATGAAAATATTCAAATATAACAAAATCAATAGAGAAATGTAAGTTTTCTTAATTTTATGCCACTTCACTGTCCAAAGAAATGCGCCGAGCAATTTGACTGTGCCCTATCTTAAGCCACAGACTTCCGAGTTTTATTAAGAAACAATGTCAAGAAACCATTAATAATTAGAATATTTTATATTGGACATATTTTTTTTTCTTTTTTCCTTTAAATTCACAAGATATTAAATTTACACCTATTTTATAGTCCACATGTGTATATATATCGGTAACGCACAATGCAGAGAGTTACAGACTATTGTAGCTTCAATTTGTATGAAAATTATAGAACACGAATTGAATTCGTAATGGAATCTGTCTTTCGCTGCTGGGTGGTTAATAAAAGGTAACGTTTGACTGATTCATTTGGGGAGTGAAATGAACTTACCGTGATCGGTGCGTGCGCTTTTTGCTGCCATTCGAGGAGCGAGTTCCGTTTTCCCTGCTCGCATAGCGTTGTTCATCCTCATCGTTGTCATCGTGGCTATCGCTGCCGCCGCTGCTGCGACCACGTCCTCCTCGTCCCGTGCTGCCCGCACTGACGTTCTACAGATACAGGGTGTGTGGTTTTTTGGTATTTTGGTTGGTTTTTTTGGGTTGTGGTCATGGGAGTTTTGGAAGTCGCAAGCAATAATATGTTGTACATATATATAGAATTTTTGGATTTCAATTTGTGGTTAACATTGAGAGTGACACACAGCACACACACACACACACACACAGAGATATAGAGAGAGAGTGAGAGTGAGAGAGAGAGAGAGACACACACACACACGCACACAAACAGAACGTTTGGTTTTTCGTTGTTGGATTCGCACACGTTACGGTTAACGGTTGTTTTTCATTGATGTCGTCGTTGTCGGTTGTTGTTGGTTGGTTGTAGTTGTAGTTGTTGTTGTATTCATTTTACAAATTTTTCAAATATTTTTTTGATTTTCATATTTTTTTTGGGGTATTTGTTTTTATTTTTTTTTTGAATAAGAGAAAGCAAATCAAAGTAAATTAGTTAAATTTTTTGGTATCTGCAAGTATATAAAATAGAAATGCTTAAGTCAACAATGATCGTCTTACAGATCATTGCCAATTTATAGCAATAGAGCAGTAGTAGTAATATAAAAGTGATACATATGAGATTAATAGACCTATATAGTAGTAGTACACACACATATATATATATATATATATATTATATATAGTACCTATACTGTATAGGAGTAGTAGGCTGTACCACACACAATGTAATAACAGTTGTAAGCAGTTCACGGCGAAATTTCTCCATACTCAAATTATGCAATTATTGTCTTCGTTTCGTTATTTTTTGGGTATAGTTATTAGCGCTGGCTAGTTTGGTTGGGTTGGTTGCTCTTTTGGTTTGGCCTTTTTCTTTCTTTAATTTTTTTGGTTTGACTATTTTGCGGACACCACAGATCGCAGGCGCCCTCTCGTCTATATATGGACATGTACATATAGATATAAGTTAGAGTTATATATATAATTGTGTAGTGAGAAATAATTTAAAGTTTTGCTTATTACGATTTTTTTTTATTTGATAAGTGGTTTTTGTATTCATTTTTATATTTGGGAATTTTTTTTTTCTTTGGTATTTTTCAGACTCGACTCCTGAAAGAGCAGTGAAGTGGACTTGTGAGATTTTCTTTCTTTCATTCTTGTCTGTCTGTGAGTAGTGAGAGTAGTAGTTGTGCTGCCTGCTGCCCCAGACAATAGGTAGAAGAGTTTATCTGAAATTTAGTGCACGTTCAGTTTTCATTGATTGATTTTTTTTTGTATGGAGAAAAAAAACAGAAACAAATCATACAGAAAACAATAAATGCCTAGATATGTTTTGGTTTTATTTTTTTTGTTTTTAGTTTCTTTTTTTTACGCAGTTTCTGGCACATTCAAAACTTACCAAATGGTCTCCAGCTTTTTGTGTTTAGAATGACCAAAACAATCACTAGCAACAATATTGAGCTTATACGATTTCTGCAAAGACATTTCACCCTTAAGAATTATTCTCGCTTTTTTCTTAGAATTATTTGCGTTTTTTTTTTGGTAGTGTGATATTTTTAATGTATTTTTTATTCATTTGCACATTTTGCATAGAGAGAGAGAGAGAGATATATAGGCGGAAAGGAGAGCAACCATATCAAATGTCATTTTCCATTTAGAAGACACATTTTTACAAATTGAGGTAAAGCTTGAATAATGTTCCCAAGCGCATTTGAAATTCAATATGCTCTTCTATCAACGCAAGTCAATTTCAATACACACACACATATACAGACACGCATAAATCTTCCATCATAATAACTGTTAAATTCGTTAATTTAATTTTAAACCTATTTTAAACATTGTTTATCATTGTTTATCTCTTATACTTTGAAAAGATAAGATAAACTAAAACGTTTAAAAAACGAGCTCCACTTTATTTTTCGGAATGAACAACACGTAAAAAACAGACATGTCTCTCACACACACAGGTAGGTGGCGAATAGTATAAAAAAACAGAGGTGTTTATAAAACACCGGCCGACTTTTGCCCTATGCTTTTGTCGATAGTCGATTGCATTACATGGGAAATTGGGTTAAAAATCGATTCGATACAGCCACTTTACATGCATTGTTCACACACACACGCACCTACACACACAAAGGTGACCAATGGGTGTACGTGCATGTGTGTGTGTATGCTTGTGTCTGCAGACTTAAAAAAAATACATACATACATACATACATATATACGTACGTACATAAAACACACGGCGCGGTTGTGGGTGTCTATTTAGAAGAGAAGTATACAAACATTCATATAATAAATTATAAATAATATATATACCGTTGTTACAATGATAACTTATTTGTTTGTACAAACCGTTTGCTCTTAATTTATATGCAATCAAATTTGATGCACTTACGTTTTTTTGATACGGCGCCTCCAGCATTGCTTCGACATCAAAGTCCTCGGCCATGTTGAATTGTTGTTGGAACAGCGGGGGGAAGGGGGAAATGTCGCCCTTAGTCTAGTTTGTCTAGCACGGTTTGAAGAAACCAAAATTGTTGTTGTTGTTGGTATGCACAGCTCGATGGCTCACTTACGAACTTTCTTTTCAATTATTTTTGTTTGGCAAACACAATTTTCCTCAAAATTTTTTGTCTAAGATTTTTTCACAGCGTGGCCGACTATATTGTGTTGCTGCAGGGTTGATAATTATTGTACATCGATGCTCGCACGGGCATCGATACTTTTGAGCTCATATTAAAAAAAAATTAACGCAAATAAATACATACATACATATTTATAAATCGCATTTGGCATTTTTTTAACACTTGAATAAATATTATTGCCATTTCAAATTTGCTGGCCCATTTCAATGGCGTTGCCAGATCGTTGCCACATTAATCGATTTGTTTATATTTACATATACGCAGCGAAATTTTGGCTTTTGCAAATAATTTTTGTTGTCGTTGGCATGCAATTGATGTATTAAATGATAAATTGTAACGTATGCCGTAAAATTGATTGAATGGCGCTAAGCAATAAACAAGACGAGCTAATTCGAAGCAAACATTGCTGGCAATTCTAATTGTTGAGTCATCAGCAGCAGCAGCAGCAGCGTCTCCACCAGCAAGCAAAAGACAAAGTGCTGCAGCAGCCTCGGAGGCGACGGCAACGTTTACCGTTAGACCGCATACGTAGCTTGCGTGTGTGCTACAGGTGAGGGGGAGGGGGCAATTTCGTAAACTATATTTAATTGCGTGTTGTGTGTGTTTCGTAAGCTGCATCTGCGGGTGAAACTTCCCCATTCTCGAGCCGAGGCTCCACAAAACCATCCCCCATTACAAAACACACACATACACATCGCTTACGTTACGCGTCGTTGACTAAGGTGTGTCGAAATTAACTAAAAAAAAAGAAAAAAAAACTGTATACTAATATGTAATTTTTGCACACAGGTTGACGAGTCTCCCTCGCTTCAAATGGAGGACTATAAATTCCTATTCAAAATTGTGCTTGTTGGCAATGCGGGCGTTGGCAAAACATGCCTCGTGCGTAGATTTACTCAGGGCTTGTTTCCACCCGGCCAGGGTGCCACAATTGGTGTCGATTTCATGATCAAGACCGTTGAGGTCGAGGGCGAGAAGATTAAGCTGCAAATTTGGGATACTGCCGGACAGGAGCGTTTCCGTTCGATCACACAAAGTTACTACAGATCGGCCCATGCGCTGATCCTTGTCTATGACATTAGCTGCCAGCCCACGTTCGATTGTTTGCCCGACTGGCTGCGTGAGATCCAGGAGTATGCGAACTCAAAGGTGCTCAAGATACTGGTGGGCAACAAGACGGATCGTGATGATCGTGAGATACCCACCCAAATCGGTGAGGAGTTTGCCAAACAACATGATATGTACTTCCTGGAAACGTCCGCCAAAGAGGCAGAGAACGTGGAGCGACTGTTCTATGAGATTGCCGCCGAGCTGATTGGTCAGGCGCGCAGCAAGGATGGGAACAGTGCTGCTGCAGCGGCGGCTGCACAGCGTCAGTCCGAGGGTAGCGGCTCCATTGGTCTGGGCAGCTTCAGTGCCAAAGCAGCGCAGAGCAATTGCTGCGGTGGCAGCAGCAACAACAGCAACTCTAATCCCAACACTAGTCAAGCCGGCTGAGCGAGGACACTCGGGGGAAACAGAGACACAGGGACAGGGACAACTCGCAGCTGATATGCAACTGATTGACTAAAGGATGCTAAATATTTGTGTTAAAAAAAACTCCATTGGATGTGTAGTTCTTAGTGCGCCACAAGATTTTCTTATTTAGTATTATCTGTTATTGATCTGCAACTGGATCGGGATCTGCAATGTGAGCATCACCAGTTTATGCTTTAATTTAATGCACATTTTTATGTATTAATTGTATATTTTTAAATGCATTTTTTATATGTATATTTACAAATGCGTATTTATTATAATTTTTTGAGCAATACTTACTTGATTAAGGCGATTTTACGACATTCCAAAAATTAAACACATATGTAGTTGAATATGAGATAACGTCAAAGATAAATATAACTCACTTTGTAATTAAATGAATTAAATAAAGTTTTAAATGTGAATGTGAAACTGATTCGGGCAAAGCTGTTCTCTTTTTGGCAATGGGGCAGAGTGAATGATTATTCATTTATTTAAACAATAATAAATATATTTGGATATCAAATGATTTTTGATTATTTTATTTGTTTTTTTCAGTTTATTAAATATTGGTATTTTTTAATTGGTACATTTGTCGCTTGCTGACTTTTCTCTAGGAGAAAATTTCATGCTTAATTTTAAGCTCTCTCTTTTTTCATTTTGTATAAACTACAATGTGTATATGTTTTCGACATTCAACTCTAAAAAAATATATAGATATATATATAGATGTGTGTATATATAAATAGATATGTATGTGCATGTATTGGCTAGATATATATATATATATTGTAAATATCCTTGTATAGTGTCATAGTAGCAAAAGGGCATAAGTAATAATAATAATAATAATGATATGAAAATCTGTAGCTGCAGTTAGTTTTTTTATGTTTTTTTGGGGTAGCATTAAAGTCTGTTGTTAGCGGGCCACACACGAACACATACACAATAAATTATATACACTTATGCATAAATAAAATACATAATAATACATGTAAATGCTAAAAATTAATATATATATATATATGTGTGTGTATATATATAATAATTCCATTTAATACAAAATTTATGAATAATTAAACCATTTTAAAAAGTTAACAACAAATTTGGGGTCGGCCCTTCACAAAATTTAACATTCCTGACAGCCTGGCACTTTCGTTTTGTTCTATATATATAAATAAATAATATATATATATGGTGTATATATATATATATATTCATGTAAATATTTGTATGGTAGACAGTGTTTGCCAGAGCTGGCGCGAGATTCGTGTGTGTGTGTGTGTGGATTGTGATCAGGATGATCAGGATGGCTACTGCAGCATCAGAGCATTTAAATTGCGCTGCAGTATCGTATCCTTCACCGAGTTGAACACCACGTGGATGTTGCGCGTGTCTATGGCAGTGGTAAAGTGATGATAGATCCGGGTGGTGCTGCTTGTGCGTCGCACACTCATGAACATTTGCAGCATGAAGTTCTGGACGTCGAGCAGCGAGTGCGGATTGCCACTGAATTGTGGATAGTACCAGCGTATATCAGTCTCTGGATTGCGTACTTTCTGTTCGAGCAAATCGGTCTTGTTCAAGAACAATATTATCGAAATGCCTCTGAAGGTATTGTTGTTCACAATGGTATCAAAAATATTCTTGGACTCTTCCAGACGATTCGTTTTCCTAGAAATTCAAAATCAGTAATCAATATTGTACATATATAGTATATAGAGTTATGAAAAAAAAACTCACCTGTCTTCGGCAAGCACCTGATCAAACTCCGAGCTGGACACTAGGAATATAATCGATGTGACTGAGGTGTCAAAGCATCTGGTCCACTTTTGGCGCTGTGTGCGCTGACCGCCCACATCGACAAACACAAATGGAATGTTCTGTTGCAAAATAGAAGCATGCAACTCGATTAATATGCAAATTTTAGTTGTATCTAGATTGGTAGAAACTTACCTGTACTTTGACACAAAACTCGTAGACACCTTTGGTTGCTCGGCGACAATGCAGTATATCTTTGTGTGTGGGCACATAATCCGGTTTCGCCAGCCGCTCGATTTCATCTAGAAAATAGCTGACCGAATCGCTCTGCAAGGTGTAAAGTAAACAAATGCGATAAGGGGTATGCACAAAAATATGTATAAATAGAAAATGTGTGCTATACAGTATATATATATAGACTTTTTTCTTAGTTTAGGAGTACATTAATATCAAGGTATTCAGATGCTTTTAAATGACAAGACTGTTGTGATATGAAAAACATTTGTTGTTAAAATAAACTTAAATTTACATTTACATTTGAACTCCCTCAGGAAAAAAATGTATACAAACTATAAATGACATATATAAAATATAAAACTATAAACAACTTTTCCATAGGGAATATTACAAGATATAAATAAAAAAAAACTTTTCTATAGGGTAGATTACAAAACACAACTATTTACTAGCTTAAACTATAATATATATATAAACAACTATTACTTCTAGAATTTTAATTGTCTATAATAATTCGGTTAAATGATAAAAATTTTGTTGTGCTTACAATTTGAAATTCGCGTCGTCGCTCGTAGGCGCGCCTAATGCCCCGATCCTGCCACAGTCGCCTAATGAGCGGAGCGTATTCAACGAATCTGGTTGCCTCTATTGCATTGCATTCCATTGACTTGGCATCGTTGGCATCCTGTTCGCGTCCATCGTTGCCCCACGAGATGTCCAACTTTTCGCGTGCATCGAGGAGGACTTGCATACCTGCACATAAATTGCGTTAGTTGTATTATATATATATATATATATATATATTTATATTGATTGTTACCTCGTATAACATTTTGGTATATCACATGTTGGTACTCGCGCAACAGTTCCGGATCGAAATTGACGCCGTGTATGATGCGCATCTGTTTGAGGAACGTTGACTTGCCCGACTCGCCAGCGCCCAGGAGCAACAGTTTCACCTATTGAGTCAGACAATTGGTGAGTGAGTGAATGTATCATCAAAGATTAATGCAATAAGTACGTGCGAAATTGAAACCTTGACCGACAAAAACCAACAAAAATAATATTTAAAAAAAAAACACATAAAACACACGCAATGCACAAGAAACAACTGCAACAAAGACGCTGTTAATTGAATGCCTTTTGTGTGATAAAGATTTTTGTATGCCCTTCAAGTGGCTATTATAATTTGGGCGTGAAATGTGTTAATCACACTTCAAGTGGATATTTCTTCGAAGCCATATTAAACATGTATATTTTTGATCAACAACCGAATCTGTCGATGCCATATTTATACAAGAAGCCTTTCAAGTACTATGCAATGATTACAATAGACTTTATCATGTCATTAACTCAAAGGCCTCTATTTATATATATATATTTCTATTAAAGGCTTAATTTTAAACAGTTTGTCTCGCGAAACACATTTTCCATTTTTCTTTTTGGGTTTTTTCTCTGGGTTTTCCGCAATTCAGGCAACAAATGTTCAACTATTTTTCATTTAAATACCCCCCGCCACAAATCTCATAATATTTCGTATTTGTTTGATTTTGTGCTGACTGAAGATTAATCGACATTAAATAAATAAATAAATATATTGAAAAAAAGATAAATTTTTGATCTTTGTGTCTGTTTGTCAGTTTGATTCTGTGGGTAGCTTTTAGCTTTTAAAATGAATAACTAAATAAATATATATTGTGGGCCAGGTTTAAGCTGTTCTGTAAGGATATATTCTTGATCAGCATCCGAATCAAAAAAATCATATTAAATAATTATATATAACAATTTGAAGATCCATTAAACATATATATTTATTTTTTAAACAGCATCCGAGTCAAGATATTCGGTCGATGCTATAATAAACGTATGTGTATAAAATTATTTTTTTTATCAGCATCCGAGTCAATTAATTCTGTCGATGCTATAAAAAACATATGTGTATAATATATTTTTTTATCAGCATCCTGTCTGCCTGTCTGTTTATTTCTGTGGATTAACCAACTAAATAAATATTTATTTCGGCGAGGTTTACTCTCTATTACAAGCGTATGCGATTTTCGGCTTGATGATCTTTCTTGTTTTGGTTGGAGTTGTTGCAATGATTGCCTAAATGATGCAACAATAAAACCCAGAGCCAGCGCCAAGCCCAATAGCAACAGCAACAATGACGAAAAGTGAAAATTCGTCTGACGTTTTATTTGTTTGCCTGGGCGGCCCATGCGGGCCACAAACAACCGGATGAATGTTGTGTGTGTTTGTTTTGTGTGTGTGTTGCTCTCTCTCTCTCTATCTTGCTCTCACGCTGCCGCTCTCCAAGCAAATTAATACTAATTACTTAATTAAACGGAATGTGACTGCTGCTGGCCCCAACCAAAAAAGGAAAAAAAGAAGAGAAGCTAAAGCTTTGCTTACCTGCCGTCGAAACGTGTGCTTCTCCTTCTCCAAGAAGCGATCGATCTCTTTGGATTTGTAGCGTTGCTCCAGCTCCTCGGGCGTACTGCGCAGCCGCACCAGATGTGTGAGAAAATTGCCGCAGCAGCGCATGCAAGCAAATCTCGAGGTCTGCAGGCGGCTGCCCTGTCGTCGCAAACGTTCCGCGCCATCGGAGATGAGGCCGGCACGACCAGCGGCGCCCGGATGCGTCTGCTGTTGATGATGCTCCTCCATGAGGTGCGTCAGTGTTCCGGTGCGTGTATCGTTGTTGCTGCTGTTGTTGTTGCTGCTTCTGCTGTTGTTTGTCACCGATGTTGTTTGGTTGCCGATGTGTGTTAACGTGGTCAACGTATTTCTGGACATGGTTGCGACTGTGACTGCGACTGCGACGACAGACAGCCAACGCCTGACGTGCGCACTTTCTACACACGCACACACACGCACGCAGACTTACTCAGTCTCACACACACAGACGCACTCTTTGAGTTGTTGATATTGTTGTTGCTGCTGTTGATTGTCTTCCGTTTGGGTGTTGATGCTGTGTTATTGTTCTAGCTGCACACACAGGCACACACACGCACACACTGGCACGCACACACACACACGGGCACACACACGCTAAAATTAGCCTAGTCGCGGGTTTTTTTTTTATTGTTTTGGCCAAATCATATCTTGACCACAAAAACAGCAGCACCGCGCTCTTCCCCTCTGTGTGTTGCTCAGCGTGTGCATTGTACAAGCTCACGATAACAACAACAATAACAACGACATCTGCTTGTTCGTGTTGTTGATGGCAAATGGTTAAGCACTCCTATATTACGCGTCGCCTTCTTTTTCTCGTATTGGCAAATTTTGTAAATAAATTCGCATTTTCACTCCCAAAAACTGAATGAGTAGAGTTGTATTTACGATGATGCACTATCGATATGTTTGCCGTCTAACTGTATCGAAATTTTCGATGCGATGAGCAGACCTGAACTTGCAGACAGCTGATTATTTAATATGCAGCAGTCGCCTTACAACTAAACATATCGATATATGTTGTAGGCGATAAGCAACCCTGCTTTTGTCGCCAGCTGATGATATGCTACACACACACAAGCGCACAAACACACAACTGTAACAGCCACTGTTTATTATTTTGCTCCGTCGCGGTGAGGTTGTCATTTTCATAATTATTGCGTTTCTTCAATTCGAAATTGTATTTTGTGCAGTGAAAACATGTTTATTAATACAAGCAAAGTGTCTTTGATGCGTGGTGCATTGCGTCTACCCGGTGGCATACAATACTTCAAGAATTACACAGGTAAATTCGAACAAATTGCCGCATTGTAAGAGGTCAAAAGTTTAAATTGATTAAAATCATTTAACTGACTGGCGATTTGTCTGCAGATAAATGAGCCAACCGTAGGGAATAACGTAATTGAATTCAATTTACACGCAATAAGCAATTGTCTGCCAGACTGTGCCACAGATATGTTAATATATATATATATATATATATATATATATAGAATGGAATTTGTACCCAATTCATCTGCGCAATTTGTTTGCTCTTTGAATATATATAGATATATATTAATTAACGTATTCTCCTCGCATTTAGCCATTCAACCCTTCCACACAAGCACCAAGGCCTTGAACTGCGTCGCCTCAGCGCCCGCTCTGCCCCTGCCCCATAATGTGGATGCCGCTGAGACAACACGTTTCTCGCCGCAACGCGCCCGCGACATGTCCGACAATATAATAGCATTGTCGCATGCACCCATCTCCATGATTGACATCACCACGGACAATAGCCAGAGTGTTGCAATTGTTGACTCCTCTGTGGCGCCGGATCCACATGTGCAGTCATACGATTGCTTGGGCGCCGTCAGCCTAAACGCTGTGATGCAGAGCAATGTGCCGACACCGTTCGGGGGCATGCACAAGTTCTCGCATCTGAACATGCCCGGCGGCCAGTGGTCGCAGGAATACAAGTTCACCTCACAGAACATGCAGAGCTCCCATTATAGGGCGCTGCGCGACAGTACACGGGCCGATTGGGTGACCTACGATCAGAATGCCACAATTACTGCTGGCAATGGCCAAGGTGAGCTGTTGTTTTGTTTGTTGCATTGCCAATCGTGCACCTGTTGCATGCTCGGCGCATGCGCATGAGCTCTTAACACGCATGCCACACTCATCGTGTACGTACATATATATATATATATATACAGTATATCATATGCAGGCTGGCGTCGTTGCTACAGCACACAAGCAAAGCCATCAACCCAAGACACAGCAACAGCGACAGCATCTCCTCCTCCTCCAACCTCATCCGCCACCGAGACAGTTCAGACCGCGAACTTGAGCAAGAAGGAGCAATTGAAGCGAGCCTTTAAGGAGTATGGCTCCACCATTATCGTATTTCATGTGGGCATCTCACTGCTGTCGCTGGGTGGCTTCTACGTGCTCATCTCCAGGTAGGGCAAACTAACCCAATAAATGCGCTTATTCGCATCTGCATCCATTTACTAATGGCTACAATTAACTATTAATTACTGTTTCTTAATTTGACTAATGTATTTGCTTTGATTTTTGCAGCGGCATAGACATGATGCCTGTCATGGAGTTCCTTGGCATAGAGTCGTCGGCATTTGCCGAAAAAATTGCTGTGGGCAGCACCTTTGTCACCGCCTATGCTGTCCACAAAGTATTTGCTCCACTTCGGATAAGCATCACGCTGGGCTCGACACCATTTATTGTACGAGCACTGCGCGCCAGAGGATTCCTCAAACCAAAAATTAAGAGCACCTAGTGCCTATTACGAAAGCATATCAATTATATATTTTTTAATCCCCAACAATTATCACCTATATATATGTATATAATGTATAAGCTTAGCTGAGCATCCAATTCGATTGATTTGTGTAGACAACAATGTATTGGAAACGACTCGAAAGATTTGTGCTTGATAATACATACATTATAATCGAAATAATATTCCCATCACGTGTTCTACATTCAATTTGATTATGCCATATCATTTACTCTGTGTAAGTATTTGTCTGCTGGGGTTATTGCATCAATCAAATATATAAATATATTCTTTTTATTAATTTCTTTCCAAAAACAGCATATTCGATTGCTTTATGTTATAGTTTTGTCCCAATATTAATCAACTTCGTTAAAATGTTAGAAACGAAGAAAAAAACTGAAGCTGAGTTAAGTTAAGCAATATTTTCATATTGTTAGTCGAATGATTGCTTTCAATTTAGTCAAATGAATATTAACTTTGGCATGGAAAAATCTGAATAAAAAATATAAAAAAATACATTTTCATGTTAGTTCAGTTTGAGCTATATGATATAGTATATCATATATATGGTAGTCCAGCAAAATTGACTCAATCCAATAGTAATTTGAATATAGTTTAGTTAGACACTGAATCAAAGAAAGTTGTGACTTGCTTAATCAAATCGCAATTCATATTTAATCTAACATAATCATTTTTTTTGTGCACTTAGAAAAACAATGGCCCAGTTTTGAAATTTCCCAACCAGTTCAGCAAATGAAAAAGGTTCAGTTTAATTTTTTTCAATTTCAGTTTTTACTGCTTTTTTTGTTTAGATTTTTTGTTTTTCTTTAGCATATTTATAGAAAAAATATTTTCATTTCTTATGTTTTGTTTTGTTTTTTCACTGCTACACACATTTTTCATTTTTGTTATTGGGCTTAAGCTATAAATTGATTTTAAGTAAACAATAATTGTAATAATTATACAATGTAATAATTAAGACTTAACAGTTAGACACAAAAGAAAAATAGCTAATGGAAGAAACAAATTAACAATTTCCAAACAAAATTTCCAATGCCATTTTATGTCCACTTTTCTACAAGGCGTCAACTGTCTCCATATCCATATAGTACCCCGCCCCGCCCCCCCCCCCATGATTCCCGGACGTCCAATTCATATCTCAATATTCTATATATATATATTTATATATATATATATCTCCTAATCGTCTCTGTTTGTACGCATTTAAAGCCTAACAACTAAATGTAATTGTACGTGGTGTGTGTGAAGCATTCGAAAGCCGGCTTGGTTTTGATTTGTTTTAATTTGACTTTAATAGCCATCGACGGCTTGCTCGTCGAGTTGTGCCTCCAATTTCTCCTCCTCTTTGGCTTTGCGTCGTATAATCCAGGGCATAAATGCCCACAGACTGGAGCCGGCGAGCAGTGTCAAGCCGAGCGTATGGAACAACGGATTATAATCCTTGACCGCCTCCGTCCAATAATTGCACAATGGTGGCCCAACCAGCTGCAATAAGCCGTTGATAAACAGACTGATGCCATAGGATGAGGTGAGACGCTCGGTGCCCAGCATATCGGCCATAATGACAGCGGTGATGCCCACATAAATGCCCGAGGCGAGTCCGAAGAGAGCGCACCAAAAGCAGACGCCCCCGTAGCTATAGGCGAAGGGTAGCAGCGCCAGCGATATGCCCGATACGGACAGACCACCGACAAAATACCATGTCTTCGGTATGAAACCCATGTCGGAGAGCGCCGAGCCACCAATGCGTCCAATTAGATCCGTTGTGGAGACGACGGACAACAAATACGCAGAGAGCGATTTGTCAAATTGTCGAGCTAATCCAAATGCCGGCAGCAAAATGATGAAATTTGTGTAGCTGATGGCATTCGTGGAGTTTGAGATGAGTATGACCAAATACATGGGATCCTTGAACAGGCTCAAATCAAAGAATTTACTTCTCTCCCGCGGCAGTGCGCTGCCCCCTTTCGTATCAGCCGCAGCGCCACCATCCAGAGCCCCAGACTCGCTGCCGACGCCGGCGCCGGCTGCTGTTGTGCCGGCGGAACGCAACGATAAATGCGACGAGAACTCCTTGGGCTGGAAGGAGAGGGTGCTGCCATGATACGGTGTGCTGATGTACAGGAAACTGCTGGTCGACGGTGAACGCTTGGACAGACGATTCCGCGAGGTATTCCGCATGGCCAGTTTATTGGAACTGGAACGACCCTCGGGCACCGCATACAGCGATGACTGCGAATTCAGTTGTCCGGGCGTAAAGGTCTGATTGCGCTGCGGCAATCGGACCGGTGTGCTAATCTTGCGTGCACGCGGCTGAAATTCATCGCCTGGCTTGGCATAGCTCTGGACAACAGCGGCGGATGCGCTGCGCACAAACTGCTGCTTATCATCATCATCGTCCGGCAGATACAATGGCGACGGTGGTGAATTGTAGGCCAGCATATGTTTGTCGCCCGCCGTCTGCTCAGCGGTCTCATCGACATTCTCGAACTTCATCACAATGCCAATGTCCTCCTCCTCGGGTATATCCTCCAGTGCTTGACGTGCACGCGGCACACGCACCATATGCTGCTCCACGGGTTCATAAAACAGTGCACCCACCAGCACATTCAGCGTGACACCGCCCATAATCAGGCAGGAGCCACGATAGCCATACATCTCCAGCAGCCAGCGCAGCACCGGCGGCAATATAATCGAGCCGATGGCGCTGCCCGAGATGCACAGACCGTTGGCCAGGCCACGCAGCTTCACAAAGTAGGACGTGACAATGTACACAGTCGGCGGAAAGGAGAGGCCAGCGCCAACGCCAACCAGAACGCCATAGCTGCAAATGAGAGAGACAAAAGCGGGCTTAATAAAACTGGATTGCAAAGAGTGCTTTCAGATGCGCCAGTCGAGAGTGCTCGACTAGGAGCAACCTGAAGACAGCTGGTAAATATATAGTTAGCTAGATTGGCTTTTTCTGGATTTGCCCTAATACATGAAACAAATTTCGCACTTAACTTTATATTTTGAAATATTATATGTACATTGATCTAGATTTAAATTCAAAATTCTCAGTACACACTTAATTTTATAACCCAAATTATTAATAACACAAATATAATTATGGATGGATTCACAGAGAATTGCTACAGAATCCAGAAAAAACTTGATAAAATTTACTTTGAATTCTATATATATATATTTTTTCATCAATTTAAATTTAAAAAGCAGATGCATTAAATTCAATTTTTGTAATTTAATTTAAATATTAAATTTAATTGAATTCAATTAATTTTTTTGCGTCGATTAATTAATTGAAATAAATAAATAAATAAAACCTTTTAGGCTTGTAAACAAATTAATCGCTGGATAAAGCATAAATTATATGTATTTTAACTCAAAATGTTTACATATTTAATCAGTTCCAGCTAAATATTTTCGATGTTTATTTTTATTTGGTTAAATCTGTTGTAAATATCTGTGGAAACGGGTTCCAAGCGAACCGGTTAAGCAATCAACTGTTTTGTTCGTCTTCTTGAACTTGAACTGAGCTGTGCCAAAATATGAATTAGCTGACAAATCAAATAATGTAGAGTTGTCTTACCTGATGTACAAATAGCCTACGGATGAGGCCCAATAGGATAGGATCATGCCCAACGAGGCGGAAAGGGCGCCGATCAATGTTACCGTACGGTAGGAATACTTAACGGACAGAATACTCGAAATAGGTCCTAAAAGAGAGAATATTGTAATGATGTATTTGTGAGGCAGACTCCCCACTTACCCAGTGAACTGTAGAGGAAGTAGCATAATGCAGGTATCCAGGAGGCCTGCGTCTGTGTCGTCTCGAACGCCTGGAGGAACTCAATGAAGAGCACACCAAAACTCTTTATGGTGCCGGGGATGAGTATGTTTGTCAGGCAGGCACCAAACAGGACTAACCAACCCCAGCCTCCATCGGGCGGCACCAGATCATATTCAGTACTGTCCTCCTTATTCTTGTTCAACAGGCTAACTGCGGTGACAATACATAGTAGAAAATAGCATTAACATATTATTACCCTGATGATAAAATCTCCAACTAACTATTAATAATTCATTCTCAAAACAACTAACAACAAATGTAGAAAAAATGTACAATTTCTGTTGTTAATTTGAATTATTTTGGTTTTTATGGTCTTGGTGAGATCATCAGTAATCAACAATTTCAATTTACGGTCTATAGTTTGAGTATCTTTTTTTATTATTATTTTTACAATAATACGTTTAATATAGTGTTATATTATATATAAATACATATAGGAATCGGGAACCGCATGTTTATGGTCACGCAAAGACCGTATCGGAACCAAACCATCATAGCGGAACATTATATTTGAATGGGTCTGGGTTCAAGGTGACATAAGAGAGCTTGTATTCCCAATTAATATTATAGCCAAGAATTTTCGACAAGCTAAAAGTAACTTTCTACAATTCAAATAGCATTTTAATTTTAATTAAGTGTATGCATAAAACCGAAAATGTTGGTTTGTTTGCATGTACTTGGAAAAGTTGTATGACAAAATCTATAGTATATATGCATACGGTACAATAAATTGTCACTACCGGGTTCGATTTTCAATTCTGATAAATAAACTTTGCTAAAGAAAACAGAGATTATTATTGTGGTAACGTCAACAACAAAATTATTGTAATTCTGATGAAGTGCTTGCCAAGTCTGACGAGATTAAATTGAAGGTAATAAAACACCTCAAGTGTTTGACAAATGTTTATTAGCAGCCAGCTGTTTATTTGTGTTTAAAGTATGCACAGCAGCGCCTTTTGGGGTCTACTATATCGCATACTGAATTCAGACTACAATGTATATATGCGTGTATATCTTATCGCCGATACTTTCACCCTTTGCTACACGCGCGCTTAACGACTGTGTCTGCAGCCACTGCGAAAAACAGATAGCCAGCAAATTGTGTCAAAGCTTGAACGGTTGTTTCTACGTCAACGTTTCGGGGCCTGATTATTATTTTACTGTTGTTCTTCTTGTTATTGTGATATGAACAATCAAAGATAATTGTACTGAAGAAGGGAGCACAGATTGTAATTCATTTAGATTGTTAGTTAGTATCAGAAATCAGACGACATAATTAGTTAGTGGAATCGATTAGCAATTGTTTGTTTTTTTATTTATTTATTTTTATTTAACCAATCAGGTATTTTCTGCTAATTAAAAGCGTGACTGTACTCAAAATGGACTGCATAGGATTTAACTTTACTACTGTGCTACTGTTATAATATTCTACTGTCACATTGAGCATATGTAATGGGCAAATAGTTTTTCATTTGCTGTTTTGATTGATTAACGTTTGATTAAGGGTATGTGTCCCATCAATCAATATAACAAATTGTACTACACAAATTGATGGCGGACAATTGTGTCTTTTATATCATTAAATATTTTTTGGTTTACTGACCTGTTTTATCACTATTTTCTTTTGTTGTTGCTCCATTTAATTTATGCTCTTTGCTGTTTGCTTTATTTGCATTTTGTGTACTTATTACTTTTTCCTTATGCATGGTCTGTAAGAAGAAGAATGTGAAAAGAGAGAAAGAAAGAAAAATGTTGTGATTTTGTTTTTGTTCTTGTTATTTTCTAATTTTCTAATTAGATATTTACGATATTATCTTTTTTTCGCCGAGAGAATCTTTATTGTTCAGTGTGTGTGTTTACGTATGTATAAGTGTATTGAAATATGCAAGATACAAAAGTTGACTGGGGACAGAGCGAGAGAAAGAGACAGAGAGTGTTCTATATGTTATTCTCACAGAGGAGAAGGATTGGCTGCATTCCGAGAAAAAGATAAGGCCGGAAATGTTTCACACACATATATTTTCTATATTTGGGATAGAGTATATAAAGAAATATGGCGCATTATTCATGGCTTTTAATCTCGGTTTCAGACCAAAATAACTGCACGCTAAATGCTCGAACATGTTTCGTCATTAGTACAATTTCTCGATCGAAGAATCTGAAATCTTCATCGACAGCTGTTGATAAACGGTGCAAAATCCAATTTGATTAGCAGTCTGCAAATCTATCCAAGAATAAAATATAAGGGCGTTGCCATTCATTGCGATGCGTGTGGCGTGATCCTAATTCTATCGCCTAACCGAACTATCCCCCCACCCCCGACACCAACATTCTATACAGCTGTGTTAGGAAAGCGCACTATTTTCTCACAGCAATAAACAATGACTCATCATCCACAACGAGGATCATTCGAGTAAGAGAGAGCGAGAGAGAGAGAGAGAGACACGTAACATAATTATTTTCCGAATGTATTTTCTATGTGCTTTTTTTTTGCGTCGTTGCCTGTCACTAAGTGAGTGATGAAAACCCCATTTCAGATTGGCATTCATGACGTCATTATCTGTGATAGAAAAACAAAACAAAACCAAATAATTGTGGGGAATTTTTTGTGCGCTGTACGAACAAAATCTAAAGATCATTAAGGGCAAAAGAAAGGTGCGAAAATTTACAAGGTTATTTAGCACACAGACTTGAGATGGAGGGGAAATTGACTGAAATTTATTATTTGCTTGAATCGAAAAGTAATTTCTTTGTTTTTTTTCACAGATCGTTTAGTATTTATGTATATATTTAAATATATGTGCGTATTTATCGAGTGTGTGGAATATTTTTATGGTATTGAGAACAACGCAATCAGCTCGTTTGTTGCCCCATCAAAGTTTGAAGGCCGTTTCCTGTATATTTATATTAAACAGCAATTTTTTGTTTTTTTGTTTTGTTATTTGTGTTTGCCTCTAAGCAATATTACAAATTTCCATTCAATTGGAACCCACAAATTGAAATGTATTGGCAACAATTACGTATGTTGCATATATATACATATGTTATATGCAATCGAACACGAGCTCGACATTACTGTTGTTGTTGTTATGCCAGTTGAGACTCGATTGTGTCCAGAATGATCATTTGGAGCAGTGCTCAATTATTTGAATTGTTTAACATTTAAGTAACTTACATACAAATATAACATACAAAAAAGATAGCAACAACTGTTATACTCAATAATCAGTATAAGCCAATTCTTAAAACTTAACTGGCGGAAATCGATAATTGTTTTGTTTTTTTTCTATACATTTGACATTTAGCGACTGTTACTGACTTTGAAATTTGTTTTATCCTTCGCTCATTTCTCATGCTCGCTCATCAAAAATCGATAATCGTTGCATATTTATAGTACTTGAATTACATATTTATTATTGTATATGTCTAACACTGGGGTAGCTATAAATCACTTAGTAATAATTTAAACTACTGAGAAATCCAACAGATGTGCTGTGTTGTGCTGTATCCAATGCAACGGGAATTCCAGTGAACAAAAAATACAATACAAACAATTATAGAAAGTCAACTTCAAGAAATGGCAATGACGAATATTATGATTATTATTTGCTGTTGTGTTCAAATACTCGATTGAGATGTGGGCTTGTGGAATTGTTACTTTTTGCTGATAAAGAAACAGTTTTTTTTTTTTTGTATATTTATTCGCTTATGCTGTCATATTCAAACAACAATGTTTTTGTATAACAGACAAAATGCTGATAAGCTTTGGACAAGCAGCTGTCCATGAAATATATGAATTTTTTGTTGTTCTAGTTTTACTGAATGTCTGCGTTCAATGAACAGCTGATTGGCGGTCTGTTTACATTTTGACAGCTGTCGCATTTGTGTTGTGTGGAAATGGAATTGAATTAAATGCGTCACTTTTTGTCACTTAAAAAAGAACAATAAAAATATCCCATGCAGATAGTAATTTAGCAAGTCGATTAATTTATATAAAGTTAAGTTTGTTTTGTAGTTTTTTCAATTACAAATTGTTGTTATTATCTACTGTACTTTGGGGAAAAAAAAAAACTTATCTACCACCCGTAACCAAAGATAAAACATTTCGGTCTTCAAAAAATTCCGAGAATGTGCATTAAATGCCGATTATATATGCATTAAGACGGGTTTTAAAACCGTTGTTGAGACAGGTCATAAAAATGATAGCTGCGAGATTCGAGCTGAATATTTCGAGTTAAATGCAGGTAGCACAAACAAAGCCGTAGACGTGATGGCGGCAATGAGTCGGCGCATCTTTTGTCTACTTAAGCCAAATAAATAATATTAAATGCGTGGGACGAGCGAGTGAGCAGGAAATGCGCACTGCGTGTAAACTGTTACCGATAACATAACAGACACACGCACACACACAGTCAATTAACAAACAACTGGCATGCATGCATGTCAAACACAATTGTGTTTACATTAACAGCTGTTAAGCACAGTGCATTGGCCCCACGCCAGCTGCTCTGTACGACCGAACAACAAACAAAGCGCAGCCGAAGAAAAAAGAGAACAAAAGATGTGTCAAGCCAAATAATGAACCAGAAGAAGAAGAAACGAAAGTCAGTGAGCTCTGCTTCAAATTAATGATATCTAGCACGCACACACTCTCTCCCTATCTCTATCTTTCATTTGCCGATTGATCTTTGCGTTTTGCACCACTCCCCAAATCTGTGATCGATTTGCTATCGATAGCACTATCAGTGGCTTATCTCAAACGGTAGTCTGGAAAGGGGCATATAAATCTTTTTTTTAGTATTTATTTTCATATTTGTTTTTGTTTCCATAAGTAATGCCGCACCCCAAACTAAAAAACCATCAGCCGTAGCAACTATAATACTATAATAATACGATATCGTCTGGGCTTGAAAAAAAATCACAACAATCAATTAGCACGCTCTCTCATTTGTTTATGCACAGTGTCTCGATTTTGTATTTCCAATTCCGCCTGCTGTCGGTGCTGCGACAATTAAAACAATTAGATATTGTTTTGTTTTGATTTTTTTTTTCGTATGTTCAGAAGGCAACATTGACCCAATTTAAATGTAACAACAACAAAAACTCACTTTAAGGCGCACACAAAATAAGAGCAAAAACAAAAGTGTTGATAGAGTGAGATAAGCAGGCGAGCAAAAACCAACAACTATAGCAAACCAGCAACCACAAGAGCAAAAAAACAGCAACAACAACAGCAATAAAAGCAAAAGCAACAAAAATGAACAACAGAAAAGCGGCCCCCACTAACACACTGACATTTATGTTGACGACGCCGACGCCAAAGCCAAACGCCACTGTTGCGCGCGTGTCGGGGCCTGCGTGCTTCACAGACACATGCAGTAACAGAGTAAGAGCAGCGCGCCAGAAAAAACTGTTACGTGTGCGTGGAGGCGGGGGGTAGGCAACTCACTGGCAATGACAATTAATAACTGAACAGCAACAGTAGCAGCAGCAGCAAGGAGAACAACATGCCTATCACTGATTTCCTTTTTCACACCATAAGCAAGGTATCGGTATCGTTATCACTTCGTCATTTGACGCCCACAAATTAAAAATCTTGAACAGTACTAACAATAACAATATGGAGAGGAAAAACAGTGCAAAACAGCACAAAAGCTTTTCATTTTGTTCTTCCTCTTCGTCATTGATATATATTGCTGCTGTTTGTTCTTGTTGTTGTTGTTGTAGTTCATCGCCCTTGAATCGTTGGCTGGCTGCTGCTAAAAGGGGCCGGAGTCGGGGCCTGTGTAAGGGGCTTGGGCAAGGTAATGTTTTCTTTCTCTTTCCCTTATGCCGTCGTTTATTATTGTTGTTGTTGTCGTTGGGTATGCGTCAGCTGTTCTTTTTTTGTGCAGTTTTAATTAACTTCTTTAAGCACTTACCTTAAATTTAATTGTTTAGCTATGTAAATTCGTCCAGAGCAGGCGGGACACAAACACACACACGCACACACACACTTACACGCACACTCACACACACTGATGCACGTTTTTTGCACGTTTTACGATGAATGATTTTGTTGTTGTTGTGTTTTTATTATTGGTTTTTGGCTGTTACATGACATTGGGTCAGCTTTGTTGCGATTTATAAAAATTAATTAATGAATGTAAATTAAGAACACTATGTACACAATTATAGACGTATTTTGTACGAAATATATATATACATATATATACAAAAACAAAACGCGAAAAACGAAAGGTTCCCGTCGTCGTCGTCTTTCACGCGCACACCACCCACACGACGTGCCACACTCTCGAACGTGGAAAAACAAATGAACGCAAGTCCGCTCGCGTCTCTTTACACGGAGAGCGGTTCCGTTCCGAAGCGAACTAGTTGCGCTGAACGAACGACAAACAATAACAATATTTTGCATGTGTAACGAAAACAGGTTTGTCATTCTATTGTTGGATACGCATACAAATAATAATAATAATAAATGCAGTTTTTTCCTATGTAAAAAGTGGGCGGTATATTTGAATTTTAACATCCACTGGGTTGATATTGCTGATATTTATGTGTATAAATATTATTTAAATTTAAATATTTAAGTCCGTAAAATATATATATATTAATTTTGAATATGCAAAATATATTTCAAATGTTAGAAATTTGCAAATAAAATTGTCAAATATTTAATAATTTGTGTTCATAATTTAGTGCATGAAAGTAAAATGTTAAATGTTCTTCAAACCGAAAAAATGTTAAATTGCTGTTATACTCAAAATGGCTCGCTGGCTAAATGTTATACATTCAAATAAAATCGATATATCGATGCGCAACTGACTTATTTTTGGCGCCAAATGATATTACACTTTGTTTTTAATATTTGACTGAACATTTATTAATAGTAAAATGACGACAATTACAATTATTATTGAATCGCAAGAATGTCAGTAGAATTAGTAGTAGTATACGTGTGTGTCTGTCTGTTTCTTGAATGTGCATTAGTTCGTAGTACATATGTATTAGTATCACTTTGATTTTAAACTCAAACTTAAAAAATGTTGTGTGGCTCCAACGCAATTAGCCCATGGTACCCAAATGTTTGTTAGTATTGACGCCGCCGGCAGGTGCATCATTAGTGACGCAAGTGGGAATGGCGCTCGACCATTTGCCGTTCTTCATGCACTTGAGGACCTTGGAGCCGCGCAGGTCGAGGCCAGCGTCGCAAGTGAAGGTGATGCTCTCACCGATGGCATAGTAGAATTTAACGGAGGACATGCGACCGCTGATGGCGGTGCCGGGATACGAGCAGGCCTGCACACATTTGGGCAAACCGCCCGACCAGCGTCCGTTATCCTGACAGGCAATTATTGGCTGACCTTGCATCATGTATTCCGGGTTGCAATTGAATTGGACCACATCGCCGGCACGATACGGTGCCGAGCCCTGGGCGTAACCGTTTTGCGGTGCGCCCGGATTATCGCATTGCACTTCGACACAGGTGGGAAACGGTGTCGCCCATTCGCCCGTAGGCAAACAGATCGCCTCCGTCGGTCCGCGCAATCCGTAACCCGTGGAGCAGGAGAATGCCGCTCGTCCGCCCACCTCACGCGACAGCACCGAGACGCGCGGCGAGCTCACATTGTTCGCCATCAGCGGTATATCGCCGCACTCCACGCTCTCGCAAACCGGCAACAGTGCGCTCCAATTGCCACTGGGTAAGCAAAACAGCTCCGATGCGCCAATCAACGAGTTGCCATTCGAACAGGACAACAGCACGCGTGTGCTCAGCTTCGTATCGTTGGTGTTGACAATCAGGCCCCGTCTTATCGGTATTTCTGGGCAGTTGATTGCCTTCACCACCACCTCAACGGCATGCTCGTGCCGAGCCGGGGTCATGCACGAATACGAACCGGAATCCTCGGCAACAGCATCAAATACACTCAGGCGATATTCCAATGTTGAATCGCGTCCCTCATCCGCCTCGGTTACCCAGCCCTCTGTATAGTTTCTATCGTTCCATTCACGATTCATGTAAATATATGTTAGAAATTGGCATTACTTTGGCAATCACGTTGTTCACTATAGCAAAGTTTGACCGTGTTGGTATTGGTATTACCCACTTGTAGGCATGGCTAACATTCCACTTGGGATTGCCGAAGCGTCGCATCCACAGGCATTCCATGTGCACCGTGGTGCCCGGATAGACAATCAGTTTGCCATTATTGCTCTGGGCAATGGGTCCGTTCTGGTGTCGAAATAGAATTGTGGGCGCCTTCTCCACTGCGATGTTCGGTTGGATGAAGTTAGGAAACAGAAATTAGGATTTGAATGTGTGCATCACATTGTACCTACTCGCATAGTCGTTCTCCTGATTGAGTCCCGAGCACACGGGCTTCGTGTTCGTCCACTCCGAGTGGATGCAGGTGCGATCATGACTGCCAGTCATCGAGAACTTGCCAATGTCGACGCATCTGGAAGAGTTTAGGGTTTTGGGCTTTGGGATTGGGGATTACGCCCGAATATGATTCTTATTCACCTGGATATAATTGTAGCGCCCGGCGGAAATTCAACAATATCCTCTCTTATTTCCAGATCATTGTAAAAGCTGACCACATTCGGTTCGTTGTTCTTGAACAAACAGGTGCCGTTTTCTGTGAAATATTTGAGAAAGTTAATTTTAAACAAAGATTAACCGGCTTTGCCCGGGCAAGAGTTTTTTTTTATTTCACTAATTGATAAAGCCAATCGGAGAATAATCAAACTTGAACCTTAGAGATTAATTTATCACGTTTTGAAAATGGAAATGATTTTTTAGTTTTTATAGTTAGTTTTTGCAAATATTTTGCGAATTTTATAAAAATTGTTTCTCTTTTTAGGCTAAAGTTGATAATTAATAATAGAATTCAAATCAAATTCAAGTTTTTCACTGATATCTGTTCAATTTTTGATCATGATCATGAACCCATCCTACCGCAGTTGTAGGAGCGTCCAATCCACTGTCCATTGTCGCAGATGATGCGCCAGGTTTGGCGATCGCCGGCCGCATTGGGAATGCAATTGAAGAAGATCTCTGTGCCGCTGTCGTAGGCGCCATCAATCTCCGCATGATCGGGATTCCTGGAGAGTAACGTTCCCTTTAACAGTTGGCTTGCTAATCTCTCAGATGGGACACTCACTTGTAAACCAAGGCACCGTCTGTCAAGCTGGGATGACCGCACATCTTCAGATCCTCGCCATGCTCATCGGTGCTGTTGTCATGATGCTGATGGTGCTCGTCCAGCTCATTGTGTTCGACTCTGCTGCGCATGCTGCTTGTGGGCGTGGGTGTGGGCGTGGCGTGCTCTAGCTCCTGGCGCGACTTACGCAAACCGGACTCGCAGGGTATGCTGGGTGGCGTCAGATTTCCCTTGTGGCAGGACATCTCAATGGGATTCGCATTCGTTGAGAGTTCACAGCGCACGCTCACCGTGCTTCCATGTCCAATGGTCAGACCAGCCCGATAACCGCCCTGTGAATGGAGAATGGAGTAACTCGAATGGCGATCAAAGTCCACAATTTAGGGAGCAGCTAATTGAAAATCTCTGATTACCTAATTGGTTTCAGAAGTATCTAATACTTAGATTAGAATTAGATTACTTACATCGTAGATGATGCCCGGTATGTTGGGCAGGGTGCATGGCACGGAGGTGCACTCCGAGAAGGCGTTAACCGACCAGGAGCCATGTGCGCAACGCAACTGAGCAGATCCCTGGATTGGAGAAGGACAAACAGCTGATTATGGGCAGCAGTTTAGAGGCAACTCAGCAACTCACCTGGGCGTTGAAGCCATCCTCGCATTCCAGGGTGATAAACTCATTGGATTGGACCTCCTCGTAGGTGGAGAGTGGTGTCAGGGAGGGTTTGTCGCTCAGCTGCTTGGTGTGCGGCTCCACCTTGTAGTATTGTCCGTGCTCGACAGCTGGTACCAGACACGGTGCCGACATGCACTTGGGCACATCCGGCTTCCAAATGCCACGGATGCAACGTGCCGTAGCATTATCACCCTTGATGTTGAGCTTGAAGCCCGCATTGCATTCCAGTTGGAGCATAATGCCCACAGAGTTGCGGCCCGGCGCCTTGCCCGGCCTTATTGTGGTAATGTTGGCAAACGAATCCCAGTCGAGATCCTCGCAGGGTCCGCGCAATCGTTTACCGCTACCCGCTGCCGCCTTGCCAGCATCACCGCCATCGCTGCTGTCCACATCCGCATCTCCGGCGGAGACGATGCTGGAGCTGCGTTTGCGACGGCGTCTCATAATCTGCGATTTCAACTGATCGATGAGATCACGTGAGGCTGGTGCACCACTGAATCTCTGCTCCAACTGGCCACGACTATGCGCCAGTGAATGCTGCTTATGATGGGGCAGGACCAAAGCATCCACGTCAGTAAAGGGCCGCCGCATCGGCTCCGGATTGTTGTGCTGACTGTTCCAGCGTCCATCCGGCACATTGATCTGCTTGTAGCGTCGCTTGGGACCCAGCATCCTGCGCACATAGCGCTGATAGCGTTCCTTGATATTCTGATAGTATTTCGAGTAGGCCCCGTCCAGATCAGGCGCACTGAGATTGAGATTGGCGCTGCGCTTGACACGCTCGTGATCCAATTTTCCAGCTGTTGATTGCGGTTCTTAAATCAAGTAAACATTTTGTCAATTTTGATGGATACTGGCATACTGGATGTTACACATAGGCAATCGGGACTGTACTCACCCGCTTGTGCGAATTCCTTGTGCTCCGACAGCTGTCGTTGCAGTTCCCGTTGACGTCGCAGCAGATAAATGGAGCGCAGTTGACGCAGTTGCAAGGAGCGACGTCGTCGTCGATTCCAGCGCAGACGTGGATGTTGACCGAGCAGACACTGTGGCAGATCCAATGGACGCCACTTGCCACCTACACAGGTGGCGCCTGGCGGGCCCACCTAAAACGAACAACCAAGCTGATAACTACACTCAGAAAAAAAATCGTTGTGAATTGTTGAATTTTTAAGGCTTGTATGAGAGAGAGAAATAGAGAGACAGAGAAAGAGAGAGAAATAGGGAGACAGAGAGAGAGAGAGAGAGTGGAGGAGTTGATTACCTCCAGGACATAGCCCTTGTCGCAGTCGTACATGATCTGTTTGTTGTTGACAATCTTCTTGACATACGGCCTGTAGTCGTAGAGTCCCATGTTGCCCACGAGGAGCACCTTGCCATTGGGTATGTAGCCGGGAAAGGAGCAGAAGACCTCATCGCATTTGGGTGTCTCGCCCGTCCAATTGCCAAACGAGCAGGTGAGCACATAATCATGTGGATCTGTCACATCCTTGCCCTCGGGACTGACCAGCTTGAAGCCATCCTTGCACTTGAATCTCGCCTTCATGCCGTGCTCGGTCTTCGGGGCCATCACCATGCCATGCTTCGGTGGCCGCGGCATGCTCTTGCAACGGGCGGGCACACATCGTGGAATGATGCTCCAGGTGCCATTGTTGCAGGTCGGCGGACTCAGCAGCGACACTGGGAACTCATAGTTCTCGTCGCACTTCACCTCCAGCGCTGTGCCGTGCTTGACCTTCTCCACTCCGCCCAGGATTTGTGTGGGCGATTGCGTAGTCGTTGTGCTTGTCGCCGTGATAATTGTGGTGCCATTCTCATCGATGCTAATCTCAATGGGTATGACAAAGCCCTGCGATATGGTTGGCACCACGCAGGGCGCCAAGCACTCCGGCAGCGCATTGCGCCACCTGCCATCGATCTGGCAGACACTCGAGCCCAGCCCGTTGATCAGCATTTCCGGCTGGCAGCGGAAGATGATGCTGGCACCCAGACCAGTGCCCGCCTCTATATTCTCAATCCAGCCATTATATAGCACTCCGGGATGTCCACAGTTGATTTCTGCAAGTTCAATATTATATCAATTCCCGGCATCAACTTTAATATTACGTTAATTCCCAGCGACAAGTTAAATATTTTGTTAATTCTCAAATTTGACTGCTAAAAATAATCGTTTGTTCTAGTAAATAATTTTATTTATTGGAACTTTCCAAAATTTGCTACAAATATTCCAATTTGCCACAGAATTTCAGTTGATTGCATTTAGGAAAACCTCTTTCCAAAAACTCTTCGGCTAGTAATAATATTTTTTTTATTTAATCAAATTAAATTAAATTAAAATTGTATAAAAATCGAACTGGTAATTTTTTAGTATATAAAATATTAAGAAGAAGATGACAAATTTTCAGTAATAATTAAAAATTTCAATGATTAAATGATTTAATCAAAATGTGTGTAAAATTCTGATACGCAGATAAATATGAAGTCTGACTCGTATATATCTACATAAGAACTTTTCCTCGACTAATCGTTGCTATATGATGCAGATCAGGTATATATATAAACTGTGGGGAAAAGAACTTATTGTACCTTGCGACTTTTAGAGAATAACTTGCTGCTGGCAATTTTCTGAATATATTTCTATTTATACATATTATATGTATATTTTTTCGCTGAGTGTAGCAAGAGCATGTGACTTACCCTTGCAGCTGGGCACAGTGCCGCTCCACTTGGCGCTCGCACCGCAGCGGCTGGAGCTCTCACCCACCAAGGTGTAGCCGTAGCGGCACTCGTAGCTGACCACCGAGTTGTAGGCCAGAGTGGTGTACGTGGCCTTGCCATTCTTGGGATTCTCGGGCGTGGGACACACCACAGAGGTGACCACTGAAGAAGAGATACGTTAAGGGTAGGTGGGTTGATTAGGGGTGGCTGTCTATTGGGGGGTATTTTGAAAGCTGCCACAAATCTTTAAGAAAACCACTTTCATTCAGGAGCAGCAGCACCGCCAAACAAATAAAACAAATAAAACAACTTTTAGTTTTGGTTTTTTTCTTTTTCTTTTTCTTAAGATTTGTGGTAACTTTTATTTATTCAATAAACATTTGGTAGTAATATGGCCAACAACAACTTTTGCATAAAATTTGAACAATTTGTTTTATTTTGTTTTGGAATGCAGAACGAGATTAACAATTGTGGAGTTAGGAGCATTGAGCAAACTTGAGCTCGGAACGGTTAGTTAAGTTTAGTTTGGTTTGTTTTAGTTTGGTTTGATTTGGTTTGGTTTGGTTTGGTTTTGTGTTGCAACGGAAATTCAAAAGATTGGCTCGCTTTAAGACAACGATGCTTGGGTGGTGGTTACATTTGCGCTATCCGCTTTGGGATTGGATAAATTATAAAGACACATAATAAGCACATAAATGCTAAGCTCTACAATCGATTGCAAGGATACTCACAAACACAAGTGGGCAGCTCCTTGGGCGTCCAGGAGCCATCCGATTGACAGTAGCGCTCATGTTTGCCAACCAGCTCGTAACCAGTGCCACAATTGTAGGTGATCTTGCAACCATAAGTGTAGCATTCCCCGGAATGCCAGCCATAGGCCGGATCGGGAGGTTGACCGCAGGAGCGGGCTGAAAAAGTTCATAAAAAATGAGTAATTTCAATTAATTTTATTTAATTCCTTAGTGAAATAATTAATAAGTTTCAATCTTGTCAATAAATAAATAATTAAAAAATAAATAATTTAAAGTTTTTTGAACTATTTCATGAAAAGTGTTCTTAAAGCAAGCATTTATTGTCAATGCTGGAGTCAATATAAATTATATAAAAGATACAAAATAAAAAAATGTAAAATAAATATACATATAAAATATTTATGAATAAAAAAAAACAACAAATACAAAAACAACAAAAAATTTAACAACTATTTAATAAAATGATTGATTTAAATAATTGCTTAGAAGTTAGTTAATTACAAATCATATTTAACTTAACGAACAGAAAGAATATAAATTTATTTCTTTATTTATTTTCATTTAGTATCAATAGTTAAAATAAAAATAAATTAATTAAAATTAAAAATAAAATGGAAAATATTAAAATCCATGTAAATTGAAAATCAATAACAATTTTGAATAATTTAAATTAATTAATATTAATATTTATGCTTATGGAAGTGAAATTAGAAAATAAAACAATTTCAAAACATTTGAATTATCCGTTACGGAGGGACTTACGTTCACATTGTATATCCGGTCCGTACCAGCTGGCCTGGTTGTCGATGGCCAGGCACTTGGCACGCGGGAACCCGTTGGTCACATAGCCCGTGTGGCAATGATACTGCACCGTGGAGTCCAAATCGAAGGTTTCCTGCTCCGGCAAAGCCGAGTTGCGTGCATGCTCAATCTGCGGCGGCTTCAGGCAGTAGACTGCAACGGAACAAAATCCACCGGATAACTATATGTATATATGTGCCAGAGATGGATGATTCCGGGTGCAAACTTACTGTTCTGCTTGCAGGCGGGCTCGGCGCCGGCCCAGTTGCCATCGGCCTGGCACAGGCGACTCTGGAGTCCAACCACATGATAGCCGTGCGGACAGGCGTACGAGGCCCGGGCGCCAAAGTGCCGTCCGGCCACAGTCACCTGACCCAGACTGGGCTGGGCAAGCTCCGGGCACTCGCGATCTATGCGCGAGGACAATTGAGAATTCAAATAGCTAAATGCATGTGGGATTTTTGGTGTTGCTCACCCGGCTTGATGCAGGAATTACCACAGACGCCATCGCATAGGCATTTCTTCTTCTTACTCTTGCAATCCTCATCGGAGGAGCATTTGCGCAAGCACTTCTGGCCCAGCAACGTGGCCTGCTCCTCATCACGAGGACACTCCGTTGAGGGTGAATTGCGTGGATTCTTATAGACGCGCCCATCATCATCGGACTCTAGCGATTCATCGCCCTCATCCCAATCATCGTCGTCATCATCCTGTTGCGGTATCTCTGTGGTGCTCGACGACGCACTGGACACCGTGGTGACCGTTGGCACGGAAATTACTGTAATAAACCAAACAAAATGTAGAAATAGAAAAATTTGTTTTTAGAAATGCACTAACTGAAAAAATAAGCTGAGCTGTCCTTGACAACAAAACTAAGCTGTATTTTTTTCTACTTTTTTAAACAGCTGTTTTTTTTTTCTTTCTAAATTCTAAAGTACATTTTTTCTAAGTGTAAACAGCTGTCAGGCCAAAGCCAGCCAGTGTCTCTCCCCCTCCCAACTTCAGTTGCCATTATTTGCACATTTGTTTTGATTCTCGCTTCGCACACTCAAACAGTTGGTGGGGGGGTTGGTGGGTGGCTGCTCGACTCACACTCAAAAACATTGACCCATTTGTGTTGACGTCTGCTCCACATGCCAGCCAATCCGCTCATAGCCAGCTAGTCAGTCAGTCAGTCAGTCAGTTGGTCGTCTGCTGTCCATGCAGCATTTGGAGCCTGCGCAGTTCATCAGTTGCTTATATAACACCAGTCAGCATATACATTTTTCAGTTTTGCATGCAAGATTTTTCTTTTTTCGATTTTAGCCACAACTGACTTAAACTAAATTAAGTAACTACTATGCATACAATTATTAACATGCTTTGTTTGCACTCAATCACCTTTGTGGACGAGTATTGTCGTCACCAGAAACTGCAGCAGCAGTCGATTCATTTTGAGTGCAGTGTATTTCAAAATTGTTGTTTGTCCAGTTGGGTTTGCTTTCTTGTTTGTATTTAGCTTTACATCTGTAGCATTTTGTATTATTTTCTAATTCTTTTTTGTGTATTTTTTATTTTTTGCTTCTGCTTTTGCTAATTTTAAGACGGAGTTGGGTATTTGCAAACTGCACGCTTTGGCGAAACAACGCGAAATGCAATCCAGCTGCTGGAATTTTTGGTCCTTTCGCTCATCTTGCTCAGCATGTGACAGTTATCATTGAAAAGAGACAGAGGGAGAAAGAGAGTTCAGCATCCCTCATTTTGACAGGCGCAGGATGCGATTGGATGCTTCTCAGTTGGTTTGTGTCCACGCTAAATGCGAACAAATATCCCAAAGGTTTTTTATGGGAATGCAAAAATGTTGAAAAAATTTAAAGCGGTTTTATTTAGTTAAGTGGGTTTTTTAAAAAAAATATTACATTTTCCGCCATTTTTAACGGTCGCATTCGAAAGTATTTTGTTTTTTCCTTTACTTTCTATTACAGTTTTCCTCAGCGGAATGCAGCCCTCGCCAAGAACTTGGGAGAGCATGAAAGCTTTCGCTTGAAGCTTTCGCTAAGCGCTTCGTTTTTGTCGTGAAATTTTCCAACTCTCGCAGGCAGAACGACGCACGGCACGGAGCCCAACGCACAATACGGGAAAAACTATCCGAAAAACGCGCACAAGTCAAAACGAAAAAAATAGACAGACCAAAAAAAAAGCACACAAAAAATAACGTACACAATATTTTTTGTTTTTTATTGTAGACGAAAATGTCTTGGTGCAAATGTATTAAAGTAAAACGTTTTGATTAAGCAATTAACTGAGTGTGTTGCGGCTGCTGCTGCTGGCTGTGCATAAAAAAGTAAAGAAAAGAAAAGAAAAAACAACAACAAATAACGGCAAGTGCAAGTGCAGTGGGTTGAAATGTTTTAGATTCGTTCGTCGCTTTGGGTTCGGTTCGGCGGGTAGCTGGTAGCGGGAAGCGGGCAGTGAAAGGTGCGAGGGGAGTGTGCGGGGCACGCGTGCGAAAAGCGCGTAAAGAAAAGTAAGTGCCAGAATTTGTGTATTAAAATAAATCAAATAACCAACTAAGCGATGCATACACACACACACACACACAGACACAAGTACACCCCCCACATACACACACACACAACCGAGCAAACACACACACAAATGCGAGCAGTGTAAGTGGCATATGCGCAAAAAAAAAAAAAATAGAAACATTATTATTAAAGGAATGCTTTGACACATTAATTGCTATTGAGAAATTTCGAAAGCAAAGATAAAATGTGCGACAAATGCGCGACAATATGTCGAACCAAATGAAATAAAAAAAAATAAAATAAATTCAAAATACATACATATATTATATATGCAGCTGTATGTATGTATGTATATGCATGTATGTACATGATGTAGATACATATGTATGTATAATTGAGTTTATTTATAGAGCAAAACGAAAAAAGCAACAAAAAAAGCGTAGCGCGATTGAAAATATTTTGATATCCAATAAATATTTAACTAAAAAAAAATAACGAAACGGAATAAGATGTTAGAGACCTTTGCAATGGACTGGGGTGTAGTGAGTGGGGGTGGGGGGAGGGACAGCAGCCGTTTGCGCGTCAACAATTTTCAAGCGTGTACACAAAAATCCAGAAAGCCAAGAACGAGCCGCAAGACCAGAACAGAACAGACCAGACAAGACCAGACCAGACCAACAAACCAACCACCCACCGAGGCGTCCACTTGATTAACGCCAATGCCAATTCAAACGCAGGAAAATCTCTATAAAAGTTCACCAGAGAGCATGCGTTCAGCAAGCTTTTACTCGCTCTCTCTCTACAGTGTATCTCTCTCTCTCTCTGCGTACCTCTCCCTCACACTTGAAACAGGACGAGCATTTTCTCATTTTGTTTTTGTCATTGACCTGTTGTGGATTCAAATGTATTTCGAAGCAAATGTGACACAAATATTTTAAGTACATGTTTAATATTTAAATAGACATGAAAATTTCATGATTTTTTTTTAATATTAACCAATTAACTACTTGAATTGAGAGCTACCTCCACTTTATAGTGTGTGTGTGTGTGTTTTTTTTTTTTCTTTTTATGTGTACCTGGCGTAAAATTCAAGCCTAGGCAATTTCCGTGCACAGCCAGCAGTTAATCGATATGGGGGCATTCCAAGTGCCCAAGCAAACATAATATACAAGAGAGATACACTCTGCATATGAAGCAGACGCTTAACACCAAGGTTATTCCACATTTCCTACAACCTACATTTGGCATTTCCTTGAATATCTACTGCGGCAGACCTTACATGTGCCCTGGCAAGCTTAGCATTCACTCAAAGTGCCACTCGACGTTGTTGTTTTCCTTCCAACTAACTGCTTGGGAAAATCTTTTAGGTATCTCAGCTGCGTGGCAAAAATATATGGGTCAATAAGTATGTAACAGGCAGAAGTAAGCGATAAGCAATCCATAACTTATATATATTCTTAATCTCTGAGACTATGAAATCTACATCCTTTAAATTTGGCATAAAAGTTCTCACATATACGCAGCTCCAGTTTAAATTTATCGATAAGTGCACCATCGATTCCAATAAAGGAGATGACATTCTAATTAATATTAAATATACTAAGAATAATATTATAAACTTCGACGCAGATTTTGCTAACCAAAAATGATTTTCATTGTCTAATGTGTATTTAACAGCTGTTTGCAGGGTATCTACTAGTCGAACCAACTTGTTTAACTGATATATGTTTGTCTCTACGAAAATAGGCATCTAAAATGCAATTGCAACTTTGTTGGCTCTTTAAATATACAAAATAATCTCTTGTTGTCTAAACAATTTTCAAGTTTATTAACTTGCTTATTTTCCGATTTTATCTACAATTTCCTAGTTCAATTCTGTAAACTGAAAAATGTTAGCTAATATCGCCAACATCCTTAATAAATCTATAATCTTTTGAGGCAACTTTTATTTATTTAATGTCAACCAATTTCAGTCGATTCAGAAGAGAATAATTTTTTTATTTATAAACATAATAACTTATTTAATTTATTAATTATCTCCATTTCAGGACATTAGCGGTCAATTTGAAGTTAACAAAAGTTGAACCAAAAGCACAAAACTTAAGTTAACAAAAAAAAAAAAGAAAAAAACATGGGCAACGTGTGCAGCTCCGGGCAAAAGAAGAAAAAGGACAAGGACAGCGGTTCCGAGAAATCAGATGAGTAAGTCGAAAGATTTCTAAAGCCACATTGAAATAAAAACTACATTTCAAATGAAATACACAGTTCACCACCTTATGAGGAGGCGAGTGGCGATAAGAAGGACACACTGCTTCCCAGCAGCACCAAGGCGAATGACGTCAATGAGAAGCGAGCACCGCTGGCCGATGTGGAGGCGCTGCCGGAGACCACCCAGCTGAGTGACACAAATGGCCAACAGCAGCAGCAGTCACAGCTAAACCAGACAACACAGTCCAAGTCGAATGCACTGGAGAAGGGTGAGCATTTCACCGCAGAGTTCTTGAACTGTGATTAATCCCTACTCAATTAACATTGCAGACTCGAATAGCACCACACCGCAGGGGGCGCAGGCGCCAAGCGATGTGGCAACTAGTCCGGCCCTGGGTAATCTGTGCATGCTGCAGGGCAAACCGCCGCCCGGCCGTAAAATTGAACGGGACAAGAAGATTGTCATCTATATACTGGCGGACAACAGCACCGAGTACAAGAAGCACAAGCGTGTCATCTACAGTCTGTACAAACATTTCAAGAGCAAGTGCCAAAGCAAGGGATTCGATTTCATCATTGCCGATGTGCATGACAGCGAGACGTTGGCAAAGGATGCGACAGCAGCGGCCTCAGCGTTGCTGGAGCAAACGAATGGCAATGGCAAGAAGGATTTCTCTCGGCTGCAGGAGGTTAAGCGCTGGACGCAAACACCGCTCGAGGCACAGGGTGGCCACGAGGAGGCAGCCAATTGCCTGTGCGAGATAACGCGCCACGTTGCCTCCGCCTATATCATACCGGTGCTCTTCCTCGGCTCCACACTGGGCACCCCCATGCTGCCGCTGACGATCGAGAGTCAGGACTTTACCTCGGTGCTGAGTGCGGCCAGTGATGCCGAGAAACTGTTGCTGGAGAAATGGTATACCATCGATAATTCGTATCAGCCGATGTGCCATCGTCTCTACACCCAGCAGATCGATCCGTATTCCAACCAGGTCAATGGGGAGCTGAACGAGCTGCTTGCGGTGCTTTTACGCCTCTTCTCCGATGATGTGAAGGACTCGTATCTGACCACTGTCGTCGAGCAGGAGATTAACAATACGGTCCTGATGAGCCAGGAGCTGGCCAAGCGTTGCATTTGGATACAGACCGGTGCGCATTACTCCCGGGCCCCGGACAATGCCAGCCAGCTGGAGCTGGAGGTGCTGCGCCGCATCACACGCATCTATGCCGAGCTCAAGAGTCAGCTGTGCGAGAAGAATCTGATTCGCATGTTGCCCACCATGAACATCCTAGACGATGAACTGTCCGCCGTGATTGAGAGTCTGATTGACAAATCGCTGGCGGGCATCTTTGAGGAGCATCAGCAGAAGAGCATACCCAACAACACGCTGGGCGTGGATCGTGTGCTGCTCGAGGAGCTCCAACTGATTGGACACTATTCCAAGCTGCTCGCCCAAAACTCGGCCAATTTCGACATCATGAACGATGTGAAGCGCTACATCCGAGACGCCACCACACAGCCACTGATTGTCTCTGGTGCAAGGGGGTGTGGCAAGAGTGTGCTCGTCTCCAAGATCATGGAGAACGTGCATCGATGGAAGCCAGAGGCACAACTGGTACTCAGGTGAGTGGAGATTACGCCGAGTTTTAGAGAATCAACAAAATTATCAATTCTAAATTTCCATGAAATGAAATAAATTAAAATTTTATAAAATTATTATTTTAATTATAATCTTAATCCTTGACACAAATCTAATTATTCTGAATTAAATAGATATGCAAATTTGAGCGCACGCTCCTCGGACTTGACCTCGCTGCTGGGTTCCATTGCCAATCAGATGTCGGTGCTGGAAACAGGCCAACAATGCCATGTGCTCCATGTAAGTAGCCTGAACATAGGGATTGATGTAGGAATGATGCAGGACTAACTTAAATCTCGCATAGACACTGGAAGCGTATGCTGGCGTCATAAGGGATATCTTGGGCAGGCAGCAGCGCTTCTTTGTGCTGATCATTGACGGATTGGATGAGCTGCAGCGGGATGCGGCACTGGATTGGCTGCCACTGCAACTGGGCAACTGCGGCAAGCTGATTTTGACAGTCAGCGAGATGGAGGAGGAGGATGCCGCCAACGCCGGCGCTGGCGGTGATGAATCCTTTGATATGCTAGCCGCGCTGGCGCAGCTGGGCATTCCACCACGCTGCTTCCTGCGGCTGCGCCAATTCACCGAACGCCAGTGGCACGATATACTCAGCTCCGGTGGCGGTGATTTCTATGCGGCCAATGGAGCCCTCAAGCTGCCCGACGATTGGAAATCGCTGCATGGCAAGACACCCTATCATGCCAAGTCGCTGTGGTGGCTCGCCTGGTTGGGGCATGTGGCACAGCCGATAAGCGAGATCGGCGACATCTCCAGCAAGATACTGCAGGTGCTGGAGACCAAATTTGCTGTCGATCAAGTGGAACTGTTGCTGCTCATCGTGAGGCTGTCGCCGTGGGGCATACGCGAGAGCGATTGCCTGGGCGTATTTCAGAAGATCACACAACTGGAGGCGCAGGTCGTCTTCAAGATCTGGTCCAAGTTCTGCTGGCTGATGGGACCAATGCTTTTAGGTCTTAAGAATATTAGGATAGCGGACAGAAGCTTCGGACGCGCCGTCCTGGCGAGGTATGCGCAGAAGCAGTGGCTGGTACATGAAGCGCTGCGCGACTACTTCGACCGGCAGGACAGCGAGTTCAAGGGTAGCTCAACAGCCAAAACGTGAGTGAAACCCCCGTATTCCATTCCAGCTGCCATTCTAATCCTTGCCTTTTTTTTTAGCTACAATTACCAGAAGTACTTAAAACTGCCTTATCATCATTTCTGTGCGGTTATCGAGGATAAGCCGGCGCCGCACAAAATCGACATACTCTTCAATTGCTTCTATTTTACGGATCTGCAGTGGATAGCGAACAAGGTGCATGCAACGGGACCGGAGCATCTAATGCACGACATCCTCCATGCCGAATGGTTGGCCTGCATCGATGGATCCAATGGCTATGTGCATATCAACTTTCTAAAGCACTTCCTTGTCCGTTATCTGCACGAGCTGAGCTACGATGGCCAGCAATTCTATACGCTTATGAAGTACTATCTGAAGTCGCGCTTCAAGGACGCCTCAACGCTCAAGGACGACGAGAAGATACGATCGTGGTGGGAGCACACCAATGAACTGGAATTTGCCTTCCTCGAGATACTCAACGCCGATCTGGACGCCATCGACGCTGACAATGACAATGCTGACGATGACAATGGCAAACCATTGATCCGAGGATATGATGTGCTCATGAATCTGCCGCAGCCGGGCTGCTATGTGGCATCGTTGTGCACGGAACGGGCGGAGATATGCATCTGGGATGTGAAGAACTGTTGTCGCATCCGCGAACTCCAGGGCATACAGCAGCCGACGGCAATGTGTCCAGTGGGTAATTATGAGGCGGCGGTGCTCTGTCGCCGCGAAATACGTGTCATTAATCTCGACGAGGGCAAGTTCAAGGTGAGCCACTCAGCAACAACGACTGGACAAGGATCTTAAGGATCTTAATCATTGTTATCGATTTATGGCAGGTCACACTGAAGGGCGTAATGAACCAGAAGATGCCCTACTTTGGTCTGCATGATCAGAATCACTTGGTTTGTCTGTCGCGCAATCGCATGTATGTCAATCTCATGAATCTGGAGTCCGGCGATTGTGTGACCACCTTCAAGGCGGGCGAGGATCGCTTCCTCAACTCCCTGCTCGCCTCGGGCGATGGGCGGTGAGTATGCCCAATTTATATAGCTTAACATTGGAATATTGCAGATTAAAGTAGTATATATTTTGGGATTAGTTTTGTTAAGATGATTGTCGATTGTTAGATTCTTATCAATTTCTTGACACCAGTGAAAGACTGCATCAAATCTTTGTGCGTCCCAATTCTGCTAACTGCGATAGATCTGTATATGAATTGAATACATGTAAATCGGTTAGAAAGCGTGGCCAATCTCTTCCTGCCGGAGCAGCTTCTGCAGAAATTATAAGGCACATGCAGATCTATTGGCTTGAGTGCCGGCTAGGCGCAGATTACTGTGGAGCAGTTTGTGCAACTGAGATTATATAGTTCTCTCTAATGTGTTCAGTACTTATCCTGGGTCAGGACAAGTTTCTGCTCTTTGATAATGAGCCCACAGGTAGCCAGGGATATACATACACCTACCTTATCTGGGAGGAGGGGTTAATCATTAGTGATTAGTCTGTAATCTGCTGTTGACCAGGCACTCATATCAGCCTAATCAAATGTCAGCTTGTTGCTGATATCGAGTTTATTACTTCTAATCGCTAATCGATTTGGCAGCCGCTTGGCTATATATGGATATATATATATATATAGACATATATAGATATATTGATAAAGGCAATTCAGTGCTTGTCATTTCAATCAGAAATTATAGCTATAATATTGCTTCCGATTGATATATACAGCATTGCTTCGTAAGACTGAAAGATATCTGTATATATATTTAGTTGCACTGCCTGCTTGCCAAGCTTTGAGCCATCTCGATGCGCCCGGAAGCTAACATTAGTTATTTCTAATTTTTGGTGATCAATTTTGCAGGATTCTCGTTTGCGGCGATGAGACACAGAAGCCGTTCCCGTTGCTCGTCTGGCATTTATCGCAACGGAAGCTGCTCTACGATCTGCGGATTCCGCATCATGATTTCGTCACATCGCTGTCGGCGATCACACACGAGGGCTCCTACGTGTGTGTGGTGGCCAAGGAGCTGAACGAGCCGACCACGCCAAATTTCATTGTTGTCTACGATCTGCAGAGCGGCACTCTCTTCAAGAAATGGAAGCCCACCTGCAACACGGTTGCCCTGGCCATATCCCAATTGAATGCGTGCGTCATTGCCGGCCTGGAGGATGCCAAGATTATGATATGGGATCTAGTCACGGGCAATTGCAAATGCACACTCATTGGCCACAATGCGCCCGTCACCTTCTTGAAGCTGGATCCGTTGGGCAAGGTGCTGCTGTCGTACGACAAGGAGGGTCGCGACACAGCCATACGCATGTGGGAATTGAGCACAGGTAAGGAGAAACCTGAAAGCAATACAGGTGTGATTTTCACTCAATTCCTTGTTTGATTTGCAGCCAAATCGCTGGCCGTTTTCAAGCCGCCGGCACAGATCAGCACTTGCGAGATATTGCCAAGTGGCGCGTTTGCGGTGCTCGCTCTCAAGGATCGCAATGATCTGTTGACGCTGGCTCTAAAGAACTATGCCGGCAGCAGTGCCAACGCCTTGGAGGATGACTGCGGCACCTTGTACGGCAATCCCGACAACCAGCACAAAGTCTTCAACTTGAGTAATTAAATTAAATGAATCAATTAACTTTAGATATCATTATTCAAATTAAAACATACACTTATGACAAATGACAAAACCAAATACCAAAAACCAAAATCCAAATTATAATTCTGAATTATAGTATACTAAAATATCACAAGAACAAAAACAAGAACTTCTCATGCATAAATTCATTAGTTGTATTATTCTTTAAAACACTTACCAGATGTACAAAAAGCTAAACAAACGCACAAAACAAACAAAAAAAAACAATCTTTACAAATTAAAATTCATTAAGTCATTTAGATTTATTGTTTTTGTCGGATGTGGTCAGTAATCTGCTAGGTGGTGGCAAATAGATACAGCAGATTTTTGGCAAACTGAATGATTTCGGTGCCGCCCAGCTTGGAGGTGCCATAAATGCGATCCACAAACGTGATGGGCACCTCGGCAATACTGAAATTGTGCTGGCGAGCACGGATAAGCATCTCCATTTGGAAGACATAGCCCTTGGACACACAGCTGGCAATGCACTGCTCCAGCACCGCTTTCTTGTACAGCCGAAATGAGCCGGTCAAATCGCTGGCATTGGGTCGCAACAGCACCTGGGTCAGATAGTTGGCACCGCGTGAGATGAGCTTGCGCTTGAAATCCCAGCCATAAACGCCACCATTGCCGGCATATCGCGTGCCCGAAACGATATCATAATCACCCGACTGCTGCAGCTCAATCAACTCGGGTATGAACTTGGGCTGTACGAAAATATATATCAATCAAATATATCAAACATTCAATCTGCCCAATGATCAGAAATCGCTGCTCACATGATGACTCAAGTCGGCATCGATGATAATGATAAAGTCGCCGGTGGCATGCTTAATGCCATGCACATAGGCGGTGCCCAGGCCCAGTTTGGCGGCGCGTGGCCGCAAAACGATTCGCTCCTCGCCGTAGATTCGCTGCAGATCCTTGGCCACGTCCAAAGTGCCATCGGGACTGCCGTCATCAATGACAATCACCTCGTAATTGTAGTCACTTAATGGAGAAGACCTTCAACTATCAATTGCACATACAGAGTAACTACTCACAAAACTCACCTGGCTTTCATGTATTTCACAATTAGCCAGATGATAATTGGCAAATTGTCCTTTTCATTGTAAGTGGGCAGCAAAATGCTGTATTTATGGCTGTTTGTTGGCATTTTGTTTAGCTTATTCCACGGGGAGTTGCATCGAACTGTTCGATCGAACGACGAACCGGCAGACTAGTTCATTCAGTTCGCTCGATAATCGTTTATGTGGTGTTGTCCAACACAGATTTTCAATCAGATGTCCAGTTCATTCAATTCGCTCTGTAATCGTATGTGGGAATGTTGCCCAACACTTTTTTATCAAACAGCTGTTACTCGATATCGATAACATGTAAGTGCAATCGCTGCAACTGTGCAAACGCGTTTACGGCATGGGCCGCTTATTAAATCGCGTTAGTTTTTTAGTTTGTGCACCGAGAATTTGAGGCTGCCAACGGCAACAAGAATTATAATTGTTGTGCACTCGTCAAGTTGCGTAGTAGTGTGCCTTCCCTCAGTGGCCTCGCAATGGCCAAGAAAATACCATTTAATGTGGTATTTGCCTCAGGTAAACAAACGCAGACCCAGACGCAGACAGACAACTGTTTATTGCTTGACTTCTTTCGTTTTTGTTTAACGATATTTATTTGAATTTTTCATTTATGTTAATTTTGTTTTTTTTTTAGTTACCGTTATCGCTGGTGTTTAATTGAGCGCCGAGCAACGCGCGCTATTTGAGGTGCACTTGAGAAATCGATAAAAATACGCATACGCCCAGTGCGACGCTAAATTAAACAACATTTGTACACAGAGTAAACTTGATTTGCTACCAACAGTAAATGCATATCAATTATTTTAATCACCTTTTTATATACATAAATATTACATAAATCCAGTCAATTGTGTCGCCACATTATATTCACCTTAAGAACATAAGCATCAAAATTGTCTTTCTACCTGTAGTAATGCATTTTTATCATTACCTCAAAATCTCTGCAGCATTCATCATTATTGTAAGGACAGATTGGTGATTTTTATAAGTCTGGCGTCTGCACAAATATCCAATTAAATATTCAGTCAACGAGTTTTTATTTTGGCATCAAGCCAAGCGCAGCAAATTTACCGTTTAAATTACTTTTTCGATGCGCTCTGGAAAGTTTCTTCTGCATTTTTTTTATTGTACTCTACTCGGAGACAGTCCATTGTAGTCTCTCAACCTCCACTATTTTTATGTGAAATGTTTCTTTACGTGGAATTCCGTTTTTGTCGTCTGTATTTGAGTTTTGTTAGCAGCGAAGTGACGGGTCCAATAATGGTCAGCAAGTAGACCAATACGGTGGTCAACATCATGGCCGGAATGAATTCATTATCCACAAAGCGAGTAAAAAATCTCGAACTGTAACCCAGAAAAATGGCGCTCATGCCCAGCGTAAAGGTGGCGATCCCAAAGAGATTGTGGCGAAAGCGTATCTCCGAGGGTGGCATCACCTTAAGCACCAACTTGGGTTGGAAAAAGTTCACCAAGCCACCAACAACGCTAGCAGCACAGCCAAAGGCAGCAGCCACACCTGCAAGCCAAAACAAATTATTATTATTCTTGTTATTATTATTATGACATTGTCCAGTGAAGCGTATAATTTATGCGCACACGCACCAAATCTCCCATGCCAGGTGTCCAGGTGTACGTCCTTCTGCGAGAACTTGCCCAAGGCACCCAGCAACACCATCGAGCCGCCGACCAACTGCAACAATCCATGGTAACGGGATTTGTTCTTGTGCGATATCCAACGTGTCAACGGATTCAGTTTGTAGTGCGACATCATTGCCTGGGCCATTAGCACATGAAACTATAAACAAAACAAAAAAAATACCAACAAAAATTAGAGGTTTAAAGGTCAGCAATGATAACAACAAATTCCGTAATTAACAGCTCGATATGATAACGATGAGGTAGGTTTTTTTTATTATTTTGTTCACTAGTTTTAACGAGTGCTTAAATGCAATTTTAAATTTTATCAGAAATGAGAAGTGTAATTTGAATCAATAGCTTGTGTACTAAGGTACATTATTGCATCATATTGTTCTTTTAAATAATTATTAAGGTCAGTATATTAAAAATAATTTTTTTTTTTAACAATGCGATATGATAACGATAATGTGTTTTTTTAATCAGCTTTAATGATGTAATTATTATTTTTACTGGCTCTTAGCATATGTAAACTTGAATTTTGAGCTAGCAGCAATAATTATAATTGTAATTAGAAAATTTAAATGACTTATTTAATTATTGACTTGAATCGTTTGTTTATCTTTTAATTGTACCTTATAAGTCCATTAATATTCGAATCATTTAGTGTACATATATCAATGAGAGTATATATAGAGTAGATGTACACAAACACATATATGAATTGAGTTTCTCGTTACTTACACCAATGCCCGTCATAAACATATGCATCGCCGTATCCTGAAAATCCAAGCTGCGAGCGAGCACAAAGAAGAATACGGCTACTAGAAAGATCAGTATATGATTTATGCTGTTCAATGTGCACTGGATTTGCAGCCAGGCGGATGAGTACAAAGCTGTTGAGCTCTTATCTTGCGGCATCTTTGCCAAGCTGCTATGTGACTAATCAAAAAAATAATTTGATATTCAGCTGTGCTTCGTCGCGCTGCAGTTACAAATTTCGACTGAACTAGTTTTGCGTCGGCAGCCCATTTAATATATAAACAGAGAGAGAGAGCGTGTGTTTGCTCGCAGCCACGTAATCATTATTCCTTTAATTCTAATTCGTTTTTGTTTTGCGTGTGTTTTGTGTTTGTTGCTGCTTCATTGAACATCTGATACCGCACTTGATATTTGTTTATGTGTTGAGCGCACCGCTTACCAACACTGTTTACAATCAGCTGGCAATGTTCATTTTTGTTATTTTGTTATTTTGCAGATGAAGACACCAGTTTCCCGGCCAGCGAGCTCAATACACATGGACCAACGGTGCATGGCTGGCGCAGTGCTGTGGACAGCGGATTGGGCACACATGACATAATCTTGCGTTTCCAGCAACCGGCTCGAATTTATCGCATCCAACTCCTGGCCCACCAGTATCTGATACGTAAGTTTCCTCCTATTCAAATGAAGATCAGCTCTTTCATCATTGCTTTGCAGCCGAAAAAGTGGAGCTCTGGCTGCACTATTCGCCCAAGTCCATGCCCAGCACTCCGTCCTCGCAATACTTTGATTTTCTTGGCTTTGTCGCGCTCGCCGACAATGCGAACACCAATCACAAATCCCGTGAATTGCAGAGCGTTACTGTGAATCCGCGACGTGGCACACATCTCAAGCTGCGTCTGATTGGCGCCCATTGCAATGAGCACAACAAGGGCAGCGAACAGATAGCACTAATAGCGGTGAATGTGCTCGGCGAGGAACTGGAGCCGGCGGCACTCAACAGTGGCGAGGAGCAACTGGCAACGGGCAGCGAGATGACACCGCCCATAGATACGGCGACCGGTGAACTGGCACTCGCCTCCATATGTGATGATCTCCTCTTCTCCATGTATGTCGAGGAGTCGATTGTGCAGCACATTCGTGAACTGGAGCAGCGCAAACTGCTGGCTGTGAGCTCTGAACGCTTTGAGTATGCCCGCAAGCTGAAGCTTTGCATGACGGCGCTGCGAACGGCGGGCGAGCGTCTGGGTCGCTATGCACTGGCCAAGCGACAGGCTGTTCAACAGGAGGATTTCAGTGCGGCCCGCTTGCGCAAGGAGCAGATCGAAATGTATCGCACGTGTGTGCTAAAGCAGCTGCAGGTGCAGCAGCTGCTCGAGGCGGAGGGCCCGCTCAGTGTGAACGATCAGAGCTGTGAGATTTATGCCGGTGGCAAGCCCAATCTGCCCCTCGCACCCAGTCTACAGGATGTGGCCCATGCACTCGCCGAGGCGGTCGACAACAGTCCAAAACGTGCTCAGGTGGACAAGTCGCCCCTGGAGACGGTTGGCAATGACGCGGTCGCTGGCGTTGTCGCCTCAACTGCTGCACTGCATCTGCATGCCAAGTCACACGATGAGTTGCCACAATCTCCGCGTCTGCCGATGGCATCGCGTCACAGCTCGCCCATGTCCAGTCGACAGGGATCGCTGAGGCGACGCAACAAGAGCGCGCCACGCAACTCCTACGAGGATTACGAGGAGCGAGCGATTCCCACGCTAAGGCAGTAAGTTTCCTCAATATGCATAGTGGAGTAGAGATGGGCTCGTGTTTGATTGAAACACGAAAAAGTCGACACAAAACTCGACATTATTTTCTTTACTATATTTTTATATTTATTAGTCGCCTAAAAGTTTTATCTTTTTCAATAATTTCAATAATTTTTTTTGTATTCTAATTTAAGTCCCGCTTGCAGATGTTTTGTTTGTGGAACCTAAAAATAGAAATGTCTGCTGATAGCCAAAAAATTAATTAATTAATTTTTTTCGACCATTAAAATCTATTTTCTCTGATAATTTCGTTGCACTTCCTGCTTTCATGTGGTTTTGTGACGCCGATAATCACTTTTAAAAATATATCAAATTTCATTATCTTGGTGTCTCGAACAGCTGTTAACAGAATCCACACAGGTTAACAGTCAGTTAACATTGTGGATTTTAGTTTTGCTGTCTCTAAGTTACTTGTTTTACACAATTTTTTGATGGGTTCATTATGGATATGTAAACAGGACTTTATGGTATATGAGTGTTTTAAATTTAATTAGTCTTTTAAATAATTTAGTTTTTTTTTTATTTTAATTTATGTAATTATTCCAAGTTTTGTTTGGTAAGCACTTCGGGTTGAGCCGCTTGAATTCGTGTCACGACACGCGCCCATCTCCAATGTGTAGCTACTGTTGTTGTTGTCGTCGAATAGTACTAACATACATTTTGCATGATGCCGCATGAAGGGGTATGATAGCGATAAATGACACGATAACACAACATAAATCGTAGTCGATAGATTCTTTTTTTTTTAAACCGAAAACACTAACCGTGAATTTATCGTCGTCGTTGTATTTTTGATGCATACATTTTATATTTCATTTCATTTCTCTCTATATACGGCGTGTGTAAACGTTGTCCGTTGTTCCGTTCAAAAAAACTGTATTAGCTCAAATACTAATGAATTTTTAAGGGAGTGCCAGGGCAATGCGCTGCTCGAAGCGGACCCAAATCGCAGCCGCTCGCGTCTCAATGATCGCGAGCGTCGCCAGGCAGCGCTGCCCATCCTGGTCTTTGGCAGTGAGATGGTAAGATGCACTCCAACTTCTCCATTCACTCCTTGAAATCCAGATTAATTATTTTACGTTCCCACTCCCCATCCAGGTTGAGCAATTCTACTCGCGTCAATTTCAGGATCGCGAGGATGGCCTCATGCGTCTGCGCAACTTTCTCAAGGAGCAGGACGGCCCTGCGGAGCTGCCCAGCAATGAGCATGCGGCCAGTCCCAACAAGGTGGCACGCAGCGCCGCCTTGCTGCTGCACCGTGCTGTGCGCGATGCAGTCTACTCGGTGTTCAGCCAAGCGACGGAGGCGGTACGTGTCCTGTTCCTTGAGTATGTGCCAGGTCGTGTGTCGCCCAGCGAGGTGGCCCGTTGTGTGGATCGTCTGCTGCCCGAACTGTTGGCCAAATCGGGTGATCCATCAGCTCGGCTACATACGCTCGCCCAGCACACCATACTCAGCATTGCCGCCTGTCCGCAGGTCGCGGAACAGCATCTCGTCGCACCGGCACTCTCGCGCAGCGTCGGCTCTGGCACCCATCAGCGGCTGGCGATGAGCCGGCTGCAAATGCTCGAACAACTGGTGCACACGCAGGGCATTAGCACCGATAAGCACAGCGGGTTGACGTGTCGGGCGCTGTCCGATTGCGGCTGCTCGGGCATCCATCATCCGGCGGAACCGGTGCGCAAGGTGGCCGAACGCATTTTGGTGCTGGTCTACAAGGTGAATCCGCGTTTGGTGCGCAAACAGTTGCCACCCGATGATGATATTACGCGGCGTAATCTGCTCTATCGCCAGTTGTTCACGGAGTTCGATAAGCTTGATTTGGAGCGCAAACAAGAATTGCTGGAGGTCAACAAATATTCGGATGGCGTCGCACACAGTTCCTGCACCAATGGCACCGATTTTCTGCAGCCCACACCGAGCAGCAGCAACAGCAAAAGTGGCACTGCCGGCGACAATGGATTCGTCAGCTGTAATGGCAAACAGCAGTACAATGAGCAACTGAAGCGTTCCATGCTCTCTGCCTCAAATTCGCGCAAAGGATCCGCCTCCAACTCGGAGTCAACGGAGGAGACTACGCCCAAAGTGTATGTCAGACGCTTAAGTCATTCATTTGCCCATTCCTAATCCTTTTTATTCGAATAGCAATTGTCCGTTTTGTGGTTGGAGTTGCGCTGGCAGCGATGCCAGCCAATTGGATCGGCATTATTGGAAAACATGCCCATTTCTCACCAAGTGCCCACAATGCAGCCAGGTGCTCGAAGTAGCCGCTCTCAACTATCATTTAACGAGTGAGACTTATTTAGATTCATTTATACTTTTTAATTATTGTCATTTGCTTTGGTTTCTCTAGCGGAATGCGAGGCGAAGGATAGCTATGTCATGTGCGCCCGTTGCACGGAGTCGGTGCATAAGCAGCTCTACGAACTCCATCAAATGGAGGACTTTTGTCGTGGTATGCCCAATAACTCTCCTAAAATAAATCACAATTAATATCTTTAATTCTCTCAGAACTCAAAACGGGCGCCGCTCGTTGTCCACTGTGCCATGATGATGTCCATTTGCCCTTGGATGGTGGCTGGAAAATGCATCTGTTGGCCGCTGGCGGCTGTCCAGGCAATATACGTAAACGCAACTTGAAGAAATAATGAAACGAATACTATACAAAACTACGTAGTTGAAAGCTGTCTAGAGTCATCAAATAATCATCAACTATATATGCCATTTGTTAGCATAATTTAAATGAATTTTTGTTATATTCCTCCTTTGTTACGCGACTTGGTTAATGCCAGCATTATTTACGCATTCTATTTTGTTACACTTTATACGAGTATATATGTTTTTTGTACGCAATGTGATTTGTTAACTATACACATAACACGAATTTCCAAACGTCCTACAATAATAACAATAAAGCCCATCAACAATTTCAATTAAACCGCCAAACTAATCGATACAATACACAACTCCTTGGTGTTTTACAGCACTGTTAGCACTGTGCCGCATTTCAATCGGGATGGCAGTCCTGTTACAAAGAAATAATAACATTGCTCGAGAGATTTAATTGGGCTTCAACACGGAAAGCCCATTAATTAACTTATGAATTTTATGCAAGTAAAATTGTTCTAAAAAAAACTAACCCAAAGATACCATCGCTAAAACAAAAAAGGTGAATGTGTGTTGCAAAACAACCCCCATATACAGCCCAGCTGAGTGCGTCCATGAGTAGGTGTGCGTGTGTTTGTGTGTGTGTTTGGCTATAACGAGCTAAAACAGCCGGCAAAATCAGTTTTGCATTGGAAAATAACAGCGAGCTGTGCACGCTTCAAAGTTGTTGCCAGTTAATACGTGTTGTTCGCAAAAGTAGCCAACTCACAACAACATTAAAGTAGTTAACTAGCACTGGCAATTAACGTAAGAGCCGCTGTCAATTGAGCAACAAGAAGTCGACTGTTATTTTTATCCACCCCGCTCCCCCAACCAATACTCTACACTGGTAATAAATTATTTTTCCTATACTCAGAATCAACGAAGCACGTGCGTTAAACACGCCACACCAAAGAAGAAAATAAAATAGGAAAATGCAACGTGTACGAGAATTGCTGGACTACAAATACCTGAGAAGGGAGCAAATCAATGGCTTTGACAATTATAAGGTAGGCGAATTGTTTGTCGTGCATATTAAAAAGCGTTGTTCATAAATAAAACACACAACAATCTCCCTCTCTCTTTCACTCTGTCTATCCCTCTCACTCTTTCGCAAACATGCAGTACAGCGCGATAGACACCTCGCCTCTGAGCCAATATGTAATGCATCCATTTTGGAATTGGCTGGTTAAGGTGAGTGTTTTTCTTGTTGTTGTTCGAAAATCAATGATATAAAATAATAATAAATAATTTCAAATTGATAAATACACTTTAGTTCTTCCCGCGCTGGTTTGCGCCCAATCTGATGACATTCCTTGGCTTCCTGTTTAGTGTGATGAATCTGGTGTTTCTCTCCTATTACGATTGGAATTTCAAGGCCAGTTCAGGAGAGGCGGGCACAACAGCAATACCCAAATGGGTATGGCTCAGCTGCGCATTCAATATATTCATTGCGTATACGCTGGATGGGATTGATGGGAAGCAGGCGCGTCGAATTGGGCTGTCGGGGCCATTGGGCGAACTATTCGATCATGGTCTGGACTCGTACACGGCAATGTTGATACCCACGTGTCTGTACAGCATCTTCGGGCGGAGCAATGTGTATTCGGTGCGGCCGATGCGCATGTATTATGTCTGCATGACGGTCTATTTTAATTTCTTTGTATCGCACTGGGAGAAATACAATACGGGCATATTGTATTTACCCTGGGGCTATGATCTCAGCATGTGGGGCAGCACTGCCATGTACTTGGTCACCTGGTGGATGGGCTTCGAAAGTTGGAAATTTGAATTGCCGCTGGGCAGCTGGGGTACGCTGCCACTGGGCAATGTGATGGAGGCAGTGCTGCATATCAGTGCCATGGCCAATCTGCCCCTGGTCGTTATCAATGTCTACAAGTGAGTCGCTTCAAGTCGCCTATTCTCCACACTCAACATACTAATTATATATATTTTGATGATTACAGTTCGTATGCTCAGCGCACGGGGCGTTTGTTATCATTGACGGAGGCGATACGCCCGATGTGGCCCTTTATGGCATACTTTGCGCTGCTGCTCATCTGGCCCCTGATGTCACCCAATGACATCATGGAAAGAGATCCGCGCGCCATCTTCATGCTAAGCGGCACCATCTTCTCCAATGTCAGCGTAAGTGTCTAAACTCCAAACAATCATGGGAACTTTTCAACTTAGTTTCTACTATTCATTCTCTCACACTTCAATTTGCTATCGGCTCATGACTCAGTTCAGATATGAGGTGCTTGCCATGCTTTATTAGTCACTTAAAAGCGCAATTATTTATATGGGTATTGTTTGGCTAGCAAGCAACACCGAGGAGATAACGCGTCTATAAAAAGTGTCGTATACTAATATTAAAAATGTGCCAAAAAAATAGATAGTGTTCTCTGAAGTCTCCTATGGTTTGCGCAAGGTCGATAGCGATAAGATATAATCGAAAATTGGTGTTTTGGTATTTTCAAACCAACTTTGAAGTCAGAAAGTTTATCAAAGTAATCTTCTTATGTTAAATAGTTCCCTTAGCAATTATAACTATATTCAATTTTACCAGCTAAACAATTTAAAGCCAATCGAAGTTGGCTGATTCTGATTCCAATCTTTTTTACGGTATTCGATTATTTATTAGCAACTTGATTTTCACGTTACGCTAAACAAAACAAGTAAATGAATGAAATTGCGTTATCTGCAGTGGAGAGGGGTCTCCAAGGGTAACCCCGGTTCGCCTCGGCATGCCGTTCTTTCTTTTTATAGCATGAACCCATAAAAAACGGGTCAGCTCATTAACCGGCTAAATAAAGTCACTCTCCTTAAGTTATATACATGCTTAACCACTTTGACATAATATGTTTTGCTGCAATATTTTAGTTCCCATACGATCTTTTCAGTGCGAATAATATTTGATTTTATTTTGCAAATTTATGACCCAGCAATAATTGCGAAGCATGCCCCGCCCCATTAACGAGTATGAAACTAGGCCTTCGACTCTGAATAATAATAGTACTATTTAGGTTTCTAAAAAGTGTTGATTCAGTTTCTGATTCCGCGTCTGAATTTCAACCGGAAAACATGCGTTTCCGATTCCCATTCCGTCTTGACACACTATCTAAAAGCATAACTGCAATAATAATTTCAAAACAAATTTCAAATAAACTTGAACTTTGAATTTTATGACAATCGCCAGACGAAAAAGTTACGAACATAATTTTCATATTCGACTGATTCGTTTCGATTGACACTTCAAAAGTAGAAAACAAAAGTGCAAAAACCAAAACAGATTCTTAAATAATGCCACCATTTTGCTGTGGCGGACGACGTTGTGCCGCCGACATACGCCGTAGACAGGAGGTCGACGGTGGATCGGAAGATGGGCAAAGGGGAACTGCATCCTCACCGACAACGATGACGACTGGCGACCATCCGCTGACGCTCAAGTTCTATGCCCGACACGATTGGCCGTATTTCAATTGCACGGATGACGAGGTGCATGAGGTGTTCGATAAGAAGGGCGCAGCTGACGATGCCAACGCTGAGGGGGAACCGCCCAAGAGCTATGTGCCCAAACATGCCACAGCGCAGCCAATGACTGAGAATCAAATCTATGGCTGGTATCAGCATCGGGCCTATCGATATTTGAGAAAGGATCGCGGTATCTTCGTCTTTCCACGTGAAGGTGATCCACTGATCAAATTAATTCAGGCCTCCAAGTGGATAGGTCGTTAAATTACTAGGAGGCGCAGTTGTGGCGGGTTATCTGAAACACCGGAGGAAAGCTGTTTGAAATAATAACCACACAATAATTGCTCTGATTTAAATTACTCGATTTTTCAACTCAACAAAGGTTTAATCGAAATCGTAGTCTAGAAAATATTACAAAATAAAGGAAGCAATTTCACAATTTTAAGCGATATAAAATAGTTTTTTTGCACTTGAACTTTTAGAATAGTTTTTGGATAATACTTCATATATATATATATATATATATAGCCAGCACTTTTAACTAATTTAATTACGTTCCCGTTACTTGCAGTGCCGCCTGATCGTCTCCCAAATGTCGGTGACACGCTGTGAGGCGTGGCACTGGCAGACGCCCATGTTTGCGTTGTCGATCCTGGCCAGCTTCTGGCTGCCGGCGCTGGAGCGTCCAATGCTCTACATGCTGCTGATTGTGACAACGCTGACGCACTGGCACTATGGCGCCAGCGTGGTGAATCAGATGTGTGATCACTTCAATCGTGTCTGCTTCACCGTCCACAAGCGGATGCCGACGCTGGACATCAAACGCGAGACGAACCAGCAGGAACACAAGGGCGAGCCCCAAACATCACGCAAACTTGATTAGGCAAACCACAACAACAACAACAAAAACATTAGCAATTTTTGTTTCTCTTAGTTGGTTTCGTTCATCTTTGTGGTGGGTCGTTTGTCAGATATTAGTTTGCTTAAAGGCTTGCGCTTTATTTCAAGCATATCGCTCAGGTAGCAAGGATCGTCATCCTTAAGACAACACACACACACACACACAAAAACTATCCGAAGAGTATTTTTATATTTTTAAATTTGTTGTAGCTATAATTTGTGAAAACAAAATTCGGAAAAAAGTTAGGTATTTAATCTGTATTATTTGAATGTTTGTTTCCATGACAAGTTTCGACATCTTTATATATATATATATCATCCAGTCAAATATATAAATAATTGACTTCATTTCACTTTCAAAATCTTTCCTTCCATTTAAGATCATACACAAAGTTTCTAAAGACTTGATTTAGCCCAAAAAAAAAAACAAAGACTCGCTTCCTCTACTATTATATAATCAATTTAGTTATAGTCCGTATTCAATGCCAGTGTTTTTAGTGTTCATGTGTCGTTTAACTTTTCAATGATACTAGATATATATATATATATATATATATAAATATATGATAATAGCATACTTTAAATGTGCTTAATTTATTTGTATTATTTTTAAAATGTTCGATTTTAGAAAGAGAAAAAACTCAAAATGATAAGAAAATTCAAAGGTGACACGTGTTTAACTAAGATAACCGCCAAAACCTCTTATTATTTAAACGCATACTGTGTAATTATTATTTAAAAAAAAACAACTTAATGCAACACATGAATGTTTACTTTACTTATTATTGTTACGACTATTGCTTACTTATTGTACATGAATAACTGTAAATGTCGCTTCCCCCTTAAATTGTGCAAAAAAAAGACAACAACACCAACAAAAGACACAACAACTTTGAAGTAATAAATTATATGTTCAGAAATGCAAATTTCAATTGGATCAAACCGTTTTTTAAATACCTTTTTAATGGTTCAGCTGCTGATGATGAGTCTTTATCTATCACAATTACAGATTTGCTTTAAGTTTGTACTTTAAATTTAAATTTGAGTTTTTCGAATTCAAATTTTATTCAAATACAAATTTATTGATTCCTTTTTAATGTTTGTAACTTAAATTTTGATTTTTTATTCTATGAACTAGTTTTCTAGATTTTATTTTAAAAATAAAAAAATATAGAAAAATTAGAATTTAAAGACTTTCTAATACAAAATTAAATTCATTCAAATTTATAAATTCCTTTTTTAATGTTAAGTCTTTAAGTTGTATTTGAATTTCTATTTTTTATAATTTTAGTAATTTTCACATTCATTACAATTTATTAATATATTTTTTTTTATAATTAACTTAAATTTTGATTTTTCGAACTGGTTTTCTAAATATAATTTTCTAAATAAAAAATATGCGCCTTAAATTCATCAATTAGCAACTAGATTGAAAGCCTTCCCAAAATGATTATCAGCAGATCTTATTGATAATACCCGTTTTCTGGCTGAGCCCAAATCAATTAGATTATTTATTTGGAGTAAGGTTAGATTATAAATGTACACACGAATGACAGCGGATATCTAATAGGGATCACACGACTTTCATCAGGGTTTGCACAGCTGTCAACAATGCAATCATCGATCAATTTGAGTACGTGCTCGATCGATTATCTTGCGTCTGCGCATTAAAATGCTTCCTCATTGCCTAATTGATGTGAAAATCTAATTCACGTTCCACTGTGCGCAGCGAGAACCCAAAAGCTGCGCAGTAATATAATTTGTTTATAAGTTACGCAGCAGCGCGGGTGGCAGCGACGTCGACGTATGCAAGCCACGCAACCGAAATGAGCACAGCAAACGAATAAATAAACGCAACACAAAGGACAGCAACAACAACAACGACTAAAAACCAGAATGAGAATCGAAAGAAAGCAACAAAGCAGCGACGCAGCGGCGCAGCAGAATATGAAAGTTGCGCATGCGCTGACGTCGACGTCAATGTTAAAGCTGGCGTTGCTCACCTCAAATCAGTTGCAAGCGAGAAGCGCGTGCGTTGAGAACGTAGAATCGAATCAAGCGGCAATTGTTGATACTAATTTTGGAAAATGCTTGGGCAGACTTTCACGCTGCCGACGCTGCTGCTGCTGTTAGCGTCAGCGTCAGCGACCGAAAAGGAAACCGAAACGCTGCCCAGCAGCAGTCCAAGTTCGAGTTCGAATACGAATACGACGCCAGCTGTTAATAAAGATGATCACTTTCTGGCAGCGGAAGCTGTTACAGTGGCTCCAGCGAAGCCAGCCATTGCGGAACTGCAGGATGCACTGCGTCGCCGTGTGATTACCTACGACCAACGGCAGGAGGGACAATACAATATACGAGCCGATCTCGATAACTTTATGATTGTGCTAATACCACCCGGTGTGAAGGAGGACTACAATCTCTTCGAAATGCTAGCCGCAACCACGTTGCGTGGCGTAGGTAAACCGAGCAGCGGCAGCAATAGCAGGAGCAGCAACAAGCGTAAACATGCTCAGGCCGCGGCACTGAAATCCTTCTATCAGCGCCAGAAACTGCAACAGCAACAGCAACAACAATTCCAGCAGTTTCAACAGCATCAGCAAATCTCTCCATCGACTCTGCCGGATTTCATTGAGGGACGCACCCCCTACCATGTGGACATCTCTTCGGCCAGCGAGGAGTTGCAGTTGCAGCCACGTTTGCATCGCCAGCAGGTGGATGTGTTGCCGCCACAACTGATTCCCATGCCGCAGCTGATCAGACCCTATCATCTGGAGGCGGAACCTGAACTTATCCAGGCACTGCCACCGGTATCCGGTGGAGGGAGCAGCAGCGGAAGTAGCTCTTCCTCCTCCTCCGCTCTGGAGCGTTTCAATCCGGCTGCTGCCTCACAATATTATCGCAATTCGCGTTCGCTGTTCGGCAACAGTTTCGTGGACAACAATCGACTAACTGGCAGCGATTCCTTGGATTCCACTTCCAATGCCCGATCTATCAGTGTGCCCCTGTATCAGAGTGATGCAGTGCAGCACAGCAATGTTCTCTATCCACCGATCGATGTGCCCGGTTATATTGTAAAGGAGGCAGAGTCGCGCAACTGGCAGCTGGATGAGGAGCCGACACCGATCCTAATGCCCCGTTCCGATCAGCTGGAGGCAGACTTGCTCAGCTTTGAGCTGCTCGGCGATTCTTTGGCCGAATCGAAGACTCTGCTACGAGATGGATTGGCTCGTTGTGCGCCCGGGCAGCGACGAGATAGCTATGGCGCCTGTCGCCAGATCGAGGGCTACTGAGACTGAGCATCACTTTTTAATCCATTATATTTTAGGTTACTTCATCATAATAAATGCTATTCTTTTTAATCGCAATGCATTTCGATTTAAGATTTACACAATAAAAATATACAAATAACTTCGATTAATTCAAATTGGGCGCCAAATCATTTGCATATTAATGGGAAATTTAACTGACCAATCGAAAGGGGAATTTTTTAATGGGCACGCGGAAGCTAGAGCAAAAGAGAGACAAATTAAGCCGCAATCAAATAGGCAAAAAATAGAGGGAAGAAAACATTTGCATTACTTCGACTGAGGCCAGAGCGAGAGAGAGAGAGCTAAATGTGTGTGTTTGTATAACGGTTTTGATGCGCTGAAGGACAGGTCAAGTATAGGAAAAAAACGTTTGCAATTGCTTTGACTAAGGCCAGAGAGAGAGAGACAGCTAAATGTGTATTGATGCGCTGAGGGATAAACCAAGTCTAAAATAAGGGGAAAAGGGGAACGAAAATAACATTTACAATTGCTTTGACTAAGGCCAGTCACCATCAAATTAGCTACGTTGCAATTTTCAATTGCAAACCAGTTTTTTTTAATCACTACACGAAAAAAGAAAGAGGGAAAAAAATATTGTGTAATGGAATTTCAAGTTTCTGATAGTAGCAGCATCTTCCTGTGGGAATAGGCGCATTCCTCTTAGCTGATCGCTGGCCTTGGTCATTGACCCTGGCCACAAATTGCTGCTGAACAAGTGAAACACTCAACACACAAAACAAACGACGAGACGCCGTTAATACTTACAATAAACAATAACAATAACATTAACAACAACAAGTAATTAGAACGTCTCTAACAATGACTTACGTTTTTTTTCTCTCAGTTTTTTTCTCCACCTGAATTTGGGTTATTGGGCTAAGCAAGTTTGCACATATAATTAAGCATCAATTCAAGTGCGACTTACTCGACACATTTCTGACTTAGAAGCGTGAATAGTTTCCATTCCAATTCTGACAGGGAACCATTAGAGCTGCACTTAGGGTGGACCTAAATAATTGTTGCTTTTAATTCGGCTTAAAGCCTTAAAAATGTATCCGTGATAATACATATATTACAATCCTAAGAAAATATTTTCCTATTCAATTTTTGTTACAAGCAAAGTATTAATGTTTATCTATCGCTTATATATCGCTTATCTATATCTTAACTATTACAATAAAAAAATCATATGTTGGGTGCGAATTATCTTTACTTTAAATATTTATTATTTATTTATTCATTTATTTTCTTATATTATTTATTTTGTATTTGTTTCTTATAAAATATTAACGTTTATCGACCTCAAATCCATATCCTAAATATTTAAACAAAAACGCATTCATTGTGAGTGAAGTAAATTTACTTTAAGCAATAATTTTTATGTTTTATTACATGTAAAAAATAAATGTTTATGCATGAACAAGCTTGAGTAATTTCCATAATTCTGGCGAGGTAGAGTTAAACCTGGGCTTTAGGGTGGACCTGAAAAAATGTTGCTTTTAATTACGCTTTTCTTGTATAGATGTCTTACAGCCCTCAGAATCGAATATTTTCAGGTTAAATTCTGAATTTACTTGTAAAATATACAATTAACCTTAAACATTTATTATTATTTCGTTTATATTACATGTAAAATATTAATGTTTACCTTAAGCGTATCAATATCTCAAATATATAAAAAAAAAAACTATGTTTTGTGAGCGAGTTCGGTTTACTTTAGAAATGTATTTTAATTTTTTTGTGTTACATGTAAAATAATAATTTTATTAGTATATGCATGTATATATATATATTTATATATTTTGGTTTGATGAACCAACTTAAGATGAGCTCAGTTTCAGGCCGCATAGTTGATGTGCATTGATTCATTACAGATTGCGGTCAATGGCAGCTCTAAGTTGATTCTTGATTCGCATCACAATGCGGAAGTCTTTTGGCCATTGAACTTTACTCTGCTATATCTATATCTATTCCATTCTATTCACATAAATCGGGTTTTGTTTAATTTTTTTCATCTTGGCTGATGGGAAAAGGCTCATCTTGTCGTATTTTGTTGCCCAGAATGGCAACGGGCTCATTCGATGCCCGCTGTCCGACGGCAACGGTCGGGTCCTGTTGAACGCGAAAAATACGAAAAAGCGAAAAATAAACTCGTAGAAAACGAAACGAACGATGTGCAAATTCTCGAATCATTTGTTTGTCTTGCTGCTGTTGCACGTTGTTGGCCTGGCAATGCCGAAGCCATTGCAAACGCGCAGCATTGCCACAGATTTAGTTGGTGCACTCTACGATGAAGACTATGACGACGATGGCTTTCAGTTGGAGGAGCGGCACTACGATCAGCGGCAAAAGGGTGACGAGAATTTGAAGCTGTCACTCGAAGGTTTCGTCATCAGTATGCCAAACGGTGATGGCTCATCCTGGATGGAAATACTTGCCGCGGAATATCTAGGTAAGCACTCAGCATAAGCATTAAATCATTTAAACATTTACAATTAAACACGACTATAACCATTTAGATTACGCACTGGCAGTAAAGACAACGACTCGAGAACCTGCCACAAGTTATCAAATGTTGGCTGAAAACAAAGCAACGGAAAATAATGTAACAGAAAATAGTGCAACGGATGCGGCAACGGCACATGTTGTAAGTATACCAGCCCCCAAAAAGGATATCGAGAGCCGACAACAGGCCAATGATGAACTGCTCAGCCCACCTCGGTAAGTAGATCTAAATAAATTACAGCTGAAACCTCAGTCAAATATATAATAATTATTCTTGTTTTTACAGCACAAAATTGCATATGCTGCAGCTGCTGCAAAAGTTGCGACGCACGCACAACTGACTGCCTATCTAATTTGAGATACAATTCATTTCACACATAAATTTAATTGTAATTTTTCTTGGCAAATAAATTTTTAAATAATAGCGCCACCATAATTAAATTTTTGCGTCTTCCAGGGCTGACACACGATAATTGTCAAGCAGACAACAATTAACCAACACTGTCGGTGCAGCTGTAAAACCACCAATTTCGATTAATCGGTTAATAGTGAAGACCAGCTTTGCATTACTTTAAATGTATTTTTTTTTTACTTATCATTCACAAACAATTCGCTGGTGCGACCGACAGTGATTTGGCAATATTTTCGGAGAATATTCAAGAACCTTCGTGTGCCAGGCACAATCTATATAAAAGCCGAACCTGCAGCCATATTGCGCTTGTACACGTACTGTGAACGAATACGACGCAGTAGGCAAACGCAACACACAAATTGCAAAATAAAAATATAATATTTTCAATTGAACCAAAGTTATACAAAAAGTAAATAATTTGTACAAATTGAAGACCAGAAAATAAGCAATATGCCAGAGAAATTCCTGAAAATCACCTATAACAATAAAGAGGCAGGAGCAGCGGGTGCAACACGGAAGCTGAATACATATATTCCATCGCCGATATTTTTACCAGATGTCCATGTCGAAATTGGACGTTTCCTGTTCCAGAAGAATAAACTGCCTGTGTTCACGTACAGAACATATTGGATTGGTAAGTAAAATATACATATATAGTGTACGATGATATAATGGGCAAATCAAAACATGAAATCAATGCAAGTGCATATGTGCAAATATATATATGTGTGTGTTTTTTATGAGTGTATCAATTGGCATACACATGCAATCCACAAAGCAGCTGCAAATGTGTCTGTGTGCATAGTAAATTTTCAAACTCTATTGACTATTGTGAATACATACATATGTATGTATGTATACAGGCCCCTCTATTTGCCCATTATGATTCACAATATTAATGCGTATCAGTTTGAATAGAATCAGAACCGATAACAAAAATTAAATGCCAAAAAGAAACTCAACAAAATTAATTATGATTCACTACACCACATAAATATTAAATCATGTTTGTGCATTGCTGATAATGTAAACGAAGCAGTTATATTTATATATGAATGATGATAATTATGATATGTATTGTAGATGCCAAGTTTCATAAAAATGGCTTTAAAATCGAGCAACTAGTTCTCATATAAATAGACTGACCATATGTCTAGATATTATTTATATATTTACTGATCAGTCATAAAGGTCTCTGTCTCTGTCTCTCTCTCTTTATCAATGCGTTACAAGCTTCACCACACATATAGAAAAACTCATTAGTCTAAATTATACAGTTGCGAAAATAATAATAGTACCAGTTTCAAAGCTGTCTTTGTTAATTAAGAAACTCTTAAAAAAGTGAGAAAGAAAGAAACCATTATTTTATTCGAAATTTTCACCTTATAATTTAATTATGATTAAAAATTAAATTTTATGAAAAAGATAGAAAATGAACGAAAAAATAATTGCACTAATGAAAAAAAAGAAGAATTCCAGAAGGTATTCTAGCAATACTTTAGGTGGAAGACTAAAGGATATATATTCAAAATCAATATTAAAAAAAATTGCAAATTGGTTTTTTTTTTCATATGCAACCAAAAAAGTGGTAGTGGTGCTATTATTTCTTACGCAACTGTATATTCGATAAAAACTGGTTCTATTTCTAGTCTTTTTGCTCTACAAAGAAAGAAAGAAAACCTAAAAAGTACATTATTTAAATATGTATATATATATATCATATATTATTTTCTATTTCGCCATTTAGATAACGACGGTGATGAAATCGAGATCGTCAACGCGAATGACTATGACATTTTCCAGGAGAAATGCGAGGGCAATATGCATATTCAAGTTGCGCCTGAGAAAAGCTCCTCGTCGGATTCCGCCGAGCCGAAGACAGACGAAGCTACACCCGAAAATGTTGATGATCCCTCCAATTTCATCATACACGACGGGGTCGAGTGCGATTCGTGCCATTTGATGCCAATCGTTGGTTTCCGCTACAAGTGCGTGCAGTGTCCCAATTTTGATCTGTGCCAGAGCTGCGAGCGGGCACATAAGCATCCCAATCATCTGATGCTCCGCATGCCCACCAACAGTGGACCCAATGTCATCGATGCCTGGCTAAGTGGCCCAGGTTCGCATCATCGTCGCTCGAATCGTCGCTTCCGCGGTCAATGCCCCTTCTCGGATTTGTCTACGGGTGCAGACGCTGAGACGCCAACCGGCTCAGCTCCTGGTGCTGCTCCAGGTGCTGATGCGCCCAAGGAGAGTCGTCGCGATCGCCGACATGCACGTCGTCATGGCGGTGGCAGTGGCGGCGGCGGCAGCTTCTTCTCCCAAATGGTGGAAATGATGATGAATTTGCCGGAGAGCAACATAACTCCAACGACGACGGCGGCTGCTCCAGCTACATCTACAGCTCCCCCGAAGGAGCAGACAGCTGAGCAGGCAACTACTGAGACTAAATCAGAAAATTCAAAGGAGGCATCTGTTGTTGTTGAGGACGAAATCGTGGCCGAGGAGCCCGTCGCTGCTCCACGCACCCCCAAGGAGGAACCCAAACTGCAGGCAACATCTGCTCCAGCTCCCGCCGCTGCTGCTCCTACTGCTGCTTCTACTCCTGCTGCTGGTTGCAGCACCCCAACCACACCCGTAATCAGCCTGGAGAACTTGGCCCAGATGGTCAATCCCGAGTATATGCGTGCCGGCATCGAGATCTTGAACAACTTTAGCGAAATGTTTGCCAAAATGCTTGATCCCAGCGAGGCAGCTGCCTTTGGCTGTGCAGATACATCAATGACATCAACATCCAGTGGCTCAACAGCTTCACAAAAGACGGAAGCTGGCGCAGAGACCACAGCAACTGCTGCTTCATCAGCAGCAGCTGCTTCATCAGCACCAGCTGCTTCATCAGCAGCAGCTGCTTCATCAGCACCAGCTGCTTCATCAGCAGCAGCTGCTTCATCAGCACCAGCTGCTTCATCAGCACCAGCTGCTTCATCAGCAGCAGCTGAAACTCCTTCAGCTCCAGTTGCAGTTCCAATTCCAGTTACAGTTGCAACTCCAACTGTGCCGACTCCAACTGAGCAGCAGCGCAGCCGATCGGAGAGCTTGGATCAGGATTGGCAAATGATTGACAACACGGCAACGCCAATTGCCAACGTTTCCAGTTCGGATGCATTGATTAATTTGAACAATAACAACAACAACAGCAACAGCACAACTTCAACAGCAGCAGCAGCAGTTGCTACACAGACTGTTTCACCAGCTCACGACTATGTCCACTTGGGTGAGATGCTGCGCCAGCATGTGAGCGAGGAGGAGCAGCAGCTGCTACAGCAACAACAACAGCAGCACGAGCAGAGCACGGCTCACACTCAAACATCGCAGGTGAATACGGTGAGCACTTCGACTTCAACAACGGATGCGGTGGCCCCGACAGCCGATAATCCTCCCCCCTCAGCTGTTTCCGAGGAGTGGCGTCCAGTGCTCGTCTACCATTCAGGTGAGTAGCAATTATTAATAAATAAGGGGCAACATCAAATATCAGACATGGCTAAACTGAATTAGTTTTTGCAAATCCAAACTTCTCTACAATCGATAACGATATCGATATAGAATGTTAAGTTGCAATGTTATGTGACAGATATTATTTGTTACTTACATTACTGGTGGCCTGTTCATGGTATCGCTATACAAGGTAGCGACATAAGCTATGTTGAGATACCACATTTAACAACTGTTAAGTTTTAAGGTCTCACCACTTGGTGTCAATTGAAATCATCGTTGCAAGGAACGGTTTACTTATTAGTTTTTGTTATTATTTAGCTATCAGTCTTAACAGCATGCGATAGCGATGGCATGACAACTTAATAAATTAAATTAATTTAATTTCTACAATCTTCAATTGAAACTATGCAAATATAGATAAAGAAACTCGAAAAAAATCGTTCTTCTCGACTAAACTGCACAACAACAGCTTAATAGGCACCTGTTAACAGGTGCCAGCTTATGTAGTTCACCATGATTATACGTCAGTCGTTGCCTCTTATATTAGTTTTCCAACTCCGCTTATAACTTTTTTATTTTTCACATTCCCATTTTCTACGTAGATGAACGCATTAATGCCGCCGTACACGCAATGATGGCGATGGGTTTCAGCAATGAGGGCGCCTGGCTGACACAGCTTTTGGAATCTGTGGAGGGCAACATACCAGCTGCATTGGACATAATGCACACATCGCAAAGTGGTCGCAATTGATCTTTGTTGTCGTATATCTACAATTTAGTTAACTTTAATATTCACAATGTTCTATATTAGCAGGGTAAGGCATAATTATGCCAAATTGTTTCTTTTTTGTTTATTTTACTATTGGTGAATTGCTTCCAATTATTTTATTACCGAACGAAATATACGTGATTATATATCCATATTTAATCTATAATATGTGTATCTATGTATGTATAAGCCGTAAATATTCAAAACTATATTATCCACTGGTGTATTCAACAAAAAAAAAACAATCAAAAAATTATAAAATTATAATCAAAATGAAATCGTTTTTTATTCTTGGCGAATGGTTTTCATTTATTTTATCGAACAAAAGATGCCTGAATAATTATCTATGTACAATCTAAAGTATGTGTTAGCTCTAAATATTCAAAACTATATTATTCAATGGAATACCGTGCATTAAACAAAAACAATAAAAACCAAAATGCTAAAATGAAAATGAAATATCGACAACAGCCCAATTAAAAAAGAAACAAAATAAAAATAAAATAAATAAATTAATCGCCGAATTGTGTAGCAATTAAAGTGACAATTTCGCGAGTGAATCTCCTGAATTCGTAATTAATTGTCGTAATGGTAACGATAAAAGTAAACAGTTTAAACAACCGAACATGGTGGGCTTTCCACTGACGTCGTGCGAAACCCGTATTATAGCTAAACATCTGTGACGTCATCAGTGTTGCAAAACTGCCGAGTGAGCAGAAACGATGCACGAGCTGCAGCCATTTAAATGTGTAGAAATAGAGCGGCAAACCGCTAAGAACACTGCCAAGCAGCAGCACACATCCAACGATGCCTATGAATGAGAGAGAAGATATGTAAATAAACTATGTGTGGCGAGTTCATTTCTCACTTTCTCACCAAAGAATCCATGATTGCTGCGGAAGTGTTTTACAGTTGCCGTTGGCTCTTCGCGCTTGCGTTCTAGCTTTTGTAACGTTTTAATAGCCACACCGCCAACACCAATGCCAAATGCAAGGAAGCCAAAAGCACTGTGGAGCAAATCCAAATTAAAAATGCCCAGCCAAAATTCCAGGACTCGACTGTGTCGCACCAAAAGCGCCTCGCCCAGGCAGAAGACAAACTGTGCGAAATTAAAAATTGAAAAATAAAAAATTCACTTTAAGCTGGTTGCACACAACTTACAGCCAATGTGCAGTAGAAAGCATGTCCCGCTGTATGCACCATTTGCAGGGCTAAACATTTGCGCACAATGATCACAGTAATGCCAGCGAGCAAAATGTGCGAGATTAGCGCACAAAAGCCAAAATATATCATTGCCGCGGAGGGATCCACAAGTAGTAGGTTTTTTGTGCTGATTGATGCATTATTGCTTTCGATACGATCCGCAACGGATTCCACATAGTCCACCAGATTTGAACTCTCGCAAACATCGCGCATAACTGAGGAACTGCAACCCTGTAGCACACTCGTCGCCATCTTTTTGTTCTACTTTATTGCAGTTATTGGTTTTTTTTTATCTACTAAAAGCGCGCACGTTCAGCAGACAGATAAGTTTCAAGCGCCGTTAAATCTACAGCCAACTGCGCGCTTTGAATGCCAGAGAGCATTTGAAGCTGTTCAGAATGGAGAACTTCATGTTATGTTTGTGTGTGTGCAAAAATAAAAAAAAACTTTCAAAACAAATGGAGCATGACTCAGCGGTCTTACACGTGCTTCACCTTGGGGCGTAAAAGGCGGCAGCTGATTGCCAATCGTGGCATTGGTAATCTTTCACTTACACGTACGTACCTGCACATATACATATGCATTCATCATGTTATTTTCGGCGCATTCGAAACCGGTTAATTTTAGTTAATCGTGCATTCTGACTGGCCGCAATCAGCTGAGTAAGAACCAAAGCATTTTGGTCATGAGTCATTTCATTAAATGTTATGAAATAACAGCAAAAAGCAACTGGTTGATAAACGCAGAGCTGAAAGCGAACGACAAATGTTGATATATTTTGCGGTAGTTAAGTGTTGAATAGTTCTCAATTTTGATGATCAGTTTTTGTGGTAAATAGAAATACGAAAATACATTTTCTAGAACTATTTTATTATTTTTCTTATATTAGACTTAATATACTCATAATTTTCCATTTAATTAATTACTATTTCTTATTACATAAATAATAATGACATTATTATTCGCTAACTGACCCGCGCAATCCAATTGACATCTTTAGCGCAAATACTCTCACTGAAAAGTCCAAAATAAAAAAGGGGATTTACATTTCGAACAAAGGCGACGCAATTGCGTTTCTTGCATGACAATGTGAAATACAAAACACAAAAACTGTTCAACAGATGACGTCATTTGAGTGAAAAATTCCCTTGTACATAAAAATAGCAACAAAAAAAGAACACCATCAACAAACGCATTTAGAGGCGAAAGAGAGTAGGTGGTGGTAAGCAAAGAGTGAAGGAGAGAACAAAATTCACCGTTCAGTTAACAGCTGCCATTCAAGTCGTTCGCTGGTCTGTTCAACTGACACTCCCGAGCAAAGCGTTGAGTTGAATTGAGTGTCTCATAAATAAAACAACACAACAAAGAGCTACAAGTAAGAAAAAAAAATAAACAAATAAATTTGAAAACAGTGCACGAACAAACTACGTAAGGCGACACAGATTACGCGGTTCCAAGAAAATCATTTTCGGAATTCCCCAGCCACCTAATTATTTAGCAAAATTTACATCCGTATATATGTAAGTGTGTGTGTGTTTACAAGTGAATAGAATAGTTCATTGCCTATTAGAAAACAGGAAAAACTTGACAAATAAAAGTACCATATTTAATTTCATTCGCATGTCATAAAAACATAATCTTTAATGAACACTAAACATTTTACAATTAAAGTGCTAAGCACTGACTCAACTTATCAACATTAGCAAAAAAAAACAAAAAAAACATGAGAGAACCGTGCAGTCGGCTGCAAAATACTCTGATATCAATAAATAATCTGATAACAGGTGTCAATACTTAAGGGAGGTTCCTAGTGATGTATACTCCAGGTTTGTCTTCAAAATTTAAGCAGATATAGGCTTGTGAGAATTAATTAGGGGCGGGGTTGGGAGTGGAGAAAAAATTTTTGAATGTAGTAATCTACCTTCAAACATTGATGGTCTTAGCTCTAAAATTGCGGAATATATAAGCTATTGAGAATTTTTAAGGGCGGTAGTAGGCGTACCCAAAAAATATTTCAGCATGTTCCTAGTAATCTGCCGTACAAGTTTGGTAACTGTAGCTCTTCAATTGCGTGTGATATAGGGTTTGGAGAATTTCGGGGGCGGGAGTGGGCGTGGTCCAACCACTAGTAAAATTCAAATTGTCGACTCTACCTTTCAAATTGCGTGAGATATATGGTTTTATTGATTTACACCATCGGGTGTAACGGTTTTGGGAGGCGAAGTGGGATTAGTCATCTATTTTTATTTTTATCGATTTCTGAAGGGAGCTACCAGTAAAATACTTTCAAAGTTTGGTGACTTCATCTTACAAATTTTGGAAGATATGCTTATTTATGATTTCTAGGGCCGAAGCTAATGGGTGCGGCGGGTGTGGGCGTAGTCTAAAAATTTCAGCAAGCTACCTTCCTATTTTGGTGACTCTATCTTAAAAGCTTTAAAATTCTAATAAATATGTGGCTTTATCGATTTACAATTATCGATTTGATCGATTTATTATCTTCTTAGTGGGAATCCCAATTTTGACACCGGCACAGACCAGAATATGTTCCAAGGTTCACTAATCTAGTTTTAAGGGTGTCATCATGACATTACTCAAAACGAATATACTCTGTATACCTTGAGGATCAGAGTATAAAAACAAAAACAAAATACCTGCATCGAATTTATAAATGTAATTAGCCATTTGGAACAATATGTTAAATGCGAATTTTGTTGATGACATGCAATAGTTTCATTTAGTTTGACTCACATTATTGCACAATGTGGCCATACTTATCTTAATCTAGAAATACAAATATAAAAAACATCCGATAAGTCAAGCGAAATCATTTATCATGTTCTTTGTGAAATATTTGCAACGTTTGCAATAACCAAATATGATGAAACTAACTTATTGCTTACTCTAAGCCAAGAATATTGAATATTCCGTGAATTTTTAAGGAATATTCTTACAAAGATATTCACATATTTAGTTGCGATTATTTTTTTTTTTTGGGAGAGGCCATTTTTTTATTATTTATTTGACGACCTTTTGTAGCAAACATAATCAATATATTTTATTATTTTTATTTTATATATTAAAAGGTTGCGTCATTTATAAGTCAAATTAATTCACAAATTATTTGCTGTAGAGCAGCCTGCTATTTTTCAATATAATTTATTCAAACGGTACCCGTATTTAGGAGTCTTTCAATAATACATTAAACTGGCGATAAGATTACCGGCACTTAATAATGTTAATAATAGCGCTTTTTTCCATCTGCTTAATTAGTTTGTCAAAATAACACACACATATTTACACACACACACACATGAAATCCATACATTTGGTCATCCACGTAGTCCTCTTTTTGTTCTTTTTTAATTTCTTGTTAAATTTAATTATCAGCGAGTATTTATTATTCTTATTGTACATGCACAAATTCACATACATATTGCCAGCATCGCAGTCGGCGTCGACGCGAACGTTTAGTCTGGCTTAACAAAGCATAGCCGACACACACACACACATACACATGCATACTTATAACAAATCCCGTGTGTCACCGGCTCAACCAGTCGCAGCTCAGCTCTGAGCCCGGTCGGTTGTGTGGCGTCGCTTGCTTGAGCTTTCCCCCAACTGCATTTTATATTTGTTCACAAGTTTCTATTCAATTACAAGTTGTTGCTATTTTCTCGTTTATTCCCCGTTAACCAAAACAATCAAAATGCGCCGCTTAGACGCTTTTGGTGTCATCGCTAGTATGGCTCTGGCTCTCCTATTACAAGTGGCCGATCCAGTCAAATGCGAAGGGTAAGTACACAAATTCACAAAAATTCTAAATATAAATATAGTTATGTATATATATATTTATTTAATATGCCAAACTATACATTTAACTGCCTCGGCTAGTGGTCTATAGCTTATGCTCGTAAATATGTCGAGGCTATTGTCAAAAATAATTATTCATTATAAATTTCAATTAAATTCATTCATTTTATTAAATTCATTAAGTTTAGTTGTCAAGCTAATTACTCAAATCTCCGCTGTATTCCACTTATTGTGTAATATAATTGCATTATTCGATTCGTTGTCAAGGAAAGCATATAGAATTTAATCTTATATATGTATAAGTCATCTTTGTTAAAGCGTATTTCTATATAATATATATATATATATAGGTTTACTTAATACTTATTTGCTATGCATATTTGCTTCGCCCATTCGCGTATATATATTTTCGTTTTATCAAGTGTTATTTTAAAAAATAAATTAACATATATTGCTTATTAAGTACTTTTTCATGTTTATCAATTTGATTTTTTTAAGTGTTTCTACCCTGAACAAAACCCGTTTATTATTATTATTTGCTTATAGCATTTCTAGGTAATTTTGAGTTGTTAAATTAATTTTCATTGCCAATAGCAATTAGTTACTTTTTAAGGCTGTGAGATTTGTGAATTTCCAACCTTTGCTAGCAAGATCATCTGTTCTATATGTGCATAATATTATTGTATATTGAATAACACTTTGTAGCTTATTTTACTTTGTCGAATCCAAGACAGCCAAAGTGGTTTGAACTTCGCTTGGAATGAGCCAAAATAATAAAATAAAAAAAATGTCTTCATGCGTTTGCATATTGGTTGCCTTTTTACATAACTCTCGCGACTCTGAGCCGGTTTCGACAGAATCAGGTTCTGGGAATATTTACACCTTAGCAAATCCAACAAAAAAAGTAATAAAATAAATTAATCTAATTAGCTATTAAGCCTTGAGCAATTCGACGAACTGATAAAGCAGACAGCAACCATTAAAAACATAAAATTCAAAAATATATATTATTAAATCGAATCCATCTCGGTGAAATATCAAAAGTCAAAGACCAAACAAATAGAAAAACCACTGCTAATGACTGACCTAATATTTAAATATATATATATATATATATATATATATATATATGTTTATATAGATAATGAAATCAATGTTGACCTATGCTGATTATTTTTAATTAAGTCAAAAATTATTTTTTTGGTTATCTTTTGCGGCAGTCAATATACCGTTGTTGGCCCGGGAACCATACACTCGAATCGAGACTACAATGTTGCTGTGGCTGTGCACCATACCAAGGAGCCGGTTACGTTGAAGGTTGGGATTACGGGTCCGTCGTACAATGAGACCAAAACGGTTGAGTTGGCCAAAGCCGATGAGCCTAAGCAGATCACCTTTAAGCTGCCCCCGTTGGAGTCGGGTGATTATAACCTGACGGCCGAGGGTGTCTCCGGGCTGGATTTCAAAAACACAACGAAACTCAGCTGGGACAGATTCCGGCCGTATGTGAAACTGCAAACGGACAAGGGCATATATAAGCCTGGCGATACAATCAATTATCGCGTCATCTTCCTGGACGAGAATCTGAAGCCGACGGATGCCGAGGACGAAGTTGTTGTGTGGTTCGAGGATTCAAAAAAGAATCGCATCAAGGAACTAAAGCACATCAAGACCCGCACCGGTGTCTATACGGGCAAATTTGAATTGTCCGATTTCGCAACACTCGGCTCTTGGACACTGACCGCCCAGAACGGGGAGCCCTATTCGAATGAGCGCGCCTACTTCAGCGTGGAGAAATATGTGCTGCCCAAGTACGTCGTGAAAATGGATGCGACTCAGCAGGTGTCTGTCCGTGATGGCGACATGCAGGTGGTGATCAAGGCCAAGTAAGTAGGACGCAGACTTTCTCCTCCGCCAAATAGAAATTGTATTTTTGTCTGTCTCTTTGGTCACAGTTACACATACGGCAAACCGGTTAATGGCAAAGTTGTGCTCAATCTGCACACGGATGAGTCGAGCTCATGGGACACTGTGGATGGCAAAAGTGTGCGCACAGATACACCGGGACATGCGATTATCCGTACCGCTGACATGGTCAATGGCAAGGCCAAGTTTGATATTAATGTTAAGGAATTTGCCGACCATTTGCCGTACAAGACATCAGCGACATATGCCCAGATCCTGGCCACCGTTGAGGAGGAATTTACGGGTGTTCAGCTCAATGAGACGGGTGGCACACAAATATTCCCCTATCGCTATGAAATGTCCTGTACGGATTTTGCGAGCTGCTACTCCTTTAAGCCCGACCAGGAGCACGAGATGATTTTTAAGATAAGCCTAGTGGATGGCACACTGCTCAAGGACAACAAGACGCCAGTTAAGGTGGGCAGACATTAGGCAGATTTTCAATCCACGTATAGCCAGCTAATCATTTATTCCTATTCCATAGGTCAAGTACACGGAGGGCATACGCCGCAGTTTATACGGTGATGAATCGGAATTGCCAAAAATTGAGAACAAAACCCTGGAATTCGAAAGCCATCTCAATGAGTCGAGTCTGGCTGTCTTTAAGGTTGTGCTACCCGATCTGCCGGACATGGAGAACTACACCCGTTATTACAACATCGAGCTAGAGTTTGAAGACGAGCAGCGCCAACTGTACACAACCTATCCCTATAGGGAGCCCAAGCATATTGAGAAAACTCCCGAGGAAATCGAGAAGGAGAAGGAATGGTTCAAGCTTGACGTGCAAAGGCCCAAGGACGTTTGGAGGTTTGTAGCGCTATTTGTGTTTGCCCAATCCAAAACGATTTCCATCTAAATTATGCACACATTTGCAGTCTCCAAATCGGCCAAGAATATCAAGTAACCCTCAACTCGAGTCGTCCGCTCAAATACTTTGTGTACAACATCATCGGGCGTGGCAATGTCCTGAAAACAGAACGCGTTGTGTTCAGTGAACCACAAACCGTGTATAATATCAGTCTGACGCCGACATTCTATACGACACCCTACGGCCGGATGTATGTCTACTATGTGGATGACACTGGCGAATTTCGGTATGCCGAGGAAACCTTCCATGTGGCTGTCAAGTTGCAGAATCAAATTAATATCACCGCTCCCGAAGAGGTTAAGCCCGGTGCCGAGGTTGAGCTGGAGATTAAGACAGCGCCGCAGTCATTCGTTGGCCTAATGGCCGTCGATCAGAGCGTTCTGCTGCTGGGCGGCAACAATGATATCAGCAAGGATTCGTTCGCGTGGCGCCTCAGTCGCTACGATACCCATACAGCCTGGCAGGGTGGCTACTCCTACTATCCGGGCGAACGCAGCGGCGTTGTCACCATGACCAATGCCAACTTCTTCTACGATCGCACTCCACCCAAATATAGTATACGTAAGTGAAAGAAAGTTAAGAGTGGGAGAGAGAGAGAGAATCAATGGAGTTGGAAATGTCTAGTTGGACGAAAGGGGACCTGGATACTCACAAGTATCCGCAAAGTATTAGATTTTTCAATCGAAATTGAAGATCGCAACTCATCCTACGCAAAAAGAAGGGAGTCTATTTTTAGAAAGGAAGAGACGGATTTAAGGGGCTGCGATGATGTTCATAAGGAGCTTAAGATTAAAAACTGTGTAGATCTCCTCTTACATAATGAGGAGACCAGATTGATTCATATAATTAGTAGTATTATTATATTATAGAATGGATAAGGTATTCATTTTTTAGAATAGAATTGGCGTGAAAAATGTAGAGAACAGAGAACTCCTTGTACATATATATAGTGCCGCATTAATTTAATTACGCCTTCTAATTAATTCTATGAATTCTATTCAATTTGCAGAACCTTTTTCCATCGCCCATCGCAAGACGGCATTGGTGTCGAGTGAAGTTTTGCATACAACTAAGGTGGGTTCTTTCGGTGCTGCACAAGCAGATGCTCCAGTAGCTCATGCTGGGATACCTGCTGGTGGTAGTGGTGGCGCTGCACCGCCTGTCGTGCGCAAGAACTTTGTGGAGACCTGGATATTCGATGATATCGAGAATACCAAGTCGGAAATATTCAAGTGGGTCAAGAAAATACCGGACACAATTACTAGCTGGGTGGTGACAGCTTTTGCCTTGCATCCGGAGAAGGGTTTGGCCGTCACCGATGAGCAGCTTAAGATCAAAACGTTCCAGCCGTTCTTTGTGTCCGTCCGTCTGCCGTATTCCGTGAAACGTGGCGAGGTGATCAATGTGCCCGCCCTCGTCTTCAACTATCTGCCCAAGAACCTCGATGTGGAGATCTCGCTGGACAACGAGGACAACGAATACGATTTTGTGGATATCTCAAACGAGGTGATTGGCGAACAGAAGCGTTCCCAAACGGTGCGTGTGGAAGCCAATTCGGCAGCCGGAGTAAATTTCCTGCTGCGGCCAAAGATCATTGGCAGCATACTGCTGAAGTTTACGGCAATTTCACCGCTGGCCGGCGATGCTGTCCACAAGACGCTCAAGGTGGTGCCCGAGGGTGTCACCGAGTATCGGAATCGTGCCTTCTTCGTCAATCTGAAGGATGTGCACGAGCACAAGGACACCTTTGAGCTGGACCTACCCGATGACATTGTGCCCGATTCGCAGCATGTCGAGTTCGGTTTCGTTGGCGATCTGCTCGGACCGGTCATCAAGAATATGGAGCACTTGGTCCGTTTGCCCGGAGGCTGCGGTGAGCAGACAATGTCCGCATTGGTGCCCAACTATCTGGTCTATGGCTATCTGAAGACCCTGAACAAGCTGAAGCCCGAAATGGAGAAACGCATCAAGCGCAATTTGGAGCAGGGCTATCAGCGTATGTTCCACTATCGTCATGACGATGGCAGCTACAGTTCCTTTGGGCCTGGCAAGTGGCGTGAGGAGGATCCGGAACGCAATGGCTCCACCTGGCTGACAGCGTATGTGCTGAGCTCCTTTGCCCAGATCAGAGACATCATCAAGGTGGACGAAAAGCAACTGGAGAGCAGCTATCAATTCCTCTTAAACCATCAGGCGGAGAATGGCAGCTTCTTTGAAAATGGCGAGTATTTCTATGGCTCGCAGCGCTCCGCGCTGTCCATGACGGCCAATGTGCTGTTGGCTTTGGTGGAGCAACCGAAACCCAATCAGACAGCCATCGATAAGGCAGTGGCCTATCTGAGTGCCCAGACACTGAATACGGAGGAGAATCTACTGGCCCGGGCAATTGCCACGTATGTCCTGCAGAAGGTGAAAGCTGCCGATGCTGGCAAGCATGTGGCCGCACTCAAGGCGCTGGCCAAGATCGAGGATGATCGCACCTGGTGGGCCGAGGAAGAGGAAACTTTGCAACCCCGCAAATGGTCACACTGGTGCTGCTGGATACGCAGTCGTGACATCGAGATCACCTCATATGCCCTGCTCGCACTGCTCGACACAGAGCAAGAGACTCCGGCTTCGGTGCTGAATTCCATACGCTGGCTGGTGGCGCAACGGAATAGTTTTGGTGGCTTCTCCTCAACACAGGACACCATTGCTGGTCTCCGGGCACTCATTAAGTTCGCCCAAAAGTCCGGATATGAGCCGGCCAGGTGGGAAGTGTCCGTCTCCAATCAGGGTCTGCGACAGAAAACGGAAAAGCTTCAGTTGACCGCTGACAATGATTTGCTGCTGCAAACCGTGGAATTCCCGCAGGGCACCAAGTCGCTGTCGTATGAGGCCAAGGGTACCGGTGCCGCTCTGCTGCAGATCGCCTACCAGTATAATGTGATCGAGAAGGAGCCGAAGCCGAGCTTCAAGATTGAAGCGACCATCAAGCCAGAATCGCCGCCATCAAAACTGGAGTTGAGCGTTTGCGTTGAATATGTCGAGGAGGGTAAGGCCAAGGCATCCAATATGGCCATATTGGAGGTGTCGTTGCCATCCGGTTTCACGGTCGACGAGGACAGCTTCAAGGAAATTCAAGCAATCAAGGGCGTCCGGGTAGGTCCAAAACTGCAGTTAGTTCTCTGCGAGCTCTACTAATCTTTATCTTTCCTTTAGCTGGTTGAGACCAAAAATGACGACACTGTGGTGGTCATCTACTTTGAGAGCCTGGCCAAGGGCGAAGTCAACTGTTTGCCCATCGAGGCTCTCAGGACCCATGCCGTTGCCAATCAGAAGCCTGCCCCGATTGTCCTTTACGACTACTACGATACGAACAAGAAGGCCACGGAATATTACCAAGTCGAGTCCAAGCTGTGCGACATTTGTGAAGGCTCCGATTGTCCAAAGTGCTGAGACCATGATCCAATCTTAAATGGTTCTATGTGCTTATATACATATGCAAACAATATTAAAAAATAAACTCTTGTGATTATTTAATGTAAAATTGTCTCATCTTTGTTTATTTGAATAATTGTGTTTTAAAAGTTTACCTTTAAATCTGTGAAGAATTTTAATCAATTTCAATTTAATTCAATTCATTTATCACCTAAGACAACACAACAGAAAACAAGAGAAAACATTGCCATCGCACATAACCGACAGCGAAATACTCTGATACTATATAATAACATAGGCTTTTGAGAATTTCCAAAAAAAAATTGTCCGAATTTTTAAAGAGTTTTACTAGCAATATACCTCAAATTGTGTGAGATATATGGTCTTATCGATTTATACTAACAGGTGTATCGGTTTGGAGAGGCGTAGTGGGCGTGGTCGTCCAATTCTTAATCGATGTCTTGGGGGAGTTACCATTAACTAACTATCAAATTTGGTAACTCTAGCTTTAAAATTGTGCAAGATGTGCGCATCTCAGATTTCTAGGGCCGAAGTTCTTGCGGGCGTGGTCTGCAAATGGATGTGCCGATCTTTGTTACCTTCAGCGTTGGGTGACTCGATTATGGTCACAGGTGAGAACTTGGCTATGCAATTTCTTTTATTGATTCTCGGCTACCAATAATACACTTTCCAAATTTGACGGCTCTAACTTAAAAACTGCTGAAGATACAGACATTTAAAATTTGTAGGGGCGGATGGCCGAGAGGCGCCGATCTTTGAAAGATATCGCCAACAACCTACAAACCAAATTTTGTGATTGTAGCCTCCAAATTGCGGAAAATATTTGCCTTTATCGATTTTTATCGCTTTTCAAGTGGACATATCACTCAAATTTTCATTTTAGGGTTTTTGGATTTTGTTTTTATTTTTGGTAGCTTTACTTAATAAGGGGAAAACATCATTATAGAATACGATTTGAAATGCGTTATGGATGGCATAGTTTTGTAATACAAGTTGTGAAGGAACTGCTAAACTAATTTGGCAGATTAATTCGAAGGAATTAATTTTCCAACCTATTAGAATGTTTCTGAGATCCGACAGAAAAGAAAGATTTATTAGTAAAAGTCTTCTACGATAATATTATTATTCTAGAACAATTAATAGAAATTGTTTTTGTGGATTATGCATACAAGTATCCGATTAAACATTTCTTAAAATTTGATTTTTTTTGATTGTTTGTCTACTTTTTAATCATCAATCCACTCAACACGATCAAAGCATAGAAATATTTGTCGGAAATCGAGAAAGCTTTTCTCGGTTTACCAAAACAGTTTGATGATGATCTCATTAAGAACTCCCAAAGAGAATTTTACTCATTATAAAAAACCATGTATAAAATAGTTGAAGTTCTTGTCTAAACACAAATCACATTTAGTGTTATCAGAAACACCTCTTTTGATTTATGTATTTCCGATAATTGAAAATCGTGAAGAAGCACAAATCACTGGTTTCCTTTAGCGTATTCATCCATATCATTTTGTAGTAGTTAAAACTAGACACTGGTATTGGGTCTAATACAGAATTATTATCCGATGTTTAGTCAGCATGTTCATTATCACAGTACGTGCTATTTTGCAAATTGATAAGGCTTTAACACAATGAACCGTTTAACCAAAAATAGTATTAATATTCAAAAAGTAAGTGCTCGAAATTGTACAAGTACCTGATAGCAGTCGATTATAATGCGGGTTTCTCAGCGAAACAATAACCGGAACCACCCAACGTGATCAGGGGCACAAAATATATTGCCTCAAGTGGTGCAATTGAAGATTTCAGCGAATGCATTTCTACTGACGGTTGCTGATTGATGATTGATGATGCTTCAGTTCGATTGGGCAAAAGTTAATATATTTGCAAACATTCCAAACGTATTGAATACGTGCGCGATAACAGAATTCTAGAACTTGTAATCCTCGAAGATCTATGCAATCGTCTTGTAAGCACCTTGTTGCTGATAGCCGCAGACATACATACACACACATGTATATCTACTAAGAACTACATTAAAATAATTGGTTAATGACTACTTAACCAGTAATAAGTGGAGAGTGCTTGGCTAGTTACTACCCTGTATACATCTTCAATCATCTTTTGGGTAAAATGTATTTTAAAAATGAATTAAAAACAAAAAATAGTTCATAAATGAACATCACAAATAATTGCATTTTTGTGTGAATAATTTATTTCAATATATTTCTAAAAAAGTAGAAGTTTTCTTACGATGTACACCGGAAATATTATGTATGTAATATTATGTATTATACTAAAAGTAGCAGATAAAGTTATTCCATATTATATGAAAATCGAATTTTACAAATTTAAAAATTTTAAAAAAATGCAGACAGGTATAAATAGTACAAAAACTTGTAACCGCAAGTTGCATATACCCTTTGCTAATAATTTTTAATGGGTAAACGCTATAAATACGTTTGCCAATGCAGAAAGTGAACTCAAAGTTGTCGGTTCTTGCACTTGGTAGCTGTTCTCAATCAGATAGTAAAAGAGGTTAGCAAAGTTAAAAGGACCTCTTAACTGGCATCCTCAACAAATAAATAATAAATAAAAGTGTAATAACTGTACAAGAATTAATTTAATACAGAGTTAAAAGGACCTCTTACATAAAAGAAGTGTAAGAATTGAACAAGGATCAATTCAAAACACAATCATATTAAAATAATTAAATAATTCAGTACACAAATATTTAAAAGGACAAAAATAATAATAAAATATAATATAAAATATAATCGAATCAAAAAATATAAATATATATAAATTATTAAAAAGCAGAAAGGATATTTAAAAGCTGTACGGATTCCCACACAGTACTCGCCTTCACAATGACATCAGAGAAACCCAAGACGACGAGTCCTCTCCAGCATATTGAGGCAGGTTTGAATGTGCTCAATCAGCTGTGCATCGGCTTCGTTACGTTTTGGATCTGCTGGACCTGCTTTAGGAAGGGTCTGAGCGGGATTACGCTGCATGTCTGGTTGGTCTCCTTTGGATTCATTTTCGTCATGGCCGAGGCTTCGATGTGCTTCTACGATGGCAACTGGCTAACGCTGCGCTACACTCGCAAGCAGAAGACGGCCATCCATGTGGTGCTCCAGATCATCGGTGGTGGCATGGGCGTGGCCGGTTGTCTTGTCCAGCTAATACGGGATGACTGGTCAATTGGCGTGACGGTCCATTCCCGTTTGGGATTCGCAGCGTTCGTGCTGTGCCTCATCTCACTGCTGAGTGGCATTTCCGCTGTGCTGGCGAGGAGCCTATCGAAGCTGTTCTCCCCGCTGGCCAACAAGACGTTCCACGTCCTGCTCAGCATGGCCACGTACGTGATTGCCTCGTTGGCACAGTATTACGGTTACACACAGACCAAAATATTCCGGGGTCAAGGCGAGGATTTTGTTATACTCATGCAAGTTGCCACCCTGCTGGCCATGGTCTTAACCTGCATCGCACCGATCAAGTCGCTATATCAAAAATGTCTTAGCTTCATAGGTTAAAGCTGTACTCAAAAATCGTTCAGTTCCTATTTATGTTTAAGATAATTTTAAATTACTTATTTAAATAAAATATTATTTATATTACCAAAAAAAAACTAACTACATTATTTTTAATTGGCAAAATGGGTATCCAATTTGTATATTTCTCATCTATTTCAGTCTGAATCACTTTGCGTCTATGTAAGGTTGAGATGTGATGGGCTACACCCTCCACCCGTGCCCCACCTGCATCCACCTGCTTTCCTCTGCGTACGTCCTAGACAGCATCAATTTCTGTACTGAAATTCCAGACCGGATTCTCGCCAAATAATTCAGAAAAGAGCGCCAATATCTCAAATTTAAATTCGCTTATAACTTTACTTGGTTCTCATTTGCCGCTTTTGGCCAAAACTAGATGCTCTCTTAACTTGTTTTCACTAAAATGTTGCCAACAATTTGCCAAGTTGGAAATCGAGTATTGCCAGTTTTTCCAGGCAAAAAAAGATATTTCAAAACAAATGTAAAAACATTTTACCGTGTACAAATTTTCTATTGCCAAACACTTGCAGTATTTTGTCAATTCCAGATCAACTTCCACAAGCTGATGTATTTTTTTGTCTTTTATTTTTTATTTAATTTTTCACACCATAAAAGTTTTCCTTTCGATGTAGGGACAAGAACATATTTATTTTTGCTTGTTTGCCTTCTGCGGCCTCGATATAAGGTCCAAATAAACACATTATTACTCAGTTCAAATCGAAGAAGTAGCAGTATTTTTCAGCTATTGGTCTATATTGCAGGCCCTGTATTTGCACAGCTTCCTCTGAGGAATATAATATGCCAAGCAATAGAGATATATAGCTATGCATATAGCTCTGTATATGCATACAGAAATATTAGTTTTTATTTTGTGGTTTGTGGTTGACCATGCCAGATGCAAGCAGCACACATACTTGTAAACGTACACTGAGAGAAACAAATAATGTATACCACATGCTATTCATTTAGCCACACCCAATCTCGAGTATATTATTTCGAGTAAAATTTAAGTACGTAGTCTGAAATTTCAAGTATCTTAGCAAATGGAAGTAGTCAATTATTTACAAACATTTAAATACTAAGAAATATAAGTAAACTTTTTAAAAACTATCATTAAATAGCTCGCAAAACTGATTTTCAGTATTTCAAACTTTTTTTTTCCCCTTTTTGAGCATAGCGAACTGATTTTGGAGTTCAAGGCGTAGTTTATTATGCGTAATGGGAATAATCATACTTGGTACTCATAGCAAAGCAAATTTGACATTGAATACTATAAAACTTAAAATTTATCTTGTTTGCTGCTAAATTGTTTGATCAGCTTTTTTTCATATCAAGTAGTTGTGCCTCTATTTTATTGAGCGTGCTTCACTGTGGTAAACATATCTCACACAACAGGCTTTGCCCAACTTTCCTTTATTTTCTCATTCTTAACTGCTCTTTCTGTTTTCTTAACGTTTTTTTACTTACCTTTTCTAAATGCTACTATTTTGGAATAAATATTGAACCATTTTACATTTAAAAATACTCTCAGATATATTTATTGTATTCTTTATTTTATTTATTTTGCTTTACCTTAAATTTAATTTGTTCCATTTCATTTTATTTAATTCAATCAGCAATTAATTTTGCATTTTTATTTCTTAAAACCGTCCTCTATTATATATAATAAACTCCGTTTTGCTCAGTGTACATTTCCAGATCCACATTTAAAGCTTTGTCCCGCATAAGCGTTGTTTACTGAGATTAGTTAAATTATTGACGGCACACCAAGCAGTCAATGGGCGTTTTTATAAGTCGCACTTGTTAAATATATATATATAGTTATATATATATATATATATATATGTATATATATATATGTAATCACGTGTATACTGCAATTCGTACTACAGTAAATATACCAATAACGTAACGTATTCCAATAAATTGATATTAAAAATTACCAGACAATAGTTAACAGTTAATAGACGCATTTATCAGTCGGCCAAGAGAGCGCATTGTTATTGTTGTAACTCGAAAAAATCATTACTGCCACACATACCCACACACACACACAAAGTGAGCTGATAAGCGCCACGAGACGTTCAAGTTTTGCGGTACGATGGCAGAGCATCTCCAGTCGCTCAGCAGTAGCCAGCGGAGAGTCGACGACTACGGCAGCACCACGACTAGACCGGACTCAAGAGCGTACCCCTCACCGGATCCCGCACAGCGAACAGCATCATTTGTATTCGTCAACGAGTCTCCATTCTACGCGAGAATGTCGCACAGTGCAGTGCATGGGGAATCCCAGTCGGAGCCGTTGCAGCGATTGGAATACTTTGTGAATGTGTTGAATCAGATGTGCATTGGTTTCATAACCATATATATATCGTATATGACACTACGCACGGGCCTCGAGGGCACCGGACTGCACGCCTGGCTGGTCACCATTGGAGTAGGTTGAATCTCCGCTAGAAATGTATTTCCATTTGCATTTGATGTAATCGATTTGTGTACGGCAGTTCTCCTTCTTCATGGCCGAGGGTATTATGGTCCACTATGGAGGCAATGTGCTAACCAACAGTTACAAGCGCTCCACAAAAACAACAATCCATTGGTTACTCATGGTCCTGGGCGGTGGCTGTGGCGCCGCCGGAGCTCTAATCAAAATGTGTCAAAGGGGCTTTCTGTTCAGGTCCACGCATGGCAAATTGGGTGAGTTGGAGGAGCTCTGAAATTTAGAAAATAGCCCTGAAAACTGGACAGTTTTCATGTTTTTATAAAAAGCTATAAATATTTCTACATCTAAGAAAATATTTTTCTAAAAATTAGAAAGACTTGCTTTAAATTAAAAATTTTTAATTTTTTTTTAAATATTTTCTATTTTTAAAAAGTATAAGTGCAAAATTCCATTCTTCAAAATTCTTTTTAGAATTCAGAAACAATAATTAAATTCAAAATTATAGGTTTTTATATTAATTAATTATGAGCTATATAAAAGGTTTGTATATGCGAAAGACTATTATTAATAACAAATACAACAAATCTAATACAAATTATGAAATATTTGTTTTTAATCTTAGAAAAATCGAACTTGAAATTAAGAAATGCAAACACTCTTTTCTAGAAAGCAACAAAATGCCATTTCACAAAATTTACTTCGGCATCAATCATAAGATGAGTTACGCTTGCCGCTAAAAGAATTCTTAAAATTTATTAACCTTATATTATTTTTTTCTGAATGTAGTTCACATACGTAATTCATAATAATAATACATATGTAAACAATATAATTAATTTGTTATTCCCTTCCGCTGTAGGCTTGGCTGCCTTCATACTCTGCATCTTGGCCATGAGTTCCGGTTTGGCTGCTCTCTGTTCGATGCGGGTTAAAAAACTGATCACGCCCCTGCTAAACAAAGCATTCCACAACTTCCTGGGATTCGCCTGCTTTGTTGTTGCATTGGTCACCCAGTATTACGGATATGAGACGGGTTATTTTAAGAGACGTGCTGAAGGGGATTTCCAAGTCTTAATGAAATGCTTAACACTCATCTCACTGATCCTCTCCAGCTATGGTCCCCTAAAATCACTCTATCATCGAGTCAAAACTATTTCAAAACAGCTCTAAATGATATACGTTCGCTTTAAGATTTATGTATGTATAAATAATACAAATGTGTAAGGTAATAAGTAATTGTCTGCTGAGATCGCCTTATCGCTTTACTCGAGTGTTGTATTCTATACGATCGTATAACCGTATTTCGGAATCCCCCACATAAAATGCCTTTGACATTCTCACATCGGTTTCACATAGTCTGAGCGAATTTGTAGATAAGAAATTGGCACGTACAGCTCATATGTATTACGTAGCGGATTTGAATTTGACACTATCAGTTAGGTCAACAGATAATTGTATTATCAAAAGTTTGATCCATAAATGAAGTGTTTAACTTACTGTACTCATGAACGAGTCACATCGAAATATGATAATACAACTTGTTATACTTGTTATAATAAAAATGTAATGAACTTTGATTTCTGTAAGTTATTTTAATTTTGTCGTAAAGTGTGTAATGGAGGAGACCTATCCGACTTCTCCGATATTTTTTATTATTTGTTTGTTTGTTTGTTTCTATGCTAACTTTACTAAACAACTAACTTACGAATTTCATTATTTGACTCCATTCAGAATGGATAATGATGAACATTGGATAAAAATATAACTGTCTATTCCAAGCAATACATAGCTAACTTAAAGCGCCTTCAATATACTTAAGAGTATTTGTTGATTAGGTAGGTACTTTTGCTGTCATTAGGAATGATGTGGAAGCTCTGTCGCAATCCATAGAGCAATCTACTGTGATCCACTGATAACTGTGGAACACGCCTTTGTCTTTAAGAAATACAATGCTCAATGAAAAAGTGTACTCTGAACAACTTAAGTTTTGAGATTTAATTTAAAATAACAATACTCAGTTTCGATAAGCGAGCTTCTATTAAAGTAATGCGTGTTTTTAGATTAGGTCGCATTACAGTTAAACATGTGTACACATTATATATGTATGTGTGAGTTAAGACATACCTATAGACAGCTCTTCACTTTAATCATGTTCAAATCACTAGACTAATCCAAAATTAACTTCAAGTTCATATGTACAGTGACTGTATAAAATTAACTCTTGAAAATTTGTTAACTCATCTTTTATTTTACCTACGTTTTATTTGAACATTTAATTCTTTAACTAAATATGGAATTAATAAGCATTTTCATTTGAAAACACTTTGTTTGAAGTTATATTAAAACGATTTTGAAAGATGCTCTCTATACAGCAAGCAAGGATGGGATTCAATTACACAGCAGATGAAATAACTTTGTTAAATAAATTAAAAATTAACAAATGTTTCCTGGATGACTCACACCTACCTCCTCCTCCTCCATCACAGGATAATTTGAATGTTTGAGATAAATGACAGGGGCGAATATTTGTCCTCTTCAGCATTTACAGGTATTAAAATGATTTAATTTTAGTCGTCAGCCTAAAAGTATGCAATGGTTTTTAATACTTAAACCAACTGTGAACTTGAGAATCACACAGAAAATCTTATGTTTATAGAACTTTCCACAATATTCTCTTTTGACAGTTGCAGTTGAAAGTTGATGGCGGCGGAGGTGGGCGTGGCATTTGTCGAGTTGGGAAGGACATCGCCTACAAACTACCAATCAAATTTGGTGACTTTTTCCTAAATTTGTAAGTGATATATAGCCGAATAAATATCCGATATCATGGCCGAGGGTATTATGGTCCACTATGGAGGCAATGTGCTAACCAACAGTTACAAGCGTTACACAAAAACAACAATCCATTGGTTACTCATGGCCCTGGGTGGCGGCTTTGGAGCCGCCGGGGCTCTAATCCAAATGATTCAAAAGGGGTTTCTGCTCAAGTCCACCCATGGCATATTGGGTGAGTTGTAGGAGCAATAGTAGTAGTACACTCAGAAAAAATTCACACAGAATTTAAAAAAATCGCCCTCCAAATTATAAAGTTTTTTCTTTTTAACAATTAGAATGGCCTATCTATTTTTTATTAATAAAAACGCATTTCTAAAGAGTAAATATGCGGATCTGATTCTTTCCTTTCAGAAATTCAGTAAATAGTAATTCATTTTGCACACTCTTTCACATTAAGCGATTTAAATGCTGATGTCTAATGATACCTGATGGAAGAAAATCTTAAATCTACACATATAGAAATCAATACCCTAGAAATTAGACACATTTTTTATAAATATATAAATCCACCCTGCAATTAAGAGATGCAAACACTATTTTTTAGAAAGCAACAAATTTACTTTCTGCATCATAAGATGAATTCCGCTTGCCGCTTAAAGTATGCAACATTTCCAAAATTTATTATGGTTTTTTCTGTGTGTGTACATAATCGAATTAATTTGTTATACCCTCCCGCTGCAGGCTTGGCTGCCTTCATACTCTGCCTCTTGGCCATGAGTTTTGGTTTGGCTGCTCTCTGGTCGATGCGGATTAAGAAATTGATATCGCCCCTGCTAAACAAAGCATTCCACAATTTCCTGGGATTCGCCTGCTTTGTTGTTGCATTTGTCACCCAGTATTACGGATATGAGACGGGTTATTTTAAGAGACGTGCCGAAGGGGATTTCCAAGTCTTAATGAAATGCTTAACACTCATCTCACTGATCCTTTCCAGCTATGGTCCCATAAAATCACTCTATCATCGAGTCAAAACTATTTCAAAGCAGCTCTAAATGAGATACTTTCGCTTCAAGATTAATGTATGTGTAAATAATACAAATGAATAAGGTAATAAGTAATTGTCTGCTGAGCTCGCCTTATCGCTTTACTCGGCCTTTCTATTCTATACGATCGCATATAATTTTTAACGTTGTGAAAATCCCAACAATACGAAACAGCATTTCGGAATCCCCCACATAAAAATGCCTTTGACTTTATCAAATGGGTTTCGCATCATCTGAGCGCAATTATAGATAAGAATTTGGCACGTACAGCTCATTTGTATTTGAATTTAACACTATATCATATAGCGCTCTATTCAAATCAATGCACAGCTGATTTAAACGCAAAAAAATATACTCAACTCTCTTAATTAAAAATAATACTCAGTTTCGATACGAGAGCTTCTATATATACATATATAATCCGAGTGTTTTTAGATTAGACCGCAACACATTTAGACGTCTGTACATATTATATACGTATGTGTGTGTTAAGACATACATATAGGCAGATTTACGCACACACATTGAATGCTTTGCATAAATGGTGGAGGCGAAACTTGGCACCCTTCAGATTTGACAGCAATTTAAATTATTCAATTTTCGCTGGCAGCATAAGAGTATGCAACAGTTTTTGACACTCAAACCAGCAGTGTACTAAGGGACCGAATAGAAAATCTTGTAATTATTAAACGATCCTTCAAAAAGGAACCCACATTCACCATTTTGCGATTTAAGTTTGCAACTCCCAAAGATCGACCCACTTTTAAGATACAAAATATAAAACATTTAATTTTTGGATATGCTCTTTCGACATAAATAGTATGCAAGTGCAGTTGAAAATTTATTTTAAAAAAATGTTCTCATAGTTCTGGTATGTAGTATCTAGGTGCGATAAATAATACTTGGCGTGTTTCATTCGATAATTTTCGTTGTGGATGGTTTTCAAGACTCTTAATAGTAAAATAAATATATATATATATGTATGAATGTAGCTAGCATAAGGTATAAAAATACATATTCGAGCACGCACGAGCGCTAAAAATTGAATGTGGATTTGGAGTGCATTAATACATACATGTAGTATATCTCAAATCTCAAATCAAAAAATACTATCGCGTTATTTTTGTTTTAGGAATACAAACGTTACACTTAACATGTATAAATAGTAGTAGTAGTTGGACAAATACATAATTGGAAACATTTAAAAACTACGACTAAAGCACATAGAAATTCGTGATCGCATTTTTAAGACTTTCGACACATAATAATAACATGCATCGGGGCAAGGCAAATCGTTTAGATAACTGTCAGCATATATATATAAATATATTTAGATATAATTTACAGCTTTGTGCTGCGCCTGATGGCAAAGGACATCAAGGCGTGCTCCAGCCGCATATGATAGGGCACCATTTTGCGCTCGAGCAGCACAACCAGTGGCTCATCGCCGCCGGCACAGCACTGGGCCCGACAGCACTCGCACTGCTCCCGATCACTGCTGGCCTCATCATAATCCTCATCAACATCGTCGTCCTGGTGGTGCAATTCACGCTCTAGTTCGTATGCCTTTTTGGCCGCCCGCTGCTCGAAGCGCAAATAGAAGGCGAGACAGACGAAGAGCATAAAGACCAATGCGCACATGGCACCGCTGGCGATGCTCGCCTTCTCCAGCATGGGTCGCGGTCGTTTGGGCAGATAGGAGCCATCGATTTCCTTGTACTCACACCGCTGACCCATAAATCCGATGGCGCACTCACAGCTGTAGACGGGCAGCTCCGCAATCTTCACAGCAAAGCAATGGGCATCATTCAGACAATACCATGCATCAAAGTTATCAGGGCATTTGTATGTGGGGAATGTTATATTTGGGCGGGGCGTTGTTGTCGTTGTTGTTGTTGTTCGCATTGTTGTGGTTGGACTTAAGGATGATTGGGTAGGTGGCAGTGCCATGCCAGACATGGACGATGAGGAGGATGAGATCGATGGACGTGGCTTGGGCACGTTACGGCTGGAGCAGGCCTCAATTAGAGTCGGACAGCCGAGAAAGCTGACCATCAGCAGGAGCAGGACAACGCTCATTTTGCACCTGTTGCACGCCGACTCTGTGGGCGATGATGATGTTGCGCTTTTGGAATGCATTTTGTTGTTGTTGTTATTTGGTTTGCTTGCGACTCTTTGTTTCGTTCGTTCTCTTAAAAATCTTAAATCAACTATATTAAACATATAAAAGTAAAACTATCACAAAGTTATATAACAAGAAGTTCGGCTCTGCACACAGCGAGGCGTCGTCAAAGGCTCTTTGGATTATTGTGGTCTGAGATTGTTTTACATTTATATATCAGCGAGTATATCTGAAGAGAGTGTGTATGTGTGTAATGTGTGTGTGTGTAATGTGAGTGTGTGTAATGTATGTGTGTAGAATGTGTGTGGAACGACGGCGTATCTGTGAAAAAGACACAAGCACACATTAGTAAACTGCCATCAAAGAGAAATGGTTTCAAGAAATGCATATAAATCAACATGAGTTAAATATTACTAAACTAGTTCGATATACAACCTAAATAACATTGCACTAAATTAGAATACAATTTATGCACACATTTTAGATGACACCAATTCACTGAAACGTTGATATATATATATATATAAATATATATATATATTTATATTTATTTATTTATTTATGTTTTTTTATTATTTTGTAATCAAATTAATTTCGGGTTTTTCATGTTGTTCTCCGTTGATTATCCTAGCTCATCAAAGCTGGCTGTGATATGCGTCGGGTATCCATATCACAACCACTTGATGAGGCTTAGATAAGCAACATCAAAAGTATATATTTGATGTCAATCAGTTGTTTTTCATATATATAATATATTTATAGTTATTTTTAATTTTTATTCTTTTTTTTTCTTATGATTTGTGTTTCCAATTCCAATTCCTGGCGTCGCTGTGTAAACTGCGGGAAATGTGAGTGCAAGAAGGTACATTATGATTGATTGATTGATTTGATTGATTCGATTCGATTATTTGATGTAGTGTACATTACGCTAAGCTCATCAAAGCTGGCTGTGATATGCGCGCAAAGCTTTCAAAAATGCATTTCACAACCACTTTGAGAGCGCAGCATGAATGTGCCAATCTTAGATATGCTTGAAAAATAACGATAAATGTTCAGATATATATAGATATGTAGAGGGGTGGTTGGGTGGGTGGTATATCAATTTTGTTCAATGATTAATGGTATGAGGAAACACTTAAATGAACAAACACGTGCTGTGGTGCAAAAATATGTATTGATTTCAATTTATAGTTGATTTGATTTTTGTGATATTTTCAGTATTTCTTTTTTGTGTTGAGCATCGTGTCGCTCCTCAAAGCTGGCTGTGATATGAGTAGGCATAAAAAGGCAAACATTTCACAACCACTTTGAAGAAGGACACAATTCTCCCTCTCCCTCACTCACCACTCTCTCTCTCTCTCGCTTTCTCTCTCTCTCTCTCTCTTTGCCTCCTTGCCCCACTTCTCCCCTCTTACAACAAAGATCTTATTTTGTTATATTTTTGTTAATTTAAATAATTAAATAAAATCAAATAGCAGTATAACCAAAAGCAATCACATCTATTTTAATTGTTAATGATTAACATTGAGGTCGATGACGACAACGACTACGAATTATAATGACAATCAAGGATGAAGAAGACGCAGTACAGTGAATGAATTCTTCTTTACGCTTTTGTGAATTATTCCAAATGAATGAAAGCAAATTTAGCGTACACATTTAGGGCAATTATTTACACACACACACGCAACACACACATACACATTAGAACGAATTTCAAATATGATTATTAAATATGATCAGCGTTTACTGGTACACCGACATTAACATTAACAATAAATAATCAATGTACATAATCAAACATATATATAAAAAAAAAAAAAAACGGTACTTGGCGCGCACATCAGTGTTTTTATATATATATGTATGTACACATAAACATTAATTGTGGCGCCGACAAAAACGCCGTCAATTTGTCGCCAATTTTGTGATAACAAAATAAAATTAATACATCAACATGAGCACAAAAAAAAAGCGAATTGTTTGTCTCCGTCTGTCTGATGCACTTGATTGACAATCGCAGTTATTAAAATGTCCGTTATGCAAAATGAAACAGACTCAAGCGTGCATGTATGTGTGCGTGTGTGCGAGAGGAAGTAGAAGGAAGCCGCACAAAGTAAAAGTTGAATAACCATCTGAATTGCGATTGATCTTGCGCGCCGCGTAGGTCAAGATCAGCACAGTATTTTTGTTCTTTCTTTTTTTCATTTATGTATTCTGTTTTTGTGCTATCACTAATAACAGCAACAGCAACAGCGGCGTCAATCAACAGCAAAACAAGTTCGATGATCGGCATCAGTGCCAGGTGGCAACACTAGACCAACTGTTAGGGCGGGTAAGTATGGGTAGTAAAAAGGCAAAAAGCAGAGAGCATAAATCACTCTACATACGTCGTACACAACATAAAAAATCATCAACAACATTACCTTAACAGCAACAACAACAGCAACAGCTACATCAACAACAAGAAAAGTGTGCATACATACATGACAATTGGCAGAGAACACACATCACCAGCAACAACAATAACACCCGCTAATACTGGTGCTTGGGTCGTTGCCGTTTAACTGCCGCGCTCTCTCGCTCTCTCATGCTCTCTTTGGCTTTCGGTATGCGCCTCTCTGTTTTTATGCTGCTGCTGGTGCTGTTAATTGTTGTTGCTGTAATTTTATGTTGCCTTATGCTGTTTCATTCTTGGGCGTCGCTGCTGCTGCTGCACGAGGAGTTCGTTGCTCGTTGTGCACTAGTATTTGTGTGCGTGCTTGTGTGTGTGTGCGTGCATGTATGTGTGTGTGTTGGTGTGTGTTTAGAAAACTGTAAGAAAAGCGGTGTGTAAAAACTATGGGTTAAGGCATAATTCTACCACAACTCGAAGACACCAATACACCAACACTCCGCATCCAATCACACACACACACATATATATATACATAATCACATTTGCTGCCGCCTCAAAAATTTTACCGGTTTTTTTTTTTTTGCGTAAAAACAACGCGCAAAAAACAAGTCCTACTAGTTTTGTTGTTGTTGCTGCATGCGCACAAAAGAGACGGCAAGTGTCTCCACTCCACTTAGTGGAGACCAGAACCAAATTTCGAGGTGTGTTGGATAGGGTGTAGATTCGTATAAGTATCGGTGGTATCGGTATCGGTGTGCATGCGTGAGAGTTCAAGTGCATGTGCTTGTGTGTGTGTTTATGTCTACACTTCGTCGCGCAGGGAGAGTATATACATACATACATATATATATATATAAATATATTTATATATATGTACATATATTTTTTTTTTAGCTTCTTGTTCTGTCTGCTGCGTGTGTGTATGTGTGTCTGTGCGCGGGAATGTTGGCAAGAATTCTAAGAATTTTACCCAAGCTAGCGGGGCGCGCGGGTTATATCAAAACGAGTTGATCATGTCAAACACATTTTTATCGACGATTAAAAACAAAAAGTTAGATCAAAAATATTAAAATTTTTCATCAATGTTGCACACAGCCGCAAAACCAAAGAGACGCGTGTAGGCGTTAACCGTTCGTTTTAAAAAATCTTACGAAAAAAATAGAGCATCACTTAAATTCACACAAATTTTTTTCTTTTATTTTTTTTAGTAGCTCCCATTGATGACCAACAAAATAATTCTACGAGAGAATTATAAAAGACAAAATCACTTGGCATGACGCCGACGCCGCCGCCAACAGCAATAGCAGCAGCCGTCCAGAAAACACGACCGCATCGCAAACACTATGAAAGACAACTGCACACAAAAACGTAGCAAACGAAAGCAAAGAGCAAAAGCAAGAGCAGAGCGTGGCCAGACTGCTTAAATGAGAGACAGACCAACAATGTATAGACGCCAACGCCGTTTTCTTTTCCTCTCCGTACAAATATATTTATGAGTGTGTATGTATGTTGTGTATATATGTTGTTTTAGTGTTGGCGGCGTTGCGCGCACAAGGCAAAAATGCGGCAAAAATAACATAAATAACAACAACAATAAGGGGCTTGAGGCGGTTTGTTGTTGTTGTTTGGTGTTGCCAGAATGTTTCGCACGCTATATAGTAGGATCAACATGTTGACAAGCAGCCTACGCCGCCACCGTCGCCCTCGTTTCCAGCCTGGATCAAGTTTGTTGGAGCAAAAAGCACACAAACAAGAAGTGACGCAGCGAGGCGGTAAGAAAAAAAGCAGGTAGACAACAAACGGGACGAACAGGATGACTGGATGAGAGGCTGGGACGGAGACTGAGTCTGAAGACCCAGACTCGGACTTGGGCGACGACATTTTCTGCTTGGGGAGCGATGAGCTTGTTCTGGTGAATTCGTGGAAATCTTCTCGATGCGCAGGCGCGCACGTAAACAACATTCCTCGAGGCATTGCAATGAGTCTGAGTCTGGTCTTGGTCTCATTTTTTATATACATTTTTTTTAATGTATTTTGTGCGCGCCAAAAATAAAACGAGGCTTTACGCGCGCGCCAAGGATGATTGCGTTGCCAGATAGTCACAATTATTTCGCAAAACGCAAATAACGCCCTCTAGCTTCAAACTCGATAGAAATGCGGTTAGAAGTGGGCCATCAAGAATTCTAAATCAAGTAAAAAAAAAATGCAAATCTGCTTTATTTTTAAAAAAAAATAATTGGTATATAAAATAAGAAACTAATTTGAAATAATATTAATAAATATTTATAATTTTAAACTGTTCGAAAATAAAAAAATAGACAAATTATAACTAAATTTATTTATTATCCCAAATAAAATAATACAAATCGAGACTACTAATTTGATTTGCATAAATATCTGAAAGTATTTCTTTGATTTCTCTGGTCTCATTTCCATTACCAGAGTCGCTCCTCGCATAAGAACTGCATTGCTTACTAGATGTTGTTATTGTTGTTGCACTTGTTGTGTGCAGTTAGGACATTGAACCTGAGACAGACAAAACAACAAACGAATGCAGCACGCAGCGCAACACAACGCAGCTCAGTTGAAACAACAATTTACACTAACTACAAAAAAATCAATAAAAACAATGCTGGAAGTTTATTAAGCGTCATACACACACAAACACACACAGTCAAGCAATCAAGCACGATAAAAGGTCATGTGAAAAAAAAGAAATGCTGCCAATTTGAGATTGGGGCTGGGTCGTCTAGTCTGGGTCGCGAGACGGCTGTCTGTCTGACTAGACGGCCAGCCAATGCAAATTGTAACGGTAATCATTAGATGAGCGTACACACACACAGTCAAAGTTCTCTCGCATTTCGCATTATTTGCATGCTTCTACTCGCACCAGTGTAGAGTTCGACGGCCTTCTTACGTAAAGACCACCAACAACAACAGCAGCGGCATTTTTCTTCTTTCTAATAAGCAAACGAGTAGGGGGAGAGAGCGCGGCGAATGGTTCGATAGCGTTGCCACATCGGCCGAGACAGAAAACTCGTTTTCGTCCGTACGTCTTCTTCTTCTTGTATATATGATGTTTGTGTCTTTGCAACTGTACAAGAACACAAAAAAATAAAAAATAAAACACACGGCGCAGACGCCAAACGAACGCTCCCCGTTTGCTGTCTGTCCAACTGTTTGTGTGTCGTTTTGGCCCGCCCGTATGTATTTATGTATGGATGTGTATGTTTGTGTGAACAGTTTTTATTTTTCTGAATGTAAAGGAAGTGGCACGTACTGTACACAGCGCTCCGCTGCTGCTGCTGCCTGCTGCTACCGAGGGATTCAAACTAGGGAGTGAGAAAAAAAAACAGACGGCAACGACCGACGCTGTGGTTGATGGTGGTGGTGGCAAGCCAAGAAGACGACCTGAGAGCATTGGGATCTGACAGGGGGAGGGTTGTGTATATGTATACGTGTGTTTGTTTGTATGTGTGCAGCATACCTACTATAAACAGGAAATGGAATTTACACACACACACATACGGCGGCAAATGTTGTTGATGAGCCGACAAGCGGACGTGCTGCTTAATTGACAAATGGGCACAAGAGAGCGAGAGCAAAAAAAAAGAGAGTGAAGAGAGAGAGAGCGGATAAAGTTGATTGAAATCAATAGTCGCCATACAAGTGTGTGTATGTATGTAAGTATGACTGTATATACGCTTGAATGTATACCTATGTAAGTGTGTATGTATGTCTGACGGCGGCGCGTGGAATGTGTGAAAAAACGCGGCCAATGACGGCAACGGCAACGGCAATCAAACGACGCTCACTGCCTTCGTCGTCTATGCTATGTTAAAATCTGGAATGTCCAAGTATCTTCTCGTCTCGTGTGGAGACTTTTACGACAACGTTGTCGTCGTCTTTGCACCTGACACGCGCAAGCGGAGAGTCACACCCTGCCAATGGCAGCTATGTCTTCCTCTTGTTACTTGAGGCTGGACTGCTTCCTCTGTTGTTAACGTTTATAAAAGTCACATTATAACATTAATTATAACATGTAGCACAATTAGATCCTTTGCTTGCATACATACACGCCTATATATATATAGATATATGCATGTATGCTTTTCTGCTTTTGTAATTGCAGATGGCGGCCGTTTTACACACAGCATGTGTAGTTTTTACTCGAAAAGAGCAATGAATGAAATTTCGTTGTTTTCAGATAATACAGTCACACACACATAAACGCACACACAAACATGTCTACATATGAAGCAAGACAGAGAGAGAGAAAGTCTACAATACGACGGCCAGTGTACGCGTTGCCAACTGCGTATACAAATTGTTTACTTTTCGCTCGCCGGCTTTGAGCATAAAGTGCTATAATTAAAAAACAAGCGAAAGAATACAAAAAAATATTTGCAAGCAAAGACAAAATTAATTTCAACAATAATAAATGCAGGTGACGCCCCTCTGCCGCGCACTAACCTACATTAATGTAAGACAAAATGTGGCTGCATAGGCTAAGTAGTTGGCAACGCCACAAACTAGTTTTCTTTTACACGCTGCCTCACAAAGCAGAAGTCTCCGCGCCGAACGACGCATGTTATATGCATTGGTGTGTGTATGTGTGTGTAAAGGAAAAAAAACCGACGCATACATATGTATGTATGTAGTGTGTACACACGAAATGAAATTTACTGCTGCTTGCGGTGTCTTTTGCAGGGGCTACACGCACACACACATACACATGCACACACGCACACTTACACGCACGCACACATTGATATGAAAACGTATTTTTTGCTTACTGCGTAAAAATGGCCGAAATAATTTTCCTTGACGCCTAATTGACACAATCTAAGCATTTTTTTCGTTTCAAAAACATTTTCATTTTTTTTCTGTGCAATTTGTGCAATTCCATTAAACTTACATTCGGTGTTTTGCAATCGCCATTCAAGCTTTCGCCGCTTTCATCAAAGTACTTTTCACATACTCTGCACACACGCGCACATTTCTTTTACGAATATGCTTTTTGATGAATCGAGTTGAGTTTCTCCCACAGTTTGATATATAATTTATAAAAGGCACTCTGCTTTTTATTGTTTTTTTCTCTTTTTAATCCATCCGTGAAGTTGTGTTCAATCGAAAAATGTATGAGATATCGTTTTGAGTAGTGCGCATCACCAATGTTAAAGTCGATAACAAATGGAACGGCAAAGGCATTGCCATATAGCATACACATAATTTGATCACATTTTTGGTGTAATCGATATATGTGTATATCGACGCTAACAACGACTCCCGCATTTTTCAGTTCAAAAGCAACAACGCAGATTGTAAAAATTTCATTTCAATTATAAACTAAACAATTGCTATGGGCGCAAAAGTAACAAAAATTGATGCAAACTATATGCCGAATACACCAAGGATAAACAGAGCAGCAGCAGCCGCCGCTACGCCAATTGAGCTCTCATTGAGTTCTTGTCGGGAGAATAATGAAGTCTTACTCGATCCTCGCTCACCAAATGGCTGCCGAACGCCCTTAAATGTAAGTATTTAAATTTATTTTATTTTATTTACGTGTAGGATTAACATATGATGTTGCCATAGTTACCACAGTTGCCACCGTCGATGCCACCTGCAATTGCTGCTGTTGCCGCTCCGACGGAAAACACTTTTGCGCAGCTGCGCAAGCGACTCTTGCGGGGATTCTCGCTGCAGGATCCACGTTCGCCGCAATTGAATCGGACACCTTTAGTGCTGGATGCGGCCGTCGATCGTACACTGAACATGGACGACACCTTTGCTGACCTGTTTGTGGAGACGCGTGCACCACAACCAGCAATCCCAGTTCCCGTTGTGCAGCAGCCCGGAAATGAGTCAGTGGAGATTATTTCCCTGAACTACGAGGAGGATGAGACGATGCCCTGCAGCGACATGCTAGTGCAGCACACGCCAGAGCCAGCACCTGTCCCAGCCCCATGCTATGATCCACGCTCGCCCAGCGTTGGCGTCGAGCGGACGCCCATCATTTTCTGTGATGATGCCGACGAGGCTGAGGAGCGCGATACCCAAATGCTCGAGGAGATACTGGAGACGCTGACACTCAATCTCAGCGCGGAGAGCAGCATGGCCTCCTTTGTCAGTGCCTCCGCAGAGCAGACACAGGATGAGCTGCAGTTGCAGGTTGCCCTGTCCCAGCCCCCGTCTCAAACTCGTCCAGCCAACAAGCAGTTGGAACGTGTCCGCTTGGGCAACAAGCGTCGCGTGGCGCCTCGGAAACCAGCGCGTGCCAACAAAACCCGTATCTATGTGGACGCCATGGAGTCGCACACGAGTAGCGTACCAAAGAGTAGCACACCCAAGAGCAGCACTCCGGCACAGCGCTCCTCGCAGCGCACACCGCTCAGCAGCGTGAACAGGAATCGAGTCCATTTGCGTTCGCGCTCCGTTGAGAAGGATTTGGCGAAGCCATCGCTGCAGTTGTCACTGCAAAGCTTCGACGATCAGCTCAATCCCAGCGAACGCCTGAATGTGCCCAGCCTGCGTCGGCTGTTGGCCAGCGAGAATTGCTTGGAGCACTAAGCGTGCCCCTCTTTTTTTCTATATTAACTTAATTGCCTTTAAAATCATCACATCAATTAATCATTTATCATCTGATCCATAAAAATATATTTTTATATTTGCAAAAATAAGAATTGTGCTATCAAAAATAGATTCATCCTCCGAGTTAAGGCCACATTAGCTAAGCTGCAGCAAGGCGAGCAATCTATCAATTAGCTGCTCCTCAACCTGCGGATTTTCATCCCCATCGTCGTCATTGGCAAAGACGTAGTCAAAGATGCTGGCATCCAAATCACATTCGGAGGGCACATCATCTACGCCAGCCGTAAATTGCCAGCCCCTCGCCTTGCGTCGTTGCTCCGTCGAGGTAAGACGTAGAGTCTTCACCAGGTCTTCACCATAATTCTCCCGAAACCATTTGATGTCATTCTTGCGTCGAATATCGCTAACGATGACATAGTCCACTTGCTGCACGGCGGATGCCTCCATTGCAGCACGACAAAAGAAACCGTAATCACATTGACGCACCTCATCACTCCAGTTGATCATGTCGCGACGATATTGCTCCTTGTAGGGACCATCGCTGAGCATTGCTCCCATATCCAGTTGCAGCTTACGCGCCCATTCCCGCTTGATGGGCTCCGAGATGCGAACGATCAGCGACCGATCTGATAATCTACATACATAATTGTTAATTGTTTACCCCTAATTAGCCTCAATCCAAATCTCACCTTCTTTGCAATCTTTCTGATATGAAATCTTTGCCGCATTTACGCTTACCACAAATCAGTAATATTGTTTTCATATTTCTAGCTAAAAACTTTCTCTTTTAACTGCGCCTGCAATTCTGGCGAGCTGTCGTCGTTAATTGTGGAACGTTGATTTATTTGTGAATCGGGTTCAAACTCATTTTTAGTCAAATTATGCGATTGTACTTATGGTAATTTAATTCAGATTTTTTTATTTGAAATTGTTTACAATTTGGTCTTTTTTGAGCTGCTGTTGCTGCAGCTGACGACAAAAAATTATCGTTATCGACAACGATTACTTTGCAGCTGACTTGTTTGAAAGCAGCGTCTGAGTCCATTACGCTGTGAAACCAGTATTTTAATTAAACACACCAAAAATCCACCACCAAATCATTACTAATAGGTCACTTATTTTAATTTTTTCAGAGTTCTTTTAGTTTTTTTATAAATTGTTTAACATTTGCACTTTTTGAGATGCAGCTGCATCTGACGATAGGAGTGGTCGAAAACTGGGCAGCGGACTAGTTTAAAAGCCGCGCCTGTGTCTAGCATGCTGTAAAATAATTATTTTAATTAAACAGAATAAAAATGGTTTTCACAATTACTTAAGTTTATTATTTATGGTAATTTTGAGCATTTTTAAATTGTTCACACTTCAGCCTTTGTGAGCTGCTACTGTTGACGACAAAAGTGATTGTTATCGATAACTTGGCTGCGGACTGGTTTGGAAACAATTATTTAAATTAACACAAGATGTAAATGCTCAATAAAAATAGTTAAGTTTATTAACTACAACGCAAATAAGTAAAAATGTCTGCAAACAGTTTTGACTTATTATCTAGGTGATAGTTTGATCTCCATATACAACATTTTATTTGTACAATAATTAAGTGTTTGATTTCATGCATAAAAAGAGTGCAGCTCATCTGTCAAATGGTTTCTTTCATCTGTAATATTGCGCTTGCTGCCAGTTACTGCCAGTGGAGCTGCCTGCCACATTGCCCGACTCGTAGCCGTTTGTCAGCTGGGAGGGATTGCGATCCCCGATCACATTGCCTCCAGCTGCCGCCACTGCACCGACACCAGATGCACCGACTCCAACTCCGCCCACCGCACCACTGGAGCCAGTCACCTGGCTGCTGCCGGATGCACCTGGACCTGTTCCGCCGCCAGCACTGCCAAAAGAAGCCAACACACTGCTGTAGTAGGAGGCATCGGCCACCGACTCGGACTGATGGATGCCGACACCCTTTTTGAGCGTCTGATGCAATGATGCCTTGCCCTGATGACAATCCTGGGCATTAGCATTGTTGATGCGCGCCAAGTTGGCCAGCGTGAGTGTTGAGTGCGAATGGACGGCAATGCGATCGGATGAACCTGGTGGTGGTATCGATCCAATGCCACCAAGTGGACCACGCACCGATGACCGTTGCTGCAGATGGGCAACAGCTGCAGCGGATGAGGCGACTGAGGATTCGGATAGCTGCAAGGGCAAGCATTAGACAGGGAGAGAGCATTGTTAGGAGCCATAGCAACTACTCGCCTTGCGCTGCTTATGCAACTCCAGGCCGCTCAATTCCGTCATCAGCTTGGGCTCAACGACGACGCCCGACCCGGTGGCCGTTGTCAGGGGCGGTGCCAACATCGCCACATGCCGATGATTGATGTGCGCCTGCAGATCACGCTGCGACAAATAGGTGCGACGGCACCCAGTGCTGCCGTAACGACTCCCGCCATGGGTGCACATGAAGACGGTGCCCAAACCGGACTGCTCCACGCGCAGCACCTTGTCGCTGCAGCGGGGACAACACTTGATGGGTTCGGCGCGGGCGCATTTCAAACAGAAGACATGCTTGCAGGGTATCATGCGGCCGTAGACGAGAATAGGTTTGTCGCACTGGTCACAGCAGTGGATCATCGGATTGAGCACCTTTTCGCCAATCAGGCTCACCTTGTGGTTCCACTTGAGGCGTAGCATAGGCTCCGGTGGCCCGCGGGACAACGTTGTAAACGTGGGCGCTTCCAGCTGTGAGATGTCCGCCTCCATATCAACTACAATAATCAGAAATTACCATTAAATAGAGTTCATTTATTTATTTAATATAATTCGACATACAAAAATATGAAAAGAAAAATAGATTAAATTAAATTAAAATATAATATGAAATGTAAATTAAAATAATAAGAATTATTTATAAGATTTCTATTCAAATTAAATTTTTGCAAGGATTGGGGAAAACCCAAACAATTGAATCAGACCAAAATTAAATTTAAAAAATAGTTAATATTATACATATTATATCATGAAATAAATTGAATTGAATTCTTAACGATAGAAATAGAGGACTCTGAATTTATGATAAATTCTATTGTAATCATATTAGAGTATACGAAACGGCTCATGCAAGAAATAATTTTAAGTACATCGATTAAGGGAAAGTAGTAAGAACAGGAAAGGATTTCACCATTTAGTAATTTAAGAGAAGGAAGAGAAGTCTTTCGGTTTATGGTGGACATATATCACAGTTTTGGAATCAGATATTGAGTAGACCAACAACAACTTCATTTCTTTTGGTCGTAACCAGTATTTTAATTTGTACTAAGTAACGAGTATTCACTGTAGCTTATAAAGTTCTTACTTGGCTTTGGCAACACTGGCACCAATACCTGCTGCTGTTGCTGCTGCAGAGGCGGTGGGGGTAGCAGTGTTTGCGGCGGCGTCATATCCTGAATGGGTGTCAATTGCTCATCGTTCGCCGTGGCCGCCACATCCATTTCGTTCTCCTTGTCCAGGTCTTGCATTGCCACATCCTCTGTGTGCTCTAGGCTGCTTGGACTGTCCTCCAATCCACTGACATTGCTTGAGGTGGTGCCGGCGGTGGCGGCTAAAACATTGCCAACACTATTTTCATATGTTTCCAGCGCAATGCCAGTGTCATCAATTTTTTTACCGCGTCCTCGGCCGCGTCCACGTCCGCGGCCACGTGCCCGAGAGCCTCGGCCACGTCCACGCCCTCGCTTCACTTCATCATTGTCCATTTTGTGTTAGGAAATGCAATTTTATTTGGTAAATATATTTTTGTTTTTTTCTTTTTCTTTCGCTGCGTCGCTGCTGTTGTTGCTGATTTTTCGATTAATTATTATTGCCCGATAGTAAAGCGAAAGATGTTATGGATATTCCGCTATTTTAAATTTGATTTCGCAAATGTTATCGAAAAGCATTCAGCTGTTCAGTTGTTTACATCATTGCAAATGGCGCAAAGATTAAATGAAATATAAATAAAAAAATGTTATTTGTTAATTCGTTAATGAATTGATTAATATCTTGTAAATATTTTATCTTAATCTTCCTTTTTTTGTACAATTGAAAATGCAAGAATTAAACTTTACAGCCGCATATATTTCTTCATTGGATGTGCTTATTTTCATGTAAAATTATTTTGATTTATTGTACAACTTAACTTTTAAAAATTAATGAACTTTGGAAAAATATAGTTAGTTAAAATTTTATTTCTGTTACTTTATACTCCATACAACATGTTGTATATAGCATGCTCTGTAATTGCACGTTAACTGTTAGGGCTATTAAATGTATATGAAGCAGCAGCTCAATAATTTGTTTATAAATTATGGTCACATTTTTACTAAAACCATACAATGACTTACAGACCTTATTTTTTAATTTTATAATAAGCCAGTAAAGTTCTTGCGATATTTTTTTTAACATTAAAAGAGCGCTATCCAATTACAGCCCGCTGCTAATAACATTGATGTAAAGTGTTAAGTTGACAGAGGGAGAAACACATGTTTTGCTTCAACGCGACGCGCATTAAAGCCGAAAGAAGAAAAATAAAAGCGCAATACTTACTAAAAACTAGACAAAATGGATATCGACGAGCTATTTGATTGTTTCAATGAGGTGCCGCCCGAAAGGCGAAAGGTGCCACCGCTACCCATGCCCACAAAGAAGGCAGCTGCAGTTGAAATTCAGGACAATGACAACAAAAGTGCTAAAAAAGCCAACAAGCGTCAGGCTGACGCCAGTGTTGCTGATCAGCAGACACAAGCAGACGAAGCAGCCGTGAAAGAGGACAAAGAGGAGGAGACCGCAAAGCGCCCGCGTGCCGAAGACGGCGATGAATCGGATGACAATGAAATGGAAATAAGGAATGAGAAGGAGGAGGAGGACAACGTTCAGCAGCTGGATGATTGTGCGATGGAGGCGCTGCGCGTACGGATTGTGACCCACCAATTGGTGTCGCCGGAGTCCTGTACACACGAGGTGGCTGCCCATCCGGACCAGGAGTACATCCCATTGCAGCCAATCGTTGGCGTGCCCGCTAAAGAGTATCCATTTGTGTTGGATCCATTCCAGAAGCAGGCCATTCTCTGCATAGACAACTCGCAGAGTGTTCTCGTGTCGGCGCACACATCCGCCGGTAAAACGGTGGTCGCCGAATATGCAATCGCCAAATCGCTGGCGGCAAAGCAACGAGTGATTTATACGACTCCAATTAAGGCGTTGTCCAATCAAAAGTTTCGCGAATTCACCGATGAATTTCAAGATGTTGGTTTAGTTACTGGGGATGTGACTATTAATCCATCGGCCTCCTGCCTGATCATGACCACAGAGATTCTGCGGAATATGCTGTATCGCGGCAGCGAAGTGATGCGTGAGGTGGGCTGGGTCGTCTTCGATGAGATTCACTATATGCGCGACAAGGAACGTGGCGTTGTCTGGGAGGAGACACTGATCCTGCTGCCGGACAATGTGCGCTATGTCTTCCTCTCGGCAACGATACCCAATGCTCGCCAATTTGCCGAGTGGGTCTGTCATCTACACAAGCAGCCGTGTCACGTTGTCTACACGGATTATCGGCCCACACCTTTGCAGCATTACATCTTTCCAGCTGGCGGCGACGGCATCCATCTGATTGTGGACGAGAAGGGTCAGTTCAAGGAGGACAATTTCACCACAGCCATGGCCGTACTGGCCAGTGCAGGTGCGTAACTAATCCTCACTTTTGTGGATTATTTTTAAACTTACTTCTTTGATGCAGGCGACGCGGCCAAGGGTGATCAAAAGGGACGCAAGGGCGGCATTAAGGGTCAAAATTCGGGTCAGACGAACATCTTCAAGATTGTCAAGATGATCATGGAGCGTAACTTTGCACCAGTCATCATCTTCTCGTTCAGTAAGAAGGATTGCGAAGTGTATGCCATGCAAATGGCTAAACTGGATTTTAATACCGTGGATGAGAAGAAACTGGTGGATGAGGTGTTCCACAATGCGATGGATGTGCTCTCCGAGGAGGATCGTCGTCTACCGCAGGTGGAGAATGTGTTGCCACTGCTGCGACGTGGCATTGGCATACATCATGGTGGATTGTTGCCCATCCTCAAGGAGACCATTGAGATTCTGTTTGGGGAGGGATTGATTAAGGCTCTCTTCGCTACGGAAACCTTCGCCATGGGCCTGAACATGCCGGCGCGCACTGTGCTCTTTACGGCACCACGTAAATTTGATGGCAAGGACTTTCGCTGGATCAGCTCCGGGGAGTATATACAAATGGCTGGACGTGCTGGTCGTCGTGGCTTGGATGACAAAGGTATTGTCATCCTGATGATCGATGAGAAGGTGTCGCCCGTCGTGGGACGAGAGATCGTGCAGGGCAAGGCGGACACTTTGAATTCGGCGTTCCATTTGACGTACAACATGGTGTTGAATCTGCTGCGTGTGGAGGAAATCAATCCGGAATATATGCTGGAGCGCAGTTTCTATCAGTTCCAGAATCAGGCTGCATTGCCTGGGCTCCATGATCAGGTGCAGCAGAAGCAGAAGCAGCTGGAGAAGCTGAGAATCAAGGATGAGCACAACATTGCCTCGTATCATCACATCCGGGACCAGCTGGAGCTCAACGGCACCAAGTTCCGTGAGTGGCTGACGAAGCCACAATATCTGGTGCCCTTCCTACAACCGGGTCGCCTTGTCAAGGTCTCGGCTGGCAAGCAGGAATACGACTGGGGCATTGTGTTGAATTTCAAGAAGCAGGATCAGAGTCGCAAGAATCCGCTGAAGAGTGATCCGAACGTTGTCATCGATGTGCTGCTCCACGTGAACGAGGAGGCGGCCAAAACTGGTGACACTGAACCATGTCTGCCAAACGAGCGCGGCTGCATGGAGGTTGTGCCCGTGGCCAATACACTGCTCACCCAGATTAGCTCGTTACGCGTCTATTTTCCAAGTGATCTGCGCACGGCTGACAATCGTCGTGCTGTCCTCAAGACCATCCAGGAGGCAAAGAAACGCTTTCCACTCGGTCCTCCCGTCCTGCATCCCATCGACGACATGAACATCAAAGATGCCGAGTTTCGCACGATCGTGGATACCATTGCCCAGTTCGAGAGGCTGCTCGAGGAGCATCCACTGCACAAATCACCCGAACTGAAGCGCATACACAAACGCTACCTGGACAAGCTGAAGCTCCAATCGGAGCTGAGTGCGCTGAAGACCGAATTGAAGGCGGCACGCAGCCTGCTCCAAATGGACGAGTTGAAATATCGGAAGCGTGTGCTCCGACGCATGGGCTACTGCAAGCCCGGCGATGTCATCGAGTTCAAGGGTCGCGTCGCCTGCGAGCTGAGCTCAGCGGATGAGTTGCTCATCACCGAAATGATCTTCAATGGTGTCTTCAATGAGCTCTCAGCACCTCAGGCTGTGGCACTCCTCTCCTGCTTCGTCTGCGACGAGAAGTCCAGCGAGGCGCCAAAGAGTGCGACGGAATTGTCGGGACCGTTGCGAGCGCTGCAGAATCTGGCGCGGCGCATCGCCAAGGTGTCTACCGAGTGCAAACTGAATCTGGATGAGGACAACTATGTTGACAAATTCAAGCCCTTCCTCATGGATGTGGTGCTCGCTTGGTGCAAGGGCTCCAGTTTCCTGAGCGTATGCAAAATGACAGACATCTTTGAGGGCTCCATCATTCGTTGCATGCGTCGTCTCGAGGAGCTGCTGCGCCAACTGTGCCAGGCGTCCAAGACGATCGGCAATACGGATCTGGAGAACAAGTTCTCCGAGGGCATCCGACTGATCAAGCGCGATATTGTGTTTGCCGCATCGCTCTATCTGTAGTATATATATATATATATATATCCTAGTTATTCCCTAATTTTTATTTGAAATGTTTATTAAACAAATATATTTCACACATATAAACAAGTCCAAATGTTAACATTTAAGACAAACGAGGACACTTCACAAAAGCGAAATTGGTTTTTATTGAAATGAATTGATTTATATATATATATATATATATATATATATACATATCTATATAAAACTAAACACAATTAAACATAAACTACACACTTATGAAATGTAATTGTTAATGTACTTCCTATGTTTTCGCACATGTAAACAATAACTTTATACAAAATACATATGAATGAAAACATAAAAATTGATTGGACGGTTTACACTGATTTGTATGGTCGTTGATTTCTATATATGTGACACATAAAACATACATATACATGTATATAAAATATATAAATTATAGCTATATATCTATCTATATGGAAGGCACTTAGTCATTATACATACATGATCAAACACGCACTCTTATCACTAGGCTAGATCAATTTAACGATAGGCACTTGTGCATATTTAGGATGAGGAATGTGAAAAGTATCTATGAAAAACCTATTACCTATTAAATTGATGAATTTTCCATTCTGGTCGTTGAGCTTTATTATGTTTAAATTGCATTATATATATAATTATAAAAAATTATTTTAAACTGTTCCTAATAAGTTGATCGAAAGTCAGCGGTTCGAAAATCGTTTTTTACAGAATACAAAAATTAGTTTTTTATATTAATAACTTAACGTAAATATTTTAATATATATATTTATATACACTCAAAAGGCCTCGTCTCAAAAAGAGGCGTGTCAATGCCAAAAGGCGCAAACTATTCTATGGAATGTCTTGATATGGATTTGTATTCGTTGGGTTTTCAAACTTACAAATTAAAATTTAAAAAAAAAAACTTATTTTTTTTTACAAATAAAGTTAGCTGCACTTAGGGACTCTAGAGATCTCTTAGATCTGTGTAGACACAAATTATAAATACTAAATGTAAAACTAGCGAAATTAAACAACTTAAAAAGAACCGAACGTGGCGGACGCTCCTGGAATGTCAACAACTAAGGCAGGTGTCCTCCAGCATAACGGAGCTGTTGACCAGAAAACATAATGAGGAGGCATTCGTCATCAATTTCTAGGTGGAACTTACCTCAATCTTAATGTGGTTAAATGCTTGGCTAAATGATTGTTGTTCATTTCCGAGGCTTGTGCGGATCACTCCCTAAGCGCATCGCGCGCTTAGAGAGCGGTTACTTAGACAGACGTCTGTGGCACGCCCTCCACCAGCTGCGTACGTCGTGGCTGCGCAGCCGGTTGGATGGCAGCCGGTTGTGTTGTCAGCGTCGCCGTCGTCGTTGTGGTGCGTGCAGTGGGCACCGGTGTGGTGCTCCGACTGCTGCTCGCGACACTTCCGGCGGTGGGCGTTCGCTTCGTTGGCTCTGCCTGCAGCTGTGCCACCGGCGTACTCGATATGGGCTGCAGCAGTCGCTTCTCTTCGACTGGCGGCGCTTTGCTCGACACCGTTCCATTCGCCTGGGAGCGTGGTGTAGCGGCACGCTCCGATTTGACCAGACTGCCATTGGTCTCCTTGAGCGAGATGCCCGACTTAATGGAGGCCTGACTGCTCGACTTTTGGGTCATTGCCAGCGAGCTGGGCGAGCGCAGCGATGTGGTATCCGTGTGCACCTTGCTGGCCAGCGTTTTAGTCGATGGCGAATCCCTGTACTCGTAGATGTTGTCCCGCGAGCGCATTGCATGATGATTGGTCACCATGTGCGCATTGTCCACGCCACGTGGGTCTGGCTCGGGTTCGATGCCCTCGCCATTTATGAAGACATCATCGTCATAGAATCGATCCGATTGCCTGTGATTAATGCGATAATGATGAGTGTAATTTTTAATAGAGTGTTCTCATTAAATTATTTCACTTACCGCTTCGCGTTGCGCCACATAATGCAACAGATGACGACGAGCACGATGAGAAAAAAGCACGCAACCGACATGCTCCAGAAGGCAATCTGCAATGGCTCCTTGGGCTCCCACCAATACTCTGTGGTCGGCGGATATGTCGGCACTAGAACACCAATGACTGTTGGCAAGTATTGTGTCCAGAAAGCGCTCTCCGTTTGCCGATAGTTCAGCAAAATAGATGAGTTGTATGTGGTATTGATGTTCAGGTAACGAATCTCTCCCTGATAGGCACGCTGAAAATGCATTCCCAGCACTTGCTGTGGCGTCGGATTGCTGCAGGATGAAATGAGATAGTTTTTAAGGACAGACAAAGGTATCTTAAATATGTATTAAATACCAGCTAACAGCTAGAAATCCTTAAACTCTTACAAAGTTCAATTTGCTGTAATATTAGGTTAGGTGGGGTCGGTTGTAGGCAGGAGGGGAAACACATTCTTAATCTTAAACACAAGCCCTCCACATATCCACCTTCACTCTCGTGGCTGATTTATGATCAAGAAGTAAACGTAAATCATCTAATATCAAGAGGTATCCCATCGAGAGAGTAACTACCTGAGAGGAGCTGCGATAATTGGATATCAATAAGAATGGAGAGGATTGAGGATAGATTCCTTGTCTTTTTCATCACGACAGCGTTTGCAGAAGTCGCCGTTAAGAACGGACAATCTGGTTGCATCAATACTAATCAAGCAGTGTCCACTGATAGCTACTGAACTTATATAGTACTTGGGATCATAACTGAGGCTTTACAAGTGGTACTTGATCTCCATTGGAACTCGAATACTTCTCACTCTATAATACTAATGTGATATCAAAATAAAAATAAAGACCTAGCGCCACAGTTGATCCTCAATCTAATCGAGTTATCGAAAGTTCGTTTGCTTTATTCACTTACCCGTATCTGGCAAAGTTTGAATAGGTCTGCATGAAGAAGTGACTCATATTGCGATCGTTGTCCGTCCACATGTTGCGCTGCAGATGCTCCTTCTTGGGAAAGAATTCCGTATCCATAAAGGGGGCACCCGTCAAAAAGTAGTGCTCCGTATCGTGTGGATATTTGCGCCACTGTGGCAATTTCAGAGCCTCCACTGTTGTGTTCAGCACATACATAAAGACGGGCACCTTTTGCTCGAGCAGCAGCTTGACCATTTGATCAACTGGCGCACGATAGTAGAGATCGCTCAGCATGTTGATGTACTGATCACGTATGATGGTATTGTTATTGGGATCCGGCCAGAAGGTGTACATGTATTTGATGGCCTCGTAGACACCATTGGGATTCAGGGTGTAGTTGTAGCGGAAGACATGCTCCCGCACCTTCTGCTCGAAGAAGCGACCATCCAGCTCATAATACGGTGCCAGCGATTCGTTCTGGGCGACAAAGAAGGCGGCCTCCTGCGTGGTGACGCCAGTCATATACTGAATATTGCGATTGAATCGACCGGCTCGTATCAGAGTCTCGGGTGTTTGGGTGAGGAAGCGCCAGTCCTTCTCCCGCCAGCCCTCGTACCAGTCGTCGCCGGGCAGCGTGAAGTTGTGATCCAGCACCGGACCCCAGGGGAAGCTGCCGACCTGCGGTGAAAACTCCGCATTGCCCAGCTCATAGAAGCTGCGTCCGGTGCGCAGACAGTTGACCAGTTTCCACGACGAATCTATGGAGCAGCCCAAGACTTGGCCCAGCACACGGCTCGTATTCTGCGCCCTATACTTGTCCTGGATGAACGCCCAGTCGGCCAAAGCTGATCCCGATTGTGCAATCACCCGTTTCACAATGTTACGGGTCTGTGGCGCGACCATTAGAAGGCCAGCGGAGGCAGCTCCAGCGCCTGGACCAAACAACGTTATGGATTCACGGTCTCCATTGAAGAACTCAATGTTATCGTACACCCATTTGAGTGCCATTGCCTGATCCAAGATGCCATAGTTGCCCGGAGAATTCTCATCCGCTGTGGAAAGGAAACCCAAAGCACCCAGTCGATAGTTAAGCGTAACCACGACCACATCATAGAATGAGGCCAGCATATGACCCTGGAACAGATTGGAGGCGCCACGCACAAATTCGCCACCGTGTAGATAAACCATAACAGGATACTTTTGGGCAACGCCAGCACCAGTCTGCAATATCTAAATATGAGAATTTGTGAATATATTTAAATGATAAGTGAACTCACCTTGGGTGAATATACGTTCAGATAGAGGCAATCCTCGTCCATGTCCATCACACCTTTGGTGGCACCTGTATAACGCACTGGCTGCGGACATGCTGGTCCAAAGTCCACCGCCTGGAGCAGCTGCCAGCCCCGATGGGGCCGGGGCGGCTTAAAGCGTCCCTCAAATGTAGGCGGCAGCGCATAGGGTATGCCCAAGAATGCCGAGCACTCACCCATTACGCGATCCACCGTGGAGTGATAGGGTCGATAGAATGATTTCGGATCGGGATTATCATACATATAAACCTTAAAGCCCTGCACCTGGCCATAGTTTGTTGTGACGAATACATCGCGCTCCAATGTCTGCGAATCGCGTCTCTGTTTGCCCTGCAAATCCTCTCGCCAGCCGGCCAAGACGCCCGGAAATGGTGTGCGTGCATTTGGATCATTCTGTGAATTCAATTTAAATAGAGATTACAATTGTTGTTGTTGTTGTTGTAGGCCGATGGGGCAACATGTGTCATTGATCACGTCGCATCAAAACTTAATTAAGATTATTGCTTTGATATTACGGAGCAGCTCATCAGAGATGTTCAGTTCTCAATGCTTGCGCATTGTTCACTTATGGTGCGTTCTAAATGCGTTCATCATCTTTTGGGGTCAACTTGTGTCTCACTCAGTTAATTGATAAAGCACTCTGTAGGTGTTCTAAGCAAGTAATGACAGCCATGAAACGTCACATACCGGATCGAAGCGAAACCGATCCTCATTGGGCATGCCCTGCGGATATTGTCCAGGTGGATTCCGGCCAGGATAATTGGCGCCATAGCCATTCGGCTGATAGTGGCCATAACGACGATCGTTGAACGTGTACGTCCTGTGAATCAAAGTTTATAATAAATATCACATAATATTTACTTCATAGCAATACTCACCTATATTCGGGATCGCCGGGATTTGGCCATTGATAATCGACACCGACACGCGAATAGAATCGCGGATCCCGCGTTTGTGCATCAATGTGAGGGGGCAGCGATTGGAGCACCAAAAGAACCATTACAATGCCCGACAGACATTCCAATTTGTCACGATATTTAAATTTCTGTGACATTTTAGCCTACAAGGGAAATAAACAAAAATTTCAATAAAATATATATATTAGAACTAAAAAAATATTTAATAGATACTTATTGTTATATATATTATTATTGTAACGGACCTTTTTGCTCTGCCGGGCTAAACTCAGTCGAGCTGTGGGTCCGTGCAACAAATTTATAATTTGGTTGCGTTTGCGGTAATAATAACACAGAATTTCTCAATATTACAATGATACAAAGGTTGCTTTATTTTATTTTCCGCTGGTACAGAGTTTTGTTTGTACCGCGGGAAACGACAGTCCACTGAAGCCCTTGGTCAGTGTTGAGACGCGCACCTGTTCGCCAGAGTTTCGCTTCAGATATTTCACGCACAGCTAGGTAAATTGTTGGCACGCCTGCCCGACAGCGATATCGTACGGCACTCTGGTTATTCACCAAAATTCGCTCGTACCCACACTGTCTAATCACAGGCTCGCACACTTAATTTTGCCTAGGCGCGGATTGGCCTGTCGCTACGCTCAAGCGTGGCAAGGATTACACCTCTGACCTGATTTCAGGATCCCAATGTCCTGTGTGTCCTTCGGCGGGTTGTTGATCCTTGGCGCGGTGCTGGTCCTTCGACGTGCGGGGATCCTTCGAAGCGGTGTGTGTGTGTCGTCTCGTTGGACACACGTTTGCCTTGTGTCGCGCTTGTTATTACACTTTTGTTTTCTTGTTGGGCAGCGTTTCTGCTTATGTTTCTGATTTTCTACTGAACGTTTTAGTTTTAGTTTCGGCAGCGATTTAATTGATTTTTAATTTAGGACTGAGCGTTTTCTGCTCAGTTTAATTTCGGCAGCGATTTAACTTTCGGACTGAGAGTTTTCTACTCAGTTTAATTTCGGCAGCGATTTAACTTTCGGACTGAGAGCTTTAGTTTCACTTTTTAATTTTCGACTGAGAGCTTGCTGTGTGCTGCGACGCCCTTTTTATAGGCCTGCGTCGCAGCCTTTTGTCGCGACTGTACCAAAGATCACGTGTTCTTCTCGGTGGCGTGATCTTTGGTAATTTTCCACTACCTTTTCGCTGGCGCCAGCCCATGTCTGCCGTTAGTGCGAGTATGGATGGCGATATTGCACTCGCCAAACTCCTCACACTATAACGGCACATGTCCTAACGGACATGTGTGTCAGACACGCTTATATGGCTGACAACCTGCGCAGGAAAGAGAGAGGGCGAAAGAGAGCGAATTCGCCGCAACGCACTCAGGGTCGGAATTCGATCTGATGTGCAGTTACTGTGAGGGGCGCATATAGCATAAATGTATATTTACATACATTTAATTGCCAACGCTATATGGCTCTCTCACATTCCCCCCTTTCTTCGGTAGTGGAAGACTTCCACCTTCCAGCCGCGACAATTCCAAGACATTTATATTTATATATATATATTATTTTTATTATTTTTTTTCTCATTCGCTTACTGTTTGCTGGAACACCCTAATCCCGCGGTCCCGGGACTCTTTGACGCGGTACCGGCGTCCATTGATCCAAACGATCCTGGATGTGCGGCGACTGCTCCCCGGCTGGTGGTCAGCCGCCGCCTCGATCCCCACCGGCCATGCCGTCGGGGCCAGCTCCCTCCAGCCGGTCTCCGCCTCCGGAGCCGACCGTTGCCGCAGTAGTGGAGGTCGCGCTTGTCGAGGTGGGACCTGGCTTGCCGCACCCGGCTGGACATCCTCCTTTGGGAGTGTCGGCCTTGGCGCTGGTTGCACTGTGGCCACATAGATGGGCGGTTCCTCTTCTGTTAATTGCCACGAGGGTGGGAGGTCGGTGTCCTGCTGCCAGCTGTAGGACAGCGTGTGCGTCCACTTCCCGGCCTCGAACGTCCTCCTGTACTCCCGGGTCACCGTCGGGGGTACCTGCCGCGGGCGTGTCTGTGGCTCGGCGACGCGCGGGCTTTCCTCCTCCTCATCAGAAGAGATGACGATTGGTTCGTGGTCCTGATCATGTGCCACGAAGGGCACGGTGTCCTCGTCGTCTGTGTTTATTGGGGTCATGCCGGCTCGTGCGCCTCCATCGTCTTCCGATTCGTAGCCGGCCTCGGGGCCATCGTCCCCATGGGGCCCCTCCTCGCCGTCCGTTGTGTGGGCCTCCTCGACGTCTGAAAACGGGTCGTAGGGCCCAATGTCCTCGTGGCCGAAGGGTGAATAGGGGGTCGGCGGCAGCTCGGCGAACCGCTCGGTGTCGTCGGAGGAGCGGCGCCGCACCGGCCTGACCACCGCTATTGGCCGTTTCGGGGGTCCTTGCGCCTCTCGTGGTTGGTTGTTTGTTTCTTCGGTCAGCAATCGTCTCGTCACTCTGACCACCCTCACCAGACGCCTTACGCGCATCACGCGCACTACGCGAACCACGCGTCCGCGTGGTCGCCGTGATCGCCGTCCAGCGCCCATTCGCACGGTTGTTATAGTCTCGCCTCGGTGTAGCGCGCCAGCGTCGCTGGGTTGCCTCCGGGGGTTCAGACCTGACCGGCTGGGACTGCTGGAGGCCGCGTTATCGCCGTAGGGGTTGGAGTTTTGTTTGGCCATCGTGAGATCGATTGCTGGGTATGATATTATGATTAATTGCAGCGCCTTATATACCCTTTTGTGTGGGTATGTGCGCGCATTTCTTCGCAACAGTGTGCGGGCTAACCAACGGTATCCTGGTTGGTCACACACCCGCACCAGTGCAATGGCTATCGGCCCCTTTTCTTTGTACATTTCTTGACTCTAGTGTGCGTGACTAACCAACGGTATCCTCTGTAATTATTGCTGGGTTTTCTCTGTGCACGCCTCTACACTAGTGTCAAGATGCTGTTGGTGTCGATGCGTTTGCTCTCCAGAGTACAGCATTGTTGTTGTCGAATTCCGCCACAGCGGTGAGCGAAACGTTTTTCGGCTGTTGCTGCGTTTGCGCTCTTCTTAGTGCAAACATTGTTGTTGCAGAATTCCGCCACAGCGGTGAGCGAGACGTTTTTCGGCTGTTGCTGCGTTTGCGCTCTTCTTAGTGCAAACATTGTTGTTGCAGAATTCCGCCACAGCGGTGAGCGAGACGTTTTTGGTGGTCTTTGCACTTGTTCTCCCAATTAGTGTGCGCAGAACGTTTTAGTCGGTCGGTGCACTTTTGTCCTCCTCTTAGTGCAAGCGTTTTGGTGTCGCTTTTTTTTTTCCTTGTAACCGCGGCGAGCTAGCTGTTCTATTGTCAGCGGTAAGCGTAACGCTTTCGGCGGTCACTGCCCTTTCTTCCCTAAGTGAACTCTGGAGTAGGTCATGGCCATCCTCTCTCTCAGCATCAGCTGTTGTTCACTTTTACCGCAATCGGCGCAATGTGTTCTCTGCACATTCGCTGCGTTCAGGGTTTTTGGCGATTTAATATTTATATAATTTTTTTTTTTTTGTTATTCTTATTACGGTGTGGTGTAATTTTTGTTTTAGTTATGTTATATATATATAAAAATATATATATATATTTATTAAATGTTATCTCTTCGTGTACTTTTGTTTTTGTTATGTTTATATATATATGTAAATATATATATATTTATTTAGTGTTATATTTTGGGTGTATAAGTGTGGGTCCAATTTTAGTTTTTTGGAGTTGCACTTATCTTCCCCCCCTTTTAATTTTGGGGATCTGGGAACTCACCCGTCGCCTTGCTGTGTGGCTTCAAGTCGCTCACGTGTGCCGTTCGTATCCGCTTGTCCGCCGAGCTCCTCAGTTTGCAGATCACCGGAGATTTGAAGTCTATTATTTGATATGGGCCGCCGTATCTCGGTGCAAGCTTGGCTGCGAATCCCTCCGCCGCATTCGATAGATGGTGTAATTTCACCCACACTCTATCTCCAATTTTGGGGCTCCATTGCCTGCGACGAAGGTTGTAGTGCCTTGCTTGATCTTGAGATGCCTTTTCTAAGCTTCGCCGAACAATTTCGAAAATGTCTTTCAGCTTATTTTCATTTTCGTTCGGCGTTTGGCTTACTTGGCCCGTACCTATTGTCACTTCGTCAACCAAAGTTTTCGGCAGTCTCGGCTCCCGGCCTTGTGTGATGAAGGCCGCGCTGTATCCTGTCGTGTTTGAGACGCTCGGTTGACTGCCAGTGTCAGCTCCGGTAACGCCTCATCCCAGCGTCTTTGATTGTCCCTTGCGAACTGGGCGATCATTGTTTTCACCGTCCGATTAGCTCGCTCCGTTGGATTCTCTTGTGGCGTGTACGGTGCAGTAAACTGGTGTTTAACTCCCATCTCCTCGAGGAAGTTTTTGAACGCCCTGCTGGTAAATTGGGTGCCGTTGTCCGTGATTAAAACCTTTGGCACTCCAAACCGTGCCAGAATTCTCTCCCGGAAGGCCTTTTGCAGCGATGTCGTTGTAGCGCTCCTAAGTGGCACCATCTCGGTCCACTTCGAGAAGCGGTCTACAAATACTAGTAGCATCGTGTTTCCATGGCTGGACTTCGGCAATGGTCCCACGAAGTCCGGCAGCATACCGTGCTCCACGGCTCTTCAGGAATTTGGGTGAGCATGTGTCCGGCCGCGGCCAATTGACTTGGCTTATATTGTTGGCATGTTTCGCATTTTTTAACGTATGCTCTAACATCTCTATATAAGCCAGGCCAATAGTAGCGCGCTGCTACTCGGGCTATTGTTTTCCTACTCCCCGTGTGTCCTGCGGCGGCGGTGTTGTGGTTCTCGCTTAGAACCTGTGTACGCTTGCCCGTTGGCACACACAATTTCCAGGAAGCTACATCCTCCGTTCCAGCTCGATGAGGGATGTGCCTGTATAAGTTTCCAGATTCCTCCATATAATCTGGAATTTTGGGATTTTTCTCTATGGTGGCTCGCATCTTTTGGATCCAGAGGCAGTCTTTGTTCGCTTGCTCCATCGCGTTTTCCACCGTTGAGATCCGGCGGCATGTATCCTTCAGGGGCTGTCGAGATAGGGCATCCGCAACAATATTCAGGTTTCCCTTCCTGTATTTGATGTCGAAATCAAATTGTTGCAGCTCCAGTGCCCATCTCGCAATCCTGCCTGAGGGGCTTTCGATGGAGTTGAGCCACTTCAGCGCCATATGATCCGTGATGACGGTGAAGTGGTATCCTTCCAAGTAAGGTCGCAGCTTCCTTATGCCCCAGATTATTGCAAGGCACTCCTTTTCGGTCGCGGAGTAATTGCGCTCCGCACCATTTAAGGATCTGCTTGCATACGATATGACCCGTTCACCCTCCTCTGAGTTTTGGGTCAGTATGGCCCCCAAGCCATAATTGCTAGCATCTGTTTGCAAGCAAAATGGCCTGGAGAAATCTGGGCATGCCAACACCGGTGATTGTGTCAGCTTTGCTTTCACCTTGTCGAAAGCTTCCTGTCGCTCTCTGGTCCATTCCCATTTGCTTCCCTTCTTGAGCAGTGCGTTTAGTGGGTGCACTGTTGTTGGCGAAATCTGGTACGAACCGCCTATACCATGATGCCACTCCCAAGTATTGCCGCAGTTCCTTTACGTTTCCAGGTGGCTTCAGCTCGGCGATGGCAGCTACCTTCTCGGGGTCAGTGCGGATTCCATCCTCCGTGACGTGGTGACCGAGATATTTCAACTCTTGTTTGAAGAAGTCGCACTTCTCCACGTTGATTCTCAGATTAGCTGCTCTTAGCCGTCGGAACACTTCTCTCAAATTGTCCATGTGTTCTTCGCGTGTTTTCCCGATCACAATGATGTCGTCCAGGTATGCAAATGCATGTGGCATCATTTCGGGTCCAATCACGCGGTCGAGGGCTCTCTGGAAAGTAGCTGGTGCCGAATGGAGTCCAAATGGCATTACCTTCCATTGAAACAGTCCTTTTCCCGGGACTGTGAATGCCGTCTTCGCCCGACTCTCTTTCTCCATCGGTATCTGCCAGTAGCCATCCTTGAGGTCCAGGCTCGTGATGAACCGCGCCTCTCTCAGCTGGTCCAGGATGTGGTGCACTCTTGGGAGGGGATATGCGTCTTTTATGGACTTGGCGTTCAATTGCCTAAAGTCCACGCAGAGGCGCCATTTCCCTGTTTTCTTTCGTACCATCACTATTGGTGCGCTGTGCGGGCTTTTTGATGGTTCGATGCATCCTTTGGCTAGCAGTTCATCCACTAGTTTGTTGATCTCTGCTTGCATCTTGGGGTTCTTAGGGAAGTATCGCTGTTTGATTGGTCGATCGTCACTCATGACAATGCGATGCTCAGTAATGGGCGATGTTCCCTTTATGGCCTCAAATGCCGCCAATTCTCGTCGTAGAAATGCATCGATTTCTGCGTCCGGATGTATTGGTGGTATGACTGTCTTTGCCACGGACAATCTCTCCTCCTGGTGTTCTTGTATTCCGTTCCCAGGTATACTTATGGTCAATCCGGCGCACTCCAAAACAGTTCCCATGGCCGACAGAAAATCCCATCCGAGAACCAAATCGTCTATGATTCCGGGGAGTATAAGTAGAGCGATATCCATGTTACTCCGTCCGAGCCGGATATTCACCTCTACTTGTTCCTGGACACCGCTATTTCGGCCATCTGCCATGCGGACTCGCCGTGCAGTTGCGCATCGTCGGCCTACGTCGAACAGTCCACGAGCTAGCTTCTCGCTAACGAAACTACTCGTGGCTCCTGTATCGATCGTAGCCTTGTATTGACAGTTGCCGATCTCCACGACCGCTGTCAACTGCGCTCCCTCGTCCTGCAGGCTGCCGATTAGCGTCTTGGGGCTGTCCTGTTCGGCTCCCGCTCGCCCCTTGGTGGCGGACGCCGGTGTTCGTTTCCCGACCGACAACACATTGACGTACGTATTCCAATACGTCCACACATCCAACAATACTCCATCATGGGATTTGTGCACTCTGTCGCACGGTGTCCTCCTGGCCGCAAAATCTGCAGGCCATATCTGGGTTGTTAATGTGTGTTTGTGTGTTGTCGCGTCTTGCCCTCGGGGCTGGTCTGGTCTCGTCCTTGGGGCTGGTCTCGGTGTTGTGTCGGGTTCGGTTTGTCCACTATCCGTCATTGCCATGAATCGTTGCCGGTTTTGTCGTGTTGCTGGTTCCGTTTGGTGATAGTGACGCATCTGTGCTGGTTCCATCCATCTCTGTTGAGGCTCTGCTGGCCTGCTCTGTGGAGTGTTATACCTCGGCTGTGCCATGCGGCTCTGTTGGGGTTCCATTTGTCTCCGCTGTGGAGGTTCGTATCTCGTATGCTCCACGCGTCTATGCTGAGGCTCTCTGTGCATTCGCTGCGGAGTGCTGTACTCCATATGCTCCACGCGTCTATGCTGAGGCTCTCTGTGCATTTGCTGTGAAGAGTTGTAACTGAGCTCCTCTAGGCGGCTTTGCTGTCGCAACTTCTCTCTGTCGACCTCGAGTTCCTCGAATTCGGCTGCCAAGTGCATTAATTCCGTCAAGTTCTGGAATTGGCCTGGCCTTGCGTATGCTCGCAGGTCTGGGAGGCTGTTGTTGTATACTTTGTGGAGTTGTTTTGCCGCCGTATACTGCAGTGGCCGCATTAACGTTTGCATTTCCACCATGTAGTGTTTGAATGGCTCATTTATAGCCTGACGTCTGTGGGTAACTTCGTCCCTCAAGTTCTCGAAGTAATCCCTCTTCAAGAAATATTCTTGAAAGCTCTGGACGAATGTTACCCATGTCGTCCAGTGTTGGTTGTTGGCTACATACCATTTTAGAGCCATTCCCTGCAAGAGTTCCGGCATGGCTCTGGGAACCAGATTCAAATTGAGTCCATATGTGTCCGCAGACCACTCGACTTGCTCCAAGAATTCTAACGGCTCCGTGGTGCCGTCGAAGCGAAAGTTCCACTCCCGAACTTGTTTCGCTACCCTCGGGTAATCTTGAGACATAGTCGTCGCCGTGTGGTCGCTTATGGACACTCTCCTTGCTGGCTGTGGTGCGGGTGTTCCCCATACTGTGTGGCTGGTGTGTCGCGCGCGCGCTGCTGCGCTGATTGCTGGGACGCTTAGCTGTGTGAAGTCGATGTTCGGTGCTGGAACTTGACCGATTTCTTTGGCCGGTGAATATTTGCCATGAATCGCTGCCAATTCCGCAATCCGCGTGCTGTATGGATGTCTGGATTCGTGAGTGTCTACCCACTCTCCGAATTGTCGACGCATCGCGTCCAGTGTGCCGCTCAGCTCCACTTGGAATTCGTCTCCATATGTCCGCACTTCATCCTTCTTCAGGTTATAAACCCATGCGCGAACCATTTTTATGTGTATAATTGTAATGTGTGTTTATTAATTACCGCAACCACCAAAGTTGGGCGCCAGTTGTAACGGACCTTTTTGCTCTGCCGGGCTAAACTCAGTCGAGCTGTGGGTCCGTGCAACAAATTTATAATTTGGTTGCGTTTGCGGTAATAATAACACAGAATTTCTCAATATTACAATGATACAAAGGTTGCTTTATTTTATTTTCCGCTGGTACAGAGTTTTGTTTGTACCGCGGGAAACGACAGTCCACTGAAGCCCTTGGTCAGTGTTGAGACGCGCACCTGTTCGCCAGAGTTTCGCTTCAGATATTTCACGCACAGCTAGGTAAATTGTTGGCACGCCTGCCCGACAGCGATATCGTACGGCACTCTGGTTATTCACCAAAATTCGCTCGTACCCACACTGTCTAATCACAGGCTCGCACACTTAATTTTGCCTAGGCGCGGATTGGCCTGTCGCTACGCTCAAGCGTGGCAAGGATTACACCTCTGACCTGATTTCAGGATCCCAATGTCCTGTGTGTCCTTCGGCGGGTTGTTGATCCTTGGCGCGGTGCTGGTCCTTCGACGTGCGGGGATCCTTCGAAGCGGTGTGTGTGTGTCGTCTCGTTGGACACACGTTTGCCTTGTGTCGCGCTTGTTATTACACTTTTGTTTTCTTGTTGGGCAGCGTTTCTGCTTATGTTTCTGATTTTCTACTGAACGTTTTAGTTTTAGTTTCGGCAGCGATTTAATTGATTTTTAATTTAGGACTGAGCGTTTTCTGCTCAGTTTAATTTCGGCAGCGATTTAACTTTCGGACTGAGAGTTTTCTACTCAGTTTAATTTCGGCAGCGATTTAACTTTCGGACTGAGAGCTTTAGTTTCACTTTTTAATTTTCGACTGAGAGCTTGCTGTGTGCTGCGACGCCCTTTTTATAGGCCTGCGTCGCAGCCTTTTGTCGCGACTGTACCAAAGATCACGTGTTCTTCTCGGTGGCGTGATCTTTGGTAATTTTCCACTACCTTTTCGCTGGCGCCAGCCCATGTCTGCCGTTAGTGCGAGTATGGATGGCGATATTGCACTCGCCAAACTCCTCACACTATAACGGCACATGTCCTAACGGACATGTGTGTCAGACACGCTTATATGGCTGACAACCTGCGCAGGAAAGAGAGAGGGCGAAAGAGAGCGAATTCGCCGCAACTGCACTCAGGGTCGGAATTCGATCTGATGTGCAGTTACTGTGAGGGGCGCATATAGCATAAATGTATATTTACATACATTTAATTGCCAACGCTATATGGCTCCTCACATTATTATACATATTATTATTATACATATTATTATTATATATATTATTATTATGTATACTTTTTGTGAATTTCATTATTATTATATATTTTGTTATTTAATGTGAACTAACAAGAAGTGAATAGTTCTTAAAAGGTTTTAATAAAACAAAATTGAAAACTCTAGTTTCGAATTAAATGAATAATAAATAAATAAATAAATAAATTTTGGGTTATTCAAATGTAAAACAGTCCATTAAATGTTGTAAAAATGGTGGGAACGCATAAAAAACACAATCAGACCATAAGGTTAAGGTTAAGGAAAGTTAAAAACGTTGAGAAGAGAGGAAGAGAGATACATGGAGTGAGATATAAAACAAAGCAAAATAGAAGTAACATAAGTTTACGACAGTTAAGTACGCTAAGAGGTTTCTCGCAGATTTCTTTCGCTTATAACCACAACTTGAACTCTTTTTATATGTGTTTTTATTTATTTAATTCTTTTGTTTATACACACAATAATAAACAAATCTGGGCGCTGAGTAAGAGTGACCAAACTGGTTTCCATATTACGTTAGCTGCGTAACACATACACAAATGTATTTGAAGGTATAGGTGTGTACATCTGTTATATGTATGTCTTGCGGCCAAGTTTGAAGCCTGCGTTAGAAGCAAGAAGCCGAGAGACCGAGAAACCCGTTTCCACATAAGAAAATAATGCGCTAAAAATAAATTACAGCATAAAATGCGACTTTGTGTGTTATTTTTCAAATTGGAGTCAACTGCATGGCGCCCGGGAATCGGGGAGTTGTTGTTGCAATGGAGCCATTATGATTGCGATTATCTCCATTGTTTGTTTGCAGGCGCTAATGATTTAATTGTTAACTGAATGCGCTGGCAAAAGTCAAGTTGCTGCAGTAAATTAGTTAAATTTCTCCCATGAAAAAAAAATTGACGGAAGATAATCTAAAAATGATATGCTTTAGGCGAAGGCATTAGTAGAAAATATTACTCGAAAAATTTAAACATTGTTCGTTTTTTAGGAATTAATAAGCCTTAAAATCTTTGGAAATCACTATTGAAAATTTTAAAAAGATTTAATCACTTTATTTTCTTTCCTTAAATTCGAAAAGTTTTGTATATCAATTATAGACTATTTAAGCAAACAAAATCAAAATCAACTCCTTCTTTTCTAATCAATCAAGGCGTTAAGCCGTAATTGGATGGCGTTGTCTGACTGTTATTTGTAGGCACCAAATATTTTTATTGTCTGCAGAAGAAGTATCGTAAATAATAAAAAACAAAAAAACATAAAAAGTAATATTAAAAAAAATAAATAAATATATAAATAAAGAAATAAATAAATAAATGTACAATTAGTACGTTTATTTCCCAATTTAATAAGAGTATTTTAATTAAATAAATTTAATTCAACTAACTAGGATTAATGAAACTGGGCAAAAAAAAAGTTGAATGCCCACAAGTGGCAGAAGGATTTTGTTAGTTTATTGATAAATACACATACCGTGTATAAGTAACGGAACAACTAATATAATGTAAGTGATACTGTATAAAGATAATCCCTCCTGTCTGCCAAAGCTCTATAGCTAAAAGTGATGCATGTTAGCAATTGGTTTCATAATTGCCCCCAGAACAACAACAATGAGTAATACAAACAAATTGTGTGCAGCACGTTTGGCATTTGATTACAAAGAGCTGCAACGACAAAGTTAACGTCAACGTCATTTTAACTGGCACAAGGACTCACAAGCACTCAGACACACACAAGTTGCAGTTGCTGTTGTTGTTGTTGTTCCGACATGCAAAATAAAAAGTGCATTAACCTGCCGACACCACCAACAACAAAACCAGCACCACCACCACCGCCAGCACCACAACGACCACCTCTCAGGTTACGCTGTTAACCTCGATGTGTGCTGGCTCGCTTGCTCCTCTTCTACTATTGCAACTTTAGCAACTGTCGCTGCCGCTGCCGCTGCTGCTGCTGCTGCTGCTACTTCTGCTTATTCTTGTGAAAAGTGCGGAAATGCAAAGACCTGCACAAAATAAATTGAGGGCTGTCGCCCCTCTTTCAAAATGTTTGTCAACGGTAAAAAAAAAAACGAATATAATCAAATACTTGTGGGAATTTGCATGTCAAATTACAGGTTTTTTGCTTTTTTCGTTTGTTGTTTTTGTTGTTGTAAGTGTTAGCTGGTGAATCACAATGATTTTTTTTTGTTTTTCGCAATCACAAAGCAAATAGAAACAATAAAACGCAACGATAATGTTGAAAGTGAAGCGTTCGCAGGTGTGTTTGTATACGTGAGTGCCTCTATATCTATATGTATATATACATATAGGTGTGTGTGTGTGGCCCACTGCGCGGCAGTTGTGTTGTTGTTGTGGTAGCTGCTTCTTTAATCTCACTTGTTTTACAGTTATGCTCCAAATGATGACGTCGCTGCCTGCGCTGTCTGCAAAGTCGGAGCTTGTTGCGTTTTTTTTTGTTTTTTTTAGCGCTTGGCCTTTTGTTCACTATCTAATCTTAGTTTTACCACCTGTGTCTATAAAAACCACATTTGCACTCAATTTGGCTTATTCATTTTCTTTTATAAATTGATTGATTTCATAAAATTATTAACTTTCTTTGGGTGTGCGCGCCAACGCCCCGAAAAACCAACGAGCCAAGTTTACGAAAAAAGCAAAAAAAACGTAAACGTAAAACGAAATGACCGTTTTGAGTTTTTGTTAGCCAACGACACAGGTAGCGAGAGAGAGATACACAAATTCAAGTAAACAACGTCAAAACGCAACTATGGTTACACCAACACATTCAGTTAGCACACAAATACATACGCATACATACTGGCTTACGTGAGTAGCGACGCTTTTGTTACCAACAGTTGTAGTTGTCGTTGTGGTTGCATTGACTCACTCACCGGAGCGAATTTCGCAGAAGACGCGCGCAGCTTTTATTCTTGCCCAACCGACGCTCACGAACGTTACAACCAAACTGAAGCGGCAAGTGACTTCAGCACCAGCTAACAACGCTAACCTGCCAATCGGCTGAGCGAACGAGCGAATGAGCGAGCGAGTGCGGTTGACGGACACGAAACAACGTGAGAGAGTGTGAGAGACGAATGAGATCGTCGGAGAGTGTCAGAGAGAAAAGAGTGGCTCAGAGTACTATTGTTATCCGAGTGCAAATCAATATTGAAATCAATATAATGCTCCAACCAAATGCATAGTATTGATTGTAAAATCCGATATTTCACTAAGTGCACTTGCTCAATAAGTACATGTTAATTTATCGTTCTAATCACGCAATTGAAGGGTTGACTCAAAAAAATACACAATGCAAAGAATATATTAAATTAAGTTAAAAATTAAATTTAATACTAAATTGAAATTTTAAAAAAATATTTATACGATTGCTGGAGGTACATATATAAATGCATCATACATGTCTTATTATTTAAATTCATTAGATAGCTTAGAATAATTAACGGTTGTATTATCCATTTATTAATAATTATTATTTTTGATTTAACTAAATTTGTTAAAGTTCATTTAGTTTCATTCTTAATTATCGAGTGCAAAGTTTAGGTGATGTTATAACAATTTTCGAAAACAAAAAAAACATGAGTTCACGCCCTTGACTTCAGGCAGAAGAGTAGCAAACCCCACTTATCGCTTAGGTCAAAAAGTCTTCAATTAATGCCTAATTAAGGGCCACCAGTCTCTGGATTGAAGATGTAGAAAGCCGCATCGTAGATGATTCAGTTACATGCTTAAATGCAATTGTCATCACACTGAGATATTTTTGCATAACAAAAAGTAGCGCTTTGCATAATTTAGCCATTCTATCATTATCAAGAAACTAATTTGTTTTCGCGGCGGGTTGTGATTCACTCACTCACCGTAACTGCAAGCGCGAGGCGAATCAACAATTAAAGCCAGTTCACATTTTGACCCCGTCTTATTGAGTTGAAGACTCTTCGCTGACTTGGGCGTAGCTGACAATTTTAATTATAACAGCCGTCGCTTCCGATGTCAAAGATGCGGGAAACAATTAGAGCACTTGGATGGATGAAAGAGTTAAGATAGACATACGCCTTTGGCACGCGCTCCTAATCAGCTTAGATGAATGAATGCATTTGTTCATAAATGAATTAAATTGAAAGCTTTCCAGAGTTCAATTTGTAAGCCACCAATCTTGGAAATGTCCATTTAAATCTAACGGTTTACATATTCAAGTTAAGCGGTATTTCACTATATCGATATCAAAATAGTCAGCTTAACTCTTTAAACATTTACCAACACTGTTCACTGTTATCGATACTTGCAGCTGTTTGCAGGCTGTTTTTATTAATACTTATTTGCATCCACACAACTTAGTTGAAAACACACACAAAGTAGACGAAAAGCACATAAATAATCGCAAAAAACCAGTAATAAGTGCTTAGTTATAGTCCAAATAGGACATACCGAAGATAGGGTGTATATAGCAAAACTTGCAACAAGCGGCTGTGAACAAAAAGAGCAACAAAATCAGCTTCGACATGGAGCCGCCGTCAACGGTCGGAGGAGTTGCCCTTAATAACAGTACACACAAGTTTCATCCTTGCGATGAGGCAGTGATTGCCACCAATGATGATGCCAGTGACTGCAAGCGGGGCGCTGTGCGCCTTGGCTACTGGAAGGACGACTATATTGGGTACTTTGTGCGTAATCAGGAACGGAAGGCTCCAGAGATTAATCGTGGCTATTTTGCACGAGTCAAGGGCGTTGAGATGTGCGTGGAGAAGTTTCTGAAGGTTAGTTTTACATATATATCTACAACACAAGGTTGCAAACGGCAACAGTTACCGTAAATAATGGGACATGCGCGTGATGATGTCTATCTCGTGTCTACTACGTGAGAACACTTCTCTTAATATCTATCTATAGACCCGAGCTAATTAGATCTTAAGTTTGTTTACAATAATCGTATACTTTTGTAATGATATAATACAAATCTAAAGTTCTGTTTTGAAATCAGACATTTTAGATCGATATTTTCTCCTCAAATATCGATAAATTTACTGAGAATTTATATATTTGATTGAAAAGAATTCCTTTAGCTCGATCTCTAAATTACGAGTTTTATTAATAATCTTTTGTGGACTAGTATCGATAAATATTCCCCATATTTTTTTATCGAACATAATAGATTTTAGCTTGGCAGTTGCATTTCAAAAACTTGAAAGTAATGCAAACTATTTACAACGGTATTAAATGAAATCAACTAAAATAAATATAAATTATTTATTTAAAAACATTTTAAATCAAAATGCCATCTCTAGTTGCATATCTGCTGTGTGGTCAAGACGAAAGTTAAGGTCAAGTGCATGCCCAGAAATATGGCATTGAATTTGTTTCGAAATCCTGTTGCATGGACAAATTGGCTGCTGCTGCGCATGTGTTGTACTTGCGCGAGTCACGCCCTAAACTTTGGCCTTGCACTTAACTTGTAATTGTAAACAAATTGACCGTGACCATTGCAGAAAACGTCTGGCAACTGTCAGATTATCAACCTGGGCTGTGGTTTCGATACGCTCTACTTTCGACTGCGGGACACTGTACACCAGGTAAAGAACTTCATCGAACTGGACTTCCCGACAGTGACGGCCCGCAAATGTTATACAATTAAGCGAAATAAGGCGCTGCTGGCCAAGATTAACGACGAGGATGGCGAAGTGCGTCTAAGTCCAACGGATTTGCATGGGCCAAACTATCATCTGATGGGCGTCGATTTGCGAAATCTTGACGAGGTGGACCATAAGCTTCAGCAAGCCGAAATCGACTTTACGCTGCCCACCATATTTCTCGCTGAATGTGTGCTTGTCTATATTGAGGCACAAAACTGTCGAAATCTACTCAAATGGATAGCACAAAAGTTTCAAGCTGCCGTCTTCGTCAACTATGAACAGGTAACGCTTAAAAATATTTTATATATAAATATTATCAATCATAATTCCCCTTTTTTTAAGGTCAACATGAACGATCGCTTTGCGGACGTGATGTTAAATAATCTGCGCAGTCGAGGCTGCAGTCTGGCCGGCGTGGAGTCCTGTCAGTCGCTGGAGACACAAACGAACCGCTTCAAGGACTGCGGCTGGAGCGGTGCTCGGGCATGGGACATGGTGCAGGTATACGAGAGTATTTCGTCTGCTGAACGCCAGCGCATCGAGCGCATCGAAATGCTGGACGAAGGCGAACTGTTGCTGCAGTTATTCCAGCACTATTGCCTCGTTGTCTCCTGGCTGGGCGAGGCCTTTCAGGATCTGGACATTACGTGCGTACTCTTGATTAATATATGTGTTAAAATATTTGTATTAATCATTTCTGTCCCTCCATGCCCAACAGAGTGGAGGATCTGATGTCGTCACTGAATATTGACTAGTGGAAACCCAGTTTAAAGAACATCAACTTGATCTGTTGCATCCTTGCATCACTGCTGCTGCTGTCCAGTGGCCAAAGTGCAAGCCATGCCAAAATTTTGCTTCAAGCGCTACGCAAATTGTGTTACAAAAACAAAAGAAAAAACTAAGAAAACAAATTATAACGTATTTAATGTTTGTCATTCACACACACACACACACACACATGCAATGTGCATAATTGGCATTGCTTATTTAACGCACCGTTTGTAAATTCTTAAGTACACTTGAATTAAGATGATTGGCAAGATTTCGAAATTGTTCGTCCCAAAGCTTTATTCAGATTGCGCTATTCGCTTTTCAACTCTTTTTTATTGGTTTGTTTTCCAAATATTTGACATATGTAATTATAATATTTAATGTATCAACTACAAAAAAAAAAAACAACCAAATCAAACAAATTGTTTCAAATGATTGTTCGTTCATTCCTTTTTCCTGTACATTTCTCGTGTGCGCTGTAAATTCATTGAAATCCATTAAAAACTAACAATATTAAAATATTAATGTCTTAATACAAAATTTGCGAGTGTCCTTTTTAATACAAAATCTAATTTCTTTTAATATATTTCGTTTTGTTTCTTCTTAAATAACGGAAAAAGTTTTGCATTGCATACAAACAATTTAATTCAGAAACAATATTTTATTCATCCTGCTGCATTTCCTGATCTTCGCCAGCAGCTGCCGCTGGAAACTCTGGATTCGTATAGTAAGCCTTCAGACGCAGCTCATCTTCCAGTGTTGGCTCACCCAGCACCAGCGGGCCCAACTGTTTCTCCACGATCACGTTCGTCCAAAACTCTTGCAGATTTCTGTCGGATGCCTTTGCTTTCAGCTGTGACGCAAATTGATTGTATTCCCCAAAGCTATTGAACTCCAGGCAACTGTCCCGATGCATTGCGAGCATTTCGCCCAACTGATTCAGATTCAATTTGTTGCGTTCCATAAGCGTCATAACAACCACACGCATCTGAGCAGCCAGCGATTGGAAGTGGACATCGCGTAGCGTTGTATTTGCCATGGAGCGCACTTCCTCCAACAGCTGCCTGTAGTCTTCGGCGGGAGTCATCAAGCCCACGCATTCGATGGTGATGGGTGCGGTGCTTTCCGTGTCTGGGCGCTCCTGTTTTATCGTAGGCGGCGCATTCGCCTCCTGCTCCTTGGCCTTGAGCTTCTCCAGCCAGGCGTGACTGTGCTCTAATGGGAATAGTTTTTTTAGTGCCGCCGCCGCCTGTTTAGACTTCTCCTCGATCGGTTCGGGCACACGCCAATACATCTCCACAAAGTTCTTATCGCGAAACATTTCCTTGAGCGCCTCATCGCCCGATGTCTTTAGGACCACCTTTCGCTCCAAAACATCCATGACGTTCTGCTCAAAGATGCTGGGCAATCCATCGAAAGGCAATAGATCGGCCTGTCGCTGCTGCCTGGGCAACTGGGTATCGTTCAGCAGACACTCGAGATCCATGCTATCGATGAGCTTATCGACTGCATGCAACTGATCCGCGCTGCACTCGGTCTTCGCAGTGCGGATACCAGGAAAATCCCAGAACTGATGCTGCGCATGATAAGACAACTCGAGCATATAAAATGTCGCCGGTCGATGATGCGTAGACCCCTGCGGCACCAGCACAACAATGCGCGGCGTATTGAACTTTACGCTGAATATCTTCCAGCAGAGTATGACGCACTGGCGCTGCAACAAAGCCCGGACCAATGCGTCCAGTTTGCGTGCCGATGTCTCGTTTCCCTTTTGGTGCACCAGCACGTACAGAGATTCGCCGCAAAAGTAGGCATCGGGTATACTGTTGCGCTTCACAAAGCCTACGAAATGCAGACCCGGCGAATGTGCCGCCGGGAGCTCCACAATCGTTTCATCGTAGGGAACTGGAGTGCCGCCCAGCATATAGCCATCGATGATATCATCGGGCACCGGCGTCACCTCAGTGCCTTTGATAAAATACCGTTCCTCGCGATCAACTAACTCCTCAGCTTCGCCCCAGACCTTCTTGAGCTTAATGTGACGTTCATTCTTCATGGCAATAATGCCTTGCAAGTGAATCGCAATCACTTTGCCGATATGCAGCTTGGCATTCCAAGACCAGGGCCGTTTATTTGTTACTCTGAATACCGTGGAAAGTGCTTCCTTGAAGGTGCACAGGATGGCATTGCAATTGCTGACCAGTTGCAGGGCATATTTCTGATTCTCCTGCTCAAACAGGTTCGCCTTGCGCGATATCTCAAAAATGGCCTGAGGCTGATCAGTCACCGCATTGTCGATGTAGGCGATGTTGTGAGTGCTGAGGAAGTGAATTAGCATGCAATTTGTACTTAACTAACTCCCAAAAAGTAGCTTACCCCACAATCAATTCGATTTCATCCTTAAGCATCTTGTCAGTGATTGTTTTGTATTCATCGTACTTCTGTGTCATGAAGTTGAAATCATACAAGAGTAAAATGCGCTTTCGAGTGAATCTAAGTCTGTACGGAATAAATGAGCAAGTGGATTAAATACATATTTAATGGGAACAGTTGCAGTTGCAGACTTACACTTCAGCCGCCTTTTCTTGCAGGGCCATGGCCACTTGGAGACCATCCAGCCAGTTGCCCTCATCACAGGGCGTCTTATTCACAAATTTGAAGAAACTCAGCAATAGTTGCCAGTTGCAAATTTGTGGATCCGAATATTTCACCACATTCTGGCATGCGTCTTTGTCCTTCTTGTGCACTTCATTGTCGCTCTCTTCACACCCCACTAGCACAAATGTCACAAAATCCTTTCTGTCGCAGACAATCTATTGAAATTTTGAAATTTGAAATGAATATACGAATTGCATTCAATAAATCATCTACCTTATCCTTAAGTATTTCTGCAACGCATTTCACCGACTTTAATTTGAATTCCTCTCCGGCGCAGCTTCGCACGTCCAATACAATAATAAGACACTCCTGAAAGTACCACAAACGTATTTCTTAGACTTTACTTGGTCAAAATATTACTTATATTTGTGTTTATACCTTATTAGATGCCATTTTGGGATAAATTGTGTTCAGCTCGACTTTAAGAAACAGGCGCAATTTCACAACACAACAAAATCTATCGAAATTTGCAGATTGTCAAATTATCGTTTTGTTGTATGTACGTAAAGAAGCATGGCGATACATGGCGATACTTTTGTATCGATTTAGCGAATCAATGTTTATTAACAGAATCTATTAACAGTTTCGCTGCTCAACGAAAACTAGTCAAGCACTGTTTATTTTATTTTGGATGCTATGTAGTTAAATTTTTGCGGTTTTCTCTTTTGCGTTGTTGTATATATTTTATGAACGTAAATTAAATCGAAAATAGACCCAAGCTTAAAGAATTTAATTTGCATAATAATTTTAATTGAGTACGTGAGGTAATATATTATTTTTTTTTGGATTTCAGTTGCTACTTATTGCTTCTACTCAAATTTAAATAATGTTTTAGATCTATTAGTTGTTTGTGTCTAATTATCTTAAAGCTTTTTATAGTGCTGCAAATTCTCCAAGTATTCAGAATTTTGGCTCAAATGATTGACAATCAAATTTGTATCGAGCACATTAACTGCTGGCCCGCCATATTCTGCTGGCAAACAATCAAGTCCAATCATATCGCGCAGCTTGTTCAAATGCCGACCATCGTGAGTGAAAATCTAAAAAGGAAATCGATTATGTTATGTAGATATATATATGATATTAATTTTATTGACACTTACGCGCTCCTTAAATTCTTTATTCATAAAGGGCAGAAAGAGTGACGAAGTCACATGCATGAGAAATCCACGCTGAATGATGTGAACAATCCGCTGCGAAAATGGCAGAATCGAATTCTTCTCGTTGACGATCTTCATAAACGTGGGCGAAAACTGACGCAGAAAGTTGCGTGTGGTGCTGAAGCCAAAAGAAAGGTTCATCACAATGATCCCATGTAAATAAATAAATAATTTTGAAAAACTCCACTCACCCCTGTAAATCGCAAATGACCGTTATGCCATTCTTCTGCACGCGCGGCAACATCAACAACGACTCAAAGATGAGATCATCTATTTCGATTAAATGTTGCAAATAATCGGGAAACTGTTGGAATGCATCCACTGTCTTAAAGATGACCAGCACGCGTCCATTCTTATCCGTATGCGGCATGACGAACCGACACTGTGTTTCATAGAAAATCCGGGCATAAAACTCGATGGGATGCAGGGCCACCCATGTGGGATGTTTCTGCTTAAAATCGTAGTAGGCGTGTATGGCCTGAAAGGCCTTAAATGTATCCCAGTTTGTGTAGCAGAGAAATTTCGTTAAAAATATCTCATCAGTGCCGACCTGCAACTCATTGGACTCTGCAAATAGATTTAATAGTTGAACATCGATTTGGCAAAATAAATCCAACTTTCTTACTCTCGACCAGCTGACGCAATTGTTTGATTTTAAACAGCTCCTGGTCAGTGTGTTTCTCTTGAGTGCGCAGAAACAGCATTGTGTAAAGATTGTCCGTGTCCTTGTTGTTGGTATTGCTTAACAAATCCACAAATTTACATCCAATTTTTTACTTGTTAAATTTTTAGTTAAATTTCCGACAGCGATCAGCACTCGAAGCGCGCCGAATACGCACTGATTGTTAAAAAATAATATTAACATTTTATTTGGCGTTATTATTTATTAGTTTTATTGCCCGAACGCGTTCAACATTTGAATGGCACTTGTTTGTTTGTGTTTTGATACCTTTGGGCTTCAATTTAATGGAACGTGCTGTAATTAATTGAGAGCCGAGTGCTTGACGTTATATATGGCTCATCAGATTTAATTCTCCCAGACTTCTCATCTTCCGATGACTTGAGCAGCTAAGCAGCTTTTCGGCCTAATATGTATAACAATACCTAGTAATTGTAAACACGAGCCAAACGACCCTTGTGGGTTATGTAAGAGCATTGTCCAGAGGCGTGACTATGTTGGAAATGCTCGGATTAGCATTGAAATTAATGCTACTTGTCTTGAATACATAATTTCCAATTATTAATATTAGCTTTGGAATGACGGAACGCTATAAATATCAACCAGTAAATAGTTTACAAAACTTAAATGCATTTTTTGTACTATTTGTGGGTCGAAAATCGGATCGAACAGTAAATTAAACTTTATTTAGACAATAATTACAAAAAAAAAAAATATTCGTCTATATTATTAATGTAGGATAGTGTAAACTTATTTTTATTTAAGAACCAGCACCTATTTAATTGCACATTTATCTAATAAAACAAGTATGCTCTAGTTGAAATTGTAATCTATACTTATTTAGATTGTATAAAAGATATATACTCCCCTATATGCTTAAATATATGTATTTAGATCGAGAATATTTATTTGCTTAGATATCGCACTACAATTGCAAGTTGAAATATGTTCTTGTCGGATCAACTAGAGCATTTTTACTGTTTTTTTTCTAATACTTTTCCGCACATAAGATGCGAGAACTAATGAAATTCGAAATATTAAAGGATTGCAAAATTCAGTCTTAAGGGATCGGAGATAAAATTGATGGATGTTTGGTTACCAACAGACGACCTTCTCTTGCAAAAGGCTAGCGTGGACTTGTTTCGCAAGAAATCTGCCAAATAAGAACACAATTAAACTGATTTTCCTTCTGATTAAATGAGTGTTTCACTTACCTCATGGCATGAGTCGGCACTGCGGCCACAAAGAGCAGAAAAATAACATTATTCTGATCATCGGCATGCGCATAACATTTGTGATAATCGGAGCAGCTGTACTGATCCAACATTGTTGACGAATTTGTTGGAGTGTCCGACTCGCTGCTGTCGCCGTTTACCACCTTCAGCGCGTGCATCGTCTCCAACGTGTGATCAAAGAATTTCTTGAGCATGTCCAGTCGTTGCAGATCACCCACGACAATGCGCTTAGCACTGGACGATTGCTGGAGATTGCGTGTGAAAACGGATTTGCGCGTCTGCGTATTGATCAAGATTATCGCCAATATATGCGCATCAATTTCAAGCTGCTCGGGCAGACTTCGGGGAACGCAGCGCTCAACGCTGGATAATATATTGCCTTCGTTGCGATAGGAATTCATAGCGCTGAGGTGCAGCTCCCGGAAGGCAGGCTCGGCGCCACACAGAACGCATAGCACACTGTTGGCCGCCACGGGAACGGTGACGAAACGAAAAGCAATATTTGGACTCTTGCCGGGTAGGTAAACGGGCACGTCGAGCTGCAGCATACTGGACGAGTTCAACAGGAAGAGCAAAAGCTCTCTGTCCAGCGTGTCCAAATCCCACCAGCCCTCCGTGGCGACAGCAATGCGCTGTCCCACAACGAGGCAACAGAACAGTGAGCCACAATTGGCACTAAACTCATTAAGTCGATTCAATAAATGCACATTTTCCGTTGCCAGCAAACAGTCGGTGTAGCCCAAAAGAGTTGTCCCAGAACTGGATGCTTCCAGTGCAGCATCCACAACTGGCACATACTTCTTGGCATCCTTCTTCAGACGCTCGAGGAGAGCGGGATGTGCCAACTCATCGCGACTTATGAAGAGCGCAATTCCCCCAAAGGCAAGTTCCGCTAGATTTTGGAGCTGAAGCTCACCCATGCCACGGCCACACACAATGAAGGTGATTGCATTGTGAAAGTCGCGCCAAATGTAAGTCCATTCTTCTGTATGTGTCGTTTGCAATTGAATTCCCAGCGATTTGAAGAACATGTGAAAACCATTTAACGAGGCCACCGTCGAGAAAGGCAACTGAAACAAAAGCAGCAGCGGCAACAAGTGGCAATTACAGTCATATTAATTATAAAATTAAAATTAATTTACATTATCGCATTCGCCTTTTTTTCTGGTGAATATGGGTAAACCGCCATTTGTTGTCAAGCAATGCAAATATATTGACATCGAATCTCAAATAAAAAATGGGTTTCGTCTGTCGGAGTTTGTTATTGTTTGGTGTCTGGTCGCAATGCCTAATTCGGAGTACGATTAGAGATGAGCGTGTGCTGCATTCATTTAAAGCGTACACGAAGAAATGTTTTCAAACTTGTTTGTATCCAAATAAATCCAATAGCATGTACAAATCTTTGCTAAAAATTTGAAACAAATTTATATTTGTTTATATTTATATTTGTTTATACATTATTTTTAATGATAATTTTCAAATGCGCGCAAACATCCATTTTCTGTACAAAACTCGACAAGAGCCATGATCGAACTTCGATAACGAATACACATTGAAAAAATACACAGTAAGCGATAATCGTAAAGGCAAACCTGATTTTTTGTTAGGGCCGAATGCTCATATGATATGGGAACACTGTGTATTGTTAATTGTGCCGGTAGAAAGTTATCAAAGGCAAAAATAGTTTTTTTCTTTTGAATTGATGCAAACATCATTAAATCCAATTTCCAAATTTCCGTACAATTGGCTTTTAGTTACTACCATTTATATACACAGTGCACGGTTCCGGCACCGCGCATGACGCGCTTATGATCCATCCCTGGTTTTCACCACAGAAGGAGAAGAAAAGTACTGCGAAAAAGTTTGTTTAAAACATACAAATTGGTCACAACGTCAACCGTTGTTAGCCAAATCGCTAAAAAATTGCTAAGCGTGCATGTGTTTTGGTACAGAAGCAAGAAACAAATCTTGTGCGCCACGCAAATTGAAACAAAAAAATTTTTCCCTGTCTGGACAAAAAACGTTGTAGTCTTTTTCACTCGTTTTGCGCTCTTCGTTTTCCACGCTGCTTCTTCGGATTCGATGGTTGCAACGCTTTTCTAAAACTCGGTAAGTGCGTGAGAAACATAAAATACGTACATAAGTCTGCATAAGAGGAGACTGTTTAATTTAACAAAACAAATAATGTGTGTTGTACAACAACCGCAAGCGGTGCGCACATTATAGATTTGTGAAATGCCGTCGCAGTCTCGAGATGCGTTGCGCTGCTTTGATTGTATTTTGCATGTGTAAGCGGCATATGTGTGCGTGTGTATTTGTGTGTGTTAGAGATGAGCACTTTTTGATTGGCGGTGACCAGCACGCAGCGGAATCGCGAGAAACTTCAAAATTATTATTTAGTCAATAACTATAGCAACATTGCACAAATCAGATCTGGCCAAACTAAGATTAGATTTATCGAACTTGATGCTCACAATATACCTGTATTTGTATATTCAGCATATTAAGAGAGTATTTTATCTGCTAGTCATTTAAACCACAAATGAAAGCGACTTATTATTCTCAAAAAAATAAAAAAAAACTAGGGATGAGTAACAGGTACGGAAATATTGCACATCTCTACTCAGTGTTGAGGCTGTGTGTGTGCGAATGTGCGAATAAATGTAAGCGCGCGCCACAAGCAATCGTGCTCTTGTAGTTGTGCGTAGAAAATAAGAAAACATACGTAAATGATGTATGTATAAAAAATAAATATGGTTGCCCTTATTGCCGATAAATGTAATTTCGATATATATATTTTTTTTTTATTCCCGTTCCCGCAAATAGAGTAAAAACCTCCAGCTAACCGTCAGATCCCGTCACAGATATTTCGCTACTGACGACGACGACGCGCCTTCGCCCCGCCCCCACGTTTTAGCCGGAGGAGCAAGCCAAAATCAATCAAAATTAACGCGGACACAGCTGCTGCTGCTGTTGCTGTTGCTGCTGCTGGTGGTGCTGGTGCTGCTGAGCGACGGAGACGCGAACGCTGCTTTTACTATAAAGCGATGGCGATGATGAGCTCCGACGATGCGAGCAAGCTGCTCGATTTCAATCAGAAGCTGGACATTAATCTGCTCGATAAGATTGTTGAGGCCCTGTACTCGACACAGGGTGAGCAGCTGCGATTAGCGCAGGATATTCTCACCACACTGAAGGAGCATCCGGAGGCATGGACGCGTGTCGACAGCATACTCGAATATTCACAGAATCAGCAAACGAAATTCTATGCACTCCAAATACTCGAGGAGGTGATCAAGACACGCTGGAAGGTTCTGCCGCGCAATCAGTGTGAGGGCATTAAAAAGTATGTCGTCAGCCTGATCATAAAAACATCCTCAGATCCGGCCATCATGGAGCAGAACAAAGTCTATTTGAATAAGCTCAACATGATTCTGGTGCAGATATTGAAGCGTGAATGGCCCCGCAACTGGGAGACATTCATCAGCGATATTGTCGGTGCGTCCAAAACAAATGAGAGCTTATGCATGAACAATATGGTTATACTGAAGAATCTTAGCGAAGAGGTCTTCGATTTCTCGCTCGGACAGATAACGCAGACGAAGGCCAAGCATTTGAAGGATACGATGTGCTCGGAATTTTCGCAAATATTCACGCTTTGCTCATTTGTGCTGGAGAACTCGATGAATGCAGCCCTGATACAGGTGACGCTGGAGACGCTGCTACGTTTCCTTAACTGGATACCATTGGGCTACATATTCGAGACGCCGCTCATTGAGACGCTAATCTTTAAGTTTCTCAGCGTGCATGTGTTTCGCAATGTGACCCTAAAGTGCCTGTCCGAAATTGCCGGCCTATCGGCGGCCAATTACAACGATAATTTTGCAACGCTATTCAAGGACACCATGGTGCAGTTGGATCAGATAATTGGCCAGAATATGAATATGAATCATGTGTTCCAGTGCGGCGATGATATGGAACAGGAGCTAGTCCTCAATCTGGCCATGTTCCTATGTACTTTCCTCAAAGAACATGGCAAAATCGTTGAGGATGCCAAGTATGTGGATTATCTGAATCAGGCCCTCATGTATCTGGTGATGATCAGTGAAGTGGATGACGTCGAAGTATTTAAGATCTGTTTGGAATACTGGAATAGCCTTGTCGAAAATCTGTACAGTACCGAATTCTTTCATCCCACACTGGAATCGTCGAAGCGACAACAAGTTTATCCCAGGCGCCGTTTCTACGCTGCCATTCTGTCCAAGGTTCGCTTTATCATGATATCACGCATGGCCAAGCCCGAGGAGGTACTTGTGGTTGAGAACGAGAATGGTGAAGTGGTGCGCGAATTCATGAAGGATACCAATTCGATAAACTTGTACAAAAATATGAGAGAGACTTTAGTATTCCTCACCCATTTGGATTGTGCGGACACTGATCGCATTATGACCCTCAAATTGCTGAATCAGGTCAATGGCAGTGAATTCTCCTGGAAAAATCTCAATACTCTATGCTGGGCCATTGGTTCGATATCGGGTGAGTTATTGAGGGTAAAAATGCTCAATCGAAAATTAAAACGAATGAGTTTGAATGAGAATATTTTAAAGTTATCTGTTTTTTTTTTTAAATTTCAATTGAAATTTCGAGTCGGCTCTGTTTTTATATGCCTCTATTTAAAATATTTGCATTTCCAGGTGCCTTTTGTGAGGAAGATGAGAAACGATTTCTGGTCACTGTCATCAAGGATCTGCTTGGACTGTGCGAGCAGAAAAAGGGCAAGGACAATAAGGCGATCATTGCATCGAATATTATGTATGTGGTCGGACAGTATCCACGTTTTCTGCGCGCCCATTGGAAATTCCTAAAGACGGTGGTGAACAAACTATTTGAATTTATGCATGAAACGCACGACGGCGTTCAGGACATGGCCTGTGACACGTTCATCAAAATAGCCATCAAGTGTCGTCGCTATTTTGTCACAATACAGCCAAACGAGGCGTGCACCTTCATTGACGAGATCCTGAGCACAATGAGCAGCATTATATGTGATCTGCAGCCACAACAGGTAAGTGTGCAAATCAAAATTCCTTTTCCTATTTTAGATTAAAACAGTGTTTCTTTTTCTTTCTACTGCTTCGGTTTTAAGGTTCATACGTTCTATGAGGCGGTGGGTTATATGATCTCGGCACAGGTGGATCAGGTGCAGCAGAATGCGCTCATTGAACGTTATATGCTGCTGCCGAATCAGGTCTGGGACGATATTATATCGCGCGCATCGAAAAATGTTGACTTTCTGAAAAACATGACTGCGGTTAGACAACTTGGCAGCATACTGAAGACAAATGTGGCCGCCTGCAAGGCACTGGGCCATGCCTATGTCATTCAATTGGGTCGCATCTATTTGGATATGCTTAACGTGTACAAGATCACCTCGGAGAACATAATTCAGGCCATTGAGGTGAATGGCGTCAATGTGAACAATCAGCCGCTGATTAAATCAATGCATGTTGTGAAGAAGGAGACGCTCAACTTGATAGCCGAATGGATATCGCGCTCCAGTGACAATCAATTAGTTATGGATAACTTTATACCGCCCTTGTTGGATGCCATCTTGTTGGATTATCAGGTGCGTATCATTTTTATTTTGGCTCGTCAAAATTCTGTATAATTATTTATATGTTTTTGCAGCGGTGTAAAGTTCCGTCGGCGCGTGAGCCAAAAGTACTGAGCGCAATGGCTATGATTGTGAACAAACTGCGCCAGCATATCACGGATGAAGTACCAAAAATATTCGATGCTGTATTTGAATGCACGCTGGACATGATCAATAAGAATTTCGAAGATTTTCCACAGCATCGCTTCAGTTTTTATGATCTGCTGCAGGCGGTGAATGCGCATTGCTTCAAGGCGTTCCTCACCATACCGCCGGCACAGTTTAAACTGGTCTTCGACTCTGTCGTATGGGCATTCAAGCACACCATGCGCAATGTGGCCGATCTGGGCTTGAATATACTTTATAAAGTGAGTGTAACATTTGCATTTATTCATTTAAGTGTTTCATATATAAAAAAAAAAAATAATTTATTATATCCTGTTTACAGATGCTGCAGAATCTTGAACAACATCCGAATGCGGCGCAGAGTTTCTATCAGACCTATTTTACAGATATTCTCATGCAAATCTTCTCAGTTGTCACTGACACTTCGCATACGGCTGGCCTGCCCAATCATGCTATCATATTGGCCTATATGTTCTCGCTGGTGGAGAATCGAAAGATCACCGTTGATTTGGGTCCCATACCGGACAATATGATATTCATACAGGAATATGTGGCCTCATTGCTAAAGTCAGCATTTAATCATTTATCAGATAATCAGATCAAAGTCTTTGTCACTGGCCTTTTCAATTTGGATGAGAATATACAAGCATTTAAGGATCATTTGAGAGATTTTCTCATACAGATACGCGTGAGTAAAAATGCACAATTGATAATTATTTATATTTTATTTGCAAACATTATTCTATTGCTTTATTTACGCAGGAGGCAACCGGTGAGGATGACTCCGATCTGTATCTGGAGGAGCGTGAGGCAGCATTGGCCAAGGAGCAGTCCAATAAACGTCAAATGCAACGTAATATTCCGGGCATGTTGAATCCACACGAATTGCCAGAGGATATGCAGGATGAATAAAATTTATATGCCGCCTTGCTGTGCTTGCATGTTAATTGAAGCTTGAGAATGCTGATAATAATGAACGATTGATGATTGATTGATGATTGATGATTGATAATTGAGAATGATGGATGAGTGTTTTCTCGTTTGGAGAAAAAGTATAAATGATTGTTTGATTGAGTGAATATGAGTATAAACGTTATAAATATACAAATACACACACATACACATCCACACACACAACACACACACACACACAAGCGCATCTACATGCTGGCAGTTGGATTTATTTAAGAGAGTTAAGTGAGAGCAAGCAGTGTTAATGTGCGCAATTGCATACATTAATATGATTAACATATTTTTGCGCACTCACCTGCCAACATACCAAGAAACGCAACTACGCACTCCCCTTTCCCCCCGCCCCGCCCCTACCCACTACTCCCCCCGGCCTCCCCTCAAAATTAGCTATAAAACATCGTCGTCTACATTAAAACGCAAACGAAAGATGCAAACTTTATACATATACATAAAAATACTAAAAGAAAAGAAACTTATATTAATATAATAATAATGATAAGAATAATGTTTGTTTGAAATTTTTAAATGAGTATAATTGTAGAAATATCGTATATGAATGAGAAAAACAAGCGAACTATTCACAACACCCCTCTCTCCATACTTTCCTTTTCACATGCAAAACAAAACAGAAACCAATTATTTTTAAACTGAATTTAATTTTAATTTTCCCAGACATACAAAAAGCAAAACAAAAAAAAAAAGATGAAAATAATAATTAATTCTATGTATACATTTGCATAAACTCAATAAAATAAATATGTACATGTTTGTCACGTGCGTTTTAGAAACTGTAACACAAAACGAAAACATACACACAACACTCACACACACACACACACACAACACTCACATACACACACTTTCAAAAAAAAAACAAAAACAAAAAAAAATAACCATAGAAATTCGTACGCGTATGATTGATTGATTGAAGAAGATGTTTAAATTTGTACATTTAAATTAGTTTGTACATTAATTTAAATAAAAATCAATTAAAAACACAACAACATAATAGCTCTATGTTCATTTGTAAAAGGCGTGTGTTTTTTTTTTAGCAGGAACCCCAAAATGAAAGATTATTGATAATGGTTTTTCCAACTATAAGATTTCATAAACTGGAAATTTGTTTCATTTTTTTTATTATTGTTTAAACTAAAAAGTAATGATTATTTTTTACACATATGTTTATACTTTTAATTGCAAAATTATAATATTTTTTAATTAATAAAACGCTAAACTAATGTTTCCAATTTATTTTGTATTATAAATATTCCAAGAATTCACACAAATCATTTTTGGTGTCTTGTAAAAAGGAAAAACGTCTTCGACAAATCTAAAGTTAATTATTAATTTGTAAATCATTTATTGCGGGGGATTAGTGGCATTATAAGGTAATTGAGCTGTTGCCCTCGAGCAACTTGACCGGAAGTCGACAATGGTGTAGAAATTGTGTGTCTTTCGCATACGATTGCCACTTGATGAAGATTTCCTGTGAGATGAGCCAAGTGCTGCCCGCGGTCTCTGTGGGATACACCTTGGTCAGGTTACTGAAAGGCAGCTCAATCTCGTTGGCCACACGCTGCCTGAAGTCTGTGGCATTGAATGGCTTCTTTGATTGCATGGCCAGTGTGACGGCGTCGAGGAACATGCTCCAACGTGGCGTATAATAATCCTGCATCATGCCAGACCATTGTTTCGTTGCATAATCGAGTATTTGATTGCTTGGTCCCCAGGCAGTGAGTTGATTGCGTGCATTAAACTCATAGATGGCCCGCTGATCAGCACTCGGCGCCAATTGTTTGGCCTCCTCCAACCAGTTGCCCAATAGGTAGTGTTCACCACTCGCCAGTATTCGCTCCATATCCGCCAACAGTTCCAGCAGCTTACCAGCCAAATATTCAAATCGAGCCAGCTGCGATTTGCGATAAGCTGACTTGAGATTTACGTAAACCTGATCGAAGCTTTGCTGCAGGAATTGGCGTGTTATGTCCACAAGATCATGCTTATAGAGCGCATATCTGTCGTCCTCCACGGGAACAGTTTGATTGGCCGCCAGCAACAGTTGCCAGGTCTCAACTACACTGGACGCATTGTACCAGATCCATGGCTTCAAGTTTAAACTGGGCCGTTTGTTTAGCGCATATTTGCCGCGCATGCGTTGCAAGCCATGGAAATGATAAACACTGCCGCGCAGCAGTTGCCAGGCGCGGATTAGATCCGTATCATTGACACCGTAGCGGGTCAAAGTGAACTGCTCGAACCAATCGCTTAGCTCCAGTTTGGATCCGCTCCAGCCCTGTTCCAATGTGAGTGCGAAGAGTGCATAATTCTGACCAATTCCCTCGGGTGTTATGCCCACGCCCACCATGCTGCTGTTTGGCATAGAGCGTGCCGCCACTATGCCAGCGTTAATCAGCTGCGCCGAGCCAAACATGCCCAGCGTGCCACCAAAATTGTTCAACATGCACCACACAAACGGTTGGCCGTAATACGAGAAGGTTCGCTGATATTGGGGAAACTGTTCACTCTGCAGATCCAAGACCAGCATTCGACCACGCGGCACAGCCGTGAGGAATGCCTCGATGAGTTCGTCCGACCAGTAGGCATTGTGCAGGAACATCCAGCCCTGCAGCAACCACACCGCATCTCTGTCCACCTTTCGCATGGAGTTGTAGATAGCCCGAGCCGTGGAACTTATATATCCGGGCTCTCCAATGCGCGGCTGCATTTCGTTGAAGGGATCGCTGAAGTAGATGTGATCGCTGCCATAGATTTGGATGACACGACGCAGAAACTTTGCGCCCACCAGCTGAAAGAGTGGATCGCTCGGTTCAATGAACAGTGCACAACAGTAGGGATCGGGAAATTGATTCCAGCGCTCGGCACTTGTGAAATTCGCAGTGGGAAAGATGCGTGGCAGTCCCGTCGGCACATGGCCAGCGAATGCCGGCAGGGCGACACTCATGCCCAGGTCACGTTGTGCCCGCAGAATGCGCTGCTGCAGCAGCTGCTGGAGTCGCCGATGTGCCGGTGGCAATATTCCACCCCAGCCACGAATGTTGCCCATGCGTTGCCACGCCTGGAATGCCGGTCCCGCGAAATGGGCATCTATTTCTTCGGTGCTCAGACCGATCTCTGTGTACACCTCCTGCCAGATGGCCTCCTGATTCGGCGCCAGCGATAGATTAATGCCCATCAGGGCCATCCAATCGATATGTCGGCGCCATTGTCCAAAATTCCACCACACAAAACTGTAGCTCCATGTACAAACATTTTGATAATAAATAAACCAACTTGCCGACTTTGAGCTGTGCGTCACATTCGCTGGCTGCAGTTGCGCCGGCAGCTGGATGTGCGTCTTGAACCAATCCAGATCCTTGTTTAACACATACTTCAGATAGTAATGAAAGCCCTTGCACACAGAGACCCCATCCCAGCCGACTATCAGCACTTTGCCATTATCCAGCTGACGGATCTGCAAATATAAACATCTATTTATTGACAACAGATTCTTATAATTTCTCTCTCTATTCAAGGTCATTCACACACAGTGGTTTCCACACAATTAGGTATAGCAATAGATAATAGTAGTTGATCGAGATATTTATAGTTTAAATCTTAAATGCTGACTAATTATTTGTCACTCAGCAAAAAAATCGACATGAATCTTATAAATTTCCTTTATTTGGCGCCAAGTGATCCTTATCTTATAATTATTATTCAGAAAGTAAATTTCTAATAATCAGGAATTTTCTTTATTGAATTTTACGTGTTTTTTTTTAAATTTAGGAAAAATATATATATATATATATTATATTTCATTTTATGTGTGATCAACGCCTAAGAGAATTGTTATGTTAGCCTTTTTGTATCCTTTATTATTTCCAAACATTAATATATTAAGATTTTACATATGCAAACCTCTTACATAGTTTATAATTCTAATCTATCTAATTTAATAGCGATTATTCAAATTTTTCCAAGTGTAGATCTCAGTTTAACTATACTTAAATAAATAACTGTAAACATAATTAAAAGTACCTAAAATAAAATAAATAAATAAAACATGTAGCATAAAACTGAGTGTACCTAGTTAAGTGACAACCACTGTACAATCTGAGAGCAACTACATCAATTTGATGAACATGATACATAATTAATGCATTCCTTAAATACATATATTTTGAATTTGCAATTGTAGCAAATGTAACTAATTATATTAGATATTTTCTCACTTGATAGCTGCGCAATTCCAGCGCTTTGTTCACCTCCACCTCGAAGAGATTTGGCGCCCGATCGCCCAGCACACGTTGCATAAGCTGACGCACTGCTTCCTCCTGGACATCTGGCGATGTTTGTGGCGCCACTCGCGCTACCAGCTGCTCCGGCACGAAATGGCAATGAACCGAAGAGCCAACCAAAGCCAAGATCCACAACACGTAGAAAACACTCAGATTGCCCGCCATGACAATTAATGTCAACGGCACAACTAGCACTGACAATGCCTCCGCAACTTGCTCTCTTTTGCTCTCTCGTTATTTGTTGATAATGAACTTGATCGCTTAAGCTGCTATTGTAGATGTACATATAGAAATTACCAGACTGCAACTGTGCGTAAATTGAATTCGTTTTACTATTGCTTGATCTTCTTATCAGCCTTCTTCATTTTACCTGCTCTACTTTTGCCTGCTCCTTCTTCAAGTCGCTTTGCTCTATTTGAGATTTTGAAACGGTAAATACAACACACCGCATTATCACTCCGTTATTGGTGTACACACTGTACGGACTTCAGTCGATTTATTGTCGATAATTCGATTGTTATTAAAAGTTGTAGCAAATATTTGAATGTGTGTTAAAGTCTCTCTCTAATAATAACTCAAGTGTTAAAAATAGAGTAATTAAATTGAAAAACCAAATTATCTTTAACAGTTCAATTTATTTTATGCCAAATAAATCGTTCAAGTTAAACTGCTCTTTATTTTAAATTAATTCAATTCAATCAACAAAATGTCGATAATTCGATCGATGAGCTGACAAATAGAATGCAGAAAGGTAAACACAATACATGTGTGACCGGAGCTTCGGTATTAATCGTTGTAGCGATATTAATCATTGCCGTTAAAATTCAAAAATTAAAGTTGCGAATTAAAATCAATTAAAGAAGAGAAATAGAAAGAGAGAGCTTAAAATTTACGCAAACAATAAAGAGAAGATGAGCAAATCTCTGAGCCTGTGGAGTAAGATAAATTTAACGCAATTAATATATTCAATTCAATTGAAATTAAACTTGCTGCTAGATGTAGATAATGTCATTAATTATGTTATAGTAAAAGAAATCAGAATTCATATTGCGTACTTTTTAAAAGACGACTTTTGATTAATTATTATTATAATTGGGGAAAACAGCACTGCGACCTATAAGGTCTATCGTTTAGCTCTTCCATCAATCCCAACTCCTACACGAATGCCAGGATGTGAGTTGTTTTCAAGTTTTATTGCACTTTTTTGCCTTAGAAACTAACAGTATTAAGTACTCATTTATGCGTATTTGTGCGTGTTTAAATTCCTAACAATTTGTGGATAACAATAAAGCAATATAAAACTTAAAATTACGCGGGGCGGTTCACTGCAAGCTGCCAACAAATCAAATACAAAAGCAATCGCTCCACAAAAGGGTATTTTGCTCGGCAATTCCAACAACAAACTAGATTTTCTTTCTTATATATATAAATATGCGTGCTTAACTACTAACGAGTACATTATGTACATCAATTACATAATGTACAATTTAAAAGCCTTTCATGTTGCATTTTCACTAATAAATAAACGAAACAACAAATTGATTTGCACAACATTTCAAAACGAGACTAGCACTAAAAATACTTAAGTATACAAATATATATATATATACATATACATATATTTATATGTATATGTGCACAATTAATGTATGTATTTATGTATATGTAAGTACATGCATTGAAACAACCTGATCGCAATTTGTGCGCGTTTTTTTGTTTTGGCTCTTCTGATTGCGTTCCGGGAAATAATTTGAGGTTGATTCTTCAATTGTTTACCCGGAACGCAAGCAGGCGTATAATCAACAATACGCCTTATAGTAAAATATAGAACGAGTCGTAACTTAAACCCGTTTTTTTGTTTTTGTTTTTTTTTTTGGTAAATTCGTTGTGCTTTCTCAACTACTTGTTACTTGACTTATCTGCCCAATCGGTGGTTGCTGACGAGTAGAACACACTTTATTTTCTACTTGTTACTCGTTACTCGCATTTGCTTATGCTGCTTGACTCTAGGCGCTTGCTGACTAGTCGAAAACGCATTATTTTCTACTCTTTACTCGCCTCTGCTTATACTACTCGTTACTTGATTCATCTTCCCAACCGCTAAGCGCTTGCTGGTGACTAAAAGACTCGCTTTTCGCCTCTGATATTCCCACTCGTTCCTCGACTCAATTGTCAGGCGCTTGCTGGCGAATAGAAGACTCTGCTTAGGCTACTCGTTGCTAATCTCATCTGCCCAATCGTTGGCCGCTTGCTGTCGACTAGAAGATATATTTTCTGCTCGTTACTCGCCTCTACTTATGCCACTTGTTACTCGACTCAGCTGCCCAATCGCTGGCACCTTGTTGTCGACTAGAAGTTATATTTTCTACTCGATACTCGCCTCTCCTAATGCCACTTGTTTTACTTAACTCGTTTGCCCAATATTTAGACGCTTTCTGGCGAGTAGAAGATGCTTTATCTTCTATTCCCTACTCGCCACTCTTTACTCGCTACACGTTACTCGCTACTCGCTGATTGAGTATGCCTTTCGCACACACTTGCTGTGTCGCGTTATACGCAACTCTCCCTCCTCGTGCGGATGATCCTGCAGGTGTTGTCCCATCGCTGCCGCCAGTTCGCCATCGTGTCCCGTTGCCGTCGATGACTTGTTCAAGGCGTACGTGCGTATAAAATCAATTGTGGAGTAGCCAGCCACCTTATCCGCCGCCGCAGTTATTGCTGTTGCCCCCGTTGTGGCAGTTGCTGTCGCTTTGGGACTACGCTTCAGCGTCGATATCGTCGTTGTCGCTGTGGCATCTGTGCTCGCCTTGAGACCATCCGGTGTGACGGGCGCAGCGGCAATCAGAGATTGACCGCTGCCAAAGCCATTGGGCGAACACTGGGCGGGACTGCGTGGCTGATCCAAGTCGAGCACGATGTAGTTGACACCAGTCAGGCTCGTTGGCGTCACTGGTTGTGGTTGTTGTTGTGGCTGCTGATGTTGTTGTTGTGATTGGGATTGTTGTTGTGTTTGCTGCTGCTGCTGTTGTTGTTGTTGTTGCGCTGTGGATGCCACCGATTGTTGAGAGCTGTCGCGTGGCAGTAGCGGCAAATCTAAACGATTGATATTCTCATAGCAACGCTCATCGCAAAGCAAACGATCCACATTGGCATACAGACGCAACGCATCATTGAGAATCATCGGTGCCGACTCTTGTGGCGGCATATCCACCAAATTGCTTCCAGAGGACGTGCCATCTGTCGGCGAATTGCTGCTGCTCTGCTGCTCGAACAATCGCTGCAACGGCTGATCGAAGTACATATTTGTGCTGGTGCTGATGTAGGCGCCCGGCGTAATTGGCGATTGTAGTGCGCCCACATCGCCGTCGACGCCCGCATCCGCTGATCCCATCAGCTGAAGATTTGGCAACGAATCGGGTGAATCGCTGGCTGACACCAGCATATCATTTGGCTGCTGCAGCAGCTGCTGCTGCGACTGTTGCTGCTGCTGCTGTGAGGAAGATTGCAACGCATTCCGCGCCAACAACGGGGCTGGTTCCAAGTAGTTATTGCTATGCGGCTGGAGATCACTGCGTCCCATCAGCACCGATACCGAATGCGTGGAATTGACACGTTCCCGTTCCCTCTCGACCTGGGCAAAGGCATCCGTATTGACAGCGTTGATGTAGCGCTGAAACATCGGATACAGTTGCTCGGCATTGTGGATGCGAAAGGTGTAGATGCCCGGACCGGACATGCAACGTCTGCCCGCCTCAAACGAAAACAGATCCCCGTTCAGGCCATAGCGTCGCAGATGCTGCAGCGCCCACACAATCGGTTCACAGCCGGGCGTCAGAAAGATAAGCTCGCGAGGCGTCAATTCCAAGTAGCCGCTCCGTATGATGGGCGCCTCGGGTCCACTGGGCTGCAAGTGGGCGACACGCACTCGAAACACATTCTCCTGTCGCAGCTCATTCAGCTTATTGGTGCTCGTTATGCACCCCATGACGCTCTGCAAATACCAATATTAAACAACATGCATAAAAAAGAGTTATTGCCAACAATTCTTCACCTGACCAAAGTTTTGGTGTCTATCATGGGAACTGCGTATGTGAAATTATTTGTTTCGGTCCTTACAAGCACGTCTCCATTGTTGTTTCCATCTCAGTTGACTGGTTCTTCGTCGATTAAGCACTTAAATCCTCTTTGACAATAATATTTTTGATTTATTTGCAATATTTTTGTTGTTTTCTTTTTTGCCAAATTGCTGTTTTTGCGTTTGACTGTTAATTTTTCACATTTTGCAGAATGTTAACTACAGCGAGCAACAATGTTATGTTATCTTAGAGATTCGAGATAAGTTTTTTAACTAAAGCGATGTTTTATTAAGTTTTAAGCGGGTATCTAAAACGTAATTTTTGTAACTATTTTTAGCAGCCGTCTAATTGCTGCTAAACAAAGTGCCTTAAGCGCACTAATTAGCTATATTTTAAAATTTAACAGTTGCTAACAGCAACAGCTGTTTTTTTTAACATTTATTGGAAATGATAGAATTAAGTCAATTTATTTGTTCAAACTTAATTCAAAAAATAAATCGTTATATTAAAATTGGTAAATTTTGGGTAGTCATTATGAAATATTAAGCTAAAAACAAATAGAAATGTTAACTTGCCGTCTGCAAATTGTTAACATAATATTTTGCATTTCCTTAAACAAATTATTTTCATTGTCTTTAGAATTTGAATTAAATATATAAACATGCACGCAAAATGGAAAGCATTGCTTTTCAGTGAATTGCATCTAACTTAAATTGAGAAAAGCGAGCCTGCGATCAACGAACTAAAGACAATAAAATACATTAAATAGGGAATTTATCCGCCGTTGGTGCCATTTAAATAAATATTCATAACATCCTTGTTGAGATGCACAAATTGCTGTCGCTTGGGAATTGGTTGAACATTTGGCAAACGGGTTCCATTCACTGCATTCAGACTTAGAAGTGGCTCATCATCGTCAGAGGTCCAACTCCTCTCTGTTGACTGTGACTCGTGTCGCTTTCGCTTCGCCGTTGAAGTGGAGGGCAGATTGCTGCTGCCTGTGGAGGGCAGATTGCTGCTGCCTGCGGAGGGCAGATTGCTGCTGCCTGCGGAGGGCAGATTGCTGCTGCCTGCGGAGGGCAGATTGCTGCCGTCTGTGGTGGCCATGGTGGAGTGAGTGGATGAATGCTGCGAAGTCGATGAGGTGGGCAACGGTTGACTATTGCTTACATCCGAAATGGAATTCGTGTTGGCCGCCGCCGCGGCAGCCGCTCGCTTCTTGCCCCTTTGCAGCTCGATGGCGTTGCGCACCTTGATGCGATAGATCCTGACCAGCGTGTCGTAGCAGCTGCCGCACAGCAGCGTTGTGCTTCGCATGTCGGTATTCAAGTGTTTGGCAAAGCTGAGCATTTTCTCGTCGCGGATTGTTTTGTGCGGCGGTCGCAAATGATGATTGCCCAGGCCACAATAGCGTTTACGTACAGTGGGTGATGCACCCTGCTCTAGCTTTGGCGGCATCTCAATTTTATATTTGGCAGTCTTATTTTTTGTTAAATTTTAAAATGTTAATTTTGTTTCATTGATTCTGTTTCCCGCCGAATCTGCGACAATTTTTAGTCGTGTGTGTGTGCGATTAATCGAAAATCTCTAAAATGTTGTTTCAATTCACAATAGACAACTCCATCGATATATACATATACTATCGGCAGTATGCGACTATCGATATATTGTTCCCAATCCTTAAGCGCACATTCGAAAATTAATTTCAATTGTATTACTTGTTTCACCAAGCACAAAAGTATTGCTTACCTAATATGTTTGCATTTAATTAAATATGCTTAACAAACAGTCATTTGAGGTCAGTTACTTTAAGTTAAATAGCTTAAATTGCGACTTGAATTTGAATTGAACATCGTTAAACTGGCTCCGCTCCATTTGCTAGCCAGCCTGCTAATTTATCGATAGTTATCAGCATTCGCTTAGGGTTCAAAGAAAGAAAATGAAGCAGAAAAAAATGTGCCCATTTATTCACACACATACACTGTGCTTGAACGCATTCGGTTTGTTTGACAGCTCAGCGAGAGACAGAAAGTAGTTTAAAGAAAGAAGTTCGAACTACGGTTTATATTCGAAAAAACCCCAGAATCTAAGTATAAAGTGCGCGTCCGTCATAATAAATAAGTAACGAGACAGGTAAATGCTAATTATAATATTCATAATTTCATTCAAAACGCAACAAAAAAACAGGAAAAAAAATGGCAAACAAAATTTGAAAAACCAAGCCAAGCTGTCTGAGTGCCTTTGTGTGCGTGTCTATGTGTGTGCTTGTGAGTGTGTTAGTGTTGCTTTTGAAATTCTGTATAACGCTTTGTACGTGTTTTAATAGTGTGTGAATGCGAGTGTAGGACGAGACTTTTGGGAGTTATGACTATAATAATTAAAGGAGTGCTCAAATAATTATTTATTGAAGTATTCAAGTGCCGCAGACAGACTAACGGCGCTTCAAGCATACAGAATTAAAAAAGGACGCCATACTATTGTTAGTGTCTATATGTGTGCGTGTGTGTGTGGGCTGGGCGCGTTGACAGAAAATTTCAGCAGCTTTAACTAAAATTTAAAAAAAAAAATGCGTAGCCGGCTTTTTGTTAGTGCTGCTTCTTGTCTGTTGCTGTTCATAGTTTTTTTTGCGTTCTTTGCAGCCTTTTTCTCTCAAATTTTGGGTGTGCCGCCTGCAATTGCGTTGGCGTTGCCACTATGTCGCCGCTGCCGGCGTCGCTGCCGGTGGCTGGCTTTGTATCCGTTTGGCTCTCTCTCTCTCTCTCTCTATAGGTATCTCTTCTGCTGTCGCCCATCTAGCTAGCTCTCTCTCTCTCACTCACTCACTCTCTCTGTCTTGTGCTCTACGCTTGCTTATCAACATTCTTCCCTTACGTGCTTCATTTATCCTTTTTTACGTTTTGTGCTGTCACTCGTACGCTCCTTGCCTGCCTGCCTTGCCTCTTCTTTCTTTTGTGAGTGCGTACACACAAACACATATATATATACACATATATATGCGCATGTGTTAGTGTGTGTGAGAGTGTACGTTGTTGTCTGTTGCTGCTGTTGCCTTGTTCGTCGTCGTTTCAGATGCCTGACTTGACTTATTTTTCATTGTCGTTGTCGTTGTTGTCGTCTTGTCTTTGTGTTTGAGCATTCTACGCCTGATTACACTTGCCATCACGTTTGAACTTGTTTGCTAAAAATATCCTTTTTTAATGCTCAACACAATATGTGTGCGTATTTTTTTGTCTCTCTCTTTGCTGTGGGCGGCTTTTACTTTTACTCGTAAGCCAAGTGCTGGTAGCTGCCTGAGGATCATTGCGAAGAGAGAGAAAACCACTTTTGCTATAAAAAAATATTGCGTCGCAATTTTTATAGCTAGTTGGAAGTGAAGGCTACAACAACAAAGTACATGATGAGAGTAGTTAGCCAGCCAGCCCAGCACAGCACAGCCTGCTGCAGACCAGCCACCGCCCTAACTGGCGTCGCCGCCGCTTACGTGCCTGTGCCTGTGTATATATATATATGTGTGTGTCTGCAGCAAGTACGACTGACACAACATTGATGAATGATGTGCAGTCTGCATTTAAATATTTAACAACATTTGAAGTAAAAAATTAATAATTTTTATTTTCGTTTTTGATATTCATCGAATATTTCTTATTCTATCCTTTCCCGTAAATTATCATTCGCCATTGCCATAATCTGAATTGCATTTGGAGCTTAGCTTTTCATGGCTGCATTTGAAGTCGTTTCAAGTTTCATATTGAATTCATTTCATGGAGTTGTGGGGGGAGCAATGCTGTCAAATGTTTATTGCTTTTTGTAGGGGGTATAAAATTGTTATTGTTGTTGTTGACTGCGGTTACAGCCTCAAGTCTGTGTGTGGCAAAATACTTGCGTTACCGTTACGTTGTTTACGCCAAGTGCAATTTGCGGTTTGCATTAGAAAAAATAAAAAGTATCACTGTAAATAATTTTTATTATAAACAAATTGGTATTAAAGAAAAATTCGAGTTTTTTGTACAGCATATGTTGCTAAAAAAAAAAAAAAAAAAAAAAAAAAAATGCCACTTATTTTTCGATATTTCTGCTCTCAAATTGAAGTGGATTTTGAATTTATTTGTTGAATATTCTACAGCTGCGATTTAATTACAATATCCACTTAAGAAATTGAAAAAATACATTAATAATTTTATTTTAATTACTTAAAAAAAAGATTTCAAAATATTTAAATAAAAACATTTTACAAATTTTTATAAACATGAATTATATTTTGGAAATACAAATTGTATTTTAAAAATATAAATTTCAGCCACTGTTGGTGATAGAAAATGCAGGAAACTAGGAACGAAATGCATTAGCAATCACTTTGTTACATCGCCATTATTTCCCTTGCAATCGCTAGACGGACGACAACAATAACAAAACAAACAAAAATGCTCGATTTTCTAAAAGAACGCAATTTATGCCGATCAAGCAACATCGTCGTTCATTCTTATCTGCGCAGCGAGCAGCGACCGACCGGCCGGCCTGAGTAGAAGTCCGCTCATGTCTCTTTCACTCCTTCTTGCTACTTATCTTCATCTGCTTCTCTCAACTGCTGTTGCCTGCTTTGTTTGTTATTGTTGCGGATTGATTTCTTGCTTGGCCTACGAATATTTTTGAATGTGGTATATTTATTATTATTTTTTCTTTTTGATATGAGAGGTTGCTGCTGCTTTTTGTTGAATTAGCATTAATAACAATATGAAATGCGCGCCACCGAATGCTATAAATAAACAAATATACATATGTATGTGTATATGTGTAAGTATGCAAGTACTTGTTAGTTGAATTTCAAGTGGTTAGGATTGATTTTTTTTTTAGAGGTTGCCGGCTTGTGTAGTAGTGGCAAGAAAATGTGCTGCCTTGATGGAAAAAAATACGAGTACACACATGCATATGTATTCAAAGCAACAAACCGCAACATACACATACGCACACAAGCGCAGAAACGGCAATGGCGGCTGATCTGCTCAAGCAACATCTTTTATACACATGTTGCCAGTGCATATGTGAGGTGGGGAAGGGGAGAGGGGTGACACTGACAAGTCATGTCAACACTTTGGCTGACATTTGCAAGCTGTGATATATTTATTTCATACACAACATTTTTGATGCACTGATCGATAATTGTCGTCAACAAAATTCAATTTCAATTAAATGATAAGCGCAAGAATACAATAATCAGCTTAGGCTTGTACAATTAACAAGACACAAGTCAATTCAAGTCAACAGCAGCAGCAGAAAAAGACATTAAGAATTTCGCTCTCTTTTCGCTATCGATCCCTTTCACTCCTCTTTGTCATTGTTTATTTAAAGTTGTTACTGCTACTCTGCTGGCAGCGCTGCGCCCGCTTTGCTGCCATGTGGGGTCATTGTGTGAAGAAGCATGAATGGCAAAATAAAGCAATAAAGAAGGCCCCTGCATATGTATGCATGTGTGTGTATGGAAATGTTTCGTTGCCACCGTCAAGGCTCATTAGTTTTGTTATTGACTCCTTACGCATTGCATGCAGCAGCAGCAACAAGAAGTTATAACAACAACAATAATAATATCACTATCGCTTTTATTGATAGCTGCTGCTGCTGCTGATGGTCACTCAATGCAATGCAATATTGTTGTTGGCTCTGCCCGCATTTCAGCTGTTGACGCCGCTGCCGACGCTTCCGGCCTTTCTCTCTTTGTCTGCTTTTCTGCCTTCTTCTAGCTCTGCACTGCGCTGCTTGCTGCGCTGCTCTGCTTGCAGTGCTGCCAAGCGCTGAAGTAGAAGTTTCTTTTTACGTTCGTTCTTTCTGTTGCTGCTTCTGCTTCTGTTTTTCTTCAGTTGTCGTCGTCGCTGATCATCGCAGTCGTCGTTTGTTGTTCGACTTGTACGGTTTTGTGTGTGTGTTCGGTTTGTTTTTGTGCGACGACTTTTAACAGTACAATTCGAGTAACTAACTAAATAGTAATACTTACTACTACTACTCCTGCAGTGTATTTTGCGAGTGGTGATTAATGAAAGTGCCTCTTCTGCTTTTTCACCTACAAATTAACTATTACAGGCATTATTAGGCATTTCTACAAATTATTGTTTAGTGTTGTGACCACCCACGCAGCGGCGACACAAGAGTAAAGTAAGTACCGGAAATAATGCATACATTTGTAATGTGTCTTAGCAGCAACAGCAAGAACAGAACAGAAAAGCGTGCGTCAATTTTTGTTTTGTTTGCCAATTGTCGTCTTATGAATTATTTATGTGGCTTGTATTAAAATGCCGTTTACAACAATACCAATACCAAAGTGGTCCGGCGTATAAATCCGGACGCAGCGCTTTGAATTTCTAATCAGACTGCATAAGTGAGCGTGCGCGCGCGCCACTTGCCACTTGATGACAACTCGCAACTCAATTTCAATTCCCGCTTTGGTTCGTTGCTGACTAATTGACATTTGTCTTTGTTTCTGCTACTACTACCTTTATTGCTACTACTTTTCATCAAATTACTACTACTAATGCATGCATGTCTCTTGTATATTAATTAGCCGCAAAAACCAAAGAACAACAACATAGTAGAAGAAGAGAAGGCAGAGAACAAGAATGGCAAAGCGCCCAACCGGTTAAGCAAGCGCAACGGTTGCAGCCCACTTTTATATCTATATATAAATATATATAGTTTTTTTTGCCAGCTACGCTTTCTACTTGCATCCGCATCCTTCGACAATATTTTGCGACTGCTTTTTCAAGTTTTCTGGCCACACTTACATAGTTGTAAATGTGTGTGTGGAATGAGTGGGCTGGTTTAATCTGGCTCGCGTTGGAAAGCTAGCTGTCTCCTCTTCCAGCTGCAAACACTTAGATTTTGTGATTTTTTGTTTTACGAGTGTTTCTTATTGTTGTTCGAGTGCCGCCATTTAATAGCTGCTTTTCTTTTTTGGCCTTAAAATCGGGTATCGCAAATAACATTTTCTTTTTTTTTTTGTTCTGTTAGTTGATTTTTGTAAACCTTGTTAAACTAAAATAACCATAAAAGTAAAAGCTAGCTTTAAGTGGCTATTCTCCCATTTATTTATGCATATATTAAAATTTTATGCGCTTCGCAAAATAAAAAAAACTATAAAAAACGCAAAATCTTTTCACGTGCGCTAAACTATGCATTTAATTTTGATAATGACTTTAATGTCTTAAAAAAAGATTCTCTGCAATCTGCTAGTTGTGTTTATCTACTTGGTTAAGCCCGTAAAAAAGTATTTTTAATGTTTGCCCAGATCGCTGCTTTCTTTTGCGCTTATCATTTTGATATGTTGTTGACTCTGCAGTAACACAGATATCTCGACTTAAACACAAACACATCATACATTTATTTTTATACACCAAGTATAAATCACGTAGTGTCCAAATTATATATATATATATATCGTATACACTAGATTCAATTAAAAAGAAAAATACAAGAAAAGAGCGTTGTTTCTAAGTTAAGTTGAAAAACTGTGAATCACGCATAATTCTTTAGAAAAATACACACAGAAATAAATTTACAATTACCTATGGAATTGATAGCCAAGTTGCTTTGTGCCTCATTCGCGATTATCAATTGTGAATGCATGCGTCGCCTTCTAAAGACACTTCCTCTCTCTCTATTATTAATATTTTGTAACACATACACTACTTATACATATATGTATATATATATAATATATGTATATGTTTAAATTGTTGTTTATCATTTGTTGCTGCGGGGGTTCATTCAGATATCGGCAATGACGACATCGAAAGTACCGTTATGTCAATGAATATTTGAATATCTGCTTATATTTTGGGCTATGTTCGTTTTGAGTACCCTATAATAATAATTGTGAAGAATGCCGTAGAAAGAAAGAAAGATCCGTTTGTCGAAAACAACTACAACTACTGACCGGAAATGATAATTGAAAACAGTTTTCTTCGTTTTACATACTCAAATACTTCAATACATTTGTATTTCCAGCTCGTAACTAATTATGGCACTCATTTTACGTATCCTTTTCATATTGTCGCTCAACTCATAAGAAGACTACAACAACAACACAGCGCCAACCAATTATATCCGGTTACTTGAGACATTCCCTGGAACTGACTGCTGCTCTTCTTCTTCTTGTTCTTCACTTGTTGTTGCTGTATGCTTTTCGCACAGACAATTTTGAAAAGTGTTCTCTTCCCTCAATTCCTTTTGCTGCGTGGGCCACAAAAAAATGTTGCTATATATTTCCCTTTTGACAATTGCTGTGTGTGTGCGTGCGTGTGTGTGTAATGCATTTAAGTGCACTTTGTATGTGCTTGTGTGTGCATATTTATTACATGTGAAATTGATTACTGATTGGGTTTTGTTGTGTGTTATATTTAGGCGTGGCTTATCTGCAGCAGCAATTTATATATATAAATATATATATAGCTATATATAAAATAGCTAACAATTGACAAATATGCAAATATGCATTGCTTGCACTTGTATCTATGTGTGTGTGTCAACATGTGTATCAACATATTTTATTTTTCTCTCGCTCTCTCTCCTTGCTTTACTTATTACTATACTCGCATTTATTTGTATATTTTGCGACCGTCGCCGCCTGGCGGCTGATTGAAGAAATTGAAAGAAATGAGCGGGGATGCATTGTGTGTGTGTGTGTGTCTGTCAGCTGTCAAGTGCGTGTGCAGTGGAATGAACAAAATTAAAAAAAAAGGGAGCCTGATACGGCGACCGAGACTGCGACTTGAGTCTGTGGGCGTTCGTTTGATTAGTTTATAAAAGTTCAATTACGTCTACTTCGCGCGGCTTTTGAGTGCGCGTGCACTTAGCAATTTCTCAGTGCTATAAATGCTACTCTATTATAAATGGCCCTACACAATTTATTTGTACAACAATGCAACTTCCAACTGGAATCTCTATAGATATATATGTATGTATGTGTGTGTGTATAACATGACATGAAATTAATGTTTGTCCAGTTGGCCGGCCGGCCGCCGGCTCCAGTGTTGTGCTGTACGCATTCCAGCACAATCAATTTAATTTACGTATCGTCTGTACTCTCATAGCGCTTGGATCTTCCAGTGGAAAAGCAAAAGGAAAGACAAAGAGGGAGAAGAGTGGAGAGGACATGAGTGGAGTAATAGAAGCAGGCGTCAAATTGAAAGCGCAGCCGCAGCAGCAGCAGCTTAAAGTGTCAAAATTGATAGAGAGCAGACAATTGAACGCTCACACACACATACACACATGCACTCACGCACACATGCATATGCTGCTCTTTGTTTGGAGCTGTTGTTGCATTTCGAACATGTTTCCATTGTTGATAAATGCGCTTTTATTTATAGACGACAGAGACCGCCACACTCCCCTCTTTTCCACACCTCCTCCTCATTGCTACGTTCCTTTGTCCTCTTTTCGTTTATAAATTTTCTTACACTGAATGCGACACAAAGGCGCGGCTTTAAAAGCAAAGAGGCGTGAGAGAAGTGACCAGTGGCATTTCTATTGTAAATGTTCTGTGTGTGTGTGTATCAAAGGTCAAGTTTAAATTAAATTTAACCAATAAAATCTTTGCGCACCACAAACCCAAAAAATTTTGGAATTTGAACTGATTGATGCCAATGTGACTTATGTGTGAGTGTTGTAAAACTCCTGCTAATGCTCGTCTCCTTTAAACGCTTTGATTTGCATTTTCTGCCGCGAGTGCCGTCGTCGGTCTGGCAACGTTGTCACAATTTTAATGCATCGCCTGTTGTCTTATGTATGTATGTGGGCCGCAGTGGCGCTCAAATATTTTCACACGCCGCCCCCCCAAAAATGCTGTTGTCTCGCAGAGACGTCAGCGTCGACTGCGCGTTGCTATGGCAACGACGGGCAATGACCGTCGTCGTCGTCATTTTTGTTGTTGCTGTACGTGAGAGTTGCGTAAGTGTAGTAGTAATAGTAGTAGTAGTAGTGGTAGTATTCGGTAGTAGTAGACATCATAGTAGTAGTAGTAGAAATGAAATGCCGGCCGGCGGCAACCCTCTGCTGCTGACACCGTCCTTGTTTGCTTGTCCTTTTTGCCGCGCCTGATGCGTCATACCTCAATTTTACTTGCGCTTTTTATTGTTGTTGTCTTCTCTTTCTTTTTCTCTGTACGCGCACAGTTGGTTCTTGTGCTGTCTATTTTAGTAAGGGTTGTATTACGGCGGCTACACCTGTGTTTACTTGTGTGTGTGTGTGTGTCGGCATATTTTTGCGATTACTCATCAAGCATATTCATTCTGCATACAGCCAGTCCAGTTCAGTCTATCCAAAAAAAAAAAATCACTGGATATTTCACATTGAAATTCGACGAGATCAAATTAATTGCTGGACACCTCAATTTCTATTTGTTGTTCTTCTTTCTTGTATATATATTTTTTTTGTGCTTTGTTTTTGCCTGTTGTCGACAAATTTGCTTTAGATTTAGTTCGATTAATCTTGTGGCTGGCTGATACAAAATGTAAGCAGAGGCGGGCGGCATTCACTTTGTTGTTGCCATCGTTGGTTTTCTTTTTTTTTTAGAGGTGTTTGGTGAATTTGATTTTTTTTTTTTGGGTTCATTGAACGGTTGAGTCGGTTGAGAAACTTTGTTGAAACGTGATGTTTTCACGTTTCGTTTTCGTTCGTATTTAATAACACAATTTTTGTGGATACACGTGTAACGTGTAAATACAGTGAACAGCTTATAAAACGAACTTTGCCTTCGATTATTTATTAAATTACTTAACAAATACAAGTACAAATTAAATTAAAAATAAAATTAAATATTAAATATAAATTAAAAACCAGAAATATTCACAAGCTGCAATATTTATTGCATGAATTGATATTGGTAGTAACTATTTAGTATATTTCTATTAAATTAAAAGAAATAAATAAATAAATCGCACAAAGTAAGAAATATAAAGTTAAAAATAAAATTTAATGTTAAACTTAAAATTAAGAAAAATGAGAAATATCTAAAAGACTTATTCGATTTTTGGGGTATTTTTAAATGTATATATTCATATTATTATATTGATATTTCTATGGAATAAAATTAGACTTTTCTTTTTCTATTTGAGTATTTAAGCTTGAAAGTTCACAGTGAAGAAAAAGAAAAAAAAATCGCTAATTGGCTTGGAAACAATGCAAACAGCTGTTATATCGCAGCTGTTCTTCACAGAGCGCGAAAAATGCGAGCAAAGATTGCATATATAATATATATATATATACAAATGCTGGCTTTGCGACAGCTTTTTCAAATGAGGTCCGCTGTGGCCGCTCCTCTTTGTGTAAATGTTGTTTGTTGTTGTTGTTGTTGTTGTTGTTTTTAGCCACCCCTAAATATGACAAAACTTTTCGCTTTTTAATTTTCTGCGCCCGATACTCTCACCTCCTCCCTCCTCCGTGCTCCTTGCTCCCTGCTGCTGTTTAAATTTATTTGGTACGGTTTCTGTTTCATTTACCGAGTCGCGTCGAGTAATTCGATTTTCAAAGTGACGCATAGTAGTAACAAGAAGACGACTAACAGCGAGGAGCGAGTGGGAGGGGTTTAGTGACGCGCCCGTCTTTCATGTCCCTCTCATTTTCTCTCTCTCACTCTCTCTCTGCATGTGAATGTGTCATTTGTTGCTTCATACAAATTTCCTAAATTTGATGATTCACTTGCCGCAGCTAAAACAGTTTCACAACTGCTGTCTACTTTAGCATTAATCATTTATTCAATACATATTTCTTGTCTTGTTATGGCTACGCCTGATAAGCTGCTGTTTACACTGCCTGCTTATACTGTGACAATGATTATATATTTAGATTTGTGTTTCACTTTAAATATGGCAACTTTTTAAAATAGTCAACTTGATTCTGAAAAATATATTTGATTCTTTTCGCTTTTCCACACTTTCATACTTGATTCTTACAGTTTGAAATGTTTATTCAGTCACACTTTGCGTTCTTCATACAAAGCCAAATAAATTGCTTTCTTAACGAGCAATTTAATGAGTTGCCGCCTTCTCATTCATTCACACACACAGTCACACACACGCACACATGTATGTGGTTGCTAGGCGCAGACAAGTTAACTCTGATTACTGATTGAGTTCTGGCAACATCACACAAAATAATTAAATAAATGCAAATAAACAAAGAAAGAGCACGAATTAAAGATGCCCTAAATCTAAGACTTTTAACCATCAAGAGTCGTTTACTTTTACTCACTGTGTCTGTATGTGTGCGTGTGTGATTTTTATGTAAGCAGAAAATGCTTGTTCTTTCTGATGTGTGTAATTTGATAAAAATGCATTTACAATTTGCTTTTGTGTTTCGATGTTGATGACATTTTTACAGACCATAAATTTGATGTCAAGGTATATATACATGATGTATCCTTAAAATTGTATTTTTTATTGCTATCAGAAATCGGTTTGTATCGATATTCGTGAAATGGTGGCAGTTATCGATCAAATCCAATAAACATAATGCGCGTAGGGTATATGAGAACTTACGGACTTGGCTAAATAGACTCTGTTTTTATGCTGTTCAGGAATATATATATATAAACCGTATGGGGTCGTAGTTGCTTTGTTTTGCCTGTTAAATAATTTGACACATCAAATCTATTTTGGTTTATTGTATTGTTTTGTAATAAGTTTGTTTCGATAATGAAAATATATTGGATAATTCAGTTTAAACTGTTTTTCCAATCGGTTGGCTATAATAAACCCATTGGTTGTCATCAAAACAGGTTCTTGCCTTGCATAAATTAACTTAGCCGGAATATAAAAATTGTTTGCCAATGACGACGAAGGAAGATGTCAAGAAATGAGATCAAGAAAATATAAATATGCTCAATAGTTTAACTTAATGAATTTTGTTCCTTTTCTTTGTAACTAGTTTTAAGAACTCTATAGTAGAAAAATGAGAAAAATAAAGTACATTTTTTTTGCAAACGAAATGGAAAAATATGAATTTTTTCCAGTGTCCAAACACTTTTTCTCATAGATAAGTACACTATATGTATGTGAATGATATGTGATATATATTTTTGCTATATGTTGCGCTGGTCTCTAAAACGCAATGCCTTATCGCAGTACACACAGACGAGTACAAATATCTATTGCGATGTTGTACAAATTGCAAATGTTTTTGTTGTTTTGTTGTTGCCATTATTGTTGTTCCTTAGTAGAAGAAGTTGGCGTGCAGTAAAATGTCAAATGTATAAATAAAATGGCAAGTTCATTTTAAAATGTGCGTCGCTGCCATTTCATGATACTCAATAAAACATGTACACAGTAGTTCATACAATCTTATAAATATATATACCCGAGTATAATATATAGTATCAAGTAAATACATATAAGAATAAGAGACGGGAAACAATTTATTTGCAATTATTTACAATCCACCCGAAACCCGCATTTTATTTGCTTTTGCAGAACAAGATACAGCGGAACCAATTAGCAATTAAAAATATATAAAAAAAGAGGAGGACCAGCAAAAATGGGTAAAGCACAGAGCAAGCGTTCAATTGATATCACCACCGATCCGAAGAAGGTTGGCGAGGGTGACGAGGTCGCCGGCAAAGTCGAGAAAATTGATGTCGATGTCGATCAGGCGCCGCCCGCATTAAATGGCGATGCATCGACTCCAAAGGAAAAGTGCGAGGATGCAGCAGCTGCTGCAAGCGGCGAGGTAAATTGCAACAAAGAGGGGAGTAAATTTTATGTGACTTCAATTTATGTTTTTACTTTGCAGAAGGGCGAAGAGAACTCGGAGAATGACAAAGATCTAACCACCGAGAAGAGTGCTGCCGAAGCGGCGGCGGCGGCGGCGACGTCGTCACCAAAAGGTGCTGATGGTGATGCAGCTGCTGCTGCTCTTGAGACTGCTGCAAAGGATGAGGCAGCAACAGCAAGTGGCTCGCCCAAAGAGGGCAGTGCTGCCGAGGAGATCTCACCGTTGGCCGATGAGAGCATCAAGTCCAAGTCTAAGAAGGATAAGGTGAAAAAGAAATGGTCATTCCGCAGCATCTCGTTTGGCAAAAAGGATAAACAGAAGCCAGCCAAGGCCGAGGAGCCAGCCTCCCCAACAGCAGCAGCAGCAGCAGCAGCGGCGTCAACGAATGGCGAAGCGGAGCAGCCAGCAGCAGAGGCAGCAGCAGCCGAAGGAGGAGCAACTGCAGCAGCAGCCAACGCGGATAAAGCAGAGGTAAAGCTGGCAATCTAATAATATATTTGTGCCTGCCTCCAATTGAAAGTCTACCTTAATTCTTGCAGCAAAGCGCGGATAAAGCAGCTGCCGATGCGACGGCCAATGTTGAATCGAAACCCACCGAAAATGGAGCAGCCAGCGAACAGGAAAAGCAACAACAACAGGAGCAACAACAACAAGTGAATGGTGATGAGCAGAAGACAGCAGCGCCAACAGTAAACGTCGTGGAGGAGGCATCCAAGCCTGAGACAACAACCACAGCGATTAGCACTAGCAGCAGCATTACCACCACCAACGAATCGAAGACAAATGTTGTTGAGCCACCAGCTGTTGTTGAGTCATCGAGTGCTGCTGTGGTGCAGGAGCCCGACACCACCACTGAAGTTGTTACCAATGGTCATGGCGCTGCCGCTGAGCCCGTGTTGTTGACCAACGGCGAGAAGAACGGTTTGGCCGAATCCCCAACTGAGCCAGAGGCGGCACCCCCAGCAACAACAACCACCAACAATCTTGATGATGAGCCACATCATCAGAACGGCACAAATGGAGTTGATGAGAAGAACGAAGAGACTGCTGCCACCACCACCACCGCACCTGTTGTCGTCGCTGTCGAGTCCGAGGCCGATCAAATTAAGAACAAGTCGCAAATCGAGGTAAAACAAATAGACACCACCACCACAAACAACAACAACAACAATACTGTAAATACGAGTACCGCAACAACAACAACAGCTACAGAGAACAACAACACCACAATCACAACAACTGAAAAAACAACAACAACCACTGAGACCGAGACAATTGCAGCCGCAGAGTTAGTTCAGACCCAAACCACAACCCAAAATAACACAATACCTAACACAGCCAATACCACAACCAACACCACAACCAATACCACAACCACTGACAATTCCGTCAAACTTCCCAACACCACTGTCCAAGCGCAGGAAGAAGAAGAAAAAGTGCAAGTCGACGCCAATGCCGCCGCCAAGGAAGAAGAAGAACAAGTGGTCGCTGCCATTATTGCGGCAGTTAGTGGCGATATCTCTGAGTCCGAAAGTTTCGTTGTAATTGCACCTCAGACTGAAACCACTGAGTCCGTTGATGAAGTCGAACCGCAAACGGTTTTGATCTCGGCTGTATCCTCCTCCCCTGTGCCCCGTCTAGAAATCGAATCAGAACTTATATCCGTATCCGAAACTACTCACTCACAAGTCGACCCAGTTTCTGTTGCTGAGGCAGCTGATGATGATGATGTGATTACGGACTGTGTTGAGTCCAGTCAGCCGCCACCACTGCCCAAGTCCCCACCACCCTCGCGTGTTTCGGCATTTGCATTGACCACAGACAACGATGATGATGACGATGATGATGTCAACGCCGACGAAGCTAATGAGTTTGTCCAGGAAGAGCAAAAGCAGGAGGAGATTGCAGTAGCAGGCACAGCACCGTCAACGGACCTATTGTTGACCGATATTGAGCATCAGGCGCAGGCCATTGTTGAGGAAATTACCGAGCAAGCAGCAGATATTGTAACGGAGCAGGATAAGCAAATGTTGCCCACAGTTGAAGATGATTTAGTTGAGGAACAGCAGATTTCAAGCGCAGGCGATAGAATTATAACCGATGTGGATGACGATATCGATAACAACGATAACAAAGTTGAACTAGAGGTGATCAGCATGGTGCAGAAAATTATCGACGAGCCCGAAGTGATTGACCAGAAGATGGAACTCACCACGGATATCATTCACGAAGCTGAAGATGTGCACAGCTCGAGAGGGAACGATGAGAAAGTCACCACAGTTGTTGATGATGCGTCAGCTGTGCAGCAAGTGGATAGCAATATCGATAACGATAACATTATCGGCAGCAGCGATAGCATAACAAAGCTGGGCACAATTGCGGACATTGAAGAAGCAGCTACAGCTCATCACGAGGTGAATACCAATCGATCTGCTCTCAACTCTACTTCACCACACTTTCCATAGACACACATTCGTAACGAATTTTTAACACTCGTCGATCGCTTGCTCGCCTCACTCAACAAAAATCCACCAAAAAAATAAATAAATAATAATGCGCCATAAAAAATATATAACTTCCATTTATCAAACAATCCTGCGTTGGGCTCTCCTCTCTATCGCTGTTTTTCCAACTCTTTTTGTGCTCCTCTTCGATCTCTTTCTGTGCTTACTATTATGTGCATCAGTTTGTTTTTTTTTTTTTTAACTTTCAATTTTTTTTATTACCGTATCGTAACGAAGCAGTGCAACTCTGTTATGTTATGGGCTGCAGTAGTCTGTTATCGTAAATGTTAAACATAAATTGTTGGTCGTCCTCTCTGTGTGTGTCTCATTCGGCTGCAGTATTCTGTTCACGTTAATCTTAATGTTAATTGGCTGATTCCCTTGTACTGTTGACTAACTGCATGATCTCGTATATATTATGTGAATGTTAATCAAATGTCAAATGGAATGTTACTAAAAAAAACAAACAAGAAATATAAAACAACGCGAAACTGTCCCAGCATCTAATGTACTACTACTTGAGCTCGTCGCCTGCACTTGCATATTAACAACAAAAACAAACTGACGCCTAACTTTTACCCATTCTAATTCTTGCACCCGTCACACAAACACAAACATAAACACAAATACACATACACACATGCATATACACATATACACGCACAGCTGATCTAACAACTCTGTTTGGCCGCTGACTATACAACTGTACTCTGTTAAAAGAAAAGAAAAAAGAAAGCAAATACCCCCCCATTGAATTAAAATTTACATAATTCGCATTCTTCATTCTTTTTTTTTTGTATCATTGTTGTTTTTTTTTTATATTTGTAACGTTCGCAAAGGTCATTGCCATTTTATCTTTAATTGTTGTTGTTGTGCTTTAAGTTGCTTATCTATCGCTCTGTGTTCTTTTATGCTCTCCTCCCGTGCTTAATATAATTTTTTTCTTCTAAATTTGAAAATTGTCAGAAATGTAAATTAATTCACGTTTCGTTTGTTTTACGCATGTTCTCTTTTAGGATATCGCTAAGGATCTAAAGGAGAAGAACGCCGCGGCAGATGTTACAACACAGGACCTGCCCGTGACATGCGAATAATACTAATAATTATTATATATATTACATATTATTAAAAACAAAAAAAAAAAACAAGAAAAAAAAAACGATAAAAACAAATAAGAAAACAACGCAACGTAAAAAAACCAACAATTAAATGATAAACACGAGAGCAAAAAAAAGCAAAATACATTTTTAACATTTACATATTTTAATCATTTTTGTACGAATTTCATATCCCTAATCCAAGATTACATGAGCATATATTCAAGAAACAAAAACATACAAATCGACAGAATATACGGAAACACCAACACACTCTCACACATACATTGACCACCACCACCAAGGACAACCACAAACAACACCACCTCCAAGCCGTCACCCACCAAAAGTAGAGGAAACTGTTTCGATGTGTTTGGTTGCAACTGAATTTTGATGCTGGCGTTTTCTCTTTCACACGTATATTCGTATAATCCATCAACACGCATTTATAAGTACACACATACAAACGAACATACAAACACACACACACACACGCATACATACCATTGTCATATTGATGATCATGATAAAAGAAAAACAAGAAAACAAATCATCCATGAAATGATGAAAGTAAGAATTTTTTGAATAATTTCTACTATACATTTAACTGTAAGTTCTAAGAAATTTGTAAAGAATTTTTGGACGAAATATTGGATAAATATATATTATAAAATATAAAACGCAAGTGTGCTCCACTAAACTGATCTTGAGCTTTGATATTGGAAAATATGGTACGAAGAGCAACAAAAACCCGAACTGACTTCTCTCAAAAAATAAAAAAATGATGAAGAAAACAATAACGCATGAAGCATTTCAAGTTTTATAAACTTTTGAGTCCCGTACATATATTTTTTTTTTTGATTATTGCATTACAAAAAAACAATTTGTTTATAAATTACAATCTTTGTTCGATTTTTTTTTGTTGCGTAACAAAGTGTTACAAAAATATTAATAATAACGGTGATAAACGCTAAATTTAAATATTAAATACATACTAAATAGCGTAACAAAATGTTACTACAAAACAAATCTACTAAGCTTAAATTCTAAGCTTCTAAAGCAAAGAGCGCTCTTATTTTGCAAAACTAAATACAAAGAATTTACAGAAAAAAATATATGTAATTAAATAAATTAAAGCGTTGCGCAACGTAAAGAGAAAGAAATTATCATAGAGAAATGCCAAACTTGGCTGGCATTTATAACAAATTTGGTGTGAAACAAAATGGCGTTTCCAAATCAAATGAAATCAAAAAAACGTTAGTTATTAGGTTCTTTAGGAGAACAGAAAAATCAAGTTGGCAGCCCCATTGTGATTTTTCAACAACTGACAAAAAAGCGCTGCTTGTGCAAATGCAGCTGTTGCTGTTTGCGTCGCTGCGCCGAAACGTTGCGCAGCATAAAAACAGCGCCAAACACAACATAGATTGTTGAGAGCAGGACAAGCATGGGAAACGAGAAGACAATGTGAGCCGTCTTCAGCTTTGGGTCGGGCGTCGTCGGTAACGGTACATAAACGCCTGTAAAGGTAATTGACATTTAAAAGCTTTATTATTATATATATATATATATATATATATATATATATATATATATGTGGTGCGAACAGCTGCTTACCATTTTCAGTCTTTGAATCGCAGCGTTCGCCCACGTAGCCAACGGCGCATACGCAATAGCTAAAGATGTTCGCATTCCTCCAGCGAAAGCAATTGCCGCCATTTAGGCAAAAGTACTTGACATATTCATCGCTGCAGGGAAGCTTAAAGTTTGCGTCTTCCGTTAACTTTGGAATTGTCGTTGTCATCATTGTTGGTGTTGTCGACACAGATTCTTCACTCGGCTCTGAGTTGGCGGCGTCAATAGAGGGTTGCGGCGTCGAACTGTCATCGGGCGGTGGTTCGCCAGTTGCCATTGTGCTTGTTGTTGTAATTAGTGTCGTTGTTGTAATCAGTGCTGTTGTTGTTGGTGTAGTTGCTCTTTTCGTTGTTGTCGTTATTTCCTCTTTGTTAGTGGACCAAAGCTCCGGGCTTCTGTCATTCTCCGTTGTCGCAAGTGTTGCCAATTCGCCATCGAAACTGAGATGCGGCGATAATTGTAACATTTGCGCCGTATCGCTGAACATGTCCGTTGCCGAGGGCAACCCGTCGACATTGAATTGCTGTTGTAATTCCATTGGATTAACCAATTGGACTACATGCTCCTCAATTTGAAGTGTGTGCTGGCGAAACAGTAAAATTCGGCTCGAACAACAATCTTTGCAATCAGGACGAGAGAGTAGCGTAAAGAGAGAGAGAGAGAGGAAAGTAGATCAGCTGCAGTTGCGAGATATGGCAACGCTGTGTTGCCGTGTTTTCATTTGCGCATTTTTTTTACCTGTGACTGCGACAATTGTTGAGAGCACGAAAATTACTTTCAATATTGGCATACATTGAATTTGCATTATTGGAAAATGCACGGAGCGGACACGTATGTTATTTTTTTTTTATTGTTGTTAATTCTGGATGTGGTCACTATTTGAAAAGTTCTTTTGTCGCTTTATCCGATGATGATGAGTGTGTGTGGAGGGAGGCTCTTAAGGATCGAGCGGCGTATCGGCCGCAAATGTAATTTGGCGTCGCAACAAAAACAAAAACATATTACACATTGGCATCTCACACACACACACTCAGACTGGTGGCATACGACGACAACAACAACAGCAACAATTGAAAATGCTGTGGCTGCGCTTGCTGTAGTTTACTGCAAAATAAAAATAGAACCTTTTACGACATTTATATTTCGATATTTGGCAGCACATTTTCTGTCACACACACATACACACACACACACACACACACACACACACACATAATATTCGCACACGCACACATCGATAACAAAAACAAAAAATTGAATTGGATTTTGAGTGCTTAGCGCTTTTTATAGACGTCGAATATTCGAACTCGAACGCACCGTCGAATTGATGTGGCTTTTAATTACTGCAAAATATTTCTGATAAAACATTATTGATTCATTTTTTTTATATAATTGTAATCGACTAATTGGTAAGTTTAGGCGCCTATGCGCATCGAAAGCTTTCTCGGTACGAGAGATGTCGTTGCGCGAACGTTGAAAAAGAGACTGAGACAAAAAACAGAAGACATGTCAGATCATCATCGCACCATCAGCATCGGCAGCACTCACTCACTGCGCTCACTGCTATGAATGAAATAGTAGAAGGAGCGTACGATAGAGAGATAGAGAGAGCAATTGCAATTGAAATTGAAAGAAATCACTGAGCTTTGACTCTCGACGGTGTTTGGAGAGAAATATCTAATTTCTATGAAATACTCAACCAAATCGAATAATTTGACAGAGTTATTATTGTGAATAATATTCTGCGAATTTCCTTAAGCAAGTACCACTTTTGCATATTATTGTTCCATTTTCTATTTTTTAGGAGCAGCAGCTATTCTGATTACTGAGATCATATATAAAACTCGATTCTATTTTTTTTAACAATTGTTGTATCATTTATTCTTACATGTCAAATAGTAATTAATTGTATCGCATTTATTTGAATTAATTTAAACTTATTGTAATACACAATAAATTTAAAAATTCGTTATCATTTGTTTTACGTAGTTTTGCATTTTACTGAAATTTCTATTGGTTTGAAATCATTTTTTGGTTTTGTTGTTTTTTGGTATTACTTTAGATATATGTATGTATATACGACATCACTTTTTCGTAATTGATATTTCTCCTATGCAATTCTTGTATTCCTATATAAAGCAATAAATAACTTGTTTTTTTGGGGCTTGGCTTAATTAATCTTGTGCATTGACCCCACATTTCTATGACCCTATACAGACTTAATTTAATTTAAAATGTAGTTCTTCATTTTGTTGTTTACTATACACAAATATACAATATTTACATACACTAAAATATCAAAGCTAAACAATATACATACAATATAATAATACAAAACAAAAGCGATTAAGGAAGTGACGTAATCATAACGTTAAGTATCATTCATTTAAGCCAGTTTTCTCTAAGGCCATGGACACACACCACATTTCTATGTACATTGTAATCCATGTACTCAAGCTTCTCTCGTACTTTAAACATTATATCGAGTGTGTGTGTTAACTAAATGAAAATCAATTACAGAATCTTGAGCAAATTGTGTTACATTAGTTAAAAGTAAGAAAATTAGTGCATTTACCGAAATGCAGTCAAAAAAATGAAAGCTTGCGAATAGCGGCGCTGTTAACTGTTAAGCTTTTCTGTTGTGTCTCTGGTTTTCTTTTGCTTGCAGCACTGTTAAGTGCTTGAGAGCTTTCAAAATGGCGTCGCTACTGCGGCGAAGTATGCTTCTGTTGTTGGGCAGCCGCGAGCAGCAAGTTGCGCGACTGCATCTCAAAATAACGCAAAAGTATTTTTGAGTATCAGTAATGTACGCCAGGAGTTGCAGGATTCGGATTCGGTGTGGCATTTGTATTGGATGAGGGCCCGCTGGCTGTGCCACTGCTGTTATTATTATTATTGTTGTTGTTGTTGCTGTTAGTATTGTTATTATTGTTTGTATTCGCATTGTTGTTGGTACTGGTGTTATTGGTGCTGCCGGAGTCACCGAGCCAGGAGTCGGGACTTGGCGGAAAGTCAGGATATCCCTGATCGGGACTAGAATCGTTGCTCAAATCCGATACATTATTGCTACTATGCAGGCGATGATGTGTTTTGCTTGGATGCAGACTCGAACCCACAGCATGATCTGAAAGAAACAAAAACCTCTTGAAAATCTCTTCTCGTATCGCACAATGTCAGCCAAAATAAGCTTACCAATATTTGTGTACACAATATTGTCGGGATAGGAGCCAAACGTATGCGTTTGACCCACGGCTGGCGGCGACCGACTGCTCGGCGGATACTGCGATGGACTCGAGCTGCCATGCATGTAGGAACCTCGAATGCTGTGCGGCGATGCCCCCTCATCCAATCCCAAATTGACGGTGCTGTAACTGTCGTTGCTCAGATCTGTGTGTGTAAGAATATATAAAATTATGTTAATGATAGGACAAATTCGAGACTAACGTTTGGGATCAAATGTAATTTAAGGAAAATAATTCTTATAATATAATAATATTTTATTTTAATTACTCAAATTGTTAACTCAATACTATCAAATTAATAAATAATAAATTACAATAAATTTAAGCATGATTTAATCAAAAAGTGATAGAATGCTTAACACTTATTTTAAATTTTTTAAAACTTGATTAAAGTATTTAAATCCAACTAACATTCAATTTTAAAATCAAGAATGATTTTCAATATCGCTGGGATATCTATGCATTTTGTACTCGTAATTAGAATATTGTTTTTAGAAATTGCCATGACATACCATGATGACTGAAGCTGTCGTAGTCCACCTTTAGCTCATCCTTGTCGAGGAATTTGTCAGTGCGAGGCGAGCAGTTGCCCTTCATGGAGCGGAAATATTGGCTCCAGCGCGTCCGTCCTGCATCCTTTTTCAGTCGCTTCTCCTTGGCCCGCCTAAGGCAGCAAAAAGAAAAGCCAGCAGTTAGTAAGGGGTATAGATTGTTCAGTTGGCTAGGTGGCTCACCTGTTCTGGAACCAGACTTGCACCACCCGCATATCCAGGCCCGTGTCCTGCGACAGCTGCTCGCGTACGTGTCGGGCGGGTTTCGGGCTGTTGTTGTATGCGGTTTTCAGTGTCTCCAGCTGCTTGGCGGTAATCGTGGTACGAGGTCGCTTATTCGGCTGATCCCCATCCAGCGAGCCATCCAAGTAGAGACCTGCAATGGATTGGCATTAATTTGAGGATCTATATAGATGCTATTTGGTGCTCACCCTTCGCCTTGGCCTCCTCGTAGTCACGCTTGCAGATGAGCTTGCGGTCCTCCATCAGATAGAACTCATCGCCCGTGTTGAGTGTACGCGAGCACATGGCGCAGAGGAAGCACTGCAGATGATAGACATTGTCCTGGGCGCGACGCACCACCTGAGTGGGTGGTATGCCCATATCACAAGCGGAACATTTCGTACCATAACGTCTGTTCGACCCAAACATTGGCAACGGGGCAACGGGAGATTTTCATTAAACCAACCAACGATAACAAAAAAAAAAAAATGTGTTGGCAAAACGCCTTGCGACCTGTGGTCCCATTTAAGAAATTTACTTACTTGAAGAAGTCCTCCTTGCAGAAGAGCTGACCATTCCGGGCGAAACACTTGTCATTCAGCTGCGAGTGGCATTCGCTGCACTGCAGACACTTGGCATGCCAGGTTCGCTCCAGCACCTTCAGTATGAACCGATCCAAGATCAGCTCGTGGCAGCCGCCACACTTTGGTATCGTCGCTGCAAGTGCACAACACAAAGTGCATATTGTTAATTAACACACCACAAAAATCGCAATTCATTTACCCATTTTCGTTTCTTGGCTAATATTTATAATAAATTCGTTTTTGGCTTTTGTTCGTTTCTCGTTTCTCGATTCTCGTAAAACAATTTAAAATGAATCGAATTTTAATTGAGCTACTTGTTTTGTAATTTCAATCGAAATCTTACCTGTCGACTACTTAAAAACTGTGATTATGAAAATTGTAAAATAACTTAAAAACTTTCTATTATGAAAAGTCGATTTGATCAGCCAAGTCTACGAAATAGCTACAGTTTCCACATCTCAGTTAATTCTCTTTTATGTTTTTCAACTAAGTAAGCAACTCATTTTCATTTGTAAAAAATATAGAACTTTCTTTAATTGGTATTTCAACTCAAATTCAATACTTGTGTGTAGTTTCCAATATGAATCATTTAAGAGCTAAGTTATTTATTCTTAATTTTTTTTCAAAACTAAGTTCATCCCATAAACCCAATACATCTTAGACATCCTCTATTGGGAAGTTGTAGACATACAGATATATATTAAAAATATTGCTACGGCTTACAATTATGTTGAATAGTTTGATTGTTGGATAGAAAGGATATTGTCTTATTTATGAAGAAAATATTTATTAGAAAATGTTAGCTTTGCATGTGGCATTTATATTATTCATATCACTGATTATGAATCTTTGGTAGCCAAATGTGATATTACAACTTCTTAAATAAGGAGTTAATATCACAGTATTCTACATTTGTGCCTCAATCTCTTTTCCCATTCTATATTTATTTTAAAAATATTTATATGTTATGTTTATAAAGCTTTGCTAATATTCTGTATTTGTGATTCAATCCCTTTTCGAATTCTATAGTACTTTGAAAAATAAGGCTTTGCTGGCTAGCGGTAATATCTTAACTTTCTAAATGACTGGATGATAATATGTTATATTTGTGCATGAATCTCTTGGATTGAAGTGCACTTTTTAGGTATGCCTGCATTCATTATTTTCTTTTTCTGTTACGGGTGTATTTTTGTTTAGTTGAAAACCACTTACACAATAGAAACTCTGGCAATTGACTAAGGTTGATGGGCGGTACGCGATCGTCACATTTGCCATTGGACAGAAAGTCACTTTTGAACATCATTAACTTCAAAAGTTCCATGCCTGAGCGTGCTCTGTGAGTAGGCTAAAGATGCTGGCCAAGATCACGTTTGCATAGATATATACATATATACATATATTTAGAGGACTCTAGCAGTGTGGTCGCTTTACTTCACTTTCACAGTTATTTGCTTGCATTGGTCACATTTTTGTTTTGGCATTTGCTAGATATTTGAAATTGTACACTTTCCGTGCGAGGATGGCGCATGGCCATTGGCCGACGGCAACGGCGACAACGTTTTTTATTTTTTTTTTTTTTCTTCTTACCGTTACCGGAAAGTTTTGCTTAGTTTGAAATGCGTCGCACGAATGACGAGCGAGCGAGCGCTCGTGTAGCAAGTGCGGCGGCGTCGGCGCTTGGAAAGCAACTGACGAACCGCTGCTTTGCTTTTGCTTTTGCTTTGCAGTCATATGTTGCTGCTGATAGTGGTGGGTGAAGGTGGAATAAACACATACATACACACACACATGTATTGCTGACATAATCACAGCCCAACCCTTAGAAATCAGACTGCACTTCCAATTGGAAAACTGCTGCTGCTGTTGCTGTTGCTGTTGCTGCACCCTGTGCTGTTAGTTACGTTATTGTTGCTGTTGTTGTTCTTGCTCATATTTTTTGACTGTGCCAGTTTTCCAAGCTAGCCTTTTTGTCTTTTGGCCCGAACAATTGAGTTTGGGTTGGTCGCCCACAAACAACAACAACAACAAAAACAGCAACCGACGCTCTGGCGGGGAAATTGCATTGTAACACATTGCTTTTGCCTCTATCTGTCTCTGTGTTTGTATGCGTGTGTTTTTCAGTTTTTCGTTTTCTCTACGTACGTGTGTGTTTGTGTTTTTTTTGTGTACTTATGCCTGGGATTGGTTGTTTTGTGTGCGTCGACGTTGCGCCGTCGCCTGAACTTTTCGGGGAGTGGTTTCAAAGCTTTTTCAGCTTTTTTCGCTTACTCTTGCTTGCTATCTTACATTCACTCTATCGTTCTCGCTCTCTCTCTCTCTCTCTTTCACTTGCTAACTCTCTTCTCCTTTACTATGTCTGCATCCAGTGTTGCGAATTTGTACGTGTACTAAAAGTACATACATACATAAATACACACATACACACAGTCAAACAGCACTTGGCTGCCATTGCCTTATTGTTGTTATGATATGTGTACTGTTGTTGTATCAATGTTTAACTGTAAACTGACCTTAAAGCTGTTAAATTTTTGCGTCTGGTCGCCAAGCTGATCAACTGACTGAAATACTGACAACTGGCAACCGCCGATGCTGGCTGACAGTTTTAGGTTTTTATATGACAATTGCTGTGCCACGGAATATATAAAAATATATGCGCGACCTAACCTCATTTTCACACCACGCTGAGTGACAATTGGGCTTTATGAATGTTATTTACAGCTTTACAGACATTGCACCGTCTTATGCATACATTAGAAATTGTGTGTGGTATACTTTTGGGCGCCAGACAAACGGAAAACAATCGTAAACGAATTTAATTCGAATGTTATCCCGAATGGCAGGCAGGTAAAAGCCAAATGGCTGCAATCGAAGGCGTTGAAATTTATGTAGAAATGTAGACAGCGAAAGCTTAAACACACACAAAGAGAAACACGCACATTTGTGTAAGCATAAGTACGTAAGTGTCTGTGCGTAGATTTAAGCTTAGAGACAGCTTCAGAAACAGAATTTGGAGCAGGCTGCTGCTGATTGCCGGAAGTGCGGCGGGGGGCTTAAATATATTAGAAACATGAAAGGCAGCCGTGAAATGTGCGCCAAAGCAGGGATTACATTTTCAGGAGCCCAATGGCCAAAGGCTATGGCTGCAGCTTTTGTAACTCTGTGTGTGTGTGTGTGTCTTAGCAGCGCTCCCTCTCTCCTTCTCTCCCTGTCTCCATCTTGCTGTGTTAAGGAAATGTTCAAAAATTCATATTGCCAAAAAATGGCATTTAGAACTGGACATGCTGTTAGCTTGTTGCATAATCGCAACATACCAAAGACAAATACAACAACAACAGCAACAGCAACAGCAACAACAACAGGAACGAGTGGGCGGTGCGGTAAGGTTCGCCCACATACTTTACACAACACAAACAGCAGCAACAACCACAGCAGCAACAATAACAACAACAACAGCTGCAACAGCAATGTTATTACTGGGTCTGGGGCGTTGCGGGGAACACCCAACAAAATGGCTGGCTGTGGAGCCGTTTGCTGGCTTTGCCACATGTTCTGCTTCTTCATCGTCGTGCCAAATTCACTTGGGCTTTAGCCTGTCTTGTAGCTGGCGTTAAAACTTGAAAGCGCCTCGTTTGCTGTTGTTGCTTTTGCTGTTGTTGCTAGCTGCTTTTAAGCTTTCGCTTATTTGGCTCTTTGGTCTTGCTTTGCTGTCAGCGCCAGCAGCTGGTCAAATGCTTTAAAACTCTTACACACAAAAATGGTTGATAATTTATAACAACATATAAGAAGTTTTAGCTATTTCATATAGACAGTATTAAACAACTTAAAAGATTTTCATATGTTTTCAGTGCGTATACCTCAAATGAATAGATTAATGCATTTGAATAGATTGCTCTGAAATAGCCAAGCTTTTGCTATTAATTTATTCTCTTTTTAATGCAAATATTTTAAAGATTATTTGAAATGCTCAACTTCAATGCACAAAAGCTACTTTTAAACATCGTTGGGAAGACAACGACAATTTTATTTTCGAATAGAAAAACAAACCATTATTTTTGCAATTATTTTAAGTGTAGCTTTTCAATATACATAGTTAGTACTGCTCCTGGAATTATTTTTAATATTTATTTTTATTTGAATGGAAAAGTGCCAAAGAGCTGTGGAATTTATTTATAATTTTCATAATTAATTAATTAATTATACACTTGAAAAAAATTAAGCTATTATGTTCGTTAATTTTCTTCCTCTTCAATAAAATATAATATTTTAATTTTAATTAAATTTAAATGAGTTGAAAATTGTGAATAAAATTGTGTTTTCTTTCTCACTTTTTTAAGATCATTTAACTTAAACATTAAAAAAAAAGTCTAAATATTTTTTTTGCAACTCTAAATAGAGAGGATAGAAATTAGATTTGTTTTTGGCAAATATTAGTTGTATTAGCAATACTGCTTATGGTTGTTTCATGATGTAGTGGTCAAACTAAACATGTACCAATCGCAATGCAATATAACATCGATCGATAAATATCGATAACAACTGTAATTAAAATGGGCTCAAAATGAACATGCAATAAGCTCATGTTTTTTTTTTTAAGACCAAACTGAGAAAAGGTGTATTTCGAGCTGTTGGCAAGATGAGTAAGGATATACCCTACCACAATGATAAATGACATATGTTCGGCATTTGTTGTTATTAGTCTGACAACTTAATTAGCCAGCAACCCTTTCGAGTCCTCGAGAATTCTCCCATAGAGTCTGCCGCAACAAATGTGTATAATCGACAGTAGCCAGTAGATTGTGGCTCCGCCTATTCCATTAGTCGCAAACTAAACAAAAGACCCATTTAGATAAAAGGCAGTCGAAGTCACAGCTCAAATTCATAATCATCATAATAGGAAAGTGGCGGCTATTTATAGACAATATAGACTTCAGGTACATATGTACATATGTAGGATGTCCGGGCAAAGTGACCAACTAAAAGTTATTACGCAACTGTCGATGCACTACGCGGAAAGGGGTAAATATGAAAGAGCAGGCGATAGACATCGTTCCTTGGTCCGCGATAAAACATTGAAAGCACTCCAAACGCATTAATAAAACGTCACCGGGAGCGGAAGCGGTAGCGGTAGCGGGAGCAAGAGGAGCACTCTGAGTGTGGATGTGTGGTGTGGGGGTGTGGTGTGGGCTTAGCAGGGTTGGTAAGTGGACACACGTGAACTTTACACCTTCGCCAGCTGTCTTCCACCTCCACATCGATCTCCAGCTGAACCACCTCACTGGTTGCCTCATCGCGTGTCCGCCTGTCGTTTGGTTGCGCCACACGCATCCATTAGGATTCAAATTGCGCACGCGGTGCCATCGGCTGCCTTTTTATGCGCTTGCCTTTTTGGCTTTGGCTTTTATATTATTTCAGGCCATCGAGGCGTTTGGAGTGGGTGTTGGCAGTGGGAGGTGGAGGTGGAGTGGTTGGCTATGGCCATTGCACGCGTAGTCACTTTGCATAGGAAAAGCGCGGCGTCATCTGCACGACGCGACTCTGTTTGGCGACCCCGGGCCGCATATTATCTAATTAGAGGCACTTCAAAACATTACAAAAAGTTTTGCCATTTGAGGCCAACTAAATAAGTGTCCGCAACAGCAACAACAGCAACAACAACAACAATTGACACTTGGTTATGGTCAGGGACGCGTGTCTGTGTCCATTGTCCTTCCGGTGGGTGGGTTGAGATGAGATTCAGCTTAATGTGTTGCTTGTTTTTATTTTTTGTTTTTGTTTTTGTTTTGGCCCATACACCAATTGGCGGTTGAAAAAATGGTAAAAGTTTAGCGAGTGGAGTGAGTTTTTAAGGTTCGTTTTCTGCTTTATAAGATCAAACAATTGCCGAATGTGAATATAATGATACTAGACGGAAGTAGACCCGTGAGAGTATAATAAAATGTGTCAATATCTTAGGACTAAGATCATGCCTCATTGCGTAGTAAGGGAAACGACTATTTTAGTAATTTTCTTGCTTTAATTTGATCTTCAAACCAACCATAAAATCATTTTTTTTTTGTGTTCGCCTTAATGGTGTCCAGTTATTACAAATCGTCGAAAATCTATGCATTAATAAAGTTAACATGTTATCATGTTGACAGCCCAAAAAGACAACCGGATTACTTGGACGGAACGGACAATTTGCTGGGTAATCAATTTGGAAACTGTTTCGCGGCCTTTGACAAATGCTTAAATGCTGTTTTTTGTTTTCTGCCAGAGAGTATAAACTATTTATCATAAGAAGTGCGGCCAGGACATCGAGATGTTTACAAATGCATATATATTTATTCATATAAATGTATGTCTGTATATATATATATATATATATAGGGCAGGGAGCGTTATACAAACGGCAACGCCCATTTAACGCAGCGCCAGTCAGCGCATCTGTTCCAAAGCATTTATCAAAATGTCAATGCAGCACTTAACCAAATCCATTAAGTAACTCCATGGGCACTCATCCAACCGACCGACAGACAAGCAGACAGACAGACCAACCAACGAACCAACCGCCCGACCGCCCACTCACCCAGTGAGGCAGTCAGTCAGTCATTCAGTTAGTCAGTTTGTCATGCATTCATTCATCTATTCATTGGCCATAAAAAGCGCGCAAGGCAACCGCCCGTCCATTGTAAGCTCGCCCCATCCCATCCCAACCCAAACAACCAGACCAGCTCCACCCCAACCATCGCCCAATCCCTCCACTGTGTGGGTATATTTACGCGACCGGCGAGTAAATGCGTCCATTTAGCGGCAAACAAGCGACAGATCCGCTTGTAATCCTTTAAGTGTATGCAACGGCAGCAGTGGCTGAGGCACAAACAGAGAGACCGACTGTGAGAGAAAGAGAGAGAGAGATAAAGAGAGAGAGAGGGGGGTTGGGGTGGGGGCGGGACAACTCGGAAAATACTCGCTTTGGTGACAGCAAGTGCAATAATTTGTTTGCAGTTTCAACGTTAAGTGCTCTATTTTGTACAAATGGAAACATCAGAGGCAAGGCGCTGGCAGCGATAACCTCGCCGAAAGCAGTTGCTTCCTCATCCAAGGATGGCAGCAAAGGCAAATTGAATGGAGAGTGCGCGTTCAAGGGTGCTGCTGAGTGTATCCTGTTGCCGTTGTTGTTATTTCCCTAACGAAATCAATTCAACAAAGTCAAACAAAAGGCGCTGGGGGTGGCATGCAACACTGCCTCCACATTCGGGCTGGATATTATCCGACGCTCTGATAAAGTCAAGTCGCAGTCTGGTTACACCGTACAAATACGTACGCACAGTGGGACAAAAGCATGCAACTAATATTTGTTGACACAGAATATACATTTAATTACAAATTAAATTTCATTTTTAAATTTCAATTTAAGAAAAAAAATGAATTTTTAAAGATATAACATCATCTAAGGGGTAAGGGAATACCCCTTTAAATATTTATTTTTTCCGCAATGTCCTTAGTTTAGTGTTTCATATTTATAATCCTTCGCACAATTAATGCATGTCGCTCAAAGTTGTAGTTTGGTTTTAGGCTTCAAGGCTATTGAGAAAGTTTCAATAACAGGATTTCTCATCATTTATAGTTAGTAATATGCTTAATTATAGTTTAGGTTATTTCTAAATTTTCCATAGTCCGGTTACAGTCTATTATGCGATCCGGACATTGAAATAAGTAAGCATATCCTGCGGACCCACGCAGCAGCAATGACGAAATCCCGCTGATTGTTTTGAAAGACCCCCTTTGCGTTCCTGTTTTCCGAGGACAACCCTCGAGTACAATCACAGAAAGTGGAGAGGGGGTAACGGGGTGTAGCTATTGAGTTTGCTCACTGGCTATGATGACATATTGGTGTGCTGTCCTGTGGCTTGTGACTGTTTCTGTGACTGTGAGTGTGCATCGCTGCAGAGGTTGAAAGGGGGATCTCTACTCAATATATTTTTTATTGTATTGTTCGCTGGTATTTTGCTCTACATACCGTTAATGCGGAGCGTTAATGCTTTTAATGTAATAAAAACATTTACAGCGTTTAGGGGGCGTTTATCAAAGCAGGAGACACCTTCATTAAAGCCAGTCAAAAGGAAAATGGAAGTGGATGGGGAGGTTGGCTAAGTGGTGCTTTTTAGGCAGCACAGGTTTCGGTTTAATTCACTTGTTGCTGTCCGTCTGTGTCCAGTGCTGGTCGTTGTACTTGATTCCTTTTGAAGTGGGATCTGGGCCCTGGAAGCCTACGTTGATTGCCTGGATTGCCAGGCGGTGCAGCTGTGCGAAATTTGCTTTTGAGGCAAAGGGTTTAAGGCTCAACCACTGACCTCATGAATAATGCGGGCCGCACCCAGAAAGCCAAAGCATATATAGAATATATACATGGAGAGATGAGATGGCACTCCTACATGCGAGTGTAGACAGTCAGGCAAGGTTTATTGTTAAACAAAAATGGCTAAGCCATAAAACTTGGGCTGAGGCTCGTTGAGAGTCGAGCCCGGCCATTTAACCTCCTGACCCCCACCACACCCCGAACAATTCACTCGCATGCAGGGTGTAAAATTTCGAAAATACAAAACTGCTACTTTTCTTCTTCTTCTTTTTTTGTTTTTATGGCAGCGTGAAGAAGTTTTGCTACAATATGTTGCTGATTATGCCGCTGGGATTAAGTGTCAGTGAGTTGTCGGGACTCGCAGCTCGACTCTACCCGGCTGCATAATGACCTTAATCAATTTTGAGCAGTACGCAACAACCCCTGCAAGCAGCCCCTGTCCCCCTTCCCGTTTCCAGCTAGCACAAAACTATGCTGACTTTGAGACCAGTTTTCAGCCAAACTGTTGCATAGTCCATGGCCCGGCATAAAACATTGTTTCTATTGATGGTTGGGGTGTGTGCATGTGTGTGTGTGTGTGTGCATGTGTGTGTGTGTGTGTGTGGCTGTTCTTGTATCCATATAACTATCGATAGACGCGTATTGGTAGTGAAATTGTTGCTGCGGCTTATAGCCCAAGTAAAGTAAACACTGCAATAAAAACTAACGCGTCCAACGCCATGAAACTAGAGACGAGTAAAAGCACTTGGGTTGGGATGAGGATGGGGACTTTATTTGAGTGAGTATTATCCTTCGCTGTCTCTCAGCTCCCATCAGCGCAGCAGGCGTCTGGACGCAGGCACACGTCTCCCCTATATGTGTGGATATCAATTATTGTTTTGAGTTTCACGCAGCAGCGAAAATATACACTCACAAAAAAATTGGACAGCATTTTTCAGAGCAAAGCTTTCTTAAAGCCAGGGCTTGAATTTCTTAATTTCAGTGTGGATTTTTCTAAAATTTATAAATTTACTATTTTTTGAATTGCAGAAATGATTTTTCTAATCAATGTTTGCATTTTTACTTTTTAGAAAAGCATTTCTTAGAAAGAGCAGATATTTCCATTTCTTGATAGATATATAGATAGATTTTTTTCGGGATTATAGATTCTAATTTTTAGAAAAATGTTTAGGACTTTTTAGGACGATTTTCGATTTTGTGCGATTTTTAAAATTACAGCGTGATTTTTTTTTTTTGAGTGTACGTGTTCCCGTATTTGAATGGATATCAATAATTATTTTGAGTTTCACGCAGCAGCGAAATTGTAGCTGCGTGGAAATTTGATGGAAAATCGAGTGGAGAGTTAAGGGCGACGATCGGCTTAGACGCTTCTTAAGTTTCCATGCAATTGCCGAGCTCATCCGAGCTCCGAGCTCAGCCATTGAGGAGGCCCTACAAAAGGGCGCGAGCATCGGCACTTGACTTCTTGGCCGTCGTTGGGGTCGTTGGTTAAAGCGTTTCACTTGTGCGGCACACGTGTCTGCAATTAAGGCCAACTGCAGTAACTTAATATACATACGTACACAGGGTTGTGCACCCTATCGGCCAACCCGGTTAACTAACCGAGCTCCTCCCTTGAATTTTATGGAGTACACGAGGAGTACAAGAACAAGAAGCTGAGTACATGTGGGCTTTGCCATGCCACAATTAGGCCATGTTAACACGAGCCCGGCACGCTGCTCATAACCGTTAACGGTTAACGGTTAACGGCTAAGAGGGTCGGACTAAACACCTGCGCGTGTCGGCAGCTCCCAGCTCCAAGCTCCAAGCTGCAAGCTACCAGTTACCCATCGTTGTCTTAACCAGATAACTGCCCATTGCCACGACGAGGTTCATTTCCATTAACCGGCAAAAGGCGTTTAAGTTAATAGCTTGGCCAAGGCGACCCCCGCACGCCGGCCGCCCTCTGGTTTTTGCTCGTTGCACTTTGGCTTTGCCACTTTTAGTGTTTCATAATTAAAAATGTTGCTCGTTGCCGTTGTTCGTTAGGTGTATGTGTGTGTATTTGTGTGTGTGTGTGTGTCTGTGTCTGTGTTTTCTCATGCAATATTAAACCAACGAGAATCTGTCGCCATCTGCAGCTGCGCCATTTTGTTGCTGTGTGTGTGTGTGTGTGTGTTTTTTCTGTGTTGCCAAGGTGAATTTCTTTTTGGGCACCTTTTAATGCGTTTGCTTTTAATTCCGCTACAAGCACTTAAGGCCTTACCACAAGCACTCACACTCACACTCACACTAACACTAGCACACACGCACACACAGGCACACATAAATGGGGAAGAGCATGCAAAGTAAATGGTAACAAAAACATTGTGACTTGTCGCTTGGTTTTTGCCTCGTTTTATTATGCCTATTATAATTTACTTTATGCATGCGCTTCTTCCGTTCGCACTGTGTTCAGCCTTTGTGGCATGCTTTACTGCGCTTTTTGCTTTTTTGTCATAGTAATTTCTTAATTGCGGTCGAATGGGGTTTGAAGCAATTGTAAATGCTTTGCAGAGAGTCAAAGAGTGCTACAAGTCGATCGGCTTTTGCATGAGTGCAGCAGCAGCCATTTTTATACCCTGAACCTATAAAATGAGGTAAAAAGGGTATAATGGTTTTGTGCAAATGTATGTAACAGGCAGAAGGAAGCACCTCCGACCCCATAAAGTATATAGATTCTTGATCTTGATCATCAAAAGCCGAGTCGATATAGCCATGTCCGTCTGTCCGTCCGTCCGTCTGTACGTCTGTCCGTCTGTATCAACACGCGGATCTCAGAGAGTATAAGAGCTAGAGACTTCAAATTTGGAAGTTAGGTTCTCGAATACCAGACGCAGTTTGCTTTATTTTATCGATAACCGCTGCCGTTTCAGGAATATCGATAGATTTAGATTTCCGATAGCGATTAATGCTACAACTTTAAAGACCGAATCTTCTAATTAATACATAATTGCACATGCACATGATCAACTGCCCAAATTTCCTCAAGATCGCATAAGTAACATCGAAGTTATAGTCGAAAGTAGATTCTCATATTGATCTCATTCCTATCGGCAGCCGCAATCATTTTCTGTATGCATAAATATGCGAGCGCATGTGTGAGAAAGAGATGGCATGATAATCGCCGCGAGCTATGATTTTGTGTGTATTCTGGAGAGCCGCGTTACCTACAATTGCGTATGTTTGAATGTATGTGTACGTATGGGTAGCCAGCTACTTCGGGTCAGTTCGGGCTTGTGAATAAGATTATGCGTTGGCTTAGTTTTGTTAACTCTGCTGTCCCTGTGCCTGCCATAAGAAAGGAGAGCACTTGAAGACCTTCTCACATTTGGGTGCAAGACTTTTCAAAGGAAATTTTGGCAATAAAAAAAGTATAATACATTTAACAACTGGGTTCAGGGTATATCGTTGTCGAGCTCACTCGACTGCAGGATTCTTACTTGTTGGCATTAGTATTGGTATTATATGATGGACGACTATAAGCTAGATGCTAAGTTATCCCGCTGGTTGTGGCTGCCAACTTTTGTGCTTCATGCACTGTAAAATACAAATTTCAGCCATTGTCCCAAAAAGTTGTTGGCCCAGCAAGTGAATAAAAAGGCCGCGGCCACAACCAAAAAATGAACTGTCAAATATTTTAGTTTAACAATTTGTGCACTGGCACAAAAAAGCGTACGAATGCCATCTAAGTAGCAGCTTGTCACGACAATACAACGGCGCTCTAGCCCCACATTTACATCCCCAGTCCCCAATCCCCTCGTTCTCTCCTCCATCGTGCAGCTACCTTCCATTGCCATTCCCCGCGGCTGTGGCAGGGGCTGTGGCTGGTTAGCACAATAACTTTTCAATTTCTGGCGCACATTCCAGCTGACGTCCATTAAACAATGGGACCGCCACACACATTCTCTATTTTCAATTTTCTATTTTTACGCTCGCTTTTGGTTACTTTGCAAAAAGCATTTTGTTCGCCTTTTTTTTGTAATTCTTTGCATTTATTTTTTTTTTTTTAGTGTTTTGTACTTTTTTGCTGCTGCCTTTATTTTTTTGCGCTGTTGGCCAAACAAAAGGCGCACACTCGTTGGCAGCCATTCAAGCGTCAAGCCGACGACCAGCACAAGCTGACCAGCACCCTTGACCGGGCTATAAAACAGAGAAACAACAAGCAGCGGCCGACATTCTATATACTGAAAATGGGTAAATGGCCAAGGAATACGTGTCCGAGGAGAGCAGCACATGGTTACTGCTTTTCAATTTTGAATGCTGCGGCCATCAATCGGCTAAGTCCCACATCGCTTCCAGGAGGCCGCCTTTATGATTATGCCTGGCCAAGAACAAGAAAAATGGGCAACAGCTTTGGCAAGTATATTTTTTTTCTCCTTTTTTTGTTTGCCGATTGTGTATTGTGTATGAACTGCAACTCCATCAAACAAGGCCAACAGCAAAGTCGAAGCTGAAGGCAAAAGGCTGAGACTCAGACCCTGATCCGGACCCAGGCCCGGACCCGGAGTCCGGAATACGGATTCAGCACCAACCTTTTCACATTCATCGAAGCGCTTCACGAAGCGGCAACGACGCAGAAAAAAAGCAGAAACAAAAAAAAAAGGTTTATTGCGGTCTCTATAAAAATACACACTTGGGGTGATTTCCTTTTGAAGCGCACATACAAAACGTTCTAGGTGCAGGTGGGGGAGGAAGGGGCGCGGGAGGGGGTGTGTGTGTGGGGGATAAGGGTAGGCGGTTGGTCTAACGACTTCGTTTGGTGCCCATTTTATTTGCCTGCCTGATGCGCTGAATGAACTAAGCTGAGCTGCTGCTCCCAGCTCCCAGCTCCCTGCTCCCTGCTCCCTGCTGCCTGCTCCCAATTTTCCAGCTCTCAGCTCTCAACGGCCAGGCTGCCATTATCTTGGCTTTGCCCTTATGGGCTTTTGTGTGCGTTTGATGAAGCCAAGATGGCGCCGAATGGTTGGATAAATGGGGAGCTGCTTTTGCTGTTTGCTGAAATATCAGCCACAAAAATGGACGTCGCCATATTTATAGAGGGAGAAAGATTGGCACTGTGTGCGCGAAAGGGACAAAACACATTTGCCTAAGGGTTGCAGTTGGGGTTGGCTGGCCTTTGATTGAGGGGGCAGCAGGAGAAAGCTGCCATAGACTGACACAGAGTGCTCGTAGTTGGCAATTTGGTTAGACAGAATTTATGCGAATACTTTATGCGTTTTGTCAATACAGCCCCTCAAAAAATAATTGCACTGAATTATGCAGAATTCGAATTTTAATGATACATTTGTCATAATGGCGAAAAGATAAAATATAAAAAAAAAACAACATAAAATGGATAGTTAAATAGATATAGGCCAAAACTGCAATGTATGCAAAAACAAACAAGACTTAACATTTTTGTTATTTTATTTAATATTTGCAAAACTTATAAATATTGAAAGCAGTCGAGAGTTTAAGATCTTAGCCACAGAACTTAAAGCCTTTTTCTTGTCCTTGTTGTCCTTGTATTTTAATTGTTGTTGAAATTCAGATTTGACTTGCTTTACACAATATGCGAAATAGTCGGCAACTATGTATATAAACAAATGTCATTAAAACTCGAAGTTATTTTAAATTCAAAATTCTAAGTAAAGAAAAAACTCCTTAAATATGTTCCTTGAACTGGTAATCTTGGATTAAAAAGTGTGCTGATTTTTTCATATGGTCTGTGTTTGTGCTTATGCTCTTCAATCTCTGCTCTGTGGAATACGGAGTTGCACAATCATGGCTGCATGGTCACGTGCACAGCGCCTGGAAGAATGCTATAAATTTTACTTAGCTGCAAGTTTGCAGTCGAGATTCCATTTCAAATTGAGACGTGCAATGGCCTCCATCAACTATTACGTGAGTGTCCTGTGACAGTCCCGAGTCCTGAGCGTGACCATATATGTCTGAATATATATATATACATACATATTTTTATTTGTGCATATGTCCCCCCACGTTGTGCTGAAAGCCATTTGCAGGCATTTTTTTAGCGCTATTCCCAAATGTGCTCAGGCAGCTGGCAACACTTGCACAATTCGCAGTTTGGGCTCCCCTGCCCCCCAGCCGTTGCCCCAGTTGGTTGCATTTTAAGTGCACTTTATGCGTCATTTGTTTTTGTCTAGAAATATGGCCACATAAAATATAAAACTAAAATATAACGCTGAGTAGAAGAAAATGGGGGCAAAACTGCCGGCATATTCGCACTCAATTAGTTGGCATTAGGAGCGCCGAATGCCAGGCCAGACTACAAAGAAGCAGTAAGCAGGGAAATACGATGGGATTTGTGTCGTTCCATTAAAGTTTTATTCACGCAATCGACAATTGCCTGCGGGTGCCACAGGAGTGGTGGCATGGACCTTAACTCCTTTGGCCCGTTGTCACACCAACTAAACAACAAGCGAACAGCTTACCAGTCAGACAGTCAACCAACCAACCAGCCGAAACATCAAGGGGTCGGCTATGTCTCTCCTTCTCCCTCTCTCTCGCTCCCTCTCTCTCTCTCTCTCTCTGTCACTCTGTGCCCGACCGATAATAAAAAACAATTTGCCACCCATTGGGCATTAACGACAACAAACGACAAACAGCATCTTCCTGCCTCTGCTCCCTCCCTCTCTGTCTGTCTGTCTGTCTGCTTGACTGTCTGTTAACTACCCAACCCATCCAGCGTGTGTGTGTGTGTGTGTATGTGTGTGTATCGTGCCTGGTGCAGTTGTGTCACAAATGGCAACATATGGCCAAATGGTTCGAGTGGTTTTCGGGCTTAGAAGGCCGCATGCAATAAAATCATTTTGTTCATTGATCGCTTTCAGCGAGCATCGCATAATTTGCGACATACGCTTAAGTCGTTGGCCAGGTCACTCCTTGCTTAACTCCAGACCCGGACCCGGACCCGCACCAGAACTCGGAGTCGACCTCGTACTCGGCATTCACAGTCTTTATTCGTCCTCGACGTGGTGTCGTGCATTTTGTATATAAAACCATTTATCTGTTTCGCAGCTCTGGATTTTGGTTAGGATTTACACGATTTCACTGAGATACGCTTGAGAGATGCAGGATTGTTATAAGGGCACTTAACTTTGGATGTTTACTTGGAAACACCTAACTGAAGCAGCTGATTAGTGCAATTCCTTAAGACTTAACATTTTCAGTTGTTTAAATACAAAGTGACATCAAAAATATAAAATATAGTCACAAGTCCTTAATCCATCGAAGATCTTAGTTGATATAGTCGGAGTCTGATCTGAACACTATTTATTATAGTTTATAGGTTGAGTTCCACCTTGCTTCTCAAATTTCGATCAAGAAATTGTAACATATAACAAATAAAGTTGTTGAATGAAAAGTCAGATGGAAATTGAAGGCTATTTAAACTGCATCCCACAAAGAAAACAGTTTTTACTCGTTTGAGTATATCTCGGAGATTAGCTAGGAACAAAATAATAAATAAACAAGGGTATCATCACATCAATATTATGTGTGATATGATAAGTGTCAAGAATGTCTTCCGGTTTTTTTTTTCTATAACGTCAATGTGTTCAGTCTCCTGATAGCAGCCACAGATTCTTGCAATCTTCTTAAAAACAGATGGGGGGATAGGGAGTTGCGATTTGTGTTCAGGGTTGATCTAAATGCTCCACTTTGTCTAGCCTTATAATGTTGCTTCTGGTGCTGCTTTTATCTATCTACCAGCCATGCCCTTCCCCCAGATGCCTTACTAGGTCATGTGAGGTCTGTGAGTTTGTGGTGGAAAGCGTTGAGCGGTGAACTTCAAAGATCTGAAATAACTTTACTTTAGATTTAATAAACGATTATATTTGACTTAAATCCAAGTAGCAGGCCTTACAAACACCCCATAATCAGCTACTCTAGGCGCAATCACTGCCACATTTATGGCCACTTCAGTGGACTAAGCCGCCTGAAGTAGCACGGTAAGCCCCACTCCATTGGAGGCGGCCAGATAGGCCTACCTCCCAGTTATACAACTTTGTTTGACATTTTCAAGTGGTCGTGGTGGGTAGTGTAGTATAAGCAGTTGAAAAGTAGTTCAACATCTAGTGTAAATAGTGCTAGAATAGCGCAACATAAGCCCCAGCATAGACCACATTTGACAAATAGAGCCTAGGGCGGCATTTCTTAGAAGTTAGACGGACTTCTTCTTTGCACAACAATCGAAACTGTCTAGTTTGAGTTACGAATCTCTCGACTGACTCGATCTAATGTGTGCGTAGTTTGGTATTGTTGTTTTTGATTTCGTGTGCCAAGAGTGACACTTATCTATTTGGCTAACTTTGAGTGCGACTGCAAAGACCTTAACTTATCGCCCATAAGCCTGATAAGCCAGCAGAAGTACCCAACTGCCCAACTGCTTCAAATAAATACAACGAGTGGATCTGCAAGTTGGGACCACACTGTGGGATCGCACCATATACAAATTTGGCGCACTAATATATGAAACGTATAAGCGTTAATGGAAAAATTCCATTAGATGATTCGATATCGGTTAATTTTAAGCACTACCTATCCCTATTATTATATCAATACACATAAAAAATAACTTCAAGTACCATCGAGCGATGAACTTTTTTTAATGACTTTTAAGCGGTGCCTATCATATAGATAAATATTTTATTTTCACTTAATTTATTTATCATAAAGTAGTATTATTAATTATTTCGGAAAACCTTTCAAAATAGAACTTCTTTTTATCATTAGTTCCAGTGAGCATAAGTTCGGGTATTGTCTAGTTGGGTTTGCCACTTAAATATTCCCGGTTTCGACTTTTATTCGAATAATCATTTGGATTTCTATGGTGAGATCAAAGTAACAATAAGTCTTTTGTAGTATTTTGCTGCTTGAACGTCCACTTCATGGGGCTCTCACTTTACCTTCGGGGGTTAGATAAGTTAAGTAATCACGACGATTATTGTTAACTATTGACATAACGAAAATTCGATTGTTTTATAATGACAAATCACAAAATATACCCGCTGTCACAGCAATTGTTCATTAAGCCGAAAGGAAGACTAACACAAGAGTAAACTTGAAATGACTTAAACCCACAATTAGCACACCTGTTTCAATAATATTCCGATTAATAATTTGCGGTCGACTTGATGTCCAGAAATCAAAACGCAGCCGCTTTTGTGTATGCATATTTATTTAAACATATAATATCATTGTTGATTGAAAGGTAAACACTCAAATGAGGAAAACCAGCAAAAAAAAATATATGTATGAATGGAAAGGAAAGAGGGTGTGCCCGGGATCAGACAAAAGGAGCGGGAATTGCTGTGACTTCAGTAGCCAGCCCGGCCACATGCTGGGACCACCTGTTTAGATACGGTTAGACAATAGGCCGCTGACAGACAATGGGCATAGCGATGTGGAAAATAATCACAGATAGCATAAAAGGAATAAAAGGCGCACTCTCTCCACGCCAAAGGGTTGGCACAAAGTCAGTCAGAGACGGTACCAGCAGCCAGAGGGTTGCACATGAAAAGATTTTTTTGCATTACCGAACAACATGCACGTTAATAGGCCTCATTTAACACTATGTGGGTGGCTTTAAATGGGTCGTAGGAGTTTCTTGATTTTTACCATTAATAACAGGTTTCATCACACCGTTGAAATCATCGAATCTATAGTTTTCGGGAAGACGATAGTTTGGAATCGGTGTACAGCATTTCGGCGTGCAGCTAGGCGTGTTTTCTTATCGAAACATTTGTGTACGGTGGAAATGTAAACACACATATATGTCTCGTCTCAATGGGCAAATCTTGTACCATGCCGTTTAAGTACCCCCATAGATAACCATCGAACATGCCCCCAGACCCCAGACCGAGACGAGACTGCCTACAGAGACTCTGAACTCGGTTCCTAAACACAGCTCTCGCTCTCTTTATATAGAATAGAAGTAGAAAAAACTAGACAGATATATATACTTACACATAGAAAATAAATTAGGCTCAAAGACTGAAAGTAATTCAAGATTCTTGCACTTTCAAAATTCCTGAATATAAGACTTTAAGTTAAGAAAACTTCGACTGCATTCATTTGAAATCACTTTTCTTATTTAAACAGGTTTAGATATTAATTTAATCAAGAATATGATTGCTATGAGACAGATTTTCTAATTAATTTGATTTGCACTTAAGTATTTAAATTTGGATTGATTTAGTAAAGTAATTTTAACTATGATTATTTCAAGTATCTAAAACAATTAAAACAGTTCCTAAAATCATCTCGGAACGTAACCACATCAAGAATTTCCGTTCTTAACTTAAGAACTAAGTCATCGAACACTTTTTTGAAGTATCGCTCATTGATTTTCTCTGAGTGTACAAACATTGTTGCCTGTCTGCGCTTATCGTGGCTCTTGCTGTGCCGTTTTTCAAGGTATCGACTGAAATGGTGTACAAATATTTACACTTGGCAGCGGCAGCTGTTCCGACAGCGGCTTGTTAGAGGAGTATCTGGCAAGTTTTTGACCCGCACCCGACTACCGACTATTACAAACGATAAGCGCAGCAGACATGGGCCACGCTAATTGCGGAATGATAAAAGTTGGTAACCGCTCCCGGCCACAATTGAAACGCGCAATTGCCAAAGATTTCGACTATGGCATTGCCAAACAACGCACAATTCTTATTGCCAGCCCCAACGAATGCTCCGCTTCCATTTTGCCTAAACCGGCCCCCAAGGAATACTCAGAAAGTGCTCAGCGTTGCCAGACAACATAAATGCGTGTGCGGCTCGGGCGTTTTTGGGGGAGGGTTTGCTGCGCTGGCGGCTTCAAGTGTATTACATAAAATATATGTATAAGAAAAAATTATGATTTTCTCTTGACAACACTCACAGAACCAGCACTGAGCTAAACAACAACAACAACAACAAGAACAACAACAACTGAAACCAGTCCTAAAACGACAAGATGGCAACGAGTATAAGGTTGCTGGCATGGGCTGTGACAGGGGCAGGGGCAGGGGCAGGAGGCAGAGGCGTGGGTTTGCCTGCTGCTTAACTGTCAAAATCGTGTAATTTAATAAAGTTCACTGCGGGATATTGTTTGCACAGAGGCATCTACATACTCTAGAGTACACAGAACTCGCACGTATCCAGTTTTTCGCGTTTCACATTTTTTGTGTTCCTTTTGGCACTTTTCAGTGCTACTTTGCCAGCTGCTATGTGTTTCGCCTCACTCTTGCCCATGGGTTGGGGTTAGAGCTGGGGCGCCTCAAAGCATGCTGCATGAGCATCGGCAACCATAGTAGCACAGCATTTGAATGTGTTCTTCTGTTTGCATTTGTATTTGTGTTTGTGTTTGTATTTGTATTTGATGTTTTAAATTTTGAATTTATATTGCTATTGCATGCTGCTATCGCACGGTGGTCGCAATACAACCAGAGTTGGACTAATTTAGAGCAGAGATTAAGTAGAATATGCTCAATATTTCATGTATGTATGCTATAAATAAAGATTTGTTTAATGGTTTCTACTTGATGGAGTGTATATGTATGTATTTACCTGCTAAACATTTCATGCACAATTATTCTCTGGTTTTAATTGCGATTGTATCAAATTATATCAAAATTTTTATCGACCTGTTGATACTAATTTATGCAAAATGTTTATAATTTATAAATTATTATTTATTATTTGACACTTTATTTAGACTTTACATAAATTTAAACTTCTATATAGATCTCTTGCATAACACATTTATATGCAAAGTTATCGTAGTTAAATGTCCTGAAGCAAAATGTGGAAGACTTCAATTTATTATTTATTATTTATTATTGCAAAAGTTTTTAATATAATGCTGTAAATGCCTTTTTATTTGCAATGACTTCTCTTTTTTCGATTAGTTTATTTATTTACCACTGTGCTGCGTTTTCTCTACTTCTAGCTTACGTATTTCTATATGTGTGCACATAATTTATTGAGTATACATAAGTGTGCACATAGTAGTGTGTGTATTCAGTGCACATTTGCTAATGTATTCAGTCAGCCTGTTTTCTTGTTAGCATCGGCAAAGTTCTTGGCAAAAACACATACAAATAACTTAGCCTTTTTGTTGTGTCACCAATTTCAAATATATTTTCCTACATTCAGATTTGACTCTCATAGGTTAAGTTGCAGCTGCAGATAAACAATCATTGTATAAGTATTTGTAATACTTACTGCTTAAGCAATCGGATTGATATTTCTGACAAATGTTTAAGTTTGATTTTGAGCATATTAAATCATTTTATAACTTGGCTTATTTATACATAAAAATATTGCATCTGCATCTATTCGATTGGGCAATTTTTTGTGATGAATTAAAAGTCGAATTTAACTTATTCTTTGGTATATAGAAATGGCTTCGCCAATTATGGTTCTCAAGCTGGAAGAGCGACTTTAGTACGCATTTAGAGCACATTTTCGTTTAGCGAGTTAAAGCCTTATGCCACAATTAGATATTGTAACTTAAGCACAATTATTTCAGCTCAAGAAATGGCTTCTGCGACCCTCGCTCGACTTTCTACCACTGAAATATTTGTGTGTGATTTTTTTTTTAACGAGCAACTTTCATATTTTATTTTATTAAGCAAAAAGGAAATGTGGAAGCAAACAGTGACTGCAAACACACACATATCTAGATATACTCGCATTTATGTAGGTAGATAGGTATGTGAGCTCCCCCAATCCTGCGTCCCCCCACGCGTTCCCCACGCCCCAGTCGCAATGTCATATGAACGCCCCATTATTTACTTAACGTAAGTTAAACATTCGCCTTCTCCCGCACCCCCGCACAAAATGCTGCTTCTTTTGGGGCTGTGAGTTTTGGATGGTTGGGCCTGGGATTGCTCGGCGTACACGTTGCCAAAAAAAAAGAAGAAAAAATGAACAAGAAACAAACAGAAATGGTCGTAAAGTGGGGCGTGTGGTAGAAGGGGGTGGGGGTGGGGGGTGGGTGGATGAGGCGGCCTCTTGGCTTACCTTGGCTGCAGACCAGCAAAGGCAGCCTAGTCAAAGAGCTGTCGTCGATGCTAAGCGCAAGTTTCCCCTCGCGCCAACCCGCCCCGTCCCGCCTCAACGAACAATCTCTCTGTAGCAAGTAGAGTAAACAAAACCGCCATGAAATATGCAGCAGGCAGTCCGGGAAATGGCGAACAAAAAATGATTTATGTGGACGCCATCAAAAACAACGAACAGCAACAAAAACAATAACAAATTCAACTGATTTCTCGACTTGGCTCTAAGCCCGGCAGTTTCCATTCCTCCATCCGCGTTCATCCTTCACATTTTCATTTGTTGTTTGGCCTAGCAATGAAAAATGCGCGAATTGTTTTTAAAAGGCATCTGCAGAAAGAAGGGCCCTCAACGATGGGCCCTCTCTCTGGGAAGGTATTTTTATTTCGACTTGAACCATTCAGTTTCCGCAACTGGCCGCTGAAGAGGATGATTAATTTTTACCATTGCGCATCGGAAGCATTTATAAATTTCTGACTCGGCCAGTGGTATCGATTAAACTAGCCACTGCTCGACCATCGATACACAAATTTATTCCACCACAATAGATATTTAATTGAAATGTTAGAATGTATAGAAATTCAATTGCTTGGCTTGTACTGTCATTGTGAAAGTAGACTAGACTGTAGTTATGTATGTACTCGGGTACAGTAATATTTTTGGCCGCAAATCTAAATTTTGAATTCGTTATGAGCTTGGAAACGGAGCCTAACTTGCCTTCGAATAAGCAGGAACAAACAAAAAGAACACATCTGGATAGTGTCACACAGTTGCCCGATGTGAACTGGGCTGCCTACAACGCTTTTCGCTGCGATTTGGCCAAGGTGCATAAGACGTTCAGTTCCTGCACTCAAACGGAGTTCACCGCGGAGGTATGCACCCTTACCAATTTGTCGTTCGGTTGCAAATTTATGTCCAGTAGGAGACAGCCGGGACCACCGTCTAACCATGGAGAACAATGAAACAATGAAAGCTCCAAACGGAGACCGGAATCAATTGCCACCGTGCTCTGGCTTGGCCCAAACCCGGCAAAGCAATGAGTCAATCACGGTTCTGCTGGAAGTACGAGAGCAGCGCGGATGCACATCCGAAACCAACTCCGATAGCACTTTAGCGGACAGTCAGACGTCCCTCTTGGAGGCTCCAATGTTGTCTGAACTGTCACTGGCTGCAACTAGCTCGATATCCTTGTTCTCAACAGAGACAGCTGTTTCCAACCGCTCGGAAAGCGTCAGACTTACAACTACCGAGTCGCAGTCCTCTGGCTACACCACAGAGAGCAGCTACCAAACGGCACTAGCAATAAGCGACTTCACTCTGGGTGACAGCTTCTACAGCCCACCCAATCTGAATGGTCATCTTCAAGAGATTCATGTGCGAGTGCCGGCCAATGCAACAGTTGCTCAGATCCAAAACATAAGCTCTGATCTACGCAACCTACTCTCCGACGAGCTGACGCTAATCCATGAGGCATCCGACGGAAGTAGACAAGCCATATATCTGATTGCCTATCGATACATGTAGGACGACACTCGCCCAAAAATATACATTCACAAGTTGCTAGTCATGCTTAGCCACTTGCTGTGATCATATCACAACTGGGTTGCGCATCATTCGCTTGTTGACATTATGACAAATTACGTGCGCAAAAGGCAAAAAAAAAAATAAAAATCCCATCCCCAGGCAGGATGTGAGGAAGGAAACAACAAGCCAAAGCGATACGCTTAAGCATTAAGCGACGTAGGGTGCCGACTACCCTCCCCCTGCCCGCCTTCAATGTTAATAGGAAAGCCACACAAGAACGGCTAACGAACGGCACGCGGCAGGCGAACGGACGGGCGGACGGGCGGTCGGTCGGTTGAATGAGTGAGCGACAAGTGCGCGAGCGCACAGTTGAGGGGTTGCTCTGGTCTCGCCGGCGTCGAGTAGGGATGAGGGGAGGGGTCGTCTGTTTGTCCAGTGGCTAAGTGCGCACGACCAAAGGCAAGTGGAAATGACAAACATATTTACACAATTTTTGACAGGCCCAAACCAAATGCGATATATACTTTACTTTGGCCAAGGAGCTGCGAACGGGTGAAACCAAACACCCGTGGGTGCAGTGAGCTACCCCTGTTCACTCATACCCCTACCCATCGCCTCCACCCAGCCCGAACTGGCTCACGCACTAGAAACAGCAACCCAAACTCGATAAATATGTTTATGTGCAAATAACAAAATATTTGTCGATTGCCGGTTCTTGAACTGCCCAAGCGCTATTTATGGTATGACAAGGGAGCGTGAGCGGGACGGGGGAGGGGAGAGGTTTACACGGGGAAGCACCGCAAGCGCATAATTCAATTTTTCTGCTCGTTTTGCACGACGCTCGTTGAACGCCGCTCAACTCCGCTGGGATGTGTCCGCATCTAGCCTGGTCTGCTTGTTGGTTGGTTGCTGTTTTGGGTCGGGTTTTTTTTTTCAGACAGCTTTCTCGCTACATATTAGCGACACGTGGCCGCTCTGGGTATGTGGAGGGCATATGCGGTTTTGGCGCTGCCCTGTTATTTATTTGTTTGTAATTACGCGTGTTCTAAACAAAATCCCGGCGTACTTGAAAATGTAACGCGCCCAGTTCCATCAGCCATCAGCTCAGTTCAAGCCTGGCATGCTCTTTTCAATGCTGTTTCGTGCACGTGCTCTCCAAATGGGCTGGGATTGGCACGAAGTCTGGGAGCTGGGAGTTGGCAGCGGTCCCGCTTCGAGTTTTGGTTATTCCCTGCGCATTAGCGACAATAGCATTGAGCCGACATCTAAGCCATTTGGACATTGTCAACAATTTTGGGCTTCGACTTTGGCATTGTCTTGTCTGCACATGCTCCCAGGATGAGAACGGCGCGTGTCCTCCTCCGTGCTGGCTTTTGTGTCAGTTGTCAACATTTTGTGCTGGCTTTTAGCTGCGGCCTTAGCTTGTCAATTGATTTGCGTGGGATCGCGAGACATGTGAAACATGAATCGCAATCATAATTGTGACAGGATTTGCTAAGAAGGTCTTGGACGGCGGACAAGGATTTGTTGAACTGAAGCGAAGTGAGCCAACACATCAAAATCAAAGCAAATAAACTTTTGAATATACAAATTAAATTTCATGGGACTAAATTTAATACATTTAAATTAATTTAAACTACAGTCTACTTTTACAATGACAGCCCAAGCCAAGCAATTGAATTTCTAAACATTCGAATATTTCAATTAAGCCACGAAGATTTCATTTTAGTTTTATTATGCAAATATTATATTCCCAACTTTTAATAAACTGGTAGTTCGAAAAAGTCAAAGTGGCTCGGTTCCAAATGCAAGTTTAACTTTCTTCAAGATATTAAATTAAATTTGTATATTATGTGAATACTAAGCAGAATTCAAGAACTTAAAATCTCTATCGTATGCCCACCTTGTTATATAATAAATTTAATGGGTCCGCATGTGCCACAATGCAAAAGGGCATATGTAATGAGCGAGCGGGATGAGCGACAGACTGCGGTAAGGGTAAGCAGTTGTCCTTAATTGAAAAACACTTAAGCTGCAAGTGGAACTGGTTCGCCTTAAGTCAGGCCGACCACATTCTGCTCCTCAACTTCCGAACTTGCTGCCACACATGATCCGCTTTCAACGGCGCTCAATCAAAATAAAACACCTTAACCACACCCAAATACACCTACCTACACACACACACTCATACACACGCCCACCTCAGACGTCCTGCTTTCGCTCTCAACGAGTTAAATCCGAAAATAACGGCGAAAAACTTTGCATAATTAAAGGCATAAATAAATAACTGTCAGCAGGCCAAAATAGAAATAGAGAGAGAGATAGAGTGAAAGATAAATAGAGAGAGATAGAGTGTAACTAAAAAAATATTGGACAGGCGCCGCATAAAACAGAAATCCATTAGGACAGGCGCAGAGCCAAAGGCAAAGCACAGGATGACGAGTTGGCCTGGCTGGTTGACTGGACCTAGGAACTGAGACCTAAGACATAAAACCTTTGTACTCACCCTCAAGCGCTCGATTCCTTGAAATTAAAGCGAGCACCAACTCAGGATTTGGGTCATCATGGTCGACAGGCAACACGCCAACTCCGACTCCGACGCCGACGCCGACTCCAACTCCGACGCCGACACTCTGATGATGATTGTGTTGGCCAGCAAGCAGGTGCGGGGCCTGCGGCGTTTGTGGCAATTGTTGCTGCTGTTGATGAATATGTTGCTGGTGCTGTTGTTGATGCTGCTGCTGATGCTGGTGATTATCCATGACTGACAGCTGCTGTTGCAGTTGCTGAGCCTGTGCCTGATGCTGATGCTGGTGATGATGTTGATGTTGATGCAGTGGCGGTGGCGGTTTCAGGGTTTGCATCATCTCTAAGGCCAGTTGCATGCACGCTTACAAACAACGCCAGCAAATAATTGCCCTAATTTGCTAATATTAATTTATTTTCGAATTAATTTTTGGTATTTGGGTTTTGTTTAATGGCCGGATCGTCACACGTGTCGTATGCGTATTATTTGCTCGCAGGCACTTTTCGCACTTATATTTAATTTACTAAAGCGCCGATCAGTTCGATCAGCTTGCCTGCATTTCAAAAATATATGTATAACGATATATATATATGTAAATTTATTTGATTTTTCTTGAATTGCACACGCGACGTTTTCCGATATTACCGTTAGCGATCCAAACTTTTCTGCTGCCTGCCCGGACGAAGAGGCGGAAATGTTTAGTCACGCGGAGCAAGTTTTTATTTTACTACGTTTACAGGCGGGCGGCACTGTCTATAGATAGAGCAAGATTGGATCGCTCGGTTGGTTGGCTGGTTGGTTGGTTGGCAGGTTGGTTGGTTGGGTGGTAGGTTAGTTGACTGTTTGAGAACTGGCAGTGGCACTGGCACTGTGTAAAGCAACGCCGCCGTCGTTGCCCGACGCGTCGATGTTTTCTTATCAGAAGAGCGAGAGAAACGCGCGGCGTTTTCTTTGGTTTCGGTAAATCGACTTGATTGTGCGAGTGTGTGTGTGAGTGTGTATGCGAGTGTGTGTTGTGTTCTTCACGACGCTATGCTTTCGACTATACTCATTGCTTTTCTATATCAATGTGGACTCTTATAGTACGACTAGCTCCAAGTATCTACTCAAGAACAATTTCAATATGCAGAAGTACATTGCGAGTATTATTTATAGGTATTGCTTGTGTACAGTGTACTGTGTACTGTTGTTCTGAGTTGAGTTCTAAATGCGAATGATGCCAATCTGATTATTACATAATTATGCATCAATTTCCAAGTAGCTAGCTACCGAAATGTTAAACATTGTAGTCAACTTGTCTTGGAATTTCGAGCTAATGATAAAAGATTCACTTTAAATGTCATTTCAATTCTACTTATAAGTTATTTTCTAGCAAATTTTGTACAATTTATATTTTGTGTAAACAGCGTTACTTTGCCAGTAACTGAAAAGTTGCCACAAAAAAATAAGCACTTTGATTGCACTTTTTAAGTCCCGTGTTTTTTACTTTGATTTTTATTTAGTTTAACGAAATGAATTTATTTGCCAATATTTATCGAATTATTTGATTTCATAAACAATTTAAGGAATTTTGCTGATTCGAATGCACTTTGATTTTGAATTCGAAACATTTACGCGAACGCCATTTTGCGACGGCAATTGGCAAGGCGACGGCAAGCTGCGACAAAATGGCGGCGGCTAACGGACAGCAGCGCACAGAGCAGAGCGGAGAGCATGGCACGGTACGACACGACACGGCATGACGGGGCATGGCAACACTGGCAGAAAGCAACTGACGGCCGCCTGCTGCGTTGTTTGTGAGTTCTTTCTTTCTTCCTTTTCTTTTTTGTATTTTTGTATATTGTTGCCTGCTATTTGTGGCACTCGGGCTGCATTTTTTTGCGCACTTTTTGTCGCTTTTGTTGCTGTTGTCGCTGCTGTCGCTGCTCCTGCATTAGTGACTTTCGTTATGTTGTTGTTGTTGTTGTTGTTATTTGAGCTTTTTTTATTTGACTTTTACGATACTTTTTATGTCGTTTCCCTTTTTGTGTGTGCAGGAGTGTGCTACTGTCTGTGTGTGTGCGTGTGACTGTGTATCTGAGTGTGTGTGTGTGTGTTTGTGTGTTTACCAATTGATCTTAATGTGACACAAATGATATGGTAAAATGCAGGCTGGCAGCCAGCAGCAGCTAGCAAGCCAGGCAACACAACAATGGCAACGGCGACGTTGTCGACATTTTTATGCTGCTTTTAGTATGCGCAATGTTATGCTCAACTTTGCCTGCCACTTTGCCCGGCCACTGTCACTGCCACAGCTACTGCCACAGCTACTGCCACTGCCACTGCCCCTGCCCACCAGTTACCAGTTACCAGTTGGCATTTAACAGTCACCATTTCTAGGACCATACCCCAAATCCTATACCTATTCCCGTTTCGTTTGCGTTCTCGTTCTTGTCCGCTATGCAGGCAGCATTACAATATTTTGTGAAACCTAAAACTTTTGCAAAAGTTTGCCTCTCAAGAAGTTCGAGCTATAACTGGGAAAAAGCACTGCGGCGTTGTCGGCAGTAGCAAAGACAGCAGCAACAACAACAAAAACAAGAACAGAAATGAGCCAACGCCTGGCGACACCTTCGCTGTGGCCCCAAAACAACAGTCAACAGCACTTAAAAGTCAGCGGCGGCAGTGGCATAGCACAAATATGAGAAACTTAACTCAAAAGTCCAAGTCAATACGCGCGGTCAACACACAAAAACAACAAAAACAGCAAAAGCAACACCAACAACATGACAAGTTTTGCCTGGCTTCCAGGCTGAAAGCAAGCACCGCCCCTTTATATTGAAAACATTGGAAATCGTTGATAACAACAAAAAAAAAAAAAATAGAATGCAACAGCAACAATAAATTCCCCGCCGCAATTTTTGGTCATGCGCGAGAGTTCGTTATCTTATCGCTGCTGCCGACGCCATTAAACTGGAATTCGCTTGGATGGGTGGGCGGATGGGCTGCTTTGGGTTGGGTGGTTTGCTCAAGGGTTAAACTCGTTCCAGCGGCTGCGCAGTGCAGCAGACGCAGAGCGGCGTAACAGTCAATCATTTGTGTTAGCTAGCAAGAGTCACCCTGTGCGCCAAAGCACTCACTGCCATTTAAATACCCTGTAAATATGTAATGCGTTTCGTTGAGCGTTTCGAATAGTGCACATATACTTGAGTTATAAACATATAGTTTGCCAACTTTCTGCTCTTGCATTTGCTTAAAAATGCATAATGGCTTATTTCCTTAGTAGTCACTAAGTCGTTATGTTCTACAGGGTATTTCTTTGTTGAGCACTCTTATTGACTTTCGTTCGGGGGTGTTTCCTGGCACATCCATACATATACATTACCCGTCCGCCTATCCGTCTGCATGGCATTTTGTTTTCACATTTATTTATGAACCGCTTAGAGAGCGCCAAACACTTTGAACCCCACAGACTGACACCCCAAACCACAATGATGGACTTTAGCGGAGAACAACAGCTAGTGGTCATACCCTGACCGACTTTCGCAGCACGAGAGGGCTCTTAATATTAAGGGGTTCCTATTAAGCTATCAATACTAGGGGCACTCAATACATTTACTTCTTAAAACAAGCAAACCAATCACGAACTTCAATTTATTTATTACTTTTATATATTTATTCTCTACTTTTTGCATAAAATACAACACATGATAAATAAAAACTTATAAAAAGTTATATTTTGTTCATTTACTAAACATTTTCACTTTTATAATATATTTAAAAGGGAACCAAATTTTGCATTGTATTTTCGTCAGTTGGCTTCAATTAATATGAAATGAACTTTGCTCCACAATCTTTCCTCACACATAACTTTGTTAATAACGGAACTAAATTGGAGCATGACCCTGAAATTGAAAATACAAACAAAAAACGGCCCAGTCTTGTGAAATGCAGTGACCCCCTTGATGGGGCCACTCTGACGACGATGCACTCCCCGCCCGAGCTGCGCTTACAAAACAGATGAATCTAATCGAGCCGTCATCAATAGAGTGTGTCTGTGACTTTCAAAATTTCGAGCACGATCGCATGACTGGGCGGAATGGTCAGTTGGTATCTAATAGAGCTGGGAAATGTTATGCATGTCAGCCATATAGTGTGATTTTTGCCAGTTGACAACAGATAATAATAATTATAAACCGGATTGTGACCACAATGGATTATCCATTAGTTGCAGTGAAAGAAATGGTCGAGTTAACAAAACAAAACAGTAAACGACATAAACTACGTAAACGTATCAAAAAATTAAAAAAAAATATAAAGAATATTGTCAAAAATCTTTAACTACAATTTGGCATATACCTATTTACATTAATTTTAAGTCTAATGAATATAAGTTAGCCAGTTTTCCATTGTTAAGAACGAATTTCAGGATCTGGATTAAAATTTATTGTTTTTATTTTTTAAGCAATTTCCATACAGACCAACAGGTTTTGGGCGGTGTATTCAGTTAATTAGACGATTAAACGCTTTCCATTAAAATATCTTCGACGATTTTCATGTTATTTTGCCCTTGCATACGGTAATATTATTTTGTCAGTCATTTTGTAACGCATTGAAAGAGACCCTTCCAACTGCATAAAGTATATATATATATATATGTAGATATATTCGTATATTTCTATGAAGACAATTTGTCTTTGTTTTAGGATTGGCATATCATAGAAAGAATCGGTCAAGTTCTTTTTGCAAAACATCTTAACAAAACTCATTAACTTCGAATGATACAACTATATTATATCGTATTGTTAATGAAATTTCGATACCTCGACAAGTGTATATAATCTTCGTTATGGCAACGATAGCTGTTCTTTCTTGTTTTTTATTGTAATCATGCTTACGCTATAAACGGTCTTAATGTCGTTTCTGAACATCATCATAGTTACATAAATCTCGCCAATGGTATCCAAAAACTTGCTGGCTGTGCACATTTTTACACATATTTAAGTATGTAATGTCGGCGTGTGTTGACTGCTCTTCAAGTATTGTTTGAAACTTTTGACTGTGTACAAACGGCCTACGAAACGTTGGATTCAAATCGCTTATCGAGGCTTTGACATGTTGCAGCGAGTTCATTAGTAAATCCGAATGTCAACGGTGAACAAGTGCAAAAGTCAAACAGCGCAGCAAATATAAACAGATTCAAATATAGCGCATCTGTAGCAAAGGACCTACTATATTATAACTACTACTTGTTGACGAGTGTTCTCTTCGATTAAAATGGACTTTGACGAATTTCGCGAATTTGGTCACGCCTCAATTGAGTTCATTATCAACTATCTGAGCAACATACGTGAGAGGTTTGTGTGTGTGTGTGTGTGTGTGTATACGTGTGTGTTTGTTATCCTTTTTAAGCACTCGCTACTTTCACAGAAATGTGCTATCTAGCGTACAACCCTACGAGGTTATGAACCAGCTTCCCAGGCAAATACCCGAGCAGCCGGAGCATTGGCGCCAAATTCTTAATGACTTGGAGCAAATTATACTGCCCGGATTGACCCATTGGCAATCGCCATACTTCAATGCCTTCTTTCCATCATCCACATCGGCTGGCTCCATAATTGGAGAGTTGCTTATTGCTGGTATTGGAGTCTTGGGCTTCAGTTGGGTAAGTTTCAAACGTGAATATATTTAAATATTGCATATAAAGAATAGCTTAATGAATGATTAAGTTTTAAAGGCAATACTGTAACTTTTATATATATATATGTATAAGTGTTGAAGAAAGGAAATTGCTGACTCTCAGCAACGGTATAATACGGAATCAGTTTACTTTGCACACTTTTTTTTAAGTCGCCTTTTACCATATTTTATGTGGAAAGAGTTTGGCAATGCGAAATTTTGTCATAACAATTCATAACCAACAAAAGTTGTTTTGCCAGATTGTCTTATAACAATTAGTATCATAATAAGAGCTTATGCATAAACTTAAGATTTATGTGCAATATAATAGTTTATTTTGTGTACGAGTTGAAATCCCGACAGCACAGTTGTAAACAACTAAAAAAAAGAGTCGTTCAGATGATAGGAAAGTGATGAGAGCAATGCTTTCAGGCACCAGAAAAGAGAAACCAGTTGGGCACGAGAACAGTTTCGCACAATTGGGAACAGTTGAAAACAGTCAAAGGTTTCTGCTTATGCGCGAAATGCTGAATAAAAATATTTAATGGTAGGTGCAGATACTTCTCCAACAAAGTTGTTGATCAATTAGGTTTATAAACAGTAGTGTTAAGCAGCTATAAGATTAATATCTAAGTAATATGCTGTATGTAATAAAATGTAATAAAGCAAATGCCACCACGCACTATATTATCTTGAAATACAAATCAAAAGCCGAAACACTATGTTATTGGTTTGAAATTTACTTTATATCATTTTATGTATTTATATATATCTACTTTGAAAATTTTGTACGTTATTAATTAATACAATATAGTGTCAGCATTTCCATACCGCAGCAATCACTACGCAATATAATTAATTAGAAAGGAGATTATTCCCTTAATTGCTTTGCCAGACAAATGATTTCCATTGTCCGTTTTGTTTATTGTAATTAGACGCACCTGGTCAAGAGCCAACCCATTTGCATTTGTGGCATTTACAGAGCGGCATTTAAAAGTCGCTAAATCGGACTCTGTTTCTGCTTTTTGACTGTGGCTCAGTTTCCGGCTCTGAGTGGGCTCCGGCCCTGTGGGTATAAAAAGCGATGCGCTCTCTGCTCGCGACAGCAGAGTTAACGTTAACTTCGCAGTGGCAACAAGTCAACACATCAAGAAGATCGACAACAAAGTGGTGCACAGTAGTGGGGCGACTGTCTCGAACTTTGTAAACACACAAAAGGCAAACAAAACGTAAAAAGTGCAAATAGAAACGCGCTTAACTACAATAGGAACAATAAAAAAAAAGTGATTCCACATCGAAAACGTGACAGCTTTGTAAAATGGACGCCAATGAGTTCCGCGAGTTTGGCAAAGCTGCCGTTGACTTCATCGCCGACTATCTGGAAAATATTCGAGAAAATGATATACTGCCCTCCGTCGAGCCCGGCTACCTTTTGCCAATGCTACCCAAGCAGATGCCCGAGACACCAGAAGCTTGGCCTGAGATTCTATCGGACATCAATCGCGTGATAAAGCCGGGCATCACCCACTGGCAGTCACCCAACATGCACGCCTACTTTCCCACCAGTATTTCCTATCCATCTTTAGTGGGCGAATTCCTGGCCAGCGGATTCGGCATCGTTGGCTTCAGTTGGGTACGTGCCGGTGAAATCTCCACATGATTCATTGTTCAATCAAGCTCAATGCAAGCCCTTTGTTTACTCTGGGTAGTGAAAGTTTGGACTCTCAAAGAACTCGACAAACAGGTTGCTAAAGCGCTAACGAGAGGCAAATCAAAAAGAGTATTGTTGTAATCCAGGGACTGGGTCAAGTTCAATAGAGTTGTCTTCACTTTTAACGTTGATTGGTGACTTTTTTACAAATAATTTATTGATCATTTATTTATTTTACAGAGCATGAAATGATTCGATTGGTACTAAAACACAAGAGCACTTAAGTGTCTACTTAAAAAAAAGTAGAACCCTCTATGAATTATAGGAAATTCAAATTACCATTTGATTAAATCATTAATTATTATTAATGCGTACTTTTCACGTCCTCCTTTCTTACAGATCTGCAGTCCGGCATGCACTGAACTCGAAGTGGTCGTCATGGACTGGCTGGCAAAATTCCTGCAGTTGCCCGAGCATTTTTTGCATGAGAACGATGGTCCTGGCGGTGGCGTCCTTCAGGGCTCCGCCAGCGAGGCTGTCCTTGTGGCTGTCCTGGCGGCCCGTGAGCAGGCCGTGCGCAGAGAACGCGAATGCCACCCGGAGCTGAGCGAAAGCGATATACGCGGCAAATTGATTGCCTACTCCTCGGATCAGAGCAACAGTTGCATAGAGAAGGCTGGCGTGTTGGCAGCTATGCCCATCAAACTGCTGCCTGCCGGTGAAGATCTCGTACTTCGTGGCGCAACGCTAAAGGAGGAAATTGAGAAGGATGTGGCTGCCGGTTTCATACCAGTCATATGCATAGCCACGCTGGGAACAACGGGCACATGCGCCTACGATGACATCGAATCGCTGGCCAACATATGTGAGCAGCACCAGGTGTGGCTGCATGTGGATGCAGCATACGCGGGGGGTGCCTTTGCTCTGGATGAGTGCGCCGAACTGCGTCGAGGCTTGGATCGCGTGGACTCATTGAACTTTAATTTGCACAAGTTCATGCTGGTTAACTTTGACTGTGCGGCGATGTGGGTGCGCGATGCTAACAAAGTGGTGAACAGCTTCAATGTAGATCGCATCTATCTAAAGCACAAGCATGAGGGCCAGACACAGATCCCTGATTTCCGCCACTGGCAGATCCCACTCGGTCGCCGCTTCCGCGCCCTCAAAGTGTGGATAACATTCCGCACGCTGGGCGCAGAGGGTCTTCGTGCCCACATGCGCAAGCACATCGATTTGGCTATCCAGTTTGAGAAGGCGGTTAAGGCAGATAAACGTTTCGAGTTGGTGGCACCACGTGCCTTGGGATTGGTTTGCTTTCGGGCGAAGGGCGACAATGAGATCACGGCACAGCTGCTGCAGCGTTTGATGGAGCGCAAGAAGATTTACATGGTCAAGGCGGAGCATTGTGGTCGTCTGTTTCTACGTTTTGCCATATGCGGGATGGATCCCAAACCATCAGACATTGAGTTTGCCTGGACGGAGATTGAGACACAACTGACAGCAATCTGTGCTGAGCATCAGGTGAATGCTCGCAAGGCCGCAGATGTAACCGAACTATCGCATCATCTAACTGGATTACAATTAACGAATGAAACTTTGCGCCGCTAGTACAAAAATACTCCAACTTCAACATTCAAACCTATTTATATAGATTATATTTATTCTTAATATAATTTTAGTTGGTCTGATCGTTGTTAACGTAACAAAAAGTTAAGATTTAATAAATGGATACAAATATAATAATTAATAAAATAGCTAACTCGGATTTTTGAAATACTCATAAAATTACAGAATACATTTAAAAGCTTACCGCCTTTAAAAAAGTGTGCAAAAATGTACATAACATAACCCAATATTGAATTAAAATATCGGCATGTGCATACGATATTAGTAGGCAAAAGTAAACAGTGATGCCAGACAGCAACAGCTGCACACATCTGTGTGCAATCTATCAGCAATCTATACTGAGCATCAGGCAAATGCTCGCAAGGCTGCAGATATAACCGAACTATCGCATCATCTAACTGGATTACAACTACCGAATGGAACGTTGCCAGGTTAATAAAAAAAACGCTCAAACCTCAACATTCAATCTGAGATTATGTATAAGGCAATGTAAAAAATGTTACTATTTGATAAATTAATACAATTATAATCATACAAGCGAAGACTACACTCTGATGTTGTAAAAACTAATTAATCATCAATAATCAAAGTAAATTTCAAATCTTGCCTCCCTTAATGCAGTGTGTACGTACCTAGACAATATCGATATACATTATCGAGATGCACCTACGATAGTAATAAACAAAAGTGAATAGTGATGCCAGACCTACAAAAAGTTATTCAGTGCATAAATAAATTGGGAAGACGAACACGAAATACGCTTACGACCATAAATTGATTTAACAAATGGTATTCATTATACCTGCATGAGCTGGCCATCATAATGCTTTGAGTACAAAAATATTTACGCTATTTAATAACAACAAATACTAGCAATACGTTAGAAAATATCTGATACATTGTGAGAGCATTTGAAAATATGTCTGATTGCGACAAAATTTCGGTCAATTGAAAACAACAAAAAATCACAACCGATTCAGTTTTTACAAAATAAAATACACTTTTCCAAGCCGGGTGAGACTTTGATTTGCAATGGTAAGTCCAATTTGTATTGCTTTTGTGTAAATGTATTTTCATGGATTTTCTTTCTGCATTCGTTTAGTTATGTATAGATTAGCTAGCAGGCGCAGCTTATACAATGCAGCGGCACTTCAAGCGGAGGTAACCGGACTGCAGCAGCATGGAAACCGTCACGATTTCAACTACAACTTGGAGTCGACGAAGCTGAATGCCCAAATTGTTATCATTGGTGGTGGGCTGGCGGGTTTGTCAGCTGCGCAACATCTCCTGGCCAATGGATTCCATAATACACTCGTGCTAGAGGCAACGGATCGTTATGGTGGTCGCATTAATTCCAAGCGCTTTGGTGACACATATTGCGAACTGGGTGCAAAGTGGGTGAACATTGATTGCTCCCACGACTCCATGTACGAGTTGTTACGCAATGCCGAAGGATTGACCAAAAAGCTAAAGCAGCCAACGCGCGTCAGATATATTCACACCGAGGGCGAGGGGCAGCAGAGTAACATTCCGCCCAGAATGGTGGAGCTGATAGACACGCTATTTCGGGACTTATGTCGCGGCTACAGGGTACGTGACAAGGTGAAAAGTGGAGGTGATCTGCACTCGCTGGACAATGTCATGAGCTACTTTCAGTCGGAGAGTGACAAACTCATAAATGCATCGTTTAAGCTGCCCGGCGATCAGGCAATGGCCCGTGAAATCTTTCAGTCACTCTTCAAGGATTTCAGCAGTATTTTGGGCTGCTGCCTGGAGTATATGAATATCCAGTACGTGACCAGCTGTCCGCTCGAGCAGGAATCGAATCCCATTTACGTGCCCACTGGCCTGGACAATATCGTGAATGATCTAACACAGGACCTGGGCGGCCAGCAGCTGCAGACGGGCAAACCAGTTGGCCAGATACAATGGAAAACGCAATCAGAATGCCAGCTTGTTGGCTGTTTGGATGGCAGTTTGTACCATGCTGATCACATCATCTGCACGCTTCCATTGGGTGTGTTGAAGAACTTTTCGGCAGCGCTATTTAAGCCCATGCTCCCGCTGAATAAGTTACAGGCCATACAGAATCTGGGATTTGGTAATCCCGTCAAGATCTATCTTTCGTACAAGCGGCCTATCAATCACTGGCTAAAATCAAATCTTCGTCCACTGGGCGCACTGCTGAAACCAATTCAAATGCAAGCCGCTGATGTCAGCTGCGCTAATCCGCTGCGTTGCTGGACACAACAGGTTGTGGAAATATCTCAGCAGCCGAGCAGCAAGCATGTTCTAGAAATACGTGTCGGTGGCGGCTACTATGATGAGATTGAGAAGTTGCCCGATGTAACGCTGCTGGAGCAGATAACGAAACTGTTGCGCCAGTGCCTCTGCACTCCACATATTCCCTATCCGCAGGCCATGTTACGCTCCGACTGGAATAGCTCGGCCTGCTATCTAGGTGGCCGACCCTACTTCTCCGTCAACAGCAGCGCCCGTGATGTGCAAAGTTTGGCGGCGCCGCTCGGGGATGCTGCACCGAAGCTTCTCTTTGCCGGCGATGCGACGGCACTCAATGGCTTTGGCACCATAGATGGGGCACGGTCGAGCGGCATACGCGAGGCGCAGCGCATCGTTGACTTTTACAATATGAAGTATGGCGTCTAATCTCACACTTGGCATATTTCGACACAAAATCAGAGGCTGTAGTCCAAATTAATAGTTATCATTTTGTTAAATATTATTTAAGCACATTTATTAAATAGGATAGCATTTAAAAACATCAACAACAACAATAACGATGATTTATTTTTGATTATGCGAACTGTTCCGCATTTCACTTTGAGAATATCAAAATATGAGTCAAGCATTTCAGATATATTTATCTAGCTGAAAATATCTAAATGAAAATTAAATGTTTTAAGGAGTAAAAAGCCGGAACAGTTCTCTATGTTTGCGATTTGGAAGGTGGATGAGTGACCAATGCTAAAAAATTCCCTAAACATGTCACTTTTAATACTTCGATTGTTTTGCCGCTTACTTTTCGGCAGCTGCCTCACTTTGCTCCATTTCATCAGCGGCAGCGCTAACTTCCTTCCACGAGTACTCCATGTCCTCGCTTTGTGTGAAACGGGAGCAGACAGCCATGCGCAAGAAGTAGACATCGCGAATCTTGGCCGGCACCATGTGTATATTGCCACGTCCGTTGATGCGCTTGAGCAGCGCCTCATTGCGCTCATTGCTGCCCTTCAACCGGAAGCAGACCAGACCCATATTCACCTCAGAGGCAAGCTCAAAGCGCTCATCCTTCACACAGAGATCACCGAACTGCTTGGCAAAGCCACAATGACGTCGAATGTGGGCCTGAAGATTCTCCACACCGTACAGACGTAGCACAAACCAGAGCTTGAGGGCACGGAATCGGCGACCCAGTGGTATTTGCCAATGGCGATAGTCTGGCGCTGAGCCCTGCATGTCATGCTTCAGGTACAGTGGATCCACATTGAATGCATTCACCACCCAGCTGGGATCCTTAAGCCACATGGCAGAGCAATCGAAGTTGACCAGCATCCATTTGTGTGGATTGAAGTTGAACGAGTCGGCGGTCTCAATGCCCAGCATGTAATGACGATACTCTGGGCAAATGAAAGCGGATCCGGCATACGCAGCATCCACATGCACCCACACATTGTGCTTGTTGGCCACCGGACCGCACTCATCCAGGCGATCGAAGGCGCACGAGTTTGTGGTACCCAAGGTGACCACGGCATAGAAGGGAATTAGACCATCAGCCAAATCTTTCTTGATTGCCTCGTCCAGGGCATCGCCACGTAGGCGATTATGCTCGTCAGCCGGCACAGAGCGCAACTTGATGCCACCCAAAAGTCCAGCACGTTCCACAGAGGAATGCGCCTGGGCGGAGGCATAGCCCACCAGTTTGCCAATGATCGTCTGCTCATCCCAATCTGGATGCTCTGCCTTCACCTCCTGCATCTTCTTCGCCTTGGCGCCCAGCAATGCCACCAAAGTGGACTCACTGGCTGTGCCCTGAATGACGCCGCCGCCTTTGCCACCCGAACAAGCCAGAAACTCCGACGGCAAGTCGAGCATCTTGCCCAACCAATCAAGCATTACGACTTCGAGCTCAGTGCATGCTGGGCTCGCGATCCAGGTGAATCCAATGCAGGCGATCGCACCGCTCAGCATGTCCGCCACAATTGCGGGATAGGAGTTGGCCGTTGGGAAATAGGCATGGAATTTGGGACTGTGCCAGTGGGTCACGCCCGGCATGATGACTCTCTCAATGTCCTTCATCACATCCTGCCATTCCTCGGGCTTTTCCGGTGCGGTCTCTGGTATCAGTGGCTGCAAATAACCAGGCTTCACCTCGGGCAGCACTCGCCTGAAAGGAACAACAGCAATTTCATTAGTAACCATTCAGAAAAGCTCTATAAAGTGTTCACCAAATTGAATTGCAACAAGAAACCAAACCACCCAAACCACCCACCACCCACCACTTGGCAACAACTTGCCACTTGTTGCCATTTTATTAAAAATCAATAGAAGCGTAAAGAATCTTGAATAGCCTGCAATGTAATTAACCCTTCATTCTTTAAACCTTAACTGAACTGAACTCAAATGCTTTAAGTATATAATTTTGTGTTTGTATCTCCCATTTGAAAAATTGTATTGCTCCAGCAGATGAAAAGCTTTAACCAATTTTATTTGGCATCAGATTGCCATAATTGACTTTATTAACTTTGATGCTTGTTTTCAATTCGAATCTTTTTGAAGTAACAATTAATGTGGAATGAATTGTTTCCCTATGTTCGTTCCCTTCTTAATTATTTTCAGAATACAAATTTATGCTTGACTAATTATTTATATTAATATACACGATTAACAAATTGCGTGATAATCAAAATGAAATCACAAAATACTAAAAATGATTAACTTATAGATAAAGCAAACTCTTACAACCTAAGCAGCAAAATAATGAGAGATCTGAAAGTTTCGAGGCAATAATACCCGTAACCAAATTGTTCAAGAACAATGAACAAGGTAGCCGAAGGTAAATAACAATGTTGACCTTGACACGCCATCAAAGCGCTAAAAAAAACCTTATAATGTTGTAATTAATAAGCTGGCAATTTCGAAACCAGCTGGCAAAAATAAAAAACTACAAAAACGTTGTGAAAGGCCTAAACAGTTAGACAACAGAAGGCCGAAACGGGTAATACTTTCCCATGACTCAGAATACCGTCGTAAAAAAGTCATTCACATCGATCCGGAAAAATGTCTAACCCTGGGTCAACCAGAACGAACTTTCAAATTGTGAGATCAAATCAAGTTAATGAATAACAGTAATCAATACCTTAACTGTCGCATACATACATACTTACACGTCTGTGCATATGATAGGTATGTATTTGAGTGTGTTCTTAAAATAAATTAAATGTTAATTAACGAAAGCGCTCACCTTTCTCGTACGTTTTCCAAGTAATTGGCTATATAATCCACCATCGATTTGGCAAAATCCTTAAACTCGGGTGCCTCCATATCGATCTGTAAGCGTAATTCGAACAATTCAAGATTAATTAGCAATCGTTAGCTTATATAATTTACACATTATTCTAAAATAAGAGACAGGCACTCACCGATACCCTGGAATCCTGTTTATCTGCCACCACAGTGTTAGATTTCGATTTACTTTCACCTTTCAGGGGCATAGTAGTAATAGTAGGAGTTTTGCTCATGTTTGATTAATAGTGAGTGCTTGTTATGAATCAAATGTTGAGTAGTAGAAGCATGTGAATGTTAGTATGAGTGTGAGTAAAGAGTATTATTTACATTAGTGCTTAGTGTGTTCGAGATTACTGTTCTGATAATGGGTATCAGTGCAAAACTAATCTAATTAATACCAGTTTTTGATATGGCAACAACATAATTCATGCTGACCGCAGTCCCCTGCTTACATTTAAATATAAATATGAATTTTAAGATTGTGCACTTGCTTGTTTTTGAATTTAATTTGATTCATAAGCAAGAAATCTATTTCAGACATAGATGTACAATTTTTTTCCAGGTGTATGTATTAGAATACTTGCTTAAGCCAGTGTAAAAGTTGCTTTTGCAAGTTTGTTTGCTTTGGCTTATGCACAAACTTAGTGTGTAAAGCGGACACGTTATAAGTTAATTTGATTGCATTTATTGTTAAAGTGTTCACAACATTTATTAAGCCATATTTCGGATAAATACCAGTCGTAAAAGCTGTTTGGCATTGAGACAGCAACAACTACAACCACAAATTTGTTAAAAACCAGACGAGAACAAGCCAAAAAAATTGATAAGATTGTTGGAATGCTAAAAAACAATCGACAAGGCTGAATGTAGAGTTAAAATTTGAATTAAAGCAGAGCTTAAAAGGTCAGTTCGCAAGATTACGTATACGCCCATGTAGACATTTAAGTCTGAATTGGGGTAGTACTATTTGGTAAAGCACATTAATTGTTTAAATATGGCCAAGAGGCACACGCACTCACCGTTTGTGCACTTAAGTTGAATTGCTTTTAATTATTTGCACTTTTCTGTTGTTGTAGTGTTACTTTTTTTTTTTGTTTAACGCTTGCGTTTGTTTCTTCTTTTTTGCTTGGTTTTTTTTGTTTTTGTTCTTTGTAAATTGAATCAAGCTGTGCCCGCTCTGGCAACCGTTAGCCAACTGAGTGCTGCTCGTCGCTCGGCCAGGGCTTTTAAAGCATCGCATCACAAGAGAGCTGCGAGTGGTGAGCGGTGAGTTGTGAGTCGTGCGTCTCGGAGCTCCGAGCTCTGAGAGTAGCCGCAGGACCGGTTCACCTGTTACACTCGACTCGCAATCTAATCAATGCCCATTCGCTAAACTGAAACTGAACAATTCTATTTGTTATAAATAATGTGTAACAGGTGTGTCTGATTGTGTGTCTGAATTTTTTATTAAAATATAATTTGTTGACAAACCAAATGATGTTTGATACTTTGACGACGTCATTTGATTTGAACACATAGTGCATTTAACCGGCGATAATAAGAAATATAAACAATTATCTTTAAAGGCATAGCGATGCATAATAACAAGTTTGCGTTTAAGAAGCAGATACAAAAAGAATTCCCCCGCCGCTCATGAGTCACATGTTGCATGGGGTTTCCTAAAACCAAAGAAGAGCCGCAAAAGAAACAAGTTTAAAACAGAAACAAAAACAAAAAATGTTACAAAACTGAATTCATAATAAAAATTTACATTTTGTCAAGCGCATGCGACATTTTGCGACAGGTTTTATCTAGAATCGAAAGAGGGCAGCTGGACCTGTATATTTGAATGTATCCAATAGATATTTCGGCCAGACACGAACTCGAGACTCGTATTAATGTTTCATGACGTCAAAAGATTGGCTCTCTATTATGTGTCAGTGAAAGGAAAGGGGAAATCACCCATCTGTTGCTGAGTGTGTGCGTGTGTGTATGTTGCCTGCGCCTGGCATTTCGAACGAAGCCACTTTGGCAAATCACTTGACTGAATCAACAGATTTTTGCAATGCCAACGGCAACTTGGCTCTTATTGTGATGCCACCAGCATCCTCAACCCAACTCCGACCAACCAACCCCAACATACTTCTGTATATCCTGCGCCCAGTTTTAATGAGCGGAGCATGGAGGAGTGGATTGGAGTGAAGAGAATGATGATGGGGAGGGCAGTCGACTTCTCTTTCTTACTTAATGTTAAAGTGCTTCAATTTGATTTATGGCTGACTTGAGTTGAAAAGCTTGGCTATTCATGAGGTAAAGATGTAGTGGAATGGCGCCTAGACGTGGGGGATTGCATAATCGAGCGAACGAAAAGCACATTAGATCCATGCGAATCGATAAATTGGACAATTCCTATTTGGGTAACAGCATCCAAAGAAAATGAAACTTTAACGAATCGAAAAGAAATCATTTCAATCTTATGGACAATTTTATTGGCTAATACAGACTGCCCCACTGTCATGCATGGCGCAGTCTGAAATTTTTTGTTATACTTTAGATAATAATTGAATCTGTGAGATATTTAGGTCTAACAAGCCACTGTGGTTTACAAGAGAATGTCGATAAAGTAAAAGAAATCCAGAGAAACTGGCTTTTTCTTGGAGTACCCTCGGTACTTCTTTGCCCGGTCAAATTTCTTGGAATAACAATTGTTATTCGAATTTCCTAAGAAGCTATATGGATCTCAAACGTTTTCTGCCTCTTTCTTTCTAAACTTGTAGTTCGAACTATACTATCCATAACACATTTCGGATCTTATGCGCGAATTATGTTTTTTTTTCCTATTAATAATCATGCAACATACTTATAGGATAAGATAAATAAGTGCGAGGCCAGGCACTTTTCTTAAAGACAATAAAAATATTGCATATTTTCAGGATGAATCAAGTTTTCATCATGATACAAAGTTTTCTGCATGTTACCAAATAAGGTTGAATAATAAAATCAATAGTAAATTGCTGTTTAAGCAAGATAGTTAAAAGTTGTGAAGTATTCTCTTAAGATGAGTCAAACAGCTACGACAATTGGTCCTTTCAGAAAATAACTCTTGCTGGGTTACGATTCTATAGATTTTTTAAAGAAATTACAGCTGAGAGTCATTTAAAAGCCTAACACTTGAACAATTTCAGTTTCTGTTCAAGTGGAATAGGGCCACAAGGCTTATAATAACTGCAAGGCTTATAATAACTGCAACTATGTATCTAAAGGACCTTTGTTCTGTATGAAGAACATCCGGTCAGTCCTAATCATGGCAAAGCTACGACTGATTTAGCAATCGAGATATGAAAAATGAGATTTTTAATAAATACAAGCTTACAATTAATTTGATTTGTTCGACAATAAAAAACATAATTTAAGTGTAAATTTCATATTTAATATGTATTTATTGTATTGAATTCTTTTGTTCACATAACAAATTTGTAATATTCTTGCACGATGTAACTAATCGCTTTAGGGTCCGAGCTCGAAGATTTGTAAGATTTGCTCAGATGCGGGCATAGAGCCATTCGGAAATAACAAAGTTGAACGACAAGAGCCCGTACAAAAGATGGGTCCAAAAGTGATACAAACATTGGACAAAGTCTACTGCAGAAGGCGATGCGTTACAAAGTGCATAGAATGGTAAAAAATAAACAAAATCGAAAGTACTTAATAAATGCTACAGATAGTTACAACTTATTCGACTAGTCAGTCAGTCTACTACTGCGCAATGGTAGAGGGAAGATTGAGCAGCGTGCTCTGTCCACTGGGCAAATAGGCGACTCCACGTGACCTCGATAGCTGGTAGGCAATGTCTTCGGCGGCCTCAATACGACGCAGCTCGACAAGACCATCGCCGGCCTCACCGAAAGATTTGGCCAGCAAACCGGCAGCCTCGGCATCACCCTCGGCTGAAATAATGGAAGCCAACTTCTGTTGCTCAGCCTTCTCCACCACAAAGCGAGCCTTCTCGGCCTCCTGCTGGGCCACCTGTTTCATTTCGACGGCCAGCGTAAACTCACGGCCAAAGGTCAAATGTGTCAGCGAGATATCATCCAAAATGAAGCCGAATTGTTTGGCACGCACAGTGAGCTCCTGAGAGACGCGCTGCGAGACCATCTGTGAATAAAGCGTGGAGTGGATTTTAAATGTCTTTTATTTGCAACTTTTATTGCTCACCTCACGCTGTGTAATCAGTTCGCCGGCATCGAACTGGGCGACAACGGCCTTCAACACCTCGGGCGCAATGGAGGGCAGCACACGCTCATCATAATCCTGACCCAGAGTTGTATAGATCTTGGGCAGTTTATCGGGTATGGGACGATACAAGATACGCAGTGTAATGTTGACATTCTGCAAATCCTTGCTGCCGGTTATCACCGGAACATTTCGTGGCTGTGCTCGAATATCGAAGATAATGGGACGCTGCACCCAGGGAATAAAGAAATGTGTACCCTCGCCGACAACGTTCTCCTTGATGCCAGTGAAGCGATCGAAAATCACCGCCCGATGGCCACCCTCAACGTTATATAATGCGGAATTCACAACGCCGCCCAGCAGCGCAACGCCGAGACCCATTTGGCCAATACGATTAAAGAATTGCGCAGCCATTACTACAAAGAAAAGAAATAACCACAAGAAATTCGACGTAGCTTTAGCAAAGATGGAAATTAATGTGTATGTTTATGTAAATGAACTGAATGCCGACTGGGTTTTTGTATTTCGTCAGATTTGTAGGTTAGAAAGTCATGTAAACTTATCGTGTGCAAAGTCTGCGCTGTTATTAATGCACACTTGCGTATTGTGATTAAGGATACGTCCATATTAACAATTTCTACCAACTTTTTATTTGCTTGCGCACTCGTTTATAATGCAAATTATGTTATAATTGTAGAAAATTGCTCGCTTTGTTAAAACCGCACGCAACGAAACGACAGCTGACAGTGTTGCAAAACATCGTCAGTGGCAATGCACCGGTAAATTTTGAGTGGTCCACGCTGCTTAGAAATACCGATAAGTCGATTGTCTACGAAATATTCCAATCAGAACCCGGGTGTTTCAAATAATTTACAAATGTTCAACGTTAGTTGTAATTTTTCATATTACAAATTGCGAACAAGCAAAAAATTTTCATTAATCCGCAAATTAATATTCAAAATAAACAAACATATACAAAAAAGTCTATTAAAAACATTTATTGTGTCATTTCTGCGCGTCCTGCCCCCTTAGGCATCTTCTTATTGGTTGAATCTTCCAGTTCCTTGGCCTTGTAGTAATGAGGTGCAACTTCAAGGAGCCACTTACTCTCGATTTCAATCACCTGACGCATATACTCCTTGGAGGTGAACACAAGCTCATGATAGAGCACCCAACGGGGCAGCTCCTCAAAGAGCGACGAATTGGGATGTATCATGACAGTTTGATTGTGTTTGATGGTCTTGTAATGGCCGCCTTTGGAAAGGCGAGCCACATGATAAAAGTAGCCGGCTGTGGAGGCTTTGCGTACATTGATCGTCTCTGGCAGGCAGCTAACCATGTCGATTTCGACGCGCTGCATCAGACCGACAAGCTGTTCGCGCACATCCCGGGCCCGCTTCATGGAACGATACTGTATGAAGTTCTCGTAGCACCACTGGGTGCTGTAATCCGTTTCCGCCCACTGATTGTAGACCTGCAGCAGACTCAGATGATCGCCATGCAGATGATTGAAATTCTTGCGCGCAGTATCCGCGTGTATAATCTTATCCTTGGGCCGATAGAAGATGGCGCTATTAACTGATAGCATGGCCGCTATGGTGACCATCTCCTCAGAGCACTTGTATCTGCAATTTAATTGAAAATATATACAAAATATAAATAAAATGGGATTCGAAAAAAACTGGACTCACTTCTCGCTGGCTAGCAGCATCTTGCCCATCATGGGGTCGACGGGAAACTCGGCCATGCGTCGTCCTAGCTTTGTCAATTCACCATGATGATTGAGTGCGCCCAAGGCATAAAGCTGCTCCAATGCCAGCACTAGCGTCTCGTGTGGCGGCGGATCTAGGAAGTCAAAGTGTATCAGATCGTTGATGCCCAACGCCTTCAGCATGAGCACCGCATTGCCCAGATTGATGCGACAAATCTCGGGCACCGTATTCTCCTCCAGCTCGTGTTTGTACGCCCAGGCGGTGTACAGACGGAAACATTTACCAGGCGCTGTACGCCCAGCACGTCCGGCACGCTGATTTGCGGACGCCTTTGAGATGGGAACCACCATCAGCGACTCCATGCCGGTGCGCGAATTAAAGTTATTCTGCTTGGCAAAGCCCGGATCGATGACATAGATGATGTTATCAATGGTCAGCGATGTTTCCGCAATATTCGTGGCGAGGATCACCTTCCGTGCATTGGGCGGCGTTTGCTCAAAGATTTTCGCCTGCATGTCGCTGGGCAAATTGGCATAGACCGGAACGACAAGGAGCTCGCGTATTTTGGAGCCCAAACGTTTGACGCGATCCTGCAGAACCTCTTGACACGTCTCGATCTCATCCTGGCCGGTGAGAAACACCAAAATATCACCAAGCGGCTGCGTGGCATGAATCTGCAGCACCGACACACAACACGCATCAATGTAGTCCGCCTCCGGCGCTTTCGTATAGAATATATCCACCGGATATCGTCGGCCGGGTATGCGAAAAATGGGCGCATCATCAAAGAAGGCAGAGAACTTCTCGGCATCCAGTGTGGCACTCGATATCAACAGTTTGAGCTCCGGCCGAAAGCGTGCTATATCCTTGACCAATCCAAATAGAATATCTGTGTGCAGGGTGCGCTCGTGTGCCTCATCGATGATCATGACGCTGTAGGAGCCCAGATCCGGTTCGGAAAGGAACTCACGGTGCAGCGTACCATCCGTCATGTACTTCAATATGGTGCGATCCGAAGTGCAGTCCTCGAAGCGTATGCTGTAGCCCACCTCGTTGCCCAGCTTGACGCCCATCTCCTCGGCGACTCGAGCCGCCACCGACATGGCGGCAACGCGACGCGGCTGCGTGCACCCAATCATCTTTTTGTCATCTGTGAAGCCGGCCTCGACCAGATACTGCGGCACTTGTGTTGTCTTGCCGGAGCCGGTCTCACCTTCGATGATCAGCACTTGGTGAGCCTTAACGGCTGCTATGAGATCCTCCTTGAAGGGATACACTGGCAATGATCTGCGTGTCTCGTCCAGTGTCAGACGTTTGCGTTCCTTTTCCGTTAGTTCCGGTTCCTTGGCGGTCTTCTCGCGATGCCCATCGAGCGTTAGTGCCTGAATGAAGTCAATTTGATCATCCAGCAATAGTTCATACTCCTCCTCAGCTTTCGTATCCTTGGCGCCAAACTGAAAACGTGCCGAGGCCAGCTGCTCGGCCTCCCATTTCTTTTGCTCCGAGTTGGGCTGCTTCTCGAATTCATCCACCTCGACATACTCAGCTGCAATACCAATAGTTAGTCAATATGGACTATATCAACTCTGATCTGCTTACATCGTTCGCCTTTCTTTAGATCCTGAGGCATGTGATAGCGCTGTACGCGCTCCAGTTCCCGCGCCTTCTCATGCTCCTGGGCAATGTTCAAGAGCTGTTTCTTGTACTGACGTTCCTCCCGCTCGCGTTTGGTCAACCTGCAGCAACAGAAGTCAAGACTCAACAACTGACAACAGCATACCTACAGCATACTTACACGCTATCTTCAAACAGATACTCATCATCAAGGATATCCGCTTCCAGTTCGGCCACTTTGTCATCCTTGCGTTTCTCCAGATATTGCCGACGTGATTGGACGCGCAGATGGGGCACAATCTTGTCGCGATCTTCATGCTCGAGCTTAAGCCGTTTGGTTGCTTCCTCAATTGCTTTGCGTCCGCCCGTTGCCTCAACTACTTTGCGTGTTCGTTCCTCATCGCGCTGCTTGAGGCGCTTGGAGAACTCATCTCGCTCACGCAGATCCTTTAGACGGGACTCCTCCTCGCTGTCTGGCTCCTCGGCGCTGCTACTGCTGCTGCTGGCCGTACGTTTTCGATTTTTGCTCGACATCTCTATAAGAGAAATTTAATCACAATACACCATAAACAATTGAGCTCGCCGGTTGCTCAAGGCACGTATGCTGTTCACAATGCAGAAAGTAAACAAATAATTCGCTTGGTGGTAAGCAGCTCACAACTATGTTAACTATGCTTTTGATTATCATACAAATTATTATTATTGTAATTTATATGTATTTATTGTAGCAATAAAGCTGCCTCCATAAACAATTGAATAATTGCTTAGGCACATATGTTGACAGATTATTCACACAGAGGTAAGCAGCTCACAGCTAAGAAAAATTAATTAATTAATTAAAATGTTAACTATTGTTATAATTTTATGACACATTGTTATTGTTATAATTAATCTGTTATTATTATTATAATAAAACTGTCTCTTGTGTATAGGAAAATTGTAATAGTACATTTTAAATTGATTTGAGCTCCTTACAGTGCTTTTTGCACAGCTGCAAACAATTACAAATGTTATCGAAATATATCGATAATTGTATTATATGTCGGTTTCAATACGCGCGCTGCAATAAATAAGTTGTAAACAAAACCAATTTCAACGAAAATGTCGCGCCAACTAAGCTTCAGTCCCCAACAGGAATATGAGTTAATTGAATATCCTGGCCGTGTTGTAAACACAGATCGCATGCTGTCCACGCTGGGCGGTATAGTCAACATATCGAAAGTAAAACGAGCGAAAGAGAAGAAGTGCTGCATGCATATAAATATATAACCACTTTGCAGGTGCTGGGCGATGAGAAGCGTCGCTTGGAGTTACGCTTTCATCCAGAGAATCCGTACAATAAGCCCACCTTTGGTGACTGCACCGACAAATCGGGCGTTCTACTCTCGATAACCGTGCGTCGTCACAAGCGCGACAAATCGCGTCCTCCACAGCACTTTGTGCGTGTGCTGGGACACTGCAGTCGCAGTTTCTCCTTCGAATGTAAGCAATAGCCATAATAATAAATAAGAAGCACTGTATAACCTGGACGTATTAGCACTTTGTGACTTTCAGTACCTGCCGCTGTGGCATACGCCCAAAAGTGAAGACGCCAGCGCCGCTTCAGAGCTAAGATATGCATTGGATCAGCTGCAGCCACGTGATGTGACCGACTTGGATTATTTCAAGTGAGTGGAATCGTGTGATATCTACATATATATATATATTGCTATTTTATTATTACAGAAGGGCACAATCGCAGCTGCTCTGTCTGCCGGAGCTGTTTGCGCGCGTTGACATTGTCCATGGTGGACACTATCGCATCGATGGCGGTGAGGATGGACAGCAGGAGGTGCTGGGCGTGTTGGCCAAGTCCAGCTATGACAATCACGATGTCGTTTCGTTTAACATGCAGGATGTGTTTCCCACGCAGCCGGATGCACAGATCCTCAAGCGTCTTAAGGTAAAATATGTGTCGGATGAGCAATTTGCACGCGTCAAAAAACTGTTCGATGAGAGTCCCATCTGGACGCGAATAGCACTGCTCTATGAATCTAGTGTGACCAATGAGAAGCTCAAGTGCATAATACCGTCACTGGCGTTCTACTTCAGCAATGGACCCTGGCGAACGCTTTATGTACGATATGGCTACGATCCGCGCAAGGATTTCAAAAGTCGCCACTATCAGACATTTGACTTCCGTCTACGATTCGGTTCGGGTGTCTCGGAGTTTGTCTACTCCCGGAAATCGGCCAAGCAAAAGCGGTCCTCCACCGTAGCTGCCGAGGAGCTCAAATGCGATCTGGTGCAGAACATTGATTATCCGTATTTCGATGAGTACAAGTTGCCGCGTTCCAGGCAGTGTATGCTGCGCTATTGCGATGTCCGTTTGCCCAAGATACAGGAAATGCTGGAAAAGATACCCACGCCACTGACGGGCGCCGTTTGCAATGAACGCACCGGCTGGCTGCCGCCCAGCTTCGATGCGCAGGTGCGCCAAATTGTGTGTGCCACAATCAGCGATCTGCTGCGCAATCACTATCGCAAGGAGCATCTGACCGCCGAGGTGGAGGCGGTGCCGCAAGCCGAAGGCGAACCGGAGCCCGAAGATGAAGAGTACTTCGTCGACGATGAGGAGGCACATGAGGAGGACATGGAACTGGACGAGACACCCGTCACCGAAAACTTTGTCGACAAGAATATTGAACAGTTGCTCAACAATATCACAAGCTGATATGAAGCTAAGACTGATTGAAAATTGACTATAAATATACATTTATTTAATATGATATATATATATATATTTATTTATTTATATATGATATATATATATTTATTTATTTAATATGATATATATACATATATATATATATACATATGTAAATAGCACTATTTCGACACAGAAAAGCACTAAAAGCAAAATATAAATGATATTAAATTAAAAATAAAATAAAATATTAAATTTAAATAAAAAAAATAAAAATATTATTAGCTTGACTTAATGAACTGGTTAATATGCAAGGTTATTTCTTTAAATATATATATATAAATATTTATATACAAAATTAGTCTTACAACTTAAGCAAACGCTGGGCTTTAACCGATAAGAATAATATGCAATTGGAGTTGTTATTCATATTTATAAGGGATACATTTTCGAAAGCTAAGTAGGCTTTTGTTCACATTGGAAATGGGGAACCCAAAGATCTCTATATTTCAGTATATTTTTCGATTTCATGTTTCATGTAGGATCGATTCCACATTTCCGGTGAGTGTAATAATATTTGAATACTTTTTTTTTCAAAAAGAAATGCTTGCATATGTAATCTAAAACGAAACTCTCAGATTACCGTGCTTGAAGATGACGAGGAACATGTCCAACTGTGTGTCGAAGCGCCAAAATAAAAAGATTTGTGACAAAATAAAATATGCGCACAATGCAGGACCTCTCACAAATAATCCGTTCCTAAATTACATGCGACAAGTGCGACGAAAACATCACGGTTTAAATGTGGTTCAGATGTCAAGGTTGGCAGCGAAAAAATGGTGTGCCTTGAGCGCCGATAGGAAGCAATTATATCGCGACCAGGTGAAACTCGACATTTAAACATCTCCATTTCTCCATTTAGATAACAATTCTCCATTTTATAGGCGCGGTACGTCCAAGCCGCTGAACATCAATATAGGATGAAACATTTTAATGATAGTAAAACGAAATTGTTTTAGCTGTGATAGTTTTGAAAAAATTTAATTTAATTTTTTTTTCAAAATTTAATTGTATTTTTTTTTTATTTAATTGATTTTCCAAATTTTGTGTTTTTAATTAATTCGGAATCTGAATCTAAGTTCATCAAGATTTGTCGGCTGATATTAATATTGATAAAGATAATGCTTTTTGTGTGTGATCAGTTTATTGGCTCTCTAATAGTTGTTGGAAAAGCTTTTGCATAGTTGAAGTTGCCTTTGACAATATCTCCGTGGATATTCTCCAGTTTACAGAGATTTGAATTTGCGTATAAATTGATATATATATATATAATTATATAATTGAAGAGCATATTATAATAAGAAGCTTGAAGCAAGACGAGTTTATTAGATATTCGTAAATGCAGTCGCTGTGGAAGGAGGACCACTGCTTAGGGCTTGCATCTGTCGAGGAAGCGTGGATAGAGGCACACATCGCGGATGTGATAGCGATTGAGCAGCCAGCAGAGGAAGCGTTCCAGGCCGAGACCATAGCCGCCATGGGGCGTTGTGCCATAGACACGCTGGTCCGTGTACCAGTAGTATGGCGAGGGATCGATGCCCTCGCGCTCGTAGCCCTTCATTAGTTCGTCGTGGTCATGGATCCTCATCGAGCCGCCGATAATCTCGCCCACATTGGGCAGCAGGAGATCGACGCTCTCGGTGAGACGCTGATCCTCCACGCAGCGTGACATGTAAAACGATTTGATCTCCGCTGGGAATTTAATCAACAGAATTGGCTCATTGATGGTGTCCGTCATTTTGCGTTCGGGTGCCTCGGGTATGTCTTCGCCAAACTCATAAAAGGTGCCATCGTCCTTGGTCACATTGTGCTCCTTCAGCCATTTGATGGCATCGGCGTATTCCATGCGCCTGAACGGCTTCGTTGGTGGCTTAAAGTCCGGATTGAGCTCCTTGACGAGATAGCCCCATGGCGACTTCAGCACACGATCAACAACATCGCTGACTAGGTCCTCCAGGCGACTCAACAGATCCTCAAACGTAATGAAAGTACACTCGCCCTCAATGTGCGTATACTCGGCCAAATGGCGACGCGTCCGACTCTGCTCGGCACGATAGCTTTGCGCGATGGTGAAGACATCGCCCAGCGCCGGCAGACACGTCTCCAGATACAGCTGCGAACTCTGCGTGAGATAGGCCTCCTCGCTAAAATACTGCATCTTGAAGAGCGTGGAGCCACCCTCGACCTGCGTCTGGACCAGCGTTGGTGGCGTCACCTCAGTGTAGCCGCGCTCGAAGTAATGCGCACGGAACGCCTGCATCACCACCGAACGCATCTTGAGCACCTTGGAGGTGTTCTCGCCACGTATCATGATGTGCCTGTTGTCCAGCTGGACGTCGGGATTTGCCTCCTCGTTGAGTATGGCATCAGCGCCGCCCGGCGGCGCCAAGCCAATCAATTCCCAATAATCCACATTCAATTCGTGTCCACCCGGCGCCGTTTTGCCCTCGGGCACCAGACCCAAAGTGCCGTACAACAGCACCGAGCTCTCCGTGCTCAACACAATCGCCTCGTACGTCTGACAGAGCAGATCGTTGAGCACACACTGGACAAAGCCAGTGCCGTCACGCAACGTGATGAACATCAGGGATTTGCCCTGACGGCGCAGACGATGAACCCAGCCATAGATTTTGACACGAATTCCACGCTCCTGGACGCCATCGGCGATGCGAATGCGCTTGGCCACCGCCCAGCTGGGATCCTCACTGATCTTGATTTTGCTTGCCTCCTCCAGATTCTGTTTACGCTTCTCGGCATCCTCTGCTTCGCGTTGCTCCTTGTCCGCATTCTTGTGACCCTCGCGCACGAAGAGTTTTTGGATTTTCTTCAGCTGCGATTTGGCAGCCGGCTCAAAGACTTCGGTCGCTTTGGGATCCTTGCTGTCCACATAAATGGTGGGGAAGGGCTCCTTGCCGGCATGACGCATCGCCTGCAAAATGGTTTTAAATGGCTTGGCCTCACTGCCATCGCCGGACTCATCGCTGCCCCGCTTCTCCGATGTGAAGATCGAACCTGTGTTCAATTTTCAGATGTCAAAAACTGATTCACATTTCACATGTATCACATATATACACTACAACAATAAAGCGTTTTGACACAGAAAAAAATCATATCTTTTTCGAGCTTCAAATATTTATGTTCCCAATTTTCACAATCTAGAATGTGCATTCCAAATTATGGATAATTTTGGTTTTTAAAACTGTAATGCTGTGCTTACGTTGATGAATCATATTTTTACCCAGTTATAAGAACTACGTTTAATAGAAGATAAGAAAAATACTGAAGTCAATAACAAAGTACACTTTCTTCTTTTTTTTTAATTAATGAAAATATATGAATATATCCTGTGTCAGAACACTTTCTTGACGTAGTGTGGATGTCTGACAACGTGGACAGCCGCAAATGCCGCATTGTTTAGGAATTATAACATGCAATATATACTATTTATTCAGCACTTACTCAAAGTTAATTCGCCCAACTGCTTCTCAGCCATGTTAATTCAATGACCAATAATTTTCGTTGCAACTAATAACAATATCTCGTTTTGCTGTGAAACATGCACACAGAATTGCATCAGCAAAAAAGAACCAACAAAATATTGTACCACAGTTAATATGGGAAATTTATTTAACAGCTTGGCATAACATGGACTGTTACTGTTATTAACAGCGTTTTTTAATCAAGTCTAAAAAAAACTTCGTTTAATTAGCCAAAATGAAAAGAGACATATTTATTCAGTGAACTTAATTGAAAAAATAAAAAAACTCCAGGCGATACCTGAACAATAATTGCAACTTGCCTCTGCTATTAACAGGTCTGTGTAAATAACACAAATATCGATTAATCGATAGCGGCTATTGTCCAAGGCACGTAAACAAATTAGGAAAGTGAATGCAATTTTTGCAATGCCCATGGAAAACAAGTAAGCAACTTTCATTTTAAATGGATGCGTTATCAGTGCAATTTTAATGACGTTTTGCATAAATGCAGCATAAAAATACTGCCCAAATCGGTGGTATGTGAGGAGAGCACACTGCGCGGTGACATCACCTTCTCCGCTGGCTGCGTTGTCCATCCGAGTGCAACAATCATCGCCGACGCTGGCCCGATAATCATTGGCGAGAATTGCATTGTGGAGGAGTATGCGACGATTGCGCATCGCCTGGCCGACGGTGCCAGTTGGGATGCAAGTAATATTCTCAGCATTGGTAATCACAACGTTTTCGAGGTTGGCTGCAATGTGGAAGCTTCGCGCATCGGTGATAAGAACGTGTTCGAGAGCAAATGCTTTGTGGGCAGGGGAGTGACGGTATCCGGTGGCTGTGTGATTGGAGCTGGCATACAGATGCGCACCGTCCAAGTGCTGCCCGAGAATACGATTGTGTATGGGCAGCAAGCACTGCAACGCGAGGCCATCGAGAAACAGGGCTCACAAACACTGCAAATAGACTTTTTGCGCAAGGTGCTGCCCAATTATCATCATCTGCGCAAGCCCAACTACGATCCCAAGAAGGCGCGCAGCGTTGTCTAGCATTGTAGAAGTCTATATATATAAATATATTGTAACTGGTATTATTAATTATTGCCCACAGCGGTGGCATTAAAGCTATTCATCTCTGTCTCAAACGTGACCATTGTGTGATCGCACACGGCCTCCAAATCCTCCAGTCCACGTTTAAGCAAATCTATCGCTCGCTCCCGATGCGACTGTATGCGAAAATGCAGCTTCTGCTCGGTGGGATGCGGTATCGTGTAACCACAGAAATCCACTTCGGGATAACGTGCGATAATCGTTTTCAGTGCATTGCCCAGCGTGTGACCCTCATCGTTGAACACAAATGTCCGCGAGCCATCTCCATTTTGCTCATCGCCTGCAAGCTGATAAATAAGCTATAATTACTATCCGTTTCTATTCATCAAAATTTTGCTTTATTTACCTCTGTCAATGCGCCCATTGTGTTGAAATAGTTGCAAATTAGAGATGTGCACTATCAAAAAACGTGCGCAGCTTTTATCGGTTTTGTTGGCAGCCGTCTACTATCGATTGCGGTTGTGTGTATTCGTTTATTTTCGATGTCTTGCAACACTCGTGTTCTGCTTGCACAGGCACAGCGAGAACACGCTCGAAACTGAATCACTGAATTTATAAACATAGCGCATTGTTGTTGTTTATCTGTAATAACAATAAGTGCAATTATTATTTAGGTCACAATCATAATACTTCAATCAATTTCTAGTGTAATTCAACGCTTGTGACAAAAAGTTGCCAAATCAAACGGAGCATCAGCAGCATAAGCATATATTGGATACAGTAACGTGCCGCGATTGTGTTTGTGTTTGGGTGTGTGCATGCATAAATACTGGCATCTGGATATGTACGTGTGTGTATTCGTGTGCTTGGAACCCACAAAAAGTCTTATATAGCAGAAAAGGCGGCAAAAGAAACACGACAACAACAACAGCAGCGCATAATATGCAAATCGAGGCGGTTGAAAAAAATGCAACTGCAAACATAATTATTTGTGCAATGCTTTTTAACGTGAACGTCGGCATCGGCACATTGCTCTAAAAAAAAGCAAAAAATAAAAAAAAAACATTTCAAAAACAACAACGAAAACACAATCGAACGGGCACAAAAGTTTTTTTTTTTTTGTGCGTCAATGCAGACAGGAATAATGAAAGAAATGGCGAAAATAAAACTGCAGCGAACCAACAACAAAAACAAGCACAGCAGTAGCAAATGAAATACAGGTTTGTGCAAAAGCAGCAATAAAATAAACCATAAAAAATAAATAAAAATAATCTTCAAATCAGCTTATTGTCCATATGTATTTGCAAGCATACATAAATAGATTTTATTGACACTTTATTAACCAAAAAGGTGTCATTTTTTCTGCATTTAAATTTTGCTTGTGTGCGCCACGCCTCCCAGCGCAAATACATACACACATTTACACACACACGCACGCAATATCAAATTATGCAAATTCATGCACACTGACAGCAGTTGCGCTCTGCCGCTGCCGATGCTGACGCCAAGCGTGCGAAGCAAAGGCGGAAGCGTATGCTAGAAGACCAGTTCGCTTCGCTCGCTGCTGGCAGCGCACAACTCTGTTATTCTTTTTATTTGTTTTTACACACATATATATATATATGTATGTACATTTGTACATTATTACTTTAATAGTTGCTAGGCCGTTTGCTCTTCCCTCCCTACCCCTGCTGCTACTTCCATTTTATTTTATATTTTACATGTTCTGCGGCTCATTTGGTGGTGGCGGCGTCGTCGTCATCGTCGTCGTTCACATCTGTTGTTTGTTATAGCAGCGCCTGTCTTCGTCGTTGATGGTGGTGGTGACTAACGCAAAACCGTGTTCCGTTATCCCAAAATGTTTCTCACGTCCCGGTGTCCAATCCAGATCCACACCCACACACACATTCAGCGTGTGTTGTAATAGCGGAGTTTTTAATGAGAGTTTCTGTGTGTGTGTGTATGTGTATGTGTCATTGGCTTGGCTTTTATGGCGCTTGGCGCCGTTTCATGTTTCACTCAGCGTAATGCGTTCCCCTTACATATGTACATATTTGCAATTTGGTCTAGTCTGCGTTCCGATTTCATTTCGTTTCCCCCATTATATTGTGCGCCCTTTTGCATGCTTGTCAGCGAATTTGCATGCATATGTATTGTGTGTATGTATGTATGTATGATTGAATGTATATGTAATGTTTGTATGCGTTTATATTTACGTATGTGTGTGCAGCGGGACAGCTGCCATATTTATGTATGTATGTACAAAATACATATAGGCATAGCTTCAAGTTTGATCATGTTATTAGTTGTTAAAATAATTATTTTTACTTGGATCTTAGAGAGTTTTAAGATAGATGTTTGTATATATAAACGTTATAGATCACACTTCCAGATGTAATTGCAACAGTAAAATTTATCGATAATCAAATTAAAATTCAGTGCTGTGCTTGAACTCTGCTCTTCCTCAAACTATTCTTATCTAACATAATCGAAACTGAATATTGTATTTACTTTCGCACTCAAACGATGAGCTGGTCACGGATACATATACATAAATACACATATTTATTTATGTCTGGCCAGGGTAAGCGGAATCTGTCAAGGGAGCAACGACGATGGCGCGGCAGACCATGAAAACTAAAAACCCTGCCGGGCGTCGTCAATACAGACAAGGGCATATGCACACACACTCAGACCACGACAACATCCTGTGTAGCAGCAGACACGAATAAAACACACATAAAGCAAAATAAAGAGAAGAGCAAAAAAAACCTGTCATCTGCTGATATTCCCTTGCCCCTCTCTTCCCACACTCTCACAAGTTTGGATTTGTCGAAGCTGCCCAGCAGCCGCCTGCATCCGATATGGCAACACATACATACATATGCACGTATTTGTGTACCAATGGCAAAAAGCAAACATGAAGAGGACATTGAACGCCGTGCGTCGTGTCCATCGTTGGTGCAAGCGCTGCTGCAGACAGGAGGCAGCAGCATTTTTAGAATTCCCAAAATCAACACACAAAAAGCAAATGACGAGAGGCAGACAACACAGAAATAACAACAACAATGACAATCCAAACAGGGCCCCTGAGCTAGGGAAGGTCTGGCAACACCAACTCAGTTTTTTTTTCTTGCTGTGCGATTGATCGGGCCGACGGACGTCCAAATCACACATGCATATCCACAAATACACACACCAGCCATGCATTCATGTGTTATAATGAATCCTTTTGCTTATTTATAGCGGCTACTCTTAAATATTTCTTTTGTGTAAGAGCTGCACAAAATGCAAAGAATATTGCCAGATCGTAAGCGTGAGCAGCAGGTAAGAAGCATTTCGATATCGTATCGAATCGATCAAATTGAGCAGGATTTTACCCAATCGAATGCAGCCCTGCACAAATTTGTATGTATTTTGTATTTATCTACCTATTCCGTCTGTGCTGCTTGTATATAATGTACACACGGCGGCAATGTCCTGTACGAATACATAAGCTACCTAAGTGTGTGTGTGTGTGCAGTTTCATTTCGTTTTCGTTTCACTTTTTGCCGGATTCGGTTTCTGAGTTTGCTTCCTACTTTTATTGTTTTACTTTTACAGCTGCCACTTTTCCAACTTGCATTTTTGCCCTTCTCGTTCATTCTTCCTGGTGCTCTTTTATTGTTTTTGTTGCTTTGTGTTTTTGGCAAGGGGTGGAAATTCTCTGTCCGTTGGCTTCCTCGTCGTCGTCGTCGGCAGCCGTCGCACAAAACAAAAATTTATAACATTCGTATGTCTGGCTTTGATCCTTTTGGGTTTTTGCTTTTATATTATTATTTTTTTTTGTTGGCTCAGACGTCTGTCTGGTCCACCACCCCCTAAAATTGAGCATTTTGTCTCGGTGGTCTGCATAGTGGAGAGGGGCCGGGCGGGTGGAAAGTGTCTTGCGAATAAATATATAGTCATGTCAGCCATAATATTAATATGCCCGAATCCGGCACTAAGGTGGTGCAAAAGTTTACGTGCGGCGTAGGGTGGGGTAGGTGGTTGGATTGCTAATCAACCCTCTGGGGCGCTGTTTGAACGACAACAACGAGGAGAATAACTGCAACAGCCTCCCCCAAAATGCTGTGGGGGTCAATAAACTTTTGCGCCACCATCTTGTGCGAGCGCGAAAAGCGAATGGACCATTTCCAGACCCCGAAACGAAGCATAAAAAAAGAAGGCAAATCCGGGGACCGGTTTTTCCTTTTCTCTCCAGTTCACCCTCGTTGTCGTTCTGTCGTTTCGCATGTTGCACGTTCTACGCATTTTTGTGCATTGACCCCACGCATCGAGTAGAAGAAGAAAAGAAGGAAGTTGCCAACCCTTGTTGATTTGATTTTCATCTGTCTCTGGGTGTGGGGGTTGACGTCGAGCAGGTGGTGGGGGTGTAGGGTGTAGGATGGGTTCACTTTTCCTAAACCTTATGAATTTCGCTTTCCTGTTTTTATGATTTTCCATATATATATATACATACATTTATATAAATAATAAAATACATATTCTATTCATGCAGCTTCGATTACACCTTTATGATGCCATAAACTCAAGCCGACTTTAATTGCACAGTGGAACAAAATTTTAGTGCCGCTTTTTATGTCTGCGACCGCTGCATCATCATCATCATATACATATGTTATGCATCCATATGTATATATAAATATATACATAAAACAGTTTTATGGCTACTTGGCTAAGAATGGCTCGTCATGGGCGTGGCCAGATATTGTAATGTAACAGACGAGTTCAACTGACGGACATTTCCTGTTTGGTTTGAGCTAAAAATGGCATTTAAGAACTACAACATAGAATGCTTTGGCATCAACAATTTTGTTTTCTTCTTTTTTGCCATGTAATTTCCGTTAACTTGAGAACAAAGCGCAGCAATCAGAAACATAATCATTAAAGGTCATTAAGTTTTGGGTGGTTCTCTAAGGGTTAGTTTTACAGTTTTCAATTCCTTGGGAAACAACAGGGGGCGCCAGCGCATAAATGTGTGTATAGGAGTGTGTGTGTATATATATGCGAAATTTCACGCTCTACTCTGAATATGTAAATGAATATTGTCCGAGAAAGTGCCTGAAAGGACATTATGTTGGGCGGCCGTCTTGTAAATATGTAGATCTACGCATAGACATATGAGAATTTTGATGTGTACGTTTGTATAAGGGTTCGTGGGAAATTTCAATGTAATGAATTTATCATAGGGGCGAAGTGGAGAGAAAGAGAGAGTGATACTGAGAGAGGGAGAGAATGGAAAGCAAGGGTTCGAACAGGTTGCTGCTTGAAGCATGGAAACAGGCAAACGGGAAACTGGCTACTTGAGACAGGCTCTAGTGCAGTCCAAAAGGGATACACACAAACACACACATACACACTCACATACATATACATATAAATAAGTAAATATTCCTTAATTAAATTGCACAGCAGCCAAACAGCAAACAAACACAAACCGTAAGCAAAGCATATAAAACTCCAAGACCGCAATCTAATTAATAGCTCTTGAATCTGGCAATCTTTTAATATGTTTGTGCTATAAAAAACCACAATAAACAGAGAAAACACATATAAAATAATTAATAACAATTTAAATACATATGTACAAATGTAGTTTTAGCTTCCGCATTTTGACGATTTGTGGCAAAGTATTTTTCTACATATGCCTTGCAATATTTATTATTATTTTTTTTTTGACCGTCTTTTTTTTTTTTCAAAAAAAGGCAACTTTTTGCCTTCTTGTCGTGGTTTAGCTTGTCAGTTTTCAGTGTTTATACCCTGCACAAGATGCAAATGGCTAAAAAGGGTATAATGAAGTTGGGCAAAAGTATGTAATGGACAGAAGGAAGCAGCTCCGAACCCATAGTGTATATATATTCTTGATCAACAACCATAACCATGTCTGTACAAATGCACCGATCTCACGGAGTATACATTTTAAATATAAACTCTTATATATAACGCAAACTTATCGAAACTTCCTCCGTCTCTCTAGTGTCGATCAATATCGATTACTGTTCTAAGTATCGATTACTAATAGTAATAACAGCCAACTTATTAAAGAAATATATATTCTCAAAATTTTAATACGTAGAAAATGTGACATGTGAAAATAAAAAAAATAATTTTTTACTTTATTTTTATTTATTTTCCCCGTTTTGCTAATATCGATACCAATCGACTTTCGATAGCACCAAAAACGTAAGTTTTGAATTATAATTGTCCCCTCTAAATGCTTATGTATATACCTTGGCATAATATTGGTCATCTGCGAAAATTTTATCGTTTTGAATTTGAAGATCGTTTTAGAAATACGACAGGAAATTTTACTCGAATATTTACCAAATTATAGATGTGGATAAATAAATTAATAAATACTTAGTCTTAAATTGGACTATTTGACAAAGTGGGCTTTGGGTATTTGCTAGTCGAGTTCCCTCTTTCAGAGCATTCTTCGTTGTGTTTCTTGGAAGTGCCACAGCATGGGTTTCGGCTTTTATGATTGGATTCCATTGGGCTCCTCAGCTTCAGCTTGAGATACAGATACAGATGCAGATACAAATATATATATACAAATGTATATATGCTTTTTTATATGACCATATATATGCCTGTGTGTTTTGTCTGTGTTATTCTTTTCTTGTTGCTTGCACTTGGCGCTCTTGTTTGTCTGCTTTAAGCTCACAAAATGTTCACACGCTGCTTGTTGTCATGTGATTGTTGCTCTTGTTCTTGTTGTTGTTTTTTTTTCTTTCTGATTATTGTTATTGCTGCGACGGTCTTGGCCAGAGCAGTAGACAGCTATTAATGCAAATCAAACAATAGCATAATGGGATAGCAGATCCAAAAAGCTAATACGCCATATTGAAACAATCCACACGCCAGAATTATTCGTGTCGAAACATTATCAGAACAACAACAACAACAGCAACATGGATTTAGTTCGCATGAAATTTGTTGCGCTGATAAAACAAAGCGAAGCGAAGCTAAGCAAATCGAAAGACGAGCGCCCAGTAAACCAAAGTATATAATAATTATAATAGCAACAATAATGACACAGTGCTTGCTAGCAAACTAGATAGCTTCAGTTGCAAAGGTCAAACAATTTCCAGCACCATCAATATTATATTATTAATTTAATTAATGCAAAAACCAAAAATACATAAAAAGTGAAAAATTAAATAGTTTTTTTTTAAGTAGAATTTAAATTTTTGAAGCGTAAAATTTTAGATGCCAAGTGCAAATGCATTGGAATTTGAATTTCTGGAAAATCATTCTTCTCAGAAAGCGCTAATTGCCAAGGGTTTACTGTATAATAATATTCGTTTGTGCATACAATTAAATACATAATATTCTCTTTGTCAGTGTGTGTGTGTATTGTAAATGTTTCTTTTTGTTTTATATAGAGCTTTTTGGATTATGTGTTGCTGTTGTTGCTTCCGCTTGTTGTTGTTTAGAAATAGAAATGATTTCACGATTCGCTTTGCCATCACTCTCTGATCGGCACAACGTGTCTCGATCCCCGCCACCTTTCCTCCCTCTCCCAGTCTTGTCTGCTGGGAACGTTCCAAGCGAACCAGCGCTCTGAGGCTCGGTTTGAGCTCAAAGAACAAAATATATGGAATCGGCACAGAAAGAAAAACACGTTTTTTTTCTTTTTTTGTTAGCGTTTGCTGATTTCATATTAGATATTCTTGTGTTGCTTGCTTATTATTTATTCTTTTGCAGCCACAAAAAAAAACAACTACAACATTTACTCGTGTGGTGATTCAGTGTCCAAAGTGAATGTACCCAAAAATTAAGGCAACACTTTTTTAGTTGATTTTTGTTGTTGTTTTTTTTTGGCTAACCAAGTTTTAAAATGTCACGGTGCTGCTGTTGTCCAGCATTAAATGATTTTATTGCTGTATGCGCAAAAGTTCTACACAATATTTACTACTATTGGAGCGAAAGAAACGTGTAAAACAAAAGAGAAGAAAAGAGATGGCAGCAGCAAAAGGAAGCAGCAGCGGCAAAGACACAGCGTCTGCTTGTTCGCTCTTCTTTCTATCTGTCCCACTGACGTCGCATGTCTCACTAAGTGTGTGTGTGCTTGTGATTGATGTGCAAAAGAACACAAATGAGCGCGGTCTTAGATCGAACGATTCGATTGCGCGATATGCTGTAAATGTATGAAACATGCGTCTGCGTATCAGGAGCGGAAAAAAGATAAATAGATAAAAGATAAAGAGTATTGAGATATAAAACAAATACCACAAAAAAACAAATTTTATAGAATCCCTTGTAAACATATACGTATATTATGTCTTGGCTTATATACCCCTTATTGTATTACGTTACAGGGTACAAACAGTGCGCAATTAGTGTGAGAATGAGAGAGCTTTAAAACTTTGTGCTGCTGCTGCTGCTGCTGCTTCTTCTTTAATGAAGGTCAATGTTCGTGCGTTGGACGCCGACACAGCCGCCGACAGCCACTCTCCTCCCGCGCCCTCCCTCACCATGATGTTCTTTACCGCTGCTTCGCTCCGTTTAGCTTGGGCATGGATTGTTGTTGTTAGCGTTGTTGTTGACGTTGACTGCGATAGTGAACTGCTGGCGGATCGGCGCACAAGAGTCGTAAGCCGTCGCAAGTCGTCGTAAGGCGGCGGCGGGTTCAACAGCGTACAAAACTAGAGTTGAAACCCCAGAGGCACTCAGAGCCGAACCCAAAACTGAGCTTTGTTAATGGTTTTTATACTCTGAACTCATTGAAAATGGGTATAATGGTTTTGTGCAAATGTACGTAACAGGCAGAAGGCAAGCATCACCGACCGACAGGATCAAAAGCCGAGTCGATATAGCCAGGTCCGTCTGTCTTTATAAACATGCGGATCTCCGAGACTATGAGAGCTAGATATTTAAAATTTGGAATATAAGTTATCGTATACCAAAGGCAGAACATGTTTGTTTAATTTTATCGATAATTGCCTCCGTTTACCGGATATCGATACATTTCAAGCCACAATTAATAATGAATACATAATAAGCATATGCATATTATAAACCAAATGGGAACATTTCACTAAGATCGGTTAAGAAACACCAAAGTTATAGTCGTAAAAATATTCTCATATTGATCTCATTGCTATCAGCAGCTTCGAGCATTTTCTGTACACATAAATATGAGAGCGCCTGTGTGAGAAAGGGATGGCATGATGTATCTGCAGATCCCGTTACCTATGATTGTCCGCACGTATGTAAGTATGTGTGTATATATGTGTTTGCCGCAAGGCAGCTAGGATCTGTTCGTGCGAATAAAAACATGGGCTGCATTCGTTTTGTTGCTCTTCAGTGCCTTTGCTTGCAATAAGAAATGAGTGCACTTGCAGACCTCACATTTGGAAGCAAAACTTTTTAAAAATAAATTTGGCAATCAAGCTATTATATATTTAACAGCTGGGTTCAGGGTATATCGCAGTCGGCCCCACACAACTATAGCATTCTTACTTGTTCATGCTTGCTTATTGTGCTGCTGCTGCAGGCGTGTCTCCCTCTCTCCCTCTCTCTCTCTCTCTCTCTCTCTCTTTCACACACAGTCTCGGTCAGAGTCTCATAGAGATAATTATGTATAACATACATAATTTAATTGTTTCAATTTGGTCTGCTTGACGGCACCCTCTCAAGAGATTTTGTGCTCTCGAATCAACTGGGGTAGGGAGGGAGGTAGATATCCGTTTCTCGAGTAATCAGTGTGCATCGAACGTTAGAAAAACCCAACCTTTTGACCTTTCATTCGCTGTGTAGTCTAATTGAAGTTAAGCCAGCCCAAAAATGATTTCTGTCTACAGTTTGAAAAAAAAAACCATTAAAGACACACATATTTTTGGTATGCCGCAGTTGAAATAGATTAATTAATCTCTGTTTTCAAATTTTATTTGAAAGGATTTATGTAATTATGTATGTTTAGTTGTATTTATTACACACACACACTGTAAATCAAAAACTTGATTTTATAATTTACAAAAAATACATAAACTGATCATTAAAGACAAATATTTTTGCTATAGATTGGCATAGATAATTCTACTCTCAAAGTTCATTTGAAAGGATTTATGTAATTAAAGAAGTTTGCTTGTATATTATAGATAAACTTGAAACTCAATATGAACATATTAAAAATTGTATTCACTTAATTTTAGAATTGTCAAACAAATATTATTATGAAATAAGATTAACATAAATCCCATTATGAAAATTCAGTTTAAAGGGCATATAAACTTCGGTAGTCCAAAAGGAAGCTGATTTTTATTGTGTAAAGATTTAATAAGTTTCTTAGACAACTTTTTCTTATGCGCTTTAAGCCTTAATGCTGACTTGAAAAACGTAACCCCTGGTGACAAAATTAGTAAAGAGACTCCAACCGTCAACTTGTGTCTGCCTTGGGGCAACTAGGGTTCAAAGAACCAACTGGTTGGGATGGGAAGGTAGCTTGGGGAATTCATGCATATTGGTATGCAAAATACCACTCTTCACACAAATATAAAAACACAAGTTTTTCAGAAGCGGCAGTAACTTCACGGGAAAAACCAGCGAAGCAAACTTTGGAGGAGGTGTGGACAGCAACGACAACTCCATAGAAATTGAAGCAGCGATCCAAAAGTGCCATTTCCAATGAAAATAATCTGTCGAAATAAGTGTATACGAAATGAAAATACTCACATGGATGCAAGTATATGTGTGTGTACAAATTGTTACTCTTACGTGGAATACATGTGGTGTGTGTGTGTGGAGGAGCTGACCGCGGTTCGCTGGCTTTTTGTACACGCTCTCTTAGCTGAAAAGCGTACCAACAATTATGAACGTTGACCTTTTTTTTTTTAGTTTTGCCAAATTTTCCACTGCGAAACGGATGTAAAAGGTGAAAGAACAGAAAAGACTAGAAGCGAGAATAGAATTTAAAGGCAACAGTGGGGCAAGAACAGGCAACATTAAGTAAATAAACGCGCTGAGCCGAGAAGAAAGACGAGATTGCAGAAGAACAAGAACAAAAACAGTTTTTAAAGGCAAACAAATAAGGAAAAGGCCAAGACACACATATGTATTTTGGCCAAGAGCAAAGCTAACCAAACAGCAAGAGTCGCTAGCGGGGGGTGTTGTGAGGGGGGACACTGAGAGGGGTTGCAATACATGCATAGATACATATACACACACACATACATATATTTTTGTATGTATTTGTAGCATGTATAACCTGGCGCTGACTTTGTCTTTTTGAAAGTTGAAATGCTGCCTAGGCAGAGTCTCAGGGCATCGGCAGCAGCAGCAGCATAAGCAGCAGCAGCAGCAGCAGCCACAGAGCTAGAGCCAATAATAAACGGGTTTGAAACAAAAGAACAGACGCTTAACAGCTCTCCCCCTCCACACTCAACCCCTGCTGCCCGCATCTCTCAAACGCCACCTCCGCGTGAAGATCACGAGAACAACAGAAACAACTACAGCAAAAACAACAACAACAACAGCAAAACAGTGCGCAATGGTGTTTTATGTCAGCAGTAGGAACGAAATGGTAAATTCTGAAACAAAAACTGGAACGTTGAAACTTGTGGGGGGCAATCATTGTGGCATTGAACTGCTAAAAGAGATCTGCTGCAAAGTCTTAAGGCAAAGGATGGCGCAGCCCATTAGACACAGTCGGGGAATATAGTATAAATATATACACACATACATACATATACACTAATAATGGCACGATCTCAATTTATTTCTGCTTGAAATGTAAATACAATTTCCCAATCAAATTGGGTTAGATGGATTTTGGAAAGGCTGTATAAATTTTGTGATATAAAAATTTGTATTTAGAATGCATACATTATATATGTTAATGGGGTTTGTGCATTAGTCTATTAGTCTGAAAGTAATTTGCATAGCAATAACTTAGTTAGTTATTATAAAAATGTTGTCGGATTCTGGATGGGCTTAAAATAATTCTATTTTAAATTTGTTTTTGTTTGTTATTTAATATATCATATTTTTCAAAGTAACTATTAAAATTCTAAATTTATTTTTAAAACGCGCCCAAGTGACAAGAAGAAAGGCGGGGCGTGAGATGGCATCTCTCATTATGTCTTTGCTCAGCTGCGAAATTAACCTAAAGTGACAGTTAGAGCCGCCCATAATTAACTGCGTTCATCAGTTACACACATAGCTAAACACATACACACACACACTATTACAGACACCATCACCCACATAATGCACCGCAGACAAAGCTTAAAGAGCCACCCTATAATGACCCCCCCCCCCTCCATAAACTCCACACTGAGAAGTGTTTGCATTTTTTGTATACTCTTGCAGAAGAGGGAGAACCATATAAGCAAAAAATATCTATGAGGATAGTTCAATTAATACGAGCCTCTAACTGTATATGTTGCTACAATATCTTTATTGTTGATTATATGATTATAAATGTTATCTTTATTAACGAACTCAACTGATGACTGCTTAATAATTATTTACTTCACGACTGCTTCTGCTGAATGAGTCTTTTTACAGTGAACGACTATTGCTGAACTACTTTTCTGCGCAGTATGGCAACTTTGGGCGATCCCTGCAAGCCTTTGCCTAGCTGCCTGCTATGAACAGCCGTTTAGCGTTTGACTAATTTTATCTTGACTAATATAATTCACCAACTATTTCAACTCTTCAGTAGATAGTATATATTTTATTTTAGTCACAGTATTCAGCAAGAGTATATCAAATTTGGCAGCACTCCAAAAAAAGGTGTGCCCATTTTTTTTTGGTTGTCTCAGAGTTGTCATGTAATTAATATGAGGGGCCGCTGCAAGGGCGAAAGAGAGAGAGAAAGAATTTTTGGTTGACTGTTGTAATTTTGCGACTTGTTAAAATTAATGCATGTACTTAAGAGCTTTCCAGCCCACAAGCGCGAAAAGCCGCACACACATACATATACACATATATAAATACGTATAAATATCGTCTGCCGGTGAGCAGTAGCCATAAATCTTGCGACAGAGTCCTCTGTCCTTCACACTAGAATTTCAATATCTGCCAAATCACTTGACGGTAATGTGTAGACAAAGAAGAAGAACAAGAAGATGAAGAAGAAGAAGCATCCATCATATCTCACGTACACAAAGCAAGTAAAATTTTGTATGCCATGCGGGTGCCCAAGAAGTAGAAGTGTGAGTGAAACGGAGCGAGCGCGACTTCCGATTTGTGCTGAGAATGTAAAGAGAGACAGTGTTGTGTATTTCACCACAGGACAACACACAGCAGTAACCAATGTTGACTAAGCTTATTTCATTTAATGCTCGCTTTTGTAATTTATTATTCTTCTTTACGTTGTCGTTCTGCTATTGTTATTCATGTTGTTGTTGCATGATTGTCCGACAGCAACAAGTTTATACAAGTTAACTGCTTTTTTTGGGCTTTTGGATAGTTAATGTGTGTGTTGTTGTTCTTATTATTCCTACTGTCGTTTGGATATTCATGGGCGACCCTCTCTAAGCGCTCCACACGCACTAAAAAAAACAACAACAATAACACTAACAACCATCAACGAGGCGGGTAGAGGCGGTTAGTTGGTTTATTGACATCGCTGCCGCCGTCGAAGTAAGCGTCGTCGCTGTTGCCACTTTTTTTTCAAGTTCGTGAATTTTTTGCCGTTCGTTGACTTTTGTTTTGTTAACGCTGTTTGTTATATATATTTGTGTGTGTGTTTGTTTGTACCAAAACTAATGCCATTTTAACACTGGTTTTCAGTTCTGTTTTGTGCTCTATTATTTCTGTTGTATGTTCTTTCTTATTTTTTGTTGTATAGCCTTAAACAATTTTCGCAACATTCGTTGGGAAGTTGTTTCTGGGAATACAACAACAACAACAAAAGGAAAGAAAAATCCAAAAACTAAGTTCAAGCTGAGAAGAGTTCAGACTGATTGAAATTTCCTGCACATGCCTCGAACTTCATGGTAGGGGAAGCGGAGGGAAACACTCATTAGTTTTATGGCGAATTATATTATATTCCACATATACATACATATATGAGGTCAGTGCGAGGCCGAAGACAAGACAAAAATTGAAAAGAGTAAAAAAAAAAGGGGCGCTTTGCTGTGCTTTGTGCGGGTTCAATAAAACTGCCCCAATTAGCCATAATGTAAGTGGATATCCATCATTATGCCATCCATCGTGGGCGTTGAAAACTGACTCTCTCTCTCTCTCTCACTCAGTTGCATTCTCAGTCAAGCGTCTAATATTACAGATTCAATTCGTAAAATTCGATCATATCAAATTCGGATTCTTGTTATTTTTCCGTGCTTCTCCTATTGCAGGTAATAAGCAAATATTCCAATTCCCAACAATTTGAAAGACTGCTGACCTACTGATAATATTTAAGGAGAGATACGTAAATAAGTAACAGAAATAAGGGGTTGCTTGGAAGAGGTAACGTTAAACGTTTACTTTTATTACTTTTTATTATTGCGCAATCGAGCAAAAAACACAAAGCCCTCATACAACGCACTCTCTTTCATAATCGCATAAAATATTTTTAAAAACAAGAATTTCACAATCGATCAGAAAAGTTGCTCCCTCGAGCACCGCTCTCTCTGGCTCTCCGGTCCCTCTGGGCTGCGCTCCCTTGAGCTTTTCTTCTTTTTGTTGTACTTCCGTCTGTTAAGTGGCCACTCAGAGAGCGACTTTGCGTTCTCTCCCTCCCCTTGCACACACCTGAGAGAGCGCAAAAGGAAGAGAGAGAGGCAAGAGTGTGTTTGAGCGCACGACAGCTGCATTAATTTTTTTTTTTCGGGTACAAGCTGCCTAATTTCCGGTTTCAAGTGTCACAATTTTTTTTTTCCTCCAAAATTATTGAAAGAGCCATAACAAACACATACATACATACGCTATGCATGCTGCACGTATGTGTGTGTGTATGGCCTGCATTTTTGTTGTTTTTATAGTTTTTGGGTTGGGTTACCCTGTGCGGAGAGCAAAACAACATCTGGCTGCCTGCCTGACGATGACAGCTGCTAAAAGGGCGAGCCAAGGGACTGCATTTATTTTCCTCTCTCTTGCTCAGTTTGTCGAAGCGGCGTTAAATTGGCTTGCGCTCGATTGAATTGTCTATCAATATATCAATATGGCAATAAAAGTGTATTGAGGTTAGAGCTGACTAATTCACAGAATGCAGCACTCGTCGTGGAGGGAGGAGGGCTTAATATACACAGATGTCAGACATTTTTTTTATAATTATGTATTTGCCAATAGCAAAAATGCTTGGCGATCTTTTTTTTCGCCTTCTGATGTTGCCCCGCCTCGGCTCTTATTTGTTTCTTCTTTAGTTATTTTTTTTGCGACTTTGGCAAACGTCTCCGTCGTTCGTCATTCGCTAGGGAGTTCATGAACCGCTTGCAAGGACAGTCGCGCAGGCAGCAAGCAGGCAGATCGATCACAGAAGCAGCTTAAGCTCGAAAACGAAACAAGATGTCGAAAGATCCGAGATCCCGTGTGCCATTTTCCACTTGTTTCCAGTGATGCACACTCTCGCACACACACACACACACACGCTCGCCCAACACTTGAACCCATAATTCTCGGAAACCAGGCGACAGAGGGCAGAGCAAAAAGTGAAGCAGACGCGCGCAGCATGCAGCCCTCGTTCCTGGTCAGCGTTGCCACCTCCTGTGTGAGTCACACACTTGCGTCTGCACACACTCACATGCGCATCGCAGACTCAATCAAAGTTGGCAACGTTGTTGGCCAAAGCGCACAAGAAATCACTGACCTTGACTTTTAACAAAGTTTAAGGCCCTTTTAGTTGCCAACACACATACGCATCATAATTGTACACATACATACATAGAGATATAGACGTGGGTATACGTTTTATATATATATATATAAATTGTATGTGTGTGTATGGAGCGCTCGTTTCTAGACTGGTTTACTGTGCGCTGCTGCTGCGCGCTGTTCTTAATCATTGCTCAACGCAACGCACATGACGCAAGCGTTCGTCCGCTGCTGCTGCTGCGCAGACTTTTACATTTTTCCTATTGCATCAGCGAGAAGCGACTAATAATATATATATATATATATATATATATATATGTTTGTATTTAGCTTATTGTTTATTGTTGTTGCTTGTGGGGCCATTAAAAAAAGAGTACAACAAATAGCACATTTAACTGAAAACCAGCAGGCCGCAAATTATCTTTTACCTGTCTACTCTTTCTCTACTTCTTCATTGAGCATAAAAAGAGTGTATTTATGTGTGTGTATATATATTTATTGTTCTTGAGATATGGTAACATTGATCGATTATTGGTAGTATAAGAGATAAAATAAGATAATAGAAGTAAGAGTCAGCAGCATTAACAGTTGACTGCACACTACACACACATTTGCATAAATGCATGTGTGTGTGTGTTGTGAATTAATAAAGTTCAAGCATTCTTTTCTCTGTTCCATCTTGCAGCAGCAACTCGTTCACTCCCACTCCCAATCTTGCTCTTACCATTTCTTTTGCTCTCTCACCCCCTTGCAGAATATATGTATGCACAGACACACATACACACAGAGACTTCCTGCAGCACTGCTGAGTGCACTGCTCCCTCTCGCAATTTATGTTTGTTCTTGATGCTTCTCACTCTTGTACTTCTGTCACTCTGTTATTTATGTGTGTGTGTGTAGGAGGTTGTCAGAGGTCAGTCTCATCGGTGGCAGCGCAGTCGTTGCGCTGGCGGCCTATGTACAATACATTCCACATGTACATACGTTCCATTTGCCATTTCATTGCGCATTGAGCATTTTGTACTGTATTGTGGGTACCCCAAACTAGATTTTGCTGCCATGCTGCTGCTGCTGCCTGGCCGTAGCGCAGTACAGCGCGGCGCTCTTCTGCCGTTCTTTGTCTCACTGTTTTGTGTGCGCGCCCGAACTGGTTGTGTGAGTTTTTGGCTTGGCGTTGTTTCGTTTCATTTCGTTTCGTTTCATTTGTACTGATTGTTCCATACGCCGCCGTCGCTTGTTTCTTGTAAAATTCTTCTATGTTTACTCATTCTCATTCAGTTCTTTGCGCTCGCCGCATGAACAACGTGTACACGCTAGCTTCTCGTTGTCGTCGTCCTCGTTGTGTTCGTCGTTGTCGTTTCTCGTTCATCATCATCATTAGCCGTCGCGCTGAGTCGTTAAACGTTTTTTACCAATAACGGTTGTTGTACATTTTCAATGTATGTGTGAGTTTGCAAATGCGAAAAACCAATAACAAAAAGTATTAATAATAGTGTAATAAAATAAAAGTGCAGCGCACGCTTCTATCTCTATGGACACACAAACACATAGTCTTATAAAACTGTTTTTCCTGTTCCTCTATACACACACACACAAGCATACATACGTCAAGCGACGCCAACACAAACAGCAATAGCAAAGCAGCAGCGTCGGCGTCGAAGAGTTCATCAACTTGTTTAGAATCGGCGCGCTGAGTGTACGTGGTACGTGAGTGCGTGGCTGTCTCGTTTGTTTATATATGTGTATGTGCATGTGCATATACATTTGTGTATATATGTGTGTGTGCGCTTGCCTTTTTTTCCTGCTCGCCTTTTACATTTCATTTGTGCACCGCTTCACTTGCTCTCCTCGCTATGCATTTGTTTGTTGTTGTTGCTGTTGCTGTTGCTGGAATACGGCGCACTGCAGTCGACAAGAGGAAGAAGAACAACTATAACAAATAACAATTTTTGTGGCATTTGCTTTGCCTGCTTCGCGTTTGTTCTTTTTCCGCGCTTTTAGTGTTTTGTTACTGCTTGCTGTTTGCGTTTAACGCTTACACATTTTTTTGTTATTATTATCTCATTTCTTAGTGTGTTGTCTCTTGGTATGTTTTTTATGCCTGCTGCCTGGCTACAGTCACATCTCGAATTGATGGCCCCCCCCCAGTGTATAAATTATTCAGTGTTGGTGCCCAGAGGCAGGCCTAGTCTAGTCTATTAAACAAGTTTTCACAAGTGGGCATAGACGACAAAAATAAAATAAAATATATAATGATTTAAGTTTAAAGTTGACTGACAGGAAATCAAATAACTATACGCTATAATTGTGTACAACGCAATGCAAATTGGCTAATTGTAATTCGCAAATAATTTAAATGCATACAAATAAAACAAAACATAATATTACGAATTTTAGATTCAAGGCATATTTTTTCGAATTTGTTTGAAGTCCACTTCACTTCTTGTTGTGTTGTGTTAAAATGCCGCTAACACTTGATTAATGATTTTGTTTTATATTTTAAAAATATAGGCAAGCAGTATAATTTAATAATCATTAAAGCTTCAAGAATAACTCGATTGTGTTTTGCCCTTGTCTGTTCTCAATTTATCTCCCACTGTGTGTGCGTGTGTGTGTCTGTTTGTGTGCTTGTCTGTTATCACAGTTCATGGATAATTTCTACCTATACGTTTTCTTAACAAACAAATGCGTTTAATTGGATTAATAATAAGCACATGCTCAAGTTTAAATAATTTTCACCTTGCAACACTCCAAAAGAAAAAACAAAATTCAATAAAAGTATTATCAAATAATGAGTGAAGCGAAAGGTGCGTCAACCTTTTCTCGGAGTAGGGGGGCGCGACCTTGCTGTTTACTTCTGCCAGCAACTGTTGTTTAAACAGAGTGTTCAAGATTTTCGACTGACACTGTTGATGCGGAAGAATAAAATGGATTTCTTTTTTGCTGTTTCTCTCACTCGTTTTTCTTGTTCTTACTGTGTGTGTGTGTGTGTGTAAGTATTTTAAAATCAAATTATATATTACGGCAATGTTCTTTAAATTTACTCATTGACGATGTGTGTGAGCCACGCTGGTTTCCAGCTCATTAAAATACAACGCCTTATCTGTGTAATTGTGTGTGTTCTTTATTTACATTTAGCAAAAATCGAAAAACGTGTTTAAAATGATAATATAGTTGTGCATTCAGCTTTTTTCACACAGTAAATATCTTTTAAACACAACTGCAACATGACAATTGCAATCTGTATAAAGACACTAGTGGCAATAAGAAGTATACTACATATAGATAGCATAGAGTTGATCAGATAAGCGATTATCATAATAAAAATTAATTTATAAATATTTAACATAATTGAAATATTTAAATGTTATTTAATATTTCCACAAAAACCATTCATTATTAATTTAAGTTATTTGAATTGCAATTCTGCATTGGATTACACGAAAAAAAATGAGTTTTGCGAGTTAGAAACAAGGGGCGAATAATCTATTATTTCGTCACATCTTTATATATATATATTTTATATATGTATATTTTGTATTCTTTGCAACACGCTTTCCGTTCTCATTTGCCAGTTGCTTGCGAGTCCCCCCTCGGTATATATATTTGTATGTATTTTTCATTATCAAAAAGTTGCGCTTGGCGCGCTTGTTTTTAGTTACTTGAGAGGCAGCAGCTCTGGGGGCTTGGGTTGAGTTCCACGTAATAGATAATGAAAGACATATAGTAAAAGTGTGTATGTATATCATATATACTGTATGCAGTGTGCACACATCGAAAATTGGTACAACTCTAATTGAAAATGTTTAAGTAGATAGCAAATATTTATCAAAAGTTTACACGTAAACGAACCAAGAGACACGTACCATTTGATTGGATGGATTGGCTGCAACAAAAAAAGAAATAGATATAGACACGAAACATTGGTTTTTGGATGTGGTTGCTTCAATTTGCTGTCCGCGGACTGTATCTGCTGGTTTGTATGCACACTTTGCAGGCACTTCACTGTAGAATGGGAGGACAACAGAACAGAATAGTCACATTTAACTATCTTCCATTGGCGCATTAACCAGGAGATTCACAGCACACACACACACACACACATATATATATATAAAAACATACACACACACACAAAAGCGCTCCCGAGCCACAGACACTGCAAAGCGCAGTAAGAAAGAAAACGTAATGGAAAACAACGAACAATATAAGAATTGCAATAGTCGAAAGACTGCACGACTTTTAGTTGCCCTGCAAACGAACAAAACAAAATAAAATATGCAACGCGTAATAAATTCTTAGTATAAGCTAGTAGAGTACATAACTGTATAAGGGTAATCTTCTGCACATGCTTCCCACTTCTAATTATCATTTGATATACAGGCTGTATGTAAAATATACAGGGTATGAGAAATGCAGTCACTAACGGCGCGCCGTTGACCTGTCGTTCTGCTTCACGTGAGTGCAAGCGAGACAAAATGACAGGAGCGGGAGATTGAAGGAGTGCAAAAGTAAGAGGGGGAGATGTGAGGGAAGAAAGAGCATTGCATGAAGTGTTGTCTGAAGCTCCTCGGCGATTTTGTTGTTGCCTTGCTAAATTGGATGCTGACTGTTTGTTGTTGTTCTTTGTTCTGGTTGTATGTATGCATGTTGTCTGCGCCATTCTTTGTCGTTTTTGTCACCGTCTGTCGTCTCGTCTGTCATACAACAATAATAACACATACACACAACTCCCTTGTGTGTGGGGTTCGCGTTCGCCTTGCCCATTGTTTTTCTTTTTTTTTTTTACTTTTTCAATAAATGCGCCATCGTCGAGTGAATTTCATTCAGCAGCAGCAGCAGGCACTGCTTTGGGGGTCGCTTGACGCATAGCCAGCGACATCTGTTGTGGGGAGTGCAGGAGTAGAAGCAGCAGCAGAAGCTCTCCAGCTCAGACGATGTCTTTGAATTTAACGATTGCTTTTGTTGTTGTTGTTGCTTTTGCTTCTACAGAAAAAAACTGAAAATAAAAATTTGCATTGAACGCGGGTCGAGCAAACCATTTATACATCCAGGCCGAGTGAATCTCTACCTTCGTCGACGATGGCCTCGTCCATGGCTCTAGCAGCCCACACATGCACACAAAAGTTAATTTGTGTGTGTGTGTGTGTATCTAGTATACATATGTATGTGCAGCTGCAGGCGGCCCGTTTAGAAACGAAACGAAACGATGATGATGGCGCAGGTAAACGAAACGGCTTCGTCTCAAAAATTTCGCATGCTTTGTTCTGTTTTACGGGCTGCGCTTTGTGCTGGGCTTCTATTCTTTTTTTGCGCGCGTCTGTGCCATGCTCTTTGGCTTTGTTATGTGGTTGTTGCCGCTGGGTACCATTGAACTCTGCTGCAACCCCAAAATGGACAGAACGATGAAACGATGGGAATTGAAACGTTTGTTTTGTTATATATGTATATTATATTGCTGTGTGTGTGTGTGTGGAACGAAACAAAACGAGAACTCTAAATGCATTTTGCATTTTGGTATTTTCCACAGAAGAGAAGAATTACTTCTTTTGCTTCGGCTTCGTTTTGACTGTTGTGTTATGTATGCAATTTGTTGTGTTTCCCTCACATTCCATTGCCGTTTTGCACCCCGTTTTCTTATATGCATTCCTCTCGTCTGTCTGCCCTGAACTTGATATTATTTGTATTGCTGATGTGGTTTCGGCTTTGCTGCTATTCTTCTCCGCGTCTCTGCATGTCTCTCTTTTTGCTTCACTTTGCTTCCGTTTGTTTTGGTTTTCTTTTTGTTTTTTCCACAGAGCACTTTTTCAGCCATGAAATTAATAATCTTGTACAAATTGTTTTGCATTAGTAATGGGGCTGCGCAGTTTGTACTCATTTTCCATATCGTACACTGCGCATAACACTTCACCCACCCATCCCGCTTCCACTCTCCCCTCAACCGCTCTGCTCTGCATATTTGAACTTAATGACCCAGGCGCACGCCCTCAGTGCACTGCACTGCACTGCACTGCTGCTGCCGGCCTGATTATTATTAGCTACTATTTTTAAACACTTTTACAGACCCTCTGGAATTCGTTGGCTGTTTAATGTATTATTTACACATACATATATATATATACACACATATGTGTTCCATCAGCCATCAATTTGAAGAAATAGACATATGGCATAGAGTCGTAAATCCCATTTTGATACTTATCTATTCATATGATAATATACACAATCCATATGTACTGTCATACTTCGACTCACTACTCACAGCTCACTCATACAGGGAGCCTATTTGCTAATCTAATCACTCGCACTATCAATTAGTAATTTACTATGTGCACCTTTTGGATATGTTGCTGTCATAGGTGTCTAAATAGAAACTAGTTGTTGCTATTATAAATATTATAATTATATTTTTGGTTTTTTTTTTTTTATTTTGTTGCTGCTGCTTTTTTCTTGCTTGACTAGTGGTAAAACATTGTCACGCAACTCATTTAATATTTACCACCAACCTGTTGAAAATGTTGGCAAATGAAAGAGTCTATATTGAGTCAGAATTATTTATATTTATATACAAATGTCGAATTTCTTAGTCTTGAGTTCACGACCAAAAACATTTAAATAAGCAAGGCAATAAAAAATGTGAAATTATTTTTCAACAGAATTATTTTTATTTTGATTATTTTTTTTTATTTTGCATTTGTTAATAGAAAATCTTTTTTATTAATTAATTTAAGGAATATTGAATTGAGATTATAAATCAAATACTTAAATTGATGAAAGGGCTTTTATTTGTATTCCTTTTAAACCTGGCATAATTTGCAACAGTTGGCAACGCTGGCAAAAAGTCGCTCGTTGCTTGCTGCCCACAAAGCTTAAACTGATTCTCATACGACGCATGCAAATGTAATTATTGCTCTCTATATGTAAATATGTAAACGTCGTCTGACTATTTTGTCTACATATGTAGAGAAATTTTGCCATGCACATACACAAGTGTAGACATGTTTACATGTATAACATATATTTGTCTGTGTGTGTGTGCAATGCAATGCTGGTGTTTGCTTGTTTTTCTCATTGCTAGCAATTTCCATGCAGTAACAAAACAGAATGCCAAAAGGGAAGAAGAACTTCTCCTGTTTGCTGCCAGTGCTGCAACCGGTGTGGTGCTCTCTGCTGCTGCTCGAATACGACGAGAAAGTTCTGGGGTCGGCGGCAGAGCAGCGACATGGGCGGAAAATGTATGCTGCTGCTGCTCTTTCTCTATCTTTCTCTCTCTCTATCGCCCACTCATCATCGTTAGAAGTGGAGAGTGCATTCTGTTGTTATTGCTTTTGTTTGTATGTTGCGGTCATTGTCGTTGCCCAAAATTCGACAAAACATGCGCACAGAGAGCGAGAAAGAGTGTGAGAGCGAGAGAGAGCATGCTTATGTTATCGGTTTATCGTTTGCGCTGTTTTGCTTCCTGTTACATTTGGTTCACCTCTGTCGCTCTCGCTCGCTCTGAGCGCGCAACCTGTAGCGCATGGAAAATTGTTGCTTTTAGTTTCAGAGGTTTGAGTGGGTGACTGGCCGAGGACGCCATATTGTTTTAGGGGTTGCTTGTTCTTGTTGTTGTCTGCGTTGTTGCGGCGGGGGCTGAAAATTCATTATTGGGCCGGTTTGGGCCGGCATTCAACAGTTCGGCATTTGTAGTGCTGCTCCATCTCGCTCACTCACTCGCACACAAATACATACACAACTAACTCTCTTCTGTGTGTGTGTGTGCTCTGTTCCGTGTGTAGAGAGGAGTACTGTAAATATGACTATTGATTTTTCGCGTTGTTGCTGGATTAAATTCCCTTAATTTTTGCGCCCAGACAGTGCATGCAACGTGCAGCGTTGCATTTTACTGTGCTGTGCTGCCGTCGGTCGCGCTGCCAGCCCGGCCAAAGGACACACAGAGACCGACAGACAAGACAGTGTGTAAACTACGCTCTCTGCAGCAGTAGCAGGAACAGGAGCAACAGCAACAACAGAGCTGGCGACGACAGCGCTGTCGACGCAGCAAGAAGCAGCTTTACCCGGGTCGCTGAATAATGCGCAAAGTTTAGTTTTGCACGGAGCTGCGTCGCAAGCGCGTCGCGTTTTCTTCATTGTCCTTGTTGTCTCTGCTGTCGCGTCGGCGGCTCCTCCCGAGAAAAACACATTGTGAAAAGTGCATGGGCAATTATCAATCCACTAGAAATAATATATAATTAACATAATATTAGTTGATACAAAAAAAAAGAAAGATTTCATAATTTAAACGTGATTTGTTTGTGTTTGTTTTTCATTGCAGCATTTTGTGCGCGCAACATTTATTGAAATTGGCAACTAAAATTGGCAGCACCCAAAAAGTATGATACAAAAATATTCAACTTGTTATCGCTGCACAGACGACAACAACAACAACAATAATAATATTATTAATAATAATAACATTAACAACTACAACAACAACAACGAGAAGAAGTGCTGCAAAGAACCACAAGAAGGAGAACAACAACAACAACAACAACAAGGACCATAAGACGCCAAATTGGCAGCATTTTTTTCACCCGACAGCATTAAAATTTAATGCATTAAACAAATGATAAGAACAACATAAAAAAACAGACGACAAAACAAATAATAAAAAAAAAACAAAATAACTTATAAAAATAGACGGAAAAATACAAATAACTAAGGTAAGTCAATGCCTCTTACAGGCTATATATATATAATATATATATCTGTGTGTGTGTGTGTGTGTGTGTGTGATAAATATACACATTCAGTCTAGACAGTTGCACCACCACCCTCCTATAACCCCACCCATTATTTAGGGGAGAGGGGGAGGTGCTTTGTTGCCTTGCCGCTTCACTGGTCGCTTTTTGTCGAGGGTTGATTTTCGTTTCATTTCGTTACGGGGTTTTTGGCTTTGGCATTTTTGCTTTCACTTCCAACTTCTTGCGACTGACGCTTTTGTTGACGGATGTTGTTTCCATGTGTATGTGTGTGTGTGTATGTGCGTGTGTGGTGGAAATGGAAATCTAGAAAAGTTCGTCGTCGCTTGTTTACTTTTTTGCCTGCCTGCCTGTCTGACTGTCTATCCGAGGGGTTGTGTGGCACCCTCTTCAAGTAGTTCAAGCTGTCGTGCAAAGAAGGGAAGACGGTTGGGGGGGTGGTGCCCGTTGTGCGTGCGATTATTGCATTTCCTGTTGATGGCCGAAGTTGGCAGTTGAAGGAGAGACTAGTGGCTTCCAGTATGCAGCAAGGGGGTTGCTAGGATGACGTCTACAAATGACAACGAGGGGGAGACTTACATAGAGCGTAGGGTGAAGGGGGATACAGCCTCGAATTGCGTTAAAAAGCACTTTGTTTCCATTTGGCGAAAGTGGTAGGGAATGGGAAGAGTGTGATTGAGAGAGTGGGGCGAGAAAAGGTTGGCGAGCATGTGGGTTAAATGGGGTTTACAAAAAGAGGGACAATTAGACAACAAATTATGTTAAACAAAACAAAGGTGAATCATAATTTTTGAATGAGGGGAACCAAATATATATTTTTTGCTGAGTCACACACACAACGAAGGGGGGAGGGTGGAGCATTGAGGGCGGGGAGGCGGAACTTGGAGTTGGGTTAAGTCCCATGAGGCATGCACCTGACAACTAAATAACAAATATTTTTGCCTACTCTTCTTTACCCAACGAATGGTTGCTGATGAAATCCAATCAGTTTAATTGACTGGAAATAAAGAATCATTAAATTATTACAAATTATTTTGCCTCATTTGGTTTTTATGTGTAAGAAATATGTGACATAAATATAACATCTTAAAATGTTGTCATTTTTGATTATTATAAAAACAAACAAAATCAGTTTAATTTATTTTAGACCATATTCTGTTGGCTACTTTTTTTGTATGCAAATTCTTAGTGATAAGGATCTGAATATAAAATCAACAAGCTGCCAAAAATGAAATCAGTTTATGTTCTTTCAAGCACTTTATTTGTTTTTGTTGCACTTGCTGCGGATGAGTTGTTGGGCAGGCAAGAAGAGACAAGAAAAGGTGTGAAAATTGCTATGGCCACAAGCTGGCATGGCAAGCTTTCGAGCTCCAAGCTGACAGTAGAAGTGGAAATCAATCACTACCTGGAATACCTCGTGTATATCCACGCTATCAATGGAGATTGGTTGATTGTTAATCGTGCAACGAGACTTCTGCAGAAGCTGCTGTGATGAAGGAGATGAGGAATCGATTCATCACTTCCTGTGTCACTCTTTAGGTTCTCAGTGGGAGAAGACAGTCGTCTCGAGGCTTCTCCGATAGCAACCAACCCAGGCAGCCGGCTATGGGGAGTAGGGGAAAATGCCTATGCGAAGGTTTGGGGAAGTAAAAGATTAAACACCCTGGGAAGCAGCTTTTTAGCCAACCAAAATCTTCAAGTAGGACCAACCAAGAAAGCGAAATCAGGAAGGGATCCCGTTTTGATCTCGAATACGTCAGCACTTGTTTCCTAAGTGAATTATTTATTGGATAGACACTAAGCTATGTTGTTGCAAAACCTGAATATTTTTCTATATACTCTCACATATATGCTTGAAAATATGTATATATATTTATATTGTTTTCTATCCCTTTCTCTCGCATGTGCAGGTATTTGAGTGGCGGCAATTTTAGGATAAATTATCAGTCACACACAGAGGGGCAGAGGCACAGGAGATCAACAAGAACAACAAGAAGAACAACCAATAGAAAGAGACAGATCGAGTAGGAATGATGGCGTCTTCGCCGACACCATCACTGGACTCCATGCGTGGTGCCAACTCGATTGAATCTTACGAGCATGCTGGCTATCTATCCGACTCACCGCTGACGTTGAGCGGCTCGTCGCCGCCGGCGAGTGATTCGGCAATATGCAGTGATGAGTATAATATTGCTGGGAGTCAAGTGAGTGTTAAGGTGCGCCAGGATGTGACTGTCATCAATGGGCATCATCCGATCTCGGCCTCAGTGTCGTCCAGTTCATCGGCCAGCTCATCATCCTGCTCCTCGTCATCATCATCGTCCTCGTCGTCATCATCGTCATCCTCGTCCAGCTCATCGACCAGCGGCCTCAGCGGTTGCGGCAGCACCAGCAGCAGCGTCATCAGTGGCTCCAACAATGTGACCAGCAATGGCCCCGGCGTCATTGGCAGCAATTTGCCCAGCAACAACAGCAGCAACAACAGCATCAGCAGTCTCGTTGTTGGCGCTGGCAAAGGCAACACAAACAACAACAGCAACAATGGCAGCAACAGCAACAATGGCAACAACAACAGTGGCACCAACAGTTTGTCTGCCGCACGTTGCACCGCATGCAAAAGCAAATGCAGCGATGCGGTGGCCAAATGCTTCGATTGCCAGAGCTATTTGTGCGCCAATTGTGTGACTGCTCACGAGTTTATGCACTGCTTCAACGGCCACAATGTTTGCCTGATTAAGGGCTTTGAGGCGACGAGCAGCAGCAGCAGCACCATCGGCATCAGCAACACGACCAACAGCAGCAACAATCCAGCCTCGAGCGATTTTAAATACGCCAGTTCGCTAACAATGATGCTGGCGCAACAGCAGCAGCAACAGCAACAACATCAGCAGCAGCAGCAGCAGCAACAACAATCACAATTGACAGAGACACAGCCGCAGCAGCCAATGTCGCAGCTGTCAAAGATTGTGCTGGCAGCAGCAGCGGCAGCCAACAACTCGCAGGAGCAGCAGCAACACGACACACTCTATGCAACACACTTGCAACAGCAGCAACAACAGCAGCAGCAGCAACAGCAGCGACAACTTTTCTGTGCACGCCACAAACATGAGCTGTTAAAGTTTAGCTGCCGCACCTGCTGCACCCTGGTGTGCAAGGAGTGCATTGTCCTCGAGCACTCGAGCGGACTGCACGAGCTGGAGAATGTCCAATCGCCGGCAGCAGCAGCAGCAGTAGCAGCGGCAACAGTAGCAGCAGCAACATCAGCCACATCAACTGGCAACGAGGCAGCATTGCAAACACTGCTCGCCGATATGCGAGGCAAGATTGGTGAGATTGTTGCAATTGCCGGCAGTGCCGAGCAGAATGTGTCCAAGGTCAAGCTGCAGTATTCGAAGGCGCACAACGAGCTGAACGAGACGCATCAGTTCTTTGCCTCCATGTTGGATGAGCGCAAAACGGAACTGCTCAAGGAACTGGAATCTCTGTTCACGGCCAAGGTCAACAGCAATGCGATTTGGCTGCAACGGGCCAAGGATGTCATTGACAAGGGCCTAGCCGCCTGCGAGGCTCTCGAGCGTTCGCCCACCAACGGCGGTGGCGTTCAATCGCCGATGCTCGCCGAGGCGCTCCTGCTCCGCAAAACGCTCGAACAGCAGCTGCAAACGGGCGTGCAGGATATGCAATTGCCGTTCGAGCTGGAGTTCATGTCCAACTATCAATCGATACAGGCTGGTGTTCGCAACACATTTGGCTATATTCGGGCCAGTAATGGTGCTGCTGCAGCTGCGGCTGCTGCAGCTGTCGGCTCAAACAGTGGCAACTGCTCGGAATCGAGCCTCAGTTTGGGTCACAGCGGCAGTCACCATCTCAACGGTCACAGTCACAATGGTCATGTGCTCCACGGACATGGTCATGGACACAGCAAACAGCCGCCAATTGCCCGGCCCACGCAGAGTGCGAGCAACAGCAGCGCCAGCAGCGCAGGCAGCCATCATCATCATCAGCAGCAGCAGCAGCAACAGCAGCAGCAGCAGCAGCAACAACAACACTTGCAGCTGCAGCAGCAACAACAGTTGCTGCCCGGCTTGGGACTGAGCAGCCTTTTGGACAACAGCAGCAATGGCAGCAACAACTACACCAATGGCGGCAATTGCCTGTTGTTGGGCGGTCGTGAACGTAATCTCAACAATGATTTGCAGCAGCATTTCGGTGAACTGTTGCCGAAGCGTGCCACAAGCATGTCCCACTATAATCCCTACGAGAAGTGGAGCAACGGTGGCAGCGATAACTTGTTCAACACATCGTCGTCGGCCACAATTGGCAGTGTGGGCAACAATGGCAGCAGCAGCAGCAACTCGGCTGTTGTTGATGCCTTCGCCAGTCTGTCGTCGGTCAATTTGAATGGGACCAGCAACAATAGCGCTGTCAGCAGCGAATCTCTTTTGGACTTGACCAACAAACTGCTCTCGGCCTCCATCTATCCACCGAAGTCGCAGATCAAGCGCCAGAAGATGATCTATCACTGCAAATTCGGTGAATTTGGCGTTATGGAGGGACAATTTACGGAACCGAGCGGCGTTGCTGTCAATGCCCAGAACGATATAATTGTGGCCGATACGAATAATCATCGCATCCAGATCTTTGACAAGGAGGGACGCTTCAAGTTCCAGTTTGGAGAGTGCGGCAAACGTGACTCACAGCTCCTCTATCCGAATCGGGTGGCTGTTGTTCGTAATTCGGGTGATATTATTGTCACCGAACGTTCGCCGACGCATCAGATACAGATCTACAATCAATATGGACAATTTGTGCGGAAATTTGGTGCGACAATCTTGCAACATCCGCGTGGCGTGACCGTTGATAATAAGGGACGGATCATTGTCGTTGAGTGCAAGGTGATGCGTGTGATTATCTTTGATCAGAATGGCAATGTGTTGCACAAGTTTGGCTGCTCGAAGCATTTGGAGTTCCCCAACGGGGTGGTGGTCAACGATAAGCAGGAGATCTTCATCAGTGACAATCGGGCGCATTGCGTCAAGGTCTTCAACTATGAGGGGCAATATCTGCGGCAGATTGGTGGCGAGGGCATCACCAATTATCCAATTGGTGTTGGCATCAATGCCAATGGCGAAATACTAATTGCGGACAATCACAACAATTTCAATTTGACCATATTCACGCAGGACGGTCAGCTGATCTCGGCGCTGGAGTCAAAGGTGAAGCATGCACAGTGCTTCGATGTGGCGCTCATGGATGATGGCAGTGTTGTGCTAGCCAGCAAGGACTATCGTCTATATATCTATCGCTATGTGCAACTGGCGCCTGTGGGTATGTAAGCAGAGAGCCTCCCCCTCCCTACTCCCCCACCATCTCCACCAGACAGACCCCCACATTCACAAAAACAGACACAATACACAACAAAAACAAAAACAGAAACAAAAATAAAAACGAAATCAAACTACAAATAATAGAAGAAAAAGAAAAAAGAAAAAAAATTTAGAATTTAGAAAACAAGTTGGCAACTCTGACTTGCGCGCGCGATTCTCTCTCTTTAGTCTGTCTATCTCGACTTCTATATCCCCCCACCTCTCTCTCTGTCTCTCTCTCTCTCTTATCTCTGCCTTTCTCATAGCATATAGAAAGAACTCTCTTTATCTTTATCTCTCTCTCTCTCTCTGTCTGTCTCTCTTTTTATATTAATATATTATACCTAACTATATTTTTATTATTACCTTTTTAAATTATTGTTGAATTTTGTTTTTTACACCATGTTAAGACTTGATGTGTTTTTTTTTATATTTTATATACGTATTTGTGTATTAGTATTTTTGTTTAATTCGTTAAAAGAAAAAAACTCAAATGTCGCCTTTTTGGCCGTTGCAAAAGTCTCTTTTCTTTTTAATTATTAACATTTCGTTTTATAAAACAATACACAAAAAACACCAACAAGAAAATCCCTCCACTTTTTTATGTTCGCTCGTCTCGTTCGTTGCATAGGCAAACAATATATGAAGAAAAAAAAATCTAAAAATAAAATGAACTACAAAAAAAACAAAAACAAAAAAAGAATCGACGAAAACAAAAGATAATTTTTAATAACTGCTTCAACAATTTTACACAAGTAGATCGAGCATAAATAAATACTTTATTGATTGTAATTTTAGGCATAAGACGCAAATTGTTTGTTATTCTTTTTGATTGCATATAAAAACAACAACAAAAACTAAAAAAAAAAAAAAAAAAAATTATGAGAAAATTTGATATATATATATATTGAACTGTTTTTTATGTTTATAAATTATTTTTTGATTGTAAACTTATTGATTACTGATAACTGATTATTTATATGCATACATGTATTTTGATTATTATTACTACTTATTATTATTATTATTATTAATTATTGAAACTATTATAAAATGTTTGCTACTTTTTTACCAACAACAAAAAACAACAACAAAAAACAACAACAACAACAAAACAAAACAAGACCAACAAAACACAACTTTTTTATACTCGCTTAGTTTTTATGTTTCATTGTTTTATTATTATTATTATTCATAAATACATAAACGACTACAACATATACAAATAATAACTAATACTTAAATAAAAACAAAATACAGACATTGCCGCTTCTTAATTTTTAAAAACACGAACTAAACGCACTGAAAAATAGCTAAAATTTTTTTGTTTTTAACTGTTGATCGACACCCACATACGTTACACATATAACTGTAGTTGGTATGTGTGTGTGCAACAAACGTGTTTATTTATTTTATTTTTGTGTTTGTTTATTATTATTTTTTTTTTTTAGAATTTAAGCTTTTTGCTTATCCGAGAGAATTTTCTAATTGTTGTTCAAATCACAAATTGGAATTGCAATTTCATTATTTTTGTTGGTAGTAGTGTGCATCAAATTACAAAATAAAAAGCAATTTTTTAATTCATTAACAAGAGTATGAAAATTTCAAATAATATTAGATAATGTTTTTGATTCTGTGAAAACATGAAAACACACAATTTAAATATATATATAAACAAATAAAAGCGAAAACGATGATGAAAACAGAAAAATAACAGTAAAAATGGTTGGCAATCAGCGCAGAAGACTTAAACAATTTATTATTATAAATGATTACAATATATAAATAAATATATATATATATATATATGTTTATTAATATATATATATGTATTAAATTGAAGCAACTTAAGTATAAAACCAAATCTCAATTAATCGAAATTCTTATTAATGAGATAGTATCAAAATATAACAATTTATTCTTTTCTAAAACACAAGCTCGAAATCGAAATCGAAATCAATGCCGAAAAATATATCTTAAAAACTCACTCGAATTTGTAGCCGTTGCTGAGTTCGTTCGTTTTGCAATTGAATTTCAACACAATTTCGCACACATTTCGCACGGTTTAGACTCGAGTTGTGAAAGGATTCAACAAAATAATAATAATAATAACAACAAATTACAAATAAAATAAATCATAGAGCAACTGTATGAACTTTTGAGACTACAAACGCAACAGTAACAGGAACAGCATTTACAAAATGTTTATTTTATAATTTACAAAAGCTGAGTAATATCAGTCTTTATATATATATATATATATATGAAATTATATATATATATGTATATATATTTGTTGGATTATGCTTGGGCCTCCCCAAATTCTACGCATAGGTACTAGAATTTATTACATTTATTACATATTTTATAATTTTGCTTATTGTTTCTTTTTACTTTATTTCCTATGATTTGTTTTTGAAAAACGCTTGAATATTGTTTAGTAATTTGCATTTTAGAATTTGACGTTCGTTCGTTCGTTTTTCACTTAAGTGAGATTATTAAATGGTAGTTTAAACAAAAAAAAAAAGAACAATACAACAATGTACAACGCATCGCATAATATACCCTACCCAGATAGTAGTGTATATGCATGTGTGTATTTGTATGTATTCGTAATGTGCTTTGCTTTGCTTTGCAAAGGGGCAGTTCTTAGTTTTAATGCTTGTTGTAAACTATAAACTAATTAATTCATGTACTGTAATTTAATATGTAATATGTAATTGTAACTGTAATTGTAATTGTGTGTGTTTAGCTCTAATGGAACGGTAAAACAAAGTATTGTAAATTTCTTGTGAGAACTTTTTACTTGACACCAAAACTGAAACTGTTGAAAATTTTTTATATACATAAAATTGTTAATCATACACGAAAGCAAAACTGCTAATTTATGGTATTTATTATGGCCTAAAAACATATATATATATATATATGTATATATATATGTGTACATTTATATATGTGTGTGCATACAACTATTTAATTGTATTTATTATTATTATTCATTATATTAGAGTATTGACACTTGCACAACAAGAACAACAACAACAACAACAGCAACAAGAATGCAAAGAAAAGCAACAACAACAAAAATTACAAAAAAAAAAAATGAAAGAAACCAGCCGACTATATTTGACTTGTGCTTATTTGTTTTTTATGTTTACTATTACATTTTATTATTACATTTTTAAATGTTACACACAACAACAAAAAAGGGACACAAATAACATTAATATTATTATTATTATTATTAACATCAAATGCAAGCGACACTTTTTAAATGCATAATACAAATTGTTGTAAAATTAAAATACTAATACACAACCAACCACACGTAAACCGCCACAAAAGTACATAATTAAATGATTTTTTATATATATATTCCGACAAAAGAAAAAAAACAACTTTTGCTTTGTGTTTTCATTTATCGTTTGATTTATTTTTTTTTTTGGCATTTTGTTTGCGCCCTTAACATGATGTTAACGCATGTCGCTGTTAACTAATTGACGACAACAGTGCAGTTACAGTTGGCCCCATGCAGGCGCATTGTACATTACATTCCTCTCTCTCGCTCGCTCGCTTGCGCGGCTTTTTGCTTGCGCTTCCCCCGCCCCATCCCCCACATACAGAACATTAAAGAGATGCATTTTGATTGCATTGTGTAAATGGAGAAGAAAAAAGAAACAACAAATTGAAAATTAAAAAATTAAACTCTAAAAATATATATATATATATATATATGATACAAATGTATGTTGATAACAATTTTGATGAATTGAGAATCTAATAGACTGTGCAAAATGAATATGTAACAATTTTTTAAATATATATATTTGTGTAGGTATATATATTTAAAGAACTAAAGCCCAAAACATATTTATGTAAGCTAAATCGTGTAACTATAACACATTGTGCGCTATCTATCAAAAATAAACTATATATATATATATATATCTATATATATGTATATGTACATACATAAATCTATATACATGCAGACACATATTGAACATTTTAAAAATATGTATTTTTTTCAAACAAACCAAAAATTGAAAAAAAGAAAAACAAAAAAAAAATTACACCACTAATGATGTGTAAACTTTTTATACCGCCAATTAACTGTGCTCTCTTAAATATACACATAATTACACATACAAAAGAAAAGAAGAAGCCATGACTTGAGCGGAGTATCGATAAACGATAGCCACGAAGCTCGGGTTGGGCATTCGTGAATTTTAAGGCATATACCCCATCTATTTATATTTATATATACTATGTACATATTACGACGTATATGTATGTTAAAATCATTAACTATATGTAGTTGGTATGCGTGTGCCGCCATTTGTGATTAGTTTTGGGCGCCGCCTCGTTTGAAAATCATTAATCGTTTCACTCACCACTACCACCAATATTAAATATGAAATTGAATTATCGAAATCATTAGCGATAACTGATAACCGATAATCGAAGGCATAGAAATAAGCATAAAGTGCTGATGATGTGTAGGCAACACTTTTTCATTGTAAGGCTATGAATGTTACACTAATATTAAATCTGAAAAACTATCTTAACTTAACAGCAGTCCAAAGTCGGTTACATATAACATATATACATGCATACATATATACATACATACATACATGCATATATACATATACATATACATACATATTAAATAGGGCAATGGTTTAGTTTGGTGTTGGTTGGAGTTGAGTTTGAGTTTTGAGGTTGAGACTGTCGGCACAAGTTAAATAGATGTAGGATGATGATTATGATGATGATGATGATGATGAGCCCGTGTACATGAAACGGATATGCAGAAATAATTTTTAATGTAGTTTATATTTTTGATAAATGTTATTAAGCAAACAAAACAAAAAGAACCGCAAATCAAAGCGAAATGATAAGCAAAAGCATACGCAAACAAAAAGCAAACGCCATAACGAAAACAAAAATAAAAATTTAAAAAATAAATTTGCGTATTCGGCGCATTGTTGAGCATTTTGTACGGAATTTAGATTTTGTACATGTATAAGCAAAAATATAAAAAAGAATAAGAATCAGAATCGATGATGATAAAGATAACGAGAACGATAACGATAACGTAATCGATATTGACAAGCAACAGCAGCGAACTAATAAACAAAATTCAAACTGGCTTCGTAGAAGTGTTTTTAAGTATTATTAGACTATATACAAAAACATAGTGAAAACTAAAATGGCATCCAATGAAATTCATCAAAAGAATTGCATACGTACGAGAAAAGTTATGACAATTTGAGTGTTTTCTTTACATTATTTTGTTCGTAGGCAGCTAAAGTTCTATTATCCGTCGGCATAGAGAATGAATTCAACTCGCAAACTACTTACAATAATATAATATATACATACATCTATGCGTATTTATTGTAGATAAGTCCCCAAACAGATTACGAGAATGTTAAATGTTAGAGAACCCAGTATAACAATTACATATGCATACACGCATACATACTTACATACATACATGCATACATACATGCATACATACATACATGCATACATGCCAATCAATGTATGAGTATATTTTTAAAACATTACCTACATCAATTATTAAAAGCTTGCTTTTGCGTAGTGTCTGTCTGTTTGTCGACATACATACATATATAGACATACATACATACATACATACATAACATGCATACATAAATACATATGTACAATTTTTCATTGTTGTTGTCGCCCATAGTTTTCTCAATCTAAGATTACGATCTACATGCATAAGGATTAAATTAAAATACAAGTTCAATTCGAGAAAAACAAAAGCATAAAAATAACTCGCAAATGCATAGAACTCTTGCAATTGACATATGGTCACACTGAGCAAACAACAACTTACATAATTACATACATAGTAATGCATTAATGCATGCAAGTGCTGTGTGCGTGTGTGTGAGTGCGTCTCTTAGACGACACACACACACACACGCACACAACATATGCAGATGTATGCGAACATAATTGATAAACAATTAACTATGACTGATTTTTACACGAGAACATTTACACATAAATATACATATACTACTATATACATACATCTATATATATATATATATATATTTAAAATGTTGCTAATATATGAGTATATATATACATGTGCATACATACATACTTACAACTACAACACACATACACATGTACTTACCTAAATACATGTGTGCTTGTGTCTTTAAGGAATTAGTAGTGAACTTAATATTTAACACATTTTTTATGACACTCAACAAAGAATAAGAAACAACAAAATCTTAGACTGCTTCGAAAACGTAAACGTGAAACAAAAAACAAAAAAAAAAACAAAAAAAAAAAAATAATAACATAAATTTTATGAAAATTGGAATACGACTCGTTTAGGGAATTTTCAAAAAAACACATTTTCTGTTAGTTTATTTCTTATGCCAAATGCTTCACTTTCCTCACCTCTTACATAATCTGAACTCTGAAAACTATCGCTTTAAGGCATCTTTTACTTTGCGCGCAAGACACAAAAAAAACAAATGATCAGAACAGAAACAGAACACACAATTATCAGCATATTTTCTATTTGTAAGAACCAATGGAAAAGTAATAAAAAAAAATCGAAAATATTTATAGTACATAGTTATATGTATATATATATATATATACATGTAATACATTACATTTAATATATATAGAGTGCATATACATAACTGTTTGTTGTTAGCTGCTTATACTTCCTATTGAAGACTACCAACACATTCATATCCAAGCATTTGTAGTTTGTATTTGTATTTTAAAAAATATTTATACGCATCTTCAAGCATTTAATAGTAAGCATTACTTACCTAAACTATGTACTATGCTCACACACATGCATAGATCAAGTCAGCATGACAAATCAAATACAAAAAAAAAAAATAAATAAATGAAAAAAGTGAAAAAAAAACATTAGAAATTGTTAATAAATTTGCAATAAGTTGATTTTTCTCTTTGTAACTACATACATATATCATTTATAATTTGTATACATTTTTTTTTTTTTGAATATTAGTATTTATTTTTACAAATGGTATTAACTACGTATTTTTGTATTTCTTTGCTATTACAATATTTGTTCGTTGTTTGTATATCAATTAAAGATTAAAGTTATTTGAGTTGTTTTCAAAAATGGAAAAAAGAAAGAAACCGATTTGCGTTGTTTTATTTATTTACACACACAAATATCATTTGTTTCGCACTTTTTTATTTGCAGTGTCGCGTAAAATGCACAACGGCTTCGCAGACCGAATCCTCCAGCCAGAATACACAAATTGTATAGATTTACAATTGAATTGATCGAAATTATGCTAAACAACAAATAATTATATGAAGAACCCCATATTTAGGTTATGTTTGATGCAGTTACGAAATCTATTTTATTCATTCCATTATTCAACACTGCTTTTTTCGTCTTTGAACTTTACGTTGAAGTTGTTTTCATCTTGATTGCCTATTGCTAATTGGATGTTTACGTTTTTGCAATTAAATAATTAAATACATAAATAATTTAAATCAATTTTGGGACTCAAACAAAAAAAAAAACAACAAAAGATGAGAAATATGAAAGTATTGGAAATTACTAGATCTAGTGTAATGAGTCTCTACGGTCGAACCGCACACACAAACACACACAAACACACACAACAATATATACACACACACACACACACACACGTTCACACATTCGCAATGAAATTTGCTAAGAATTCTAATTGACATATGCAAATTTGTTAGCTTATACAGTCATATTCATGCATTTACATCTAGTATATATACAAATACATACATACTTACATCCTAGATATAGTGCAGATCATGGAATCATCATCTAGTCATTTTACAAATTATTATATGTCAATATACATATGTATTTTTATAATTATTAAACAAAAGGAGAAAAAACTAAAAAAAAAAAAATAAAAAAAAAAAAAAAATTGAAACACCAATTTAATGTTAAATGTCGTTACAATTAAGTTGATATGTTTTAGCGAACGTTTTAAGCATTTTTACTCTATAAACTAAAAATTTTACCATTGATTTGACCATTGAACTCTCTGCTAAGAACAAAACGAACATCAAGTTGAATTTTAAAAAATAAACATAATATACAGGGTGTTGCTAAATGGCTTTATATACATACATACACACAAGAACACAGATGCATATACACACACACACACACACACACACACATATATGGATACCTATTTTTACCATAAAAACATGTTTTCTATATGGTTATTTCTTCTAAACACAAAAACACATCTCTTAGTTAAAGCATATTTCGCTCAAATTTAGTTTTTTAATGTGAATGAAAGTTTGTTAAAGCAAAAACAAAACCAAAAAATTAACAAAAAACAAAAAAAAAAAAAAAATAAAGAAAATACAAAGAAAAAATGGACTAATGGACTGAAAGGTAAATAATATATCAATGGGAGTGATGATGGGTCGACATTACAAAAAACCAATACATTTTGGGTGTCGCCCGCTCTCTTGGCTGTTTCGGGAAATTGTTAAATTTATGTTAATGAGTTGAGAAAACGGAATGAGGAAATGAAAAACGATATAAAAAAAAAGAAAAGAAATGAAAAGAAAAGAAGAACACACACACCCACCAATGCATACTATATGCACACTGTTTTCTTATATATTGCATATAGTAGAGTACTCTACAAACAATCTTTTAACATCTCAGATACACACACACACACACACACACACACACACACACAGTAACACACTCAGATACAGATACAGATACAGATATAAATCACTAAACTCATTCAGTATTGCTTATGATTTGAATTTCAACTGAATAACTAACAAACTACTTAACTGCCAATAAACGAACACAAACACACACTCACACACACACACCCATACACACACACCCATACACACACACCCATACACACAATCTCCTTCTCTATTCGCTCTGAGTAGCACAGTGGACACCCTGCATATGTAATTTTTACCCATATAACTTAAGCCCACAATAAAAGCACAGCAATTCTCAAGAACTAAACGCATATGAAAAGCATTTACTCGGAGTATATTTTTATGTATTCATATTTTTATTATTATGTACTTGAAAGCAACAACAAGAAAAAGCTAATTAATTAAATACATAACTTACATATACATAAAATATATATACATACATATATATATATATATATATACATAATGGAACCGTAATAATTATGTATATCGAATACGGAATACCGATGTAATAAATGTGAACGTTATTAACTCATTAAACTATTATTATTACGATTATAATTGTATGCATAAATGATACTAAAAACGGGGAAAAAAAATGAATATAAACGACGACACTCATTATTCTAATGTGTAAGAGGAAGAGAATGGTAAAAAGAGTATAACGGTAACACGCTAAAATGGTAAAATATATACAAATATTTTTATACACCAATAAAAACTGAAACTTTAGCAATTTGCGCGAATGGAAACGAAATGAAAAAAAGTTCGATATGAGCTAATTTGTATGAATTTGATTGATATTGATACTCGAATTACGACAAAAAAAAAACAAAAAAATTAAAAAAAATTACAAAAAATACAAAAAAAAACCAACAACAACCAACCAGAACTTGAAGCAAATATAAAAGTCTTTTAAATGCTTAGGGGCCACAATTTTCGAAGTACATAATTAAAAATGTAATTATTATTATTATATATTGTATTAATTAACATTTAAAAAATGTTGTGTAACAGTAATAATAAAAGACAAACAGCAACAACAACAACAACAGCAATTGTATTGTACAATTTTCTATTTCCATCACAAAAAAAAAACAAAAACAAAAACAAAATAAATAATTTCGTTTTTAATAAATTAACACATGGCTTAATTTAAAAAGAAAGTAAGTAAAGATATTTTTGCGCTTAAATGAATATTTATTAAATATTATTCAAATATTTCGATTCACATTTAATTTTGGACATCCAATAATTTGTCAGCTTGTGCCCCGTTCCCGTTCATCCCCAGCTTTTCCATGTGCCGCTGCTGATTTTCCATAGTTACAGCAAGTGCAGACCAAAAAAGGAATATTTATAGTTCAAATCGCCGGTGGCTCCGCCGCAGCAAGGGCCACAAGGACTGCCGGTGCCACATGGACCACAGGATGTGGCGCAGCTGGTGCGATAGCAGTTATAGCTGCAGTCGATGAGGCAACACTGGACACAGGGTGTCTCCCGGTAGAAGCGACTTTGGCAGCACATGCTGGTGATCCCAGGATCTTTTGAAATTTGCTGCATGTGATTCGATTTTTTGTTGATAATTTCAAAATACTCACCAAAGCAATTTGACTACAATCTGTTTACTGGCGATCGAAAATGTGACCCTACCTTTCAGCTAGAGTTTTGCCTAGAGACTGAATGCCTTTTTTCGAAACTATTTGCTGGATACTAAAGCAAGGCCTATTTAAGTTTTTCAGAAATCATCGTGTTTTTTCGACCGGGCAGTAGGAATATCAATCGAGATACCTGTAGTCCCTTCAGTTCAAAATTGGTTAAGTCGAAATATTCTTAAAAATCCTATCTGATTTGACAACGATGTGATTCGACCAGCTCCATAAGCATTTTTTAGGGTCACTTTTAATAGTCAGAAGTATCTTCGACCCCGTAAAGCCTATTATTCTTGGGCAGCTGCAACAGTCGAGGCGAATTCGTAAGTCCTCATACAAGCCGATCTCAGAGACTATAAAGCGGGAGACCTTCAATTTCGAATATTAGTTCTCGCGTACCACAGCTGAGTTCATTTATTTGATCGATAACTGCCCCGATTTTCGAATATCGATTTTGTTAGAAATGTATTTTCATATCGAGCAAGCAAATCTTTTTCACATCTGTATTTCGGACCGATTGAATGAGTCGAAATAGTTATGTCTATTAGCAATTCTCTATGCGAACTTCCGCCTAATTCTAGAAGATATTTTGCTGAAATTTGGGATAAGTCTGTCATATTTATGAGAGCAGTTATTTTGTATTTCATAACTATTTAAGCAATTTTTATTTATTTTTTTTGTTTTACATTATTATTATGTCACAAATACTCTCGAGCCCTAATCCACAGTACGGGGGCTGGTCCTCAACTGTCAGGAGACTTTGGCAACATCCGATCACATTTTTAGCTCTCGTTCAATTCCAGCAGCAAGCACATTGCAAGTAGGCCGGAGTGCAGGGCGAGTAACACATCTCAATGCAACAGACTTGCTTGCAGGGTCCGCCACACGGAGGACCACAGAAAGAACACCAACCAGCTGGACCACAGCACATATCCTGCAAGAAAGATTGTTGTTGTACGGATTCTCTCTATAAACCCTTGACTACTTACGATTTTTTAGCTTAAATTTTATATATATGTCCAAGCAACTGATTCAAAAGTTAAGATTGTGATGTGGATTGTGCTTTGGAGAACACCTAACAAAATAATAATGTAAATTTTTTACAAATTTTTTACGTGTTTACAACACGGATTTGGAACCAATAATAAAAACCTTAGCAAACATCAGGACTGTAAGAAAAATATATATTTTTCGATTTTCAGGGCCTACTAAAGATAACTAAAGATAACCAATTTTCAAGGTTTCTTTGCTTAAAGTAAGATTGTATATAAATCAGCTTTATATGATTTCAATGATTTCTGATATACATTTTAATGGGATTTACTCGCGAATTTCATGATAGGTTATATCTGGAAAATAAAAGAAATACAATCTTATCAATCTTGTGTTATAAAGATGTTCTTCCACATTGATTTCAAGTCCGGAAACATCCTATTCCAATTAGTTGCATGTAAATTTTGAGAGTTCGTTGGAATCCAGTGCCGATATAATACTTCATGGTATCCAAGAAGATCTTAAATGACCTATTGAACGGTCTCATGACTGCTTTACTGGAAATTAGAATAAGATTCAGATTTTAGCAATCAAACAAACACAATGCCTACCAGCTTACTAAAAACAAAGATATTTCAAAATTTCGAACAATGCGACCGGTCAATGTAGACATAATTATATTTGGCTGATGATACTGTGAGGCGGAGACTACTTCTTAAATGAATTTCATGAGCTCACTACGATTATCATACGAGATATTTTGGACTTAGGGTTTTGGCCCCATTGGAACCGCTTTCCACTGTTGGTAGTCCGTCTGGGTGGCTGCCTCGTACTCCTGCACGAGGCAGTCAACTGTGTCGCGCGCCGAATCCAGCTCGTTGAGATCATCCTGAAACATGGCCTCACGCCGGAACTGATCGAGGAAGGCATTGCGCTTCTTCAGCTTGTCGTACTGGGCCAGAGCCCGATTGAACAGAGCACTGATGCCCGTGTGATTGGCCATCATCAGACCGGACACCTTGTGTGCCGTCTGCACGTAAGGTGAACTGCGCGACAGAGCCACTTGAATGCTCGCGGGACCCCAGGGTATAAATTGGGCCAGTTTGCGTTCGCGTATGCGCTGCAGTGACTTGTGCACCTGCGTGGGATCCACCTCGCCCTGTATGATGTTCAGTATGGAGATGTAGCAGTGACGCTTGTCTGGCGTCGCCGACACCATCATATTCTTGGGCTGCAGCAGCCGCCGCATCACATCCAAAACGGTCGTCTTGCGCACATTGGTCGTTGTCTGTCGATCGAACGAGCAAATGAGTTAAATATGTAAAATAAAATGGTTTTCTTAGCGGCACCTCCAAGTCGGTGATTAGCGGTGTGTAGCCAGTCATGAGGAAGTGCAGTTGTGGCGTGGGAATCAATGGCGCCATCAGTCCAATCAGATTGTTGTTCATGTACGATGGATAGCGCAGTGTGGTGGTGCTTACGCTCATGATTGTCGACACCAGATTGTTGATCTGGGTGAATGTGGGTGTCTGCAGGTGCAGTCTCTCGGTGGCAATGCGATTCAGTGCTGTGTTATCCAGCACCACAACGCTATCCGCACAATTCGTGAGCCGTTTGAGTGTGAGTATCGAATTGTAGGGCTGGACGACGACATCGCTGATCTCTTCCTGATTGGGGAACACACTGTACGTTTGTATTAGCTTCTTGGGAAAGCGATCCGAGAGTCGTTCGAGCACATACGAACCCATCCCGGAGCCAGTGCCGCCAGCTATCGAATGGCAGAGCACAAATCCCTCCAAAGATTCACTACCATCAGCCTCACGATCCAATATATCGAAGACCTCCTCGTGCACCTTTTCGCCCTGGCTAAAGCCGGAGGCCCAATTGTTGCCAGCGCCGCCACCATGCTTCGACAAGTACACATTCTCCGGATTGTAGAGCTAAAATGGGAATTTATTCTGAACAAATCCCATATATATATTTACTAGTGAGTCTCCAGCTTACCTTGGAGTAGGGCGAGCTCATAATATTGTGTATGACGCGTGGCTCCAGATCGATGAGTACCGATCTTGGTATATAATGATTATCATCTGCCTGATAGAAGAACACGTCCTTCCGATCGTGTCCATCGGTCGTAAAGTCCTCCAGGACTCCGTCCGGTGAAATGCCGTGCTCCAAGCACAATCGTTTCCAAAACTCGAAGCCAACTGCGCGATTTTATATTTTGAATATTTTGAAATGCATTGCATCGCATTTTTAATAGATTAGCTTACTCTGATTGCCGCATTGGCCCAATTGTAGTGTAATTATTTCACTCGGCATTTTTTATGTTGTAACTTTCTCATTAATTTCAAAACAACGGTGCTTTGCGCCATTTCTAATAACTGTGTAGCAGCAGCGTTGCCACACTGCACAGTTACACAAGAAGCGAAGTTATGGTCACCCTGCGCACAGCTGATTTGCCGCGTTGCCAATTCGTTCGTGGCGTTTTATTGATTTCTCGAGTGCTTTGAAATGCGGCAACTGAAATATTATTTATTAAGTAAATAAATTAAACTTGCAATGTTGCGACAGGAGAACTTGGCTGCCAACTTCTGCGGACTGCTGGCCGCCCAAGGCTACAAGGGCAAGTGCTGTAGCTATATCACAAAATAGCAATTGTGTTGATTGATATTCCAATGTTTTTTACATGCAGAAAAGGCGAACGAATGGCGAATCTTGGGGCAGGAGCAGGATGGTTCGCTGCTGACAACCTGGATATTTGAGCAGGAGGATGTGCGCGAGACGTGCATTGGTCATTTCCATGCAACGAAAAAACAATTGCGTGTGTTGTGGACACTGCCCGGCTGTGTGGAGATCATCCAGGCAAGCATCAACAGCAGCATCACCTTGTTGTCCTACGTGCAAAAGGCGGAGCAGCGCTACGAGGCATTCGTTGTGGAGGTGCGCAGCAGCGAGGGCGGCACACCAACGCCCCTCAACGCGGAGCCTTCGCCACGCCAGATAATGACGCAGTTCCTCTGGCGCGTGGAGTGTGCAACGCGCACCTGCTGGCAGGATAAGCTACTGGTGCTCACTCATGAGGATTGTAAGTGTCTGTCTGCACATGAAGTTAAATCTTATTAAAGACTCTCTCTCGGATCCCCTGCAGCCATCAAGCAGTACAGCTGCACAGTGAAACAGAGCTCGATTTCATCACAGACGGGCAGCGTGGAGTGTAGCGCCTGGCATCTGGACACCAGCATATTGACTCATGAGACACTGGCCAAGAACTTTAGCTGGGCCCAGTGGGATGCCGAGAGTCAGGCATTGTACTACATACACCTCAAGCCCAAGGCGGTGAGCCTCAGTTTGCTAGACGAACGAGAGCAGATTGGGGAGCAGATGGCTCCAGTTCTGAGTCCAACACTCTCCGCATTCCAGTTCAACGAGAAGCAGCCAACGGAAACAGTCGTAAGATGGGAGACGACAGATCTTTTTTAATAGATTCCCCTTTGATTCATACTTCTTGTTATTAGCTCAACATTCCATTGAATTTGCCAAAGCTGCCCACGCATGCCTCGGAGGAGGCGCCCAGCTATGATGACGATGTGGTGCCGTTGCGCGTCCATGACAGCTCACTGAATCTGATCATTCTGGCGGACAGTTCGGGCATGTTCTTCGTGTGCCACTATTATCTGTACCAGCCCATGCAGCCGCAGTTTGCACAGGCGGCAACAGCGCGGCAACAGCAGCAGCAGCAGCAGGATGTCCACTTTGCCTACTCTGTTTCGCTGCTGCATCATGGCTGTGTGGTGCACTGCGTCATGCCCGGTGTGCCCTGGCACAAGGCACGCCTCTTGCGCCCCACATTTGCGCTGCAAGGCGCCCATCATCTGCTCGTCTCGTCGGCATTCTTTGTGCATCTGCTCGATGTGGGACTGCAGCACGAGCCCACGTGCCATATTGTTTGCCCGGCTGTTAAGAATCGCAGTCCCGATGTCATCCAGCTGGTACCGTTGCGCAAATGGGGCGCCTTGGCCTATGATGCGGCCACCTTGGATCTGGTGTCGCTGAGTGTACCCAAGGCGCATCTGATCGAAGCATTCCGCAACGACAATTCGTTGGATAATCGCATCAGCATCATACACTATTTCCTCATCCATTCCGGCGACATGGACGTTCTCGCCGAGCTCTTGAGCAGTATTCTCGAGCGTCCGCTCTCGCTGGACACGGTGGCGCTGCTGAGGGAAGCTCTCGTTGCCGGCAGCTATGCGGCCGCTGTGCGCGGCTTGCCCGAGGAGGCGAAGCCACTGATGCGACTGCTGCCACTGACAACGGCAATTGCCACGCGACCCATTCAGGCCCGGGTCGCCGATATCAGCGTGGGCATCTCCCACGAGGCGCTGCACAATACGAGCATGATGCTGCTGTCGCCGCAGCAACGACTCTCGCCATATCGCACCGATATTTGGACACGGCTGTGGGAGCTGCTCAACGAGACCGGCAAGCAGGAGCAGCCACGCTTCGCCGCCGAACAGGTTACGGAGAAGCTCATCTTCAGTCTGGCCTGCTATCAGCCGGAGGCGCTGTCGCGCAACACCACGCCCATGACACCAGATGCGGCCAGCAGTGGCTTCGGCGACTACAGCAGCGTCAGCGCCTTTCCCTTCAGCAACGAGGTGCTGCCCTTCATCGAGCTCGAGGGCTGCACGGCCAGCAAGCAGGAGCATGTGCTCTCTGTGGTGAGTGGAAGAGGTGAACAGTCCGGCTGTCCAGCTGTACAGCTGCAGATAAATCATAATGAATCCCAGCTTAAACCCTTTAGTTAACCTTTATTAGTTGTCCATCTCAAATACGGATTTGCTTCTCTTTTCTTGGCAGTATCTGCGCGAGTTGAGCGTGCATCTGGTGAAGCACTCGTCCAAGCCGCATTCCGGCTTCCGCTGGCTGAAGGAGACCTTCTTTGAGCGCTCCCAGGCGCCGGCTCATGTTCATGCCGTGGCCTCCCAGTTCGTCTCCGCCCAGTTGGAATTGTCGCGTGCTCTCTGCTCGCTGGTCTGTCGCGCCGCTGGCCTGGATGCGCGCCTGGAAACTTTGCGCGGCTTCCAACTGATGTAGGTCACTTATGCAAGCACATTTAAAATATATATAAATAGTGCTTTGTTCCTTTTAGTGATCAGATGCCGAGCAATCAGCAGCATTCGCTGTTTCTCATATTGGAGCGTTATTGCTTGGCCGTGGAATCGATTGCTTTTCCCCTGCCTGAGGGTTTCTCGTCGTTCTTCACGTATCTGGGCTATCGTGCCCTGGACTATGACATGTTTCTGCAGTATGTGGAGAATCATGTCTTCGAGCTGCAGGTGGATGTCATGAAGAGCATTGTTTATGGTGCGACTTGAAGTGATCTGCCTGCTCCGTTTCCAATCTAATCTGAATGTTATTCATCCTTTAGATATTGAGGACTCTTCGACGGGCATCGAACGCAAATTGTCGCTGTTGTCGGCTCTGCCCAAGCAGCGGGCTCAGCGCTTGCTCAAGTGCTGGCAGCATCCCGAGAGTCTTATGATCCGCGGACGCGAGCATGCAGCCAACATTCTCTCGGGTCAGCACCAGGAGCCGCCACAACGACGCGGCTCTGGCGGCGTCTCCCAATCACGCATGCACACCAGGACCGGTAAGAATCGTGAGGGGATTTTTACGTTGCCCTTTTGCTTCTCATTGTATTTTCATGTTCATTTTCATTGCATCATTTTATTATTATGGCTTAGCACTGGGCAAACCGACAACAGTTGTTTGCCACTCGCTGCTTTTGGTTTGTTTGCTTATCATTTTAACCACAACCGTTTTGAGCATTGCAAGTTTTGTAATTGTGCAGCGAGCAGCGATTTGGTAAACATATATCGAGATATTGTATAGATATATAGTTAGCCACGATGCCCGATCATCTTCTGGTTGGTAAGCAGCGACTAAATCTGTGTATTAGCCAGCGTCTGTCTGTCTGTCTGTCTGTAGTTTAATGTATCCACATTTATTTATAGCCATTTACTCACATTTCCTTTATTTCTTTGTTAGATCTGACGGCGGAAACCTTGTCACCGCTGGACTCATTTCTGGATTTGTTAACCGCCAAGGCGAGCCTCAATGAATTGGACTACAATTTGCTAATAGAGACAACGCTGAGCTCCATGGACCAGCTAACAGTCAAGGAGTAATCTCTTAAGAGCCTAATTGTTTAATTTAATTTAAATGTTTATGTGTTTAAGCCAAAGGTTTGTGTCAAATGTGTAAACTTAATCGAAAGTGCAACGTGTCCAGTTAGTATTCAAACATTAAATACTAGTATTTATAATGGGTACTATTATTACATACCTACACTTAAGTTACAGTAATATTATTGATGTTTTCATTACAAAAGTATTGCCAATTTGATGTGCTATTTATTCATGCTTACATTTCGATCTGACAACAGTTTTATTAGTCTCAGTTCTCAAATTAAGTCCAAAGTGCAGCTAATTGTATTCTATTTATATTTAAATAAACATATATACCTGCTTACGCATTTAGAGATCAATTATAAAGTTATTTTATTTTAGTTACTTTAAACTAAAGACCAAAAATATTTCTGATTTTTATTTAAATGAATTGGAAATTCATTTGGATTTGAAGAAAATACAAAGCCTCAAAGTAAAGAAATGTTTAAAAATAAAATCGAAAGTTTCTATATTTATCCATTTTTAAATGTTTTGTAATTTTATTTATTTTGTTTTTTAAATTTTACTCGTAATCATAGTCAAAGCTTACCCCTCAAAATTACTCCTTACACAACAAACTGTTATACCGAGGCGCTTAGTCATTACAATTAACGATAGGTGGCGCAATTGCATTTACAAAAAATTAACATGAATTGAACGTTAGCATTTGATCTCAGTAACATGCCAATAAATTATATTAAAAACTTCCTCAATAATTTGTAATATATATAGAATTTTTAAATATTCAAGTATTAAGTATAAAGGCAATGATTTTATTCCATTTTAATTTGTAAAGTATTTAGAAGTAACATCGCGTAAGCGCACTCTAACAGTAGCATAACAGAGCGCACTCTGCTTGGTGCGAGTTCGAAAATTCGAAAACAGCTGTGCAAGAAATGCACACAATAACAGCGACAGTGGCTGTATTCGAAGGAACCCATTTGTCATATAACATAACAGATAACAGCGCGTTCACATATTAACAGGAACTGTTAAAAGTATCTGAAAGATACTTGAGCATTAGCATTGTTTTGTTTATCCAGTTGACAGTTTGTGGAAAATCGTCACGGTACGCGCATCAACGAAATTTCGTTGCGGATAAACAAGACCAAGAACCAACGAACCAAACACGGGCAACATTTTGTCTTAGTGCTGTCGTCTAACTACCGAGTGCAACGCAACGTGATAATTCCGATTGGAATATGCGCGTCGTCTGAATCTGAGTCGGAATCGGAGGCGAGGCATAAGTGCCAAATGCACTGTGAAATATTTAAACGCAAAATGCGCGCCATCAAATCAACAAATTGATATTAAATAAATGATTAAAAAGTTTGCAGCAGCCGACTCAAACAATTAACAAGCAATTAATAATTAAACAATAAGAGCGTCAAGTGTAGTTAATTCAAGTGATATTTTTTCCATTCAACGGCCACAATGGAGAATAACTTTAAAGCCATCTTCACAATCGGATTATTTCTGGCGCTGCTCAGCAGCGGACAAACCCATTTGAATATATTTCTCAATTTGCACGAGGTGCTGCGTTTAATCGGTGAGTTGCCATCAGATATACATATATATATATATATATATATATATATATATTCATTTTATCATAATTTGAATATGGTAATGCGAATTTAATTTGATATCTAATATCAATTAGCTGTCATCATTGGCAATTTTTATTGTTTGATTTAGGAATGCAAAACGAGTTTAGATTTTCGATTTTATAAAATAAAATCATGCACAAAATGCATTAAGAATTGATGGACATTGAATTAATTATTTGTTGTGTTTATCAATTAATATATTAATCTTAAATCTGATGGAAAATGTCAAAGTTTTATCGACGCTTTTAGCTTTGCAGCATTTACTTATTTTAATATAATTTCTCCATCGAGCATATTGATTATATAAATTGAATGGTGTGTTGTAAGCTCATAAATCAGCCGGATTAAATATTTATATAAATATATATATATATATTCCTTTACGCCAGCCATTTATCGTTCAAGACATTTCCCATTCACTATACTACTTACCGAGCATAAAATCCAAGAGTGTTTTACGAGGTGCTGCCAAAAAATGCAGTAAAAAGAACCCTTTTGCCGCTCTTCGGTTTGTTTGTTTATCGCTGCTGCTGTTCTTGGGGGTAAATACAAATATGTATTTATGTGTATAAAAAATAAATCTATGTCGAATATCATAAAACACATGCAAAGTGCTTGCCACTGTTGAAGTGCTTGCCTGCCGCACTCCAAAGCACCGAGATATGGTTAAATTATCAGAAATTATGTTGTAAAATTTACAACTCTCAAACGGCGCGTCGGCTGCCTGTGCAAACAGGCCAATTGATTGATGGGCACAGCGAGAGGAGGTGGTAAATACATATATATATATATATATATATTGTATGATATGCGATCGTGTCACTTGTGAATAACTGGGTAAATATTTGAACTAGGGCGAGTGCAACTGCTAATCAGGCGCTTATCTGTCAGCTATCGACTTTGACAGTCGTCGTCGTCGTCGTCGTCATCGTTGTAATTCATGTTTTGTTTTTGTTGCACCTCGGGTTATCGGAGCGCCGGACAATCAATCAGCACTGCAGGAGGCTGCTGACTACCCGTCCTCCCCGTACGCTGGGTGATCCATCAAAGTGCTATGGAAATTTATTAGTTTTGTCAGCCGCGTGTCAAACAAAATCAAATTTTGAGACCATTAATCGAAAAACGCTCGCAGAGCTGTTGTACTTATATATATATATGTGTGATGTGGTCGCACTGCCATTTTTCTGCTACAACTTGCAACATGCCCCATTGCTGATGAGTGTTGGGCACCCTCTCCAATTATCCGGCGTTGACAGCAGGTTGCATGCCTGACCTACTTTCGGTTTACCTTTTCGGGCGCCTGCCCCTTTCTTTCCTTCCCTCCCTCCCTCACTCTGTCTCTTTCTCTGTTGTAGTAGGTGTCATTTTTTAGCGGTTTGTTCAAAAGGTTGACTTCAACCAGTGTGCACATGTGTTTGACCCGTCTATGTGTGCATACAGGTACATCAATTAAATTGTCAGACCACAAACAAAAAAAAAAATGGAAAAAAGACAAATTTGCTGCAGCACTTGCTGCTCGTTAGGTTGCACTTGTAGCACGGGGTGGGGAAGGGGGAGCTCCGGTATTGGGGCAACTATCTGGGAAATGGGATAAAGGAGACGTGGTCGCACCAAATTGCTGGCTCTGGCCAAAGGCTCGCATATAAACTGTGTCAGGGACTGACGCACTGCTGCCCTCGGCTCGTTAACGAAGTAAGCGACAAGTAGAATCATTAATGGGTTTCCAGCTCAAATGAGGAACCATCAAGTAGAGCATGAATTAATACCATGCACAGCAGAGAGAGCTGCATTTCCAAGCGAGGCCATTTCACTGGATTAAAGTCAATATAAAATTCACAATTCATCGTTAAAAATTCGCTAAAGATAATATGGAGGAAAATGTCCATAATATTTTGTTATTCAGGCTACCAAAAAAATGAAGCATGAGTAAAACAATATGTGGTGTAAATTTGTGTATTGTACCCACAACAAAGTCCATAATATTTTGAGGATTTGTTATTACAACATTTAACTGCAACAAAGAAGAGGAAATTTGCATATTAAAGCCGAAAAATGTGTATAATATTCGCGGATTTATTAATTCTTTTAATTATTTAACTAAAGATGAAGAAATATATAAAAAGTTACTAATAATGTCAAGAAAAAGGTAGTTGGATGAAGATTAAAAGAGGAGCATGCGAATTCGGAATAAACTTACTCATGAATAAAAGAGGCCCTTTTATATGGCAGCATTATAATAATCAGTGCAACTTTTACAGCATCTTTTAGTCCTTAAGCCTTTTCTTTAACTAATGAAGAAAAAATCCATCTTAAGTTTTTGGAAATATCATAAAAAAAATTCGAAAAAATTGATCAAATTTTTGAAAAACAATTTGATTTCGCGTTCAAAAATTCTTCGATTTAGATTTGGCACTATAGCAAGCATCTTATATAGCATCACATCTTATATACTCTCATACTCTTCATAAAGGCTAAGTATTAGTTTGGACTTTCATCCACTAAACTAATAGATTTTATCTAGCTTACTTTTCAATGGGTCTAAGTTATAGCCAGTAAGTTATATTTTGGACTTGAAGATGACTCCCGAGCCTATTGACGCTGGTGTGAAGAATCCGAAATGAATTACTAATGTAATCATGACTAACTAGTGAGGAAATTAATGGTATGTCTAAGTAAGAGTTAGTCGCCACCTCTAACCCCCTCGCAAGAGTGCGAAGTGCTTACCTTTCAGCAGTGGGCAACCCTTCTGCCACCGCTGCAAAGCTGCAGAGTCATGCTCGTAGTGTATCAACGTTGGCTAATCTGAAGCCATCCAAGCCCATCGGACGCATTCATTTGATCGATTGACATTTTCAACTGCTACTTTGGCAGACGAGAGATTTAGACGGCATAGTTGCCAACTCACGTTTAGCTAATAAAACGGCAACATTTGGCTAAAAATACAGACACACAGACACAGACACACAGGCATACAGCGTATTTATTTTGCCAAGTAATGTGAACTCAATTAGTGCTGCAATAAGAATAGAAAAGCCCTTTAAGGCTGGCAAATATTGGCGAGAAATGCGCAACGTGCGTGCCGAATTTTCGCTCGAAAACGAGACTTTGCAACACACAGAATAATTAATAAATTCGTGTAGGGGGGGAGGGAAGGGTGCGTGGGGAATTGCAATTGAAATCGGTGGCATTAGCTGGCGCCGCATGGCATTCAAAGTGCGAAGCTGCTGTTGTTGTTATTGTTGCTGCTGTTGCTGCTGTTGTTGTTGCAGCTGCTGGGAATGACGACATTATAAACAAGTCGACAGCATGTCGTTGCCATGTCTGCGTTGTCGCTTTGGTTGCTGCATTCGAGTACAGCTCGTAATTGGCAAATGAATGAGAGATGCAGACAGAGCCGGAGAAATAGAGAAAGACGCAGAGACAAAAAGAGAGACAGAGGGAGAGAGAGAGAGAGAGAGAGATAGAGATAGTAATGATGATGACGCTGCATCAAGCTAGCGAAAATCTCAGTTGCATTTCAATGCGCTTAATTACGAGGGTGGTTCGGGGTTGACACTGACTGTGACTGTGTTTGGCTGAGGGGGAGGCAGAGACGCAGTGTGACATACACGTGGCAACGTCAGCATTGCTTGCAACATGCCACCTACAACCAACTCGCTGCAGCTGCTTTTTATCTACTGCAAGTCATTGGCCCTTCAGTGCGTAAACAGTTGACACTTCAGCAACAGTCATGGATAGCTGGCCACGCCCATCTACACACTTGCCCAACAACACACACATCACATGTGTATATGTATATGTATGCATAAGTGGCAAAGCTATACATCACTTACAATAACCGCAACAGCGTTTGCCTCCCACTTTCGCTTAATTAAAACGCTAAATGCTTTGCGGATGTTGTTGTTTGTCTTGTTGGCGTTGTCCGCGTTACAGCGTGCGACACAACAACAGCAACAACAGCAACAACAGAGACTGCAACACGGTTGCATAAACATCAACTAACGTTTTAAACGCTTACCAATTTCATGAATAGACAGTTTTCATATTGTTCATCTTCCGAGCCATTGACTCCATAATTATTCAAATTTATTAATACCAACCAAATGCCATAAACAGGATAACAATTTTCCCAACTGCAAACGTTTAATATTTTATTTATACGAAGAGCTCTTTTAACAATTTGGGAAATGTGCCTGCTGCCACATTTTAGTTGAATTCGATAGACTACATACTTGAAGCCAATCATTATTGCCACTTTCTATTCAAACTGGAAATTTGCGTTGAGTATTTAGTGCTTCTGTGTAATCCTCTTTCTGGTAAGCTACTTGAAAGCACCCGAAATTCAATTCAAGCCCAAAACATATTCCACATTTCCATTTAGCAATGAATGAGTTTCAACACGCATACACAGAATGCCGTGCATTTAGATACTGGCAACTAGATACGGGTGGATACCACAGTTGCATATGTGCCACCCCCAAAGGAAAAACAGTGAGTGCCATATCTCAAGTGGCAATCCCCAGACTTGGGCACCGCCTCGTTATCAAATGAATTTAATCAGTTTCAATTGTTTATGTTTTAGTTCTGCCTGTTGGCATGATTGGTAGCCACTAGACACGAAACGGAAGCCGGGCAAACGGTCAAAAAATGAAAGACCCAACCCGAAACCCACTTGTGAGAAAAGCGAACACATTTCACAAGTCTCAATTGACTTGTTTTGAAATTTTTGCTTTTTATAGTGGATTTTTTTTCTCTATATTTTTATATGTTTGGTACTAATTGCTGCGTCAGCTTCGAGCAGTTAATGTAACTGACAAATCGTTGGAGCCCCATTATGTGGCAATTTAATGGTTTAATAGAAAATTGGTGGCTTTGATGTCCGCCACATGTGGATCGTCAAAATGCTCACTGACACCTACTTGACAACGATGTGGCAAACGGGCTGCAAATCGATTTGAAAATACATATTTCACCCTGCCCAATGGGAGCTCAAAACTTGCTCCACTAACTGTCCATTGAATACATTTTCCACCATAATAACGCATTAATTTATGGCCTGCACAGTGGAGATCTCGAGAGAGAGAGGGAGAGAGGGAGAGACAGAGATAAGGATAGGGAGAGTGTCGCCTAATCCCGGGACTCTGGCGAACTGTCAGTGGGAAATGCTTAAATTATGTTAATGACCGCAGCACAAAATGGCCGGGATAATAAAGTACATGATATTTGCATTTGATGGCCAGGCTTAAAGCAATATCCGCATTAAGGGATATGCCGCTAAATCCTATAGGATTTCACATCGCGAGCGATTTAGCGTAATTAACTTGTGCTTACGCACCAAGCAAAATGGTTTCCCACAAAGCTGAGTGATTACAGAGCGGGCGGGGAAGAGTTGCAGTTGCATTTAAGGCTTAGCTGCAACAGACTTCTAAACAAACAAGGCAATTGACGCGTGCGGCACAAGCAGCAATTGTCTCATGTGTGGATACAACGATGTGTACCTTTGCTCCTCTAGCTAGCTGCCTGGCTGCCTGGTTGCCTGGTCTGCCTCTGCCTGCCTGCATCAAAGTGAGAAAAGTCTCACACAACAATGACAAACGGCGGTCAGGCAGGAGAGGAGGGTAGTTACTAGCTACCTTTATAGCAGCAACAGCAACAGCAACGACAACAGCAAAAGCAACGACAACAGCAACGGCAACGGCAACAACATAAACATCGCTGCTTAATGGACCAGAAATGCGCTGTGCAAACACAGTGCCTGTTCCTGTGCTGCCCATTCTCCTGTCCCGTGCCCGTGCCTCTACTCCTAGTACGGCTCCTGCCTCCTCAGTCGCTGCTCTGGTCCTGCTGCGTATGCAAACAAACGAAGCCCGGAAGCGAAATGCGAAGCGTTGCCTGCCGCCAGCACTTGAGCACGCCGCGAATGGCACCCCGAACCGAAACCCAAACCGAACCGAACCGAAACCAAAACCAAACTCAAGCGCCCAGCCCCGCCCCGCCAGCACGCTATCATCATCAGCAGCAGCAGCAGCTAGCCACGTTGTTGAGGGCTTCATTTGAAACGCCACACGAGGGTGGACCGCTGCTGCCGCCCCTTGAAGCGGTCGCAGTCGATTTATTATTGCCAAGCAAATTCCAAACGGGTGCCGCAAACTCCCCCCCGTCTCTCTCTTCCCCTGACTCTTAATGAGCCCGTAAATTATTTTTTATTATTTTGTATTTAATTTTTTCATTGCTGTTTGCACAAAAAAAGAAAACCCAAAAAAACACACGACGCGTGTGTGGCATTCATTTGATTCCGAATTGATTGTGGGAAACGGATATGTGGAAAAAGTACGACGCAGCGAAAGGGGTTGCTGCATCCGCTTAGCTCAGAAGGGACTGACTTCGACTGAGCGCATCTTTTGACTTGAAGCGAGTCCTTAGAGAGTGGAGTGGATCGATAAGTTTGCTTTAATAGATCTTGAAACTATGCACGACTCCATGCCCCATTTGCAGCTACAAATTTATGTAAAATGTTAATTACTTTCCGCACAATTATGTGGCACACATTTAATTTCCACCCTCAAGTCACAAACTCAATCTAAAAACTAGTATCATAAGCGCATCTCCCTTTCGCTGCTGCCATCCCATAATAAGTATATACTTATAGATATATTACAAATTCAACGTATTGGAAAATTTCACACGCCCGCAGCACATCTCAACGCAGCTCGCAGTGCAGCTTCCCACGCAGCCAAAGTACTTTCCCAACAAAGAGACCGATAGAGACCGAGAGAGAGAGAGAGAGAGAGAGTGGTGGGCCAGGGGCTGGGGCTGGGAGCTGGACTGGGAGGGGCTCACGTTCTATGCTGATAAAATATTTAGTAATTAAGATTTGAGGGCGCTTAAGTGCTGCTATGTAATGCTCCCAAATGCATTTCGCGCCATAATGACTTATGATGACTGGTGGGCGCTGAGGGGTAATAGTTGGTGGCGTCTCCTTGCCTGCTCCAAACGCAGATGGAACACGTAGTAGTTTGCCAATTTGTTGAACAGCTCTGGGGGAATTTGATGTTTTCCATGTAAATAAAAGAGTTTGTCATAAGCGACAAACTGACTAACTGACTAACTGACTGACTGACTGACTCACTGACTCAGTGACTCACTGACTGACTGACTGACTGACTGACTGACTAACTGACTGACTGAGTGCTGACCTACATATAGCTTTAAGCGCATCTGAAGTGTAGACTGAAGTTTGCTTTTAGGCAGTAAGTAATTGCTGAGAGCGGGTTTGGCAGAAGCCCATCAGCAAGCGGTTAAATGGAAAAGACCTTTGTATATTTTCATTTCAAGCTTAAGTGAATATATTATTTAAGTTATTTATTTACAAATTGATGACTACTTCGACACAATATTTAAGTATAAATGATTGTTATTATTATTGAAAGTCTTCGACAACAATTGCATTTGTTTTTTGATCTATTTTGTGCTCAGAGGCAGGTCTTTTTTATTTTGAGAGGAGACAACTGTTGGTTGACATATGCGATGGGTTTGCTGCAATTACGCTACGCTAATCAAAATATCAAATGGGAATCAATCTTCCAGTGCAGACTCGCAGCACTTCCCGTTGGGCAGCGCTGACAGAAAGATTGTGCACACGACTCTACCATATAATTTATGCCTTCAATCAAGCCAAGTGACTGACTGACTGACTGACTGACTGGGAAACAGACTGATGACAGCGAGAGAGAGAGAGAGAGAAGGAGAGGGATAAGGAGGCAGAGTAGGAGGCGGTGCCTAGGGGCCGCTCTGTCTGCGGTAATTTCCCTGTCACGCGTGATAAAACGCGCACATGGCACGTGAAGAAGGAGGCGGGTTGTGTGGCTGCGGATTCAGATACGGATTCAGATTTAGCTTTAGATGCGGACTCGAATTATGTGGCAACAAGTAATGCCAATGCTGAAAGCGAATCAAGTCCTAATTGTATGTGCGGCTTGTTTCAACTTTAATTAAGCGCTCATTTTACATACAAACATTTACATACCCTCGTGCACACGTATTTAACAAAAAACAAAAAAAAAAGACAAGGAAAACATATTCACTTTGGCTGTGCTTAGCCAATTCGTCCCGTTGCGAATGCGATTCGTTCCGGCTGGCTCCAGCACAACGAATACACTCGCTCCGCATTCATTTGCCGCCGTGCATTAGTCGCGGCTATTATCGTGTCTGCCTCTCTTTATTATCAATGCTCATCTCTCTGCGAGCCTGTTACAGACCACCAAATGGCGTGAAATGTGTTGCTAGTGTTGTTGCTGCCCCGCTTCTCTTGTTATTTATTTTTTATTTTCATACGCATATTTCTATTTGGACAGACTAATGGCGCTGAGTGCCGTGCCGACTCTGAGTGGGTGTGAGAATATTAGCAGCATTATCATTAACATATTTAAATGTGGATAAGCACAAAGCGAATAAATGAATTTCTGCACCATCAAATGAGGGTATGATACTTACTTTTTTTTTACTGCCTCGGTGAGGCTTATCCAGCTGAAGTGTGAAGAATGAAGTAATCAAAGGAAGCACTGGAAAGTGTTTAGGAATACGTAAGGGTTGTTCTTAGTTGCTGCTATAATCGATGCCAAATTAATATAAAATGGGATTACAGAGAACCCATCATTTTAGCATAGCTCTTTTTTTTATAAAAAACATTGGCATCAAATTATTATATCTTTTTATCCCAAAGTTCGATTTGTGTGAGTAAACCCTCCTGTTCTTCCTGCTTCTATATGATGTGATGATATCGTGCCAGATTACAGATACTCAATAGTTTTAGCTCAGCTTAATTTGTTCGCATTAGCATTACATTTATTTATTTGCTATCTGTGATCCTATCGTCGTCCGATTCGAAACATTTATAATCTACCATGCAACTCATACACTTAAGACAAATAGTACACAAGTAATTGATTGACATTAAGGAACAATCTTACTCGTTAATTATTCATATTACTTCATTAATGATTTAATTATTGGTATAATCGTATAAGATATATATATATATACCTAATGCATTATTAAGAGCAATCTAAGTATCATTTCATGAGTATCACAAAACAGACCGCAATTATTTCACCGATAAGCTGTTCATTATGCATAGATCTTAACTGCCTGGGTCTGTGATAATTGGTCACACCAATTGACGCTCCAGTCGAGAAGTGGCATCAACCACAGCACATTGACACCATTGTCAGACAGAACCCCCACCTGCCCCTCGCCGTACTTGCTTTGAGTTTCTGTGTGGGCTCTCTTAGAAAAGTTTTTGCATCGTCACGTTTACAAGATGATAAACCCTTAACTACTTTTCAACGCAATCACCCAAAAAACATGCATATATTCATAGATAGATACTTATGTATGTGTGTGCTTGCTTTTAGGAAATATTTTTTGACCCAAAAGCAAAAAACGTAACCATAAACAAAGTCCGAAAACTTTTCAACAAACAGCAGAGAGAGAGAGAGGTAGAGAACGAGAGGGAGAGATTGGAGGAGGAGATGAGTCCACTTCAGTGGCACCGCCTACACACAAAGCACCCACACACTACACACACAAGACACGCACACACCACACACACACACACACACACACACACACACACACACACACACACACACACTAATGTAGGCATGCTAATCTCTTTTACACTCGGCTGTGCCCTGGTACTGAGACCTGGAACTGCCACTGGGATCTGCACTGTGTGTTTGTGTGTGTTTCTGCGTCTGTGTAGTGGATAATGGGCACCGTAGTAGCACTTATTGTTAGCCGAGCAGCTGCCTTTGGATGGCCGGCCGAAAAAGTCAATACGAGGCGCTGCTCAGTCGGTCAGAGTCATAAATTACGCCATCCCGGGGGTGCTATTGAAAAATGTATGCATGTGTGTATGAGTATGTGTGTGTGTGTGTGTGTGTGTGTGCGTGTGTGTTTGTGTGTTCTGCTTATTTGTTTGTTTGTATTGGGCACTGGGCCCCGAGGTGTTTGGGCACAAACGAATTTGCGCTGCTCCCTTTGGCCAGTGTCGCTTGCAGTCATGTCAAAATGTGTTCATAAATTTCACCTCGTGGTCCAAATTCCAAAAAAAAAAAACGAAAAAAATAGGAAACAAGAAAAAAAATTCGGCACAGGAAGTTGTTGTTTACTTAAGCACAAACATGTACTGCTGGTTTTGCCGCAGAATGTCTTTTGTGCAGCGCTCTCTGCTACGATCTTTGTGCACGGGGATTGGCATGCGGCTGGGCCACCCAGGTTGCCAATGGTGGGCACCGCAGGGACGCATGCAAATCAAGCCACAAGGCACATTACAAGCTGACCCAACCGAGCAACCGAAACCGCAACAAAACTGAACTAACTGGGCCAATCACCTCCGCAACAACCCACCCAAAAAACCACCCTGTAACCACCTGCACCTGCTGCTGTTGCAGCCCCGACCACAGTTTATGGCTATCCATAAATTTTATGGCAGCGCCTAGACGCATTTCGGTCTATCTCTGCAGGTCTCTCTCTCTGTCTGAGATTGCGTCCAGCCAGAGGTGATAAAAATTTCATTACATCACGCAAAAGCGTTGCCCGAAATTGAAAGAAAACTTTACACCAGTGGCAAATTAATGGCCAGCTACGACTTTGACTCTTGGAATCACAGTCAGACGCTACCTGATGAATGGCTGTGGGTCGTGGGTGGCTCGGGGGACTAACTGAATCCCACTTAGCTCCCATTTGGGTGGCAGGTGTTGCGGTTCTTGCTTCAGGCATTCTCTGGCACTCTGGCTCTGGCTCACGCAAGCAAGCGTGGACCTGTGTTAATAATCACATTAACTTTTCCAGATAATCACATTAAATTTGCGACTTGGTATTTTTCTTCTTCCTTTTACGTTGCTTTGATTTTTATGAGTCAATAATTTGCACTTATCGCAGGGTGGAGGCTTGTTGATTGCGGAAAACATATGGGCTTGGCTCTGGCCCTGATGAAAGGCAGACACTTATGGCATCAGCTGGATTAATTCAACGTTTATCGTGCTTGTTCGAGTGCCTTGACCTAAATGGACCTTACACTGCGCTAATTAGGAATAGAGTTGTTCCACGAATTAATACAGACAGCGTGGAGGGAAGCTGGCAGGAAAGGCATTTGTATTTACATTTTAAATTGAATACAACTGCAACTAGAACTCGTTGATGGCAACATCGCCATAAACGTAATGTGTTTTTTTATGGTTTGTCATAGAAATCTACAAGATCATAATTTATGCAACAACTGATGGCCGGACGCCTCTAGGTGCCCAGCACTCCCATGAACTTAAATTTATGGCCAGACGATGCGATGAGGAGCAGCAGCAGCAGCAGCAGCAGCAGCAGCAGCAGCAGCAGCAGCAGCAGAAGCATCATCATCGATGGAGTTGAAGTCGCCACAACGTTGAGGTGATAATATAAAAGCAGAAAATACATAAGCGGCAAGACAGCCAAAAAGGGTTGCTTGGCCCGGGTAAAGGGAAAGACGTTGATTGCGTCTGGCCTGCAGGCAAAAAACAGAGAGGCAGAAGGAGCGCCAAGAGTGGGGCAAATAAATTGCAGCTGCTCTCGACCAGGGCGATGAAATACAAATAGAAATACTTGGCAGCTACCGTTGGCGTTGCCAGTTGCCAGTTGCCAGTTGCCAGTTGCAGCACGTTGCACGTTGCGCCTTGCTGGCAATGAAGTTGCCACATTTCCAGAACGACGCACAGTGCAGAGCATCATCGTGCACTTCACATGTCCTTTAGCTTGTTTGTCTTTCACTCTGTCGCTCTGCGCTCCACAGCACAACTGAAGTTGTTTGGCCAGACGACGCAGCCAACTTCTTTTTGTACTCCTCTTCCATGCGCCCCTTCTCTACCCATGCTCGATCCGACCAGTTGTCGAAACGAGCTAGCGAATCATGACCATTTGGGCATAAAAATTACCTTGCCTCGCCTTGTCTCGACTCAGCTTCATCTTCATCGTCATCTTCTGCTGCATCTGCTTCTGCTTCTGCTTTGGTTTGATGTTGACCTTCTATGGCCTGTGTGTGTTACCTGACTGCGAGCTGTGTGATTTAATCAGTTGCACGCTGCAAAGCTGCAAGCTCATTCCCATCATGTTGCAATGGCTCTTGACTTTTGGGCTTGGCTGCTCTCGTCTGGGCACGACTTACAGTCCGAATCAAATGTGTACAAATTGAATTCGCTTGAGTTATGATGCCCAGGACATTAGCATGCGCCACAGTCTCGACGCTGGCCGGATTCAAATTTGCAGCAAATAAAAAGTTTGCCCTTTTAGGGGTAAGCGTGTCATAGTCAAAGGCGCAACCCTTGCTGCCCCCTGCCACCAGAAAAAAGGGTCCTAAATCAGCATCAGCTTCAGCTCAGTGGCCACCAATGTCATCATCAGTCGCGGGCAGAGACAGCTCCGCCCCCAGACATTGATAATAATAAAACTGTCTGTCGTCGTTCCCTGGCTCTATCCCTGGCTGCGACTGTGGCCTAATAGTAGTCTTCCGTCTGCGTTTAATGCACAACATATTCATGTGTCAAAAGACAATTTCGGATTTATGGCCTGCAAAATCCCCAGGCTGACGGCGACGACCAAATGACGCATTGTGGGCGGGCGGCGAATGGAGTCCGTTGCAAAGCAAAGAAGCAACAAAAAAAGAAAACAGAAAATAAAATATGTTAAGAAAGCATAAAATGATATCCAGTCGCTGTGAGCTAGGCGAGACATACATTCACTCAGACAAACGAACATTCAAATCTCGCTCAGCTTTTTGGTTTGCATAAATTAGGACCAATGTGGGGGGAACGAACGGATTGCTGCCGATGGCCAGGGTTCCACTGGCGGGTTAACATGATCCCGGCGTGTTTGGGGCGCAAAAATTGCCATTTTTATTCCATTTTTCTCAGTTTTTTTTTTGTTTTTTTTTTTTTTTGCACATAGAAAGTTTTGGTTTATGCGTCTGCTCTGGTATTTTTGGGCTGTAATTGAAATTAAATAGATGTCGTGCCATGAATTCAAATCGCTTTGCTCCTGCCACCATCTTGGGGAATTTGATGCATACGAAATGGAAATAGGTCTCAAAGAGTTACAGAGTTACAGAAACAATAACAACGAATTGTAGGATTCGCTCAAAATGTAACAACAAGTTAAAGCAACACAAAATAAATGGCTGAAAAATGTGTGGTTAGCGTGTCTTGTTTTGGGATACATTGCTTAAGAAGAAATTGCGAAGAATAACTAAATTCAATTTTCAACTTACCAGTTGATTTACATTATAATCAAACTCATTTCATTCATCTTAACTTATTTTACTTATTTTACTATACCCATATAAGCTGTTAGCATAACTTACACTTTTTATCCAACTCTTTTCATGTATCCTAACTTGTCTTATCTTATTTTACACATGCTCAAATTAAATTATTCTACGCTTCAGTGCCAAGAACAACAGTTTCGAGAATTTGAAGCAACCCATTTCTGCACACAAATATGTTCGTATAATCTTAACTATGTACGGTACATTGATCCTTTGAGCTAAACACACTCGTCTGCTGCTCTCAGAGAGTGTGTTTCCAGTGCAGACACTGAGCTGCTTTCACTTAAAGCCACCCCCTTTTGGCTGCCACTTTTGCATTTCACTTTATCAGCATCTTGCCAAACATTACTGGTATCTACCATCTGCTATCTGCTAAACTCCATTCTCTGTTGGCTGCTCTTTGGTCCATTCTCGTGTCACTTTCCTCATTTTCATGTTTTTGAAATTTGTAGCACTTTAAGCATATTTTCACAGCTTCTGCTACACTCACTTTTGGTGCAACTTTTACTTTTCTGGCACACACCAATTTATGTCAGTATCACTCGAGGAAGTTGCGAGCAGCAGCTAAGGGTGAAGGTGTCTCGCGTTCTGGTTAATGAAAATCGATTTTGCCTTCGTCTGGCCAGGTGACAGGCGGAAGTGGAAACGAAGGTATTCCAAAAGTGATAAAGTGTGGGGTGGGCATCGACTTCATTTGTTCGGCAGTCAGCTCTAATTAGTCCAGGCACTTGAGATGCATAGCGGGTTCGCCTGGAATGGTGTGGGTCAACTGAATAATTTGCTATTATTTGCCTACAATTGCGTGTTCGTGGGGGGGAAAGGGAGGCTTAGAAAAGTTTTGATGCCTGCGGAATTTTAATTGCAAATGTTTAACACAATGTAAAAGCCGGCTGGCTGACTGGCAACTGCTTGACTTGTTTGGTCTTTAGTCGATCAGCATTTATATTTCAGCTTTTCCTGCTTTTCCTGCTTCTCGTTTTGTGATTTAATAAGGTGCTTCTGAAAGCTGACATGTCTGCTGCCCATTAACCCTTTTGCACTGTTATCACAACTTTGCTATCTACCTACCTTAGTTCATTATGCGACAGTATTCATAACTGCAAAACGTCATAATATTCCGCCAACCCACCCCAAACTCCGACGTCCCCCCTTTTAAATAAAAAAAGTGTGGTCCACCAGCAGCCGCTTTCACTAATTACATTTTCAGAGTGTAAACGAAGCGTGCGAGGAACGAGAAAAGGGAACTAGAACGTAGCTGGGACCGAATACGCTCCACTAATTAGTATGATATATATATAAGCATATATATATATGTATATATATTTAAATTTATGTGTGTATATGTGCACAGTGTGCGGATGAATAAGTGGCATAAATTAAAATAAAATGTACAAGTATAAAATGTAACTGCGACGTCGACTGCGATAAAAATCTAAAATAAACACCGCTCGCTGCGGCTAGCCACGGCCCTGTGAGCGAACTGAGCCATGCAACATATGTGCTGCAACAGCAGTGAGGCAACGAAGCAGCAGCACCAGCAACAACAACAACAACAACAACAACAACATCCACATCCACATTAATTAAGCTAAACATTTAACCTGCCCCGAGACACGCCTCCGACTGAGCGTCGCGTGTCCGCGACTCATGGAAGGGTCCGCTTTATGTTTTGTTAAAGTCGCCTTTTTGTTTCTTTTCCATTTGTATACATAATTTGATTGATTTATTGAGCCCATGTCAGAGCTGCAGAGGTATGCAGCAAGCGGCAAGCGGCAAGTGCAGCCAGAGCAGGTATCCGTAATGGCGCCAGCTGTAGGCCGATCCCCAGGAGAGCGACTCATATTCTTACAGTTAATTTAATTAAATGCATTGCGAAGGGCACTGAGGCAAGTGAGCATTGAGCATGCAACAGCGAGCAACAACTGGTTGCAACATAGCTGTCACAACTATCTAATAGATTATCAGCTGCTATTGTGGCTCATATTTATTGAAACATATTCTGTATACATATATGTCGCGGTTTTCGAATATGGCTTAAATTAGTGTGGAGCATGTGAAAGTGATATTAAATTGTTGCCAACTAATTAACATAACAAGCAAAACTTATTGCAGCGCTCAGCTAGCAGACATGAAATAGTAATCGTAAATAGGCACACTTTTAGTCAGGTGCATTTTGGGGGTAGATATCGGTCTTATAGGCTTAACTATCATGTTAGAGTGCAATTAACTCACAGTTATTGTAGTATGCCAATGTTATCGACAACAATTGGCTAACATAAAAGTCTAACTAAAATATATATGCTGTATACTTATGTATTGTATTATAATGGATTGGCTCAACTATCTATATTGGTATGTTTGTGCTTTACTGCGCTGCCAGCAACCAACTCTGCCGACTGCCTATCAGATATCGATAATTTACTAACTAGATAACTTGCTCTTAATAGTATCGGGACAATGCCAACAAGGTAGCTTTGACTGCTCCTTGCTGCTTGTTTGTTTATCTCCTAAACGAAATCCCACGTGTATGAATATTTATTAGAATTGTTCTAGCAGATATATGAGATATTTAATAGCTTTACCTAAAAAATAGGGATTCCAGTTGCAAATCAGATGTGTAAATTAATGTTGTTAGTAAACTGTTAGACATCTTCTCACAGTTGCCATTTCAGCAAATAGGATAAACTAAAAGAGTTCCCTTAACTAGTAGCTATTAGTTAACATTGGATGTTAGATATATGTTGGTTAGGAGTAATGCCTTTGGAGCAATTGGTTAACTTTATCAATTGCACAGTTTAGCTCTTTAAAGTGGAATTCTTAAAATGACCTCAGCTTTATTTGCTGGCAACTTGTTTGTCGCTTTTGATTGATTATGGGGAAATGTAAGAAACGCTTGTCTGGCATTCCGTTGCCAGCCGTTGCGGGGGTTCAGCTATTTAACTCCTTCAATATGTCACCAAAGTGTCTAAGTGGACAGATAATGCGGAGTCTAGTGGCAAGCAGCCAGAAAAAGCCGGCTGCAGGCATCCTGGCCACAGTTCGAAGAAAATCAATTTGACAAAGTAAAGAAAACTGTTATCCCTGGTGATTGATTATGCAGTCGAGTCGAGTGACTGGCCAAAAGCTGCTCGATTTTGATTGGGTCGCCAAGCGTATCATTAATTTCCACAACGGCGGAATATAACACAAATAAAAGTGGTCGGGGGGCGTGGGGGGTGTCATTGAATGCGATGTAAGCAGCCAGTTCGGACATGCATCTCAAATGTTGTACTTTTATTGCAGGCGTCTCCGCGGAGCTCTACTATGTGCGGGAGGGGGCCATCAATGATTACGCCCTGAACTTTGCAGTACCAGTGCCGGCGAACATTAGCGATGTTACCTTCACCTGGCAGTCGCTGGTGGAGCATCCGCTGCCCTACAGCATCAGTGTGGCCACTTCGGATGTGGGTGTGTTGCCACGCCCCATGTTGAACATCTCGCGCATCGGCGACGTTCCCCAGGAGCCGCAGACATGGGGCGTTAGTCTCAAGTGCTCGGGCACACGGGCGGCCGAGGTGACCGTCACTATTAGTGTGGAAGTCATCCTGGATCGAGCGACCAACAATAATACGAATTTGATCTTCAAACGCAAAAAGATTTGTCTGAAAGACGAGCACAACGATGCACGTGAGGAATACGACGATGAGGAGCCATTGCATCCAGATCTGAGTGGTCACGACGACGTCCATTATACGGAACACAATGAGGATACGGCAGAGCATGTCATATCCGACGGCCATTTGCCAACGAATGTGGAGCACGGCAAGGGCACTGAGAGACATCGAGTGCTGGTAACTGAACCCACAGTAATTGTGGGTCGCGGTTCTGGTGGTGCAAACACAAACAATGAATACGATCCACTGTTGCGGGAGACACTCGTGCCACCAACCAGTGGCCTAATCACTCTGATTGTGGGTGGGATTCTGGCCTTGGTCCTTGTCTCGACACTCATTTTGATTGCGTACTGTGCCAAGGGTCCCTCGAAGCGTCATCCCTCCAACGGGGTGCATCTGATTAAAACCTCCAGCTTCCAGCGTCTGCCAACCATCTCGTCTACGGCCCACAATTCAATCTATGTCTGCCCCTCCACCATAACACCCACATATGCGACATTGACGCGGCCCTTTCGCGAATATGAGCATGAGCCTGAGGAGTTCAACCGCCGTCTCCAAGAGCTGACAGTCCAAAAGTGCCGCGTTCGCCTCTCCTGCCTCGTTCAGGAGGGCAACTTTGGGCGCATCTATCGCGGCACTTACAACGACTGTCAGGAGGTTCTGGTCAAGACTGTGGCACAGCATGCAAGCCAGCTACAAGTGAATCTCCTGCTCCAGGAATCCATGATGCTGTACGAGGCCACACATCCTAATCTGATGACTGTATTGGGCATTTCCATCGAAGACTTTGCCACACCCTTTGTGCTCTACGCCGCCACGGGAAGTGTTCGCAACTTGAAGACTTTCCTTCAGGATCCCTCATATGCCAGAAGCGTGACCACGATTCAAACAGTGCTAATGGCCTCTCAACTAGCCATGGCCATGGAACATCTGCACAACCATGGTGTTATTCACAAGGACATTGCGGCCAGGAACTGTGTGTAAGTAGAGATTAGCTCATTATCTGAAGAGAGAGAGATTTGCAATCTGTCTAATCGACCACTTTCAACCCTCTTCTGTTTTGTCCTTGCGCTTCCTTTAGCATTGATGATCAGCTGCGCGTGAAGTTAACCGATAGCGCCCTCAGTCGCGACCTTTTCTCCGGTGACTACAACTGCTTGGGGGATGGAGAGTACCGACCGATCAAGTGGTTGTCGTTGGAGGCCCTTCAGAAGTCTCACTATAACGAGGGCAGCGACGTTTGGTCATTTGGTGTGCTCATGTGGGAGATGTGCACGCTGGGCAAGCTACCCTATGCCGAGATAGATCCCTATGAAATGGAGCATTATCTAAAGGATGGCTACAGACTGGCCCAACCCTTCAACTGTCCCGATGAACTGTGAGTATCAAACGACGACTAACTACCATGTTTCTCTCCCAGACTCGCAGCAAACTAAACAAATGCCTTGTGTGTTTTTTTGCTTTGTTACTTGCAGTTTTACTATTATGGCCTATTGTTGGGCCTCCATGCCCGCCGAGCGACCCTCGTTTAGCCAGCTACAGATCTGCCTATCGGAGTTCCATACACAGATCACCAGATATGTTTAACCTGCGGTAATGAAGCACACCAAGACTTGTAAATACAACAAGAGGCGACGTCGGAAGATTTCGCAACAGACGACGTCGGCAACTCTGTTTCCAAAGACATATTTAAATTATAGCGCCTAAAGGGGGCGCCTAAGAAGCGATAGTGTGGTGGAGATGTGGTTACAAGTGTAGGCCCATTGTTTGTCCCCCACAATAAATAGTTACTTACCTATGTATAACGCCGGCGTTTGGAGAATAGATGATAACAGTCTGGCAGCGGTTGACTACCCTCTGTCCTCTATAATTAGCAGTTAGGTATAGGTTAGTACGTTACGACAACCAGAAAATGGCAAAACATAAAAAACAAACATGTGACATTTCAATGCAAGAAACGTAGTAGTTAAACTTAAACACCCACATAAATGTTGAAGGCACACATTAACAGATAAACCCAGTTAGGTTAGATTCCTCGTGGATCCCCAAATGACCTAAAGCATTTTGCATAACTTAACATTATATAGATACATACGTAAAGACAAGATCCATAATATAGTACACTCTCCTAGGCTAGGCATCAACGGGACGCTCTGTTGTAGTTTTGAGGAGCTCGATTACACATTCGACAGCAAAAATATATATTATCGAGTAAATGGTATATATGAATATATATATCTATGTAAATGTATTTATATGTGTATGTATATCTATGTCTAAGACCGTAGTGCTAGTAAGTTCGAATCTATTGTATTTAACTAATGTTAGTAAACAAAAAAACAAACGGTGCACTACAAAACTTCTCCATTTAGTTGAACCACCTCCCAACCACCAGCTAAACGAGGGAGGCACTTTCGAGTCGAACCCATTATTTGTGTTACTTATACAGCCGTCTCAAGAAAGTTTTGTAATATACTTAAGCATTTCGCATTAGTTTTAAGTTTCTCTTATGATTTTTATTTCTGGAAAAAAGCAAAATAAAATAGAAAAACTGAAAACGATTTCAATAAACGTCCGTGCATAACATTCAAAAACCAAACAAATGCAGTTGTGAATGAAAATGGAAATGGGAACGGGAACGGGAAATGGTGCGACATTTATGTAAAATACTCGAGTGTAAGTACGAGTATATCGCCAACAATTGAGGCAGCCCCGCCTAACACTTACCCTAAAACAACTCGCACTAAGAGCAATGTGTTGTTTGTGAGTTGCAGCATGGCGAACACGGCTGCCACAATGACGCTTAGGGGGGTGGGGAGGGGGGTTGGGTTAACCATCTTTAACCTAAGCACACCTATACACAAACTCGCACATACACAGAGCCTCGAGGCAATCCCTTTGCCAGGCCAAGCGTGCTGGCAACACAAAAGGCATGTAATGCCCACAGCCTATTTGAGTAGCTCCGAGGTAGGAGCAGGAGCAGAAGCTAGAACAGGCGCAGGAGGAGGAGCAGGAGCAGGAGTAGGAGGTGCCTGCCCACACCTGTACGTGAAGCAGTCCTTGGAGCGCGTGCAGAGCTTATGAGGTAGATACGATGTTTGGAAGGCATGCTCTTTGATGGTTGGTCTGACACTACTTAGTTCTTGGCACGTCATGGCACAATGCTGGCTGTGTCCTTTTTAATATGCCTGTCACAGCGTCAGCACAGCGACTAGTTTCGTGTCCCTCCACATTGCTCCTGTTTTCGTTTATCTTTTTTTTCTTCCTTTTTTTTGACTTTGCTCATCTTTAAAAAGCGCTCAAAGAGCTCAGAGCTCGTTGGGCACGTGCCACAGCTGAAATGCGTAGCATTTAACTAAAGCCACTATCCCAAATCAAAAGCTAATGGGAAAAGCAGTTACAGCAAAGCCCCTGAATACTTGCCACACACATAACTGTAAGGTTAAAGTGCCAAAGAGATTATAAGCAAATGCTCAAACTATCTTGATTTGAGTTAGGTTCAATTGTGTTAAAGATTGTTTATGCGCACAAACCTAGTTCAATAAAATGAATGTTAACAGCTGCTCAGCTCTTTTCGATTATTTATATTTATTAACGACATGAAAAAATAAATATGCCAAAATAAATGCATTTATATCACAGAAATGCTTTCAACTTCGAGCTGATTCCAATGTGGCTGGCATATTTTTTACTCCATAACTTGACCCCTTTTTATCGCAAAGCGGCATCAAAGCACTAAAAAGATAGCTGCTCCATTCAAAGAGTTTCCGTTGCCTTTTTTGAGTGTTCTCTCAGCGAGTAGCTGAATTGAACAGCCGAAAGTCAAACTTTGAACAGTTTCGTTTCAATCAAATTAAAGCGCTCCTGCAAATTGACAAATGATATTAAGTTATTAAAAACGACGCGAGCAGAAAGAGAATTTTTGTATTTTTTTTTATTTTTTTAGCAGAATGAGTCGAACTCATTGAAACTTGAGCTAACACACACAAACCGAGGGAAAACGAACGGAAAATGGTATGGGGGAAAAGTGCCAAATTGAAAAACAAAAGGCAAACTGGCCTGGCCAACTTTGTTGTTGGTCAACACTCTAAGCCAAAAATCAACAAATATAAAAAATTTCATAGCACGTGAGGCAGCATTTCAATTTTTCAGTAGCTATGTGGTGCGCGCCAAAAAAAGTTTGACAGCGCCCTATACCAAAAAAAAAGAAACAAAAAACCACGCCCACGACACACTCCAAAAAGCCAACAGTAGCAACAACAACAATAACAGCAACCAGAACAACAAACAAAATGACGACAGGTAGTCGTCAGTGCGCAGCGAAAGGGACGCAGTTGCTCCCCGCGGAGCCATTGGCAGCCCTGCGGCTTTGCTGGGGTGATGTTTGAACTTTCAACAGATGAGCTCGACCAGTAGCCGGGTGGAGTGGGATCGCAACGCAAGTGCTGCAACTTTTGCAGCCCAGAGTGGGTCGGTCGGTTGTACTCATGGCCTCAAAATTGATTACTTTGTAGAGGGACGCTCGACGCACGAAGCCAGTTTTGAGTTTTTTGGTTGGCATTTTGAAGCTGTTGATTATGGCCACAAGGCATTAGCTGTAACATAAATATTTACCATTGAAATTATTAAGCAAAGTTTTCTGATATCGGTGGTTAACTGTGTGGCACAGGTAGAATGTCAAACTGGTTGGTTAGTTACCCGGCTTGAGTTTGGGGCAATGATTGTTCTAAATTGCAGGAAAGTTTGATGTTTTTCTGATGGCAAAACTAATTAAAAAGTTGATGAAACTCATTTGGAATTGCCTTAAAGATTTAATTCGTTGTGGCTAGGGTGCAATTGCGAGTTCTTGTTTAATCGTTGCCAAGGTGCAACTTGCTGTTCTAGCGATAGCTAATCACAACTTTTCAACTTTAAGAATGCACATAATCAATGTCTAAGAATTTGACTTGAGCTGCTCATTGAACTCTCTTAACGCGCTCGCCTTCAAAAGTTTTCAACTCTCCACCCCTGCCCCAGCTGCCAAATGCCAAATACGAAAATTGTTTTTCAATTTCTTTTCTAGTTGGCAATACACAAAACAAGCAGCAGCAGAAGGAAAAGCCGAAGCCGAAGCCAAAGTCGAAGCGCAAGCAACATTAGCATACAACTTTTCTTATTATTTTTCATGTGAAAAATTTTCAAAAACTCACCAAGGGTTGAACAAATGGAGAACAAGACGCAAAGCAACAAACTGCAAGGCTAAGGAAGCGGAAACGGAAAGCATACAACGCAGACAAACGCCAACAAATTCAATGTTGGCTAAGAGGAATCGCCGAATTGCCATTGCCTTTTTATCTCTCGGCGGGCTGATGTCGATGAGCTAAGCACTTGCAATTTGAATTGGCAAACGACGGCGGATGAGGGATGCGGGATGAGGGAACGTCGCCGGAGTCGAAGTTGAGGCCAGACAAAAGTGAAAACAGTCGCGTCGAGGCAAAATACATTATAATGACATGGAAGGAAATCATTTTCATTTGCAAGCCATCGCTTCATTGCGTCCTATGCCCAAACTCAAACTCAAACCCAGACCCGAAATTCTTACCATTCCCTTTTAGACTGGCGGAGCTTAGCTTCGTTCTCGCCATTGGCTGTCGGTTGAAGTTAGTAGCAACTCCGCGGCGGGTGCCTCATTTGTCGCAAAGTTTTATTGAATTACACGGGCGTGCCTCGGATCTGCCGTGAACAGCGTTTGATGTGGAGACCTAGACAGAGCGAGGATAGAGGAGAGAGAGGTGTCGCGGATGATGACGAGGACATCGTTGCCGATAATGGGAGTTGGCTTCTCTCTTGATTATCGCGCCTCTCCAAATTCATTAAAACTTTTTTTCTTCTTTTTGTTTTTTGGTAGTGTCAATCGATTGTGAACGGAAGAAGGCACATGGAACTGTGGCACCTGCAATCATTTTTCATTTTGCACAGCCGTTTGTCGTGTTGCCGTTTTGCGCCTTTGACTCGCCTTTGACTTTTTGCCAGCTGTCATTATTCATCCGAAATGTTTTCGCTTAGCTAGGCTAGCGTGTTGCCAGCCCAAACTTTCCAAATTTCCCACATATGTCGCCAACTGCCAACTGTGGACTGGACCAAGGTCCACGTGTGATTAATTGCTGCAAGTGCCGCTGCTGTTGCTGCTCTTTTAAGGCTGCCCCAGTGGGGGCTTGGTTCGGCTGGTCGCCAGTTGAGTTATTGACATCGACACAAAATTCTTGCCCAGTGGCTCGTAAACCACTCCACACCGCATTGGATCCGAGGAGAGGCGTCGGCTTTGGATGTTTTATCGCACAACACACTGTAAGTGTGCATTTAGTCAGGTAGCGATTAGCAGATGTTATCAGTTAACCATTATCAGCATTAAGCATAATACTAAACCAATTTGATGTACATTCTGGCATTTGCGTAAAGTTAAAATTAATAAAACTGATAAATAATATTTATGGCTTGTTCTAAATAAAAAAAACTTAACCTACCAAATTTGGATGTGCATTTGCTTAAAATTTTCCAAGTGTATATAATGCTGCTGCATTATGCTCTGAAGGGTTTGTGCCCCAAACGCCTACAAATGCAACATCAATTTGTCGAATAAGCAACTTAATCATTTGGAATTGTCAATGGAGCTGTTGCTATTGTTGTTATTGCTGTTGTTGTTGCTGTTGTTGTTGCTGTTGTTGTTGCTGTTATTGTTATAGTTGGAGTGCAGAGGCCTTTTTGGACGGCTGTATAATGTGGCCGTACAATGGAACAGAAGCGTTGCCAAGGCATTCATAGAATAAAAATTGTACAGACGGTACAGGCGGTGGCATTGGGCGGACGGACCGGACCATTGGAGCGACAAATGTGGCCATGCCACTTGCTGCCAAAATCAGTACAAACACACAGACATATACCAGACACTCAGGCATACATATAGAACGAGAGTGTGTTGCAGACAAGTTGACTTGGCTGTGCTCCGGCCTCGACTGCAGTTGCACAATTTGTCGGCTTTCGTTTTTGGCTATCCGCTTGCAAGCATATCGCCAAGCTGCCATATTGCCACATTGCCACTTGCTTTTATGCAACAAATCATTGGCATAATTTAAAGCTTCGCTCGATACTAATACTAGATGCTCAGTGCTTAGTGCTCAGTTCTTCCGCTGCTCTGTGCCTCTTGTCTCTTGTATTGCTTTTGGGGGCATTGTGGGGTTATGTGTGCGCAGCATGCATGCCACGCAGTCAGGCATTGCGACGGGTAGTGTGGCAGGCTGGCAGGCTTGTCTGGCAGCTCGGCTATCTGCTCCCTCAATATATGATTATTGAATGTGGTCGAAGATTAATGATGCCCTTGGTCTCGGTAACTCTGTCTGTGACTGCCACTGCTCCTGGGCTCTGGCTCTGGATTTGGTTCGGGGTCTGGCCTTGTGCTTGTATCGCTACACGTTGCGCCATTTACTATTTTCTAATATTGTCTGTCTGGCTTTGGGAGTGGTAATCCTTGCCCAGCTGTGCATCTATTTCTGCTTCTTCTGCTTTTCATATTGCATTCAAGCTGGTAACATTTTAGTTAGCTTATCTCAAACAGAACAAGGCTAACGAACTAATTAATCTAGTTTCGGAAAAATTTCAATTTTAAATCTTTTTTTTTGCCTTTCAGCAATATGTAAACTTTTGCTATATGTAGTAGATTTGCTGCAATAATTCTAACAAATCAAAGTCGTTCTATTTTTTTTCTTTTTAATTAAACTAATAAATTAAGTAAACTATGGCGAGTGTGGACAATATTCAATTACAGTTTTGCTAGTGTCCACAAACAAGTTTTTATTTAGTTTTCTATTTTCTTTCTTGCTATGAAACCAAACTATGTACAAGTACTTTTGGAATTGCTGGCCACACAAATAAGCAAAGACACTGCAACAATACCTGCTGAAAGTTGGACTCACTTCTGCTGCAACACGTCGGAGCTGATGGGCTCCACTTGAAAATCCGTGAGTTGCCCACTTGTTTATTGTGTATTTTGGCACATGATCCTACTCGAAAACCAGAACTGGCAGCAGAAACAGAGCCCAGCTGGACAAGTGTCAAGACTCGCATATGAACTTTCATAATAATAATAATAATGGGAGCACTCGTGCGGCGAGCGATTTAATTAAATTTTTGGCCAAGACTGGTCGGGCAGCCTACGTGAGAGCCCCAAGCAAGGAGTGCTCCTACCTGTGCCCCGGCAGTTAGTCCACGTCGATCTCCCTTTAGCATTCTCGGGTGACATATGTGGCGCATAAATTAAACACTCCATTGAGAGAGGCAGTCTAGACCACATGTCCTCACGTACGCCCAGGAGAACCAACATTTGCAGGTGTCTTGAGGCTGACTTTCTGCCATAAGCCTTGAACGTGTAGGCAAATAAATGCTCATTAGTTTTTCCGCAATGCTGAGCAAGTGTGTAAGAGCAGCGACCACTTCTTGAGACAAGCAACTGTTTATTTTTTTATTTACTTCTTTTTTATTGAATTTAATTCATTTTTCTTCAGCTACCCAACTGCGAGAGCATAACTCAACTGCTCCAGCCGGTTTATATATGCATACTGGTTAATCAAAGACAGAGCATGGGGAGCACATAACTGTTTCGCGTTGTTTCGACCTGCCAGAGGTGTCTCAGCCTTCGTTCTTGTCTTCGTCCTTCTGTGTCTAGGACGAGCAAGTGCCATAAAGTTTGTTTCTCTCTGGGTGCTCATTGAAAAAAAAAGTATTTCTCGAGGCTTCCTTAGTCTGCGACAACTGGGTTTCTGATTGCGCCCGGGTCTTGAGGGAGAAGCAGTGCTTGGTTCAATTGAAGTTGCTATTGCAGAAGTCATGTTCGGAGCGCAGTTGGTTTTTTGTGTGTGCCCATTGCTCATTGCTCACTGTTCACTGTTCATTGGACTGTGGACGGCTGCGGTCCTTCGGCTTGCTGTGGTCGGTGACTGTGGGCCAAGTTTATCAATAAAATGCTGTGGCATACAAAAGAACACGAGTTATTTCTTTTGCATGAGTGCTTTAAGTCCGGGACATCTGGATATGCTTGACTTATAGTCACGCAAACCTTTTGTGCCATATGAAATATTTATGTGAGACTTCGTTCGGTTCAAACGACATTTGTGGACTATGCAAAGGTTTAAAGTTTACAAGATGTATATAGTTTATGAGACTTATAAGCGAGCTCATAAAATGCAACAAATTAATTCAAGTAATAAATCAACTGGGTAATAGAAACTATCGATTTCCCAGCTGTCAGCGCTGGAAGAGAACATGTCGTGAAATACAATCCTTAGTAAAAGATGATATCATATTGGGCCTGCCGGAAAACAGCACTCGAAAACCTTTGTAGCTTTAATGAGAGAACAATTCAAAGATCTCCAGCCAGACAATACCTGGTAACGAGTTTCAAACGAGGTCTTGTAGGTGTAGTGCATCCATTGATAACTCAATTAACATGCTATTTCCACGAATTATTTAAGATTTTGCGCTCGAACGGAGCGTATCTTGTATCTGGAAGTAAGCGAACATGCGACGCAACACAGCCAACATGTTGAAGAATTACTCATGCTCGAATTTCAGACATCGTGTAATTCAAAACCACTCAGCACTCGATACGGAGTCTGGGCTCTTGCTGTGTGAACAATTGATTGGAAAAAAGGATTCGTTCGAGGCTGGGACAGTGGGTTCGTTGTGTTGTTTGTCTGCCGCTTCAATTGAGTTTTTAAATGAATTCTCATTGAAGCGTTAATCCATTTAGGTCCATTCTTCTTCGGCCAGTTTAGCCCGAGGGTCACAATTGGTTGCACGCACATATAATCGGATTTAGGGGCCAGTTTCATGCAGTACTCGCACCTTTTTTCTGTTTTTTTTTTTTTTATCAACGAAAGCCAATTGCTTGTGTCGCCTTAATATTTAGTGACAATGACCTACTTGTGGATAGCCCTTCCCTGTCGGCTCACCATCCCCTCACCCGGCTCAAAATGAGATTGTGGAGCTAAGCGAAATTGTGCATAAATTAAAAAAAAATGTTTTATAATATAAACTATAAGCCCATGAAACGGGTGACCAACCACCTTTCACTTGTAGCCGTCGTCCACCCTGTTGTGTTATATGTATATTTTCTCAAAAGCAAAATTGATGACAATGCGGCTTGTCAACGCCTCGCCAGCATCGGTGGCTGTTGCTCCTGCTGCTCCAGCTCCAGCTGCTGACGGGCTTCCTGCAACAAAAGATAAGAATTTCATTAAAACCATTATAACTGCCTTCGTAGATGCAACAAAAAAAAGGATGATACCTAAGCGAGGCCGCAATAAAAAATATCTTGGCAGTAACCGCCTATCGAGGGCGGTACTTTTGAGTGAGACCTTGGGTATAAACGATAATATCAAAGTTCTAAAAGAAAATCTCTTTATAAACAGACGATGATAGATGGTCCATATATTGTACTGTTAAGGCAGAGTCCCGTGTTGGGTAGATATTGCTGGAGTAAACACTCTTGTTTAATATATATATATATAAATATATATAAATATTTAAAATTTTCAATTAATAAAGTGATTGAAGTAGTTTACATATATATATTGTTATGATCTATGCATAAGGTACATATGTATATACATATATATACAACGTGGGCGTTTAGTAAAGGAAAAAATAATGAATTATTAGTTATACTTCTTGTCTCTTATTAGATTAGAGATATGCAACCATTTCACTTTCAGTTTTCGCTTCAAATTCTATATAATGTAATTAATATGCCCACATTCCCCGGTAATTTATGTGATCATCAATCGATCGATAAACTGCCAAAGTATCCAATTACACTCGATAATAATTTATGATTTATTTCTACACCGCAATTGGATCAACTTTACCAATGTAGCGCACCGACAATCTGATATATTTTCCACACATGCCCAATACAATGTATGTATTCACCACATATATTATATCTTTTGCTCTGCTCAAATTACCGCTGTACACACACACATACACACAGAAATACATGTGCAGAGACGTCTAAGCAAATATCCCCGTTGTGTAAATATCCTGTCCCAGTGCCTGTCGCCGTTGCTGTCGCTGTCGCTGTCGCTGTCGCTGTTCCTGTCCCTGTCCATGTCATGGCTTCGCTTCCATTTTGCATTTTCCATTTTCGACCCCCTACCCTACTCCACGCTGTCCTTCTTGCGACTACCCCTACGCTGTGCCCAAATACGGGCGCTCTTTAGGCTTTTGTGTGCCACGCGAGCTCAGCGAATGTCGTGCTGTGCACATACTATATACACTATGTATATATATGTGTGTGTGTGTGTGTGTGTGTATTTGTGATAACAACCCAAGGATTATTTCGCATTACTTTATTTTCACAAGCGCTTGCAGCAAGTTTGCGGTACTTTAGCATGGCATCGCCCACAGCACCGCCCTTCGAGGTAAGGCCCGCTTATAATTTACACGCTGATTGCGCTTCGGGATTATATATAATTTCTCTTCGGTTTTTTACCCCTCTCCACCTTCCCCTCTTCCGTCCCCCCCTCTCTTTCACTCTCTCACATGCAATCGCCGTCAACACTCTATGTCATCCCTATTCCCTTTCCAGGTGCCTATTTATGTGGCTTTATCTGATTATTGTAACTCTCTGTGCGGTTATTTTTCTTTCCTTCACACGTTTTTATGAGCTTATGAAATTAATTGTATGTTACTGTGTGTGTGTGTGTGTGTGTGTACCTTTTGATGTGATGGATATGGCACATTTGATTATGTTTTGGCTAAATAATGAAATTATCTGGCAATAAAGCGTTATATATTCGTGGGAGCAGCAATTTTCAAGGTATTAGCGTGATTTTTGTTGGCTTGCCTCAATTTCTTTTGATGATGGATGAGGCAATAAGGCAAAGAGGCAATGAGGGGATTGGAAAATGTTAAGGGTAGAGTCCAATAGGGCGTGAGTGAAAGTCAGAGACTTAATTGAAGCATACGAAATGGAAGAGAATGGACTTTGTAATGTAACAATCATCGAACCTTGTGTTGACCTAACACAGTAACCACATTAGCCCCTCCCCCGCCCACTAAAGTAATGTTACCGATTTTGAAACGGCAACTGAAACTGAAACCCAGACCACCATGTCGGTTAAGTGGCCAACTGCGTAACTATAACCTCAACCATTGACAAATATTGAAAAAGCGTCCGATGTTCCCCCTGACATTATCTGAAACGTAATTAACGGCGGAGACTGTGCTGCGGAGTAACCCAAAAACAAACGACAAGCGACAAACAAAACCAGCGACATAAGCAACTGAAACATAATACAAATAATTAAAAATAGCCGGAGACAATGTCAATGACAATTTGAGCGAAGTGTATGGGGATTGTGGAAAAAAAAGGTCTAGCTGGCCGGCTGGCAAAAACAATTGTGTCAATAGTTCACCCGCATTTCAGTCGAGGAGCAACGGCGGCTAGGAGATAAACACAGACGATAATGGCCTGAACCTGGGTGGGGAGGGGGAAACAGCTGCCGGCGACTGTCAATGAGTGGATGACTCAAAACTAATGCCAGACTACGCATATGGGGGAGACAGGGTCTGAATCCAACAAGCAGTTGATCTATGCGACACATACTTGAGAGCCTGCCTCTCATGTTTGTTTATCCCCTGAGTGGGAAAGGGAGCAATTGTAAGGTGACACCTACTGGCATCATTTGTTTACACAATATTGGATATTGGATAGGATAGATGCAAAGGAAATGGGCATTAGCATGAAATTTGTAAGGCACAACACGCACTCAAAAACTCGAAAATATACAAGCAAAGGAAAGGAAACGAAAAGAAAAAAGGATCAGTCGAGGAAAATTTATGCAGGCGACAAATTCAAAACATATGTCCTGGGCGCGCGAGGACAACATGTCCTGGAATACGGGGAACCAATCAATTGTTTGTTTATTGTCTGTTACTTGTTTGCTTTTCTTGTCATTTCTTTTGTCTGACAATCAGGCTCTCCTTGCCCCGGTCCCTCGATGTGCGTCTCCCACTGCGAGAGACCACACAAAAATTACCAAGAACCAATTCACTAGTTCCAGTCTCAGTCACAGCTTAGTGAAGTTGTTCGTGCAGGTGCCAAAAGGTAGACCCAGATTACGCCAAGCACAACACAAACAATAAAACAAGCAGAAGGTCAACGGACAACTTCATTTTTGGGATTGGCTCATTTTACGCGTATTATCCATGCTCTTTATCTGGGCAAATCTTGCTGCTGGCCAACGGATGTGCATTGTTTACAGACTTCAATGCCAATTATGGCATCAGTTTCCATTGTCCGATGATGCTCGTGATTAGTATTGCCAATCTGGCAACTAAATACGTGCCTAAGCCACACATGGTGAAATGTTTGACTACAATAGGTAATTTGAGTTATTCGTTTCCATTTATTTATATATTTTTTTTTAAGAAGAAGAAGAACAATATATAATTTAAGGGCTATTGTATGTCGTTTTTCGAAATTAATCCGAGTGGTTATGGTTAAGGCATTTTCTTATTTGTTACCTATATTTTTCAAACAATTATTGTTGTACGCATTATTAGTGCATATCCTATTAAACACATTATTAGAAATATTAAAAATATGTTTAATATTCGAAGGATTCGAGAATTATTTTTTTCATAGCACTAGTTTCATTCAGTTTAGTTATTATTTGCAATATGTCAGCTTATGACAGCATTAAGTATTTCATTTAAATTGTCCATTCGATTAATTTATCATTTGAATTCATTCATTATCCGAAAACAACCCCTGGCAGCATATTTCATACCACAACGACAAACACACTGTGAAGGACTCTGTGGTTGCGACTTGTCCAACTTAAGCCCCGGCTCAGAGGCGCAGGATCAAGTCAAGCACATGCTGCTGCCAAGGACACGCGTGTGCCCAATGCCAAGTCGCATAAAGCAATATAATCTCTCATTACAACTGCAACAAAAGCGACCCAGCAGCTCAGCCCAACCCTGTGGCATATGCTGCTCCTCATGCCCATTCTCTGCTGCCGCTGTTGCTGCCGCGTCTGGTGGCGTCTCTGCAGGCGTCACGAATTTATAGCCCCTGCAGTGCCATAGAGTGGCGAGTCGAGTGCAACAAGCACAAAAATTTATAACTGAGCCATAATGAACTCATATATTATAACGTTTATTAACCCATTGATAACCGGCCAAGTGCTTAACGGCAACTGAATTTATGCGTCTGGCCCTCTGCTTCTTCTTCTGGGTAGCTGGCAACGTCTTGGAAGTAGGTGCGGGGGCAGGGGCAGGGGTAGGGGCAGGGACAGGGTTTGTCGTTGCCTGCGTCTGGCGGGTTTATCGAAACATCCTAAATGGCAGCCGCAGCAAATGCCTTGTGACAAATAAATGTCATATTAATGTCAGAGACCCACAAGCTGAATTGATTCGCAGTGGCGCCCCACATCACTCCACACCGCCCCGCTCGCATTCAAATCTGTGACTGTCCAAGCCCAGACCCCAGCCACAGCCCCAGCCGCAGCCCTACACCCAACCCCCTCACTGCTTGTTGTATATGGCTGCTGGATTTTGCTTTTGTGAGATTGGATTTTCAAGTCAGCTTCCGCACGAGGCGTTCCGTCGTCGCCTTTAGTTTCATGCATGTTCCAATGGCTTTGAGCGTTATTAGCAATGCCTGCGATAAGCCTGTGTTATGAGCACCACACTGCCAATGGACATGTGCGAGAGTCTCCTTTAGCGCAAAGCACTTCCAACACACAAGTTGTGAGCTGAGCGTGGAAATTGTGTTACATAATTGAGCGAGTCTAATCGGAGATCATTGTGTTAAGTTTGACTACTATTTACAAATGTTCTTAGTATACCCAATGCTGGTCTTATATAAAATCAGAATTAAATGTGTGAGAACTGCCTTACTCCAAAAATAAGCTTGTTTTTTAATCGAATTTCAACATGAAGCGAAAAACATTAAACCTAAACCTCATTTAAGACAGCTGCGTCGATAGTAAATTTATAAATAAGTTAAATCGAATCGGAGCTGGGTTAGTATTGGTTAATAAGACATCATGCTTATTAATTATTCTTAAGTCATAATTATCATTAAGAGCAAATGAATAAAAACCCTATCGGTGAAATATAGCTGAAGTAGTTATTGCAACTGATATTTTCAGAAACTTAAAAGCTTTATGCACATTTTGTAGAATGTTTTTAAGTCAAATAGATGGTTTCATATCAATATAATATTGTTATGATTATTGATAGACCATTTCGATCTTTTGTGCCTTTGACTGATAAATGACATATCTCTTGCAGCAGTCCTATCAAATACAGGAGAGCAAGGATTGCTTCTGTTCGCAGACATGTCATTTTCTCATCGACAATATATGTATGTCAAGTATAAATATTGTTTAATATATGGCGTTTAATATGAGATTTGTGGTTAGCAAATAGAGAAATTCACATTAGTCTAAGCTAGCTTAATCTCTAAGGACATAAAAGGAATATCTTTTTTACCCTGCCTGTCGCCCATATTTGCTTTTCACTTTCCTCTTCACACTTTCAGCCGTTTCAAGCATTTCACATCTCTTACACTTAACACATCCCGTTGTCCTGCCCCCGAGGCATTCATCTCCTGCCGCTGCCATCCGACGTTAGCCGCTTCCGGTCCTGCTTGTGTGTACGTGTGTGTGGGTGTCCCTGTGTGTGTTTGTTTGCATTCCTCGCCTTTTGCCACGCACTGCCCAGCATCGCAGTTGCCCTTTGGGCCAGTTTGCCCTTTTGCGGAGCAGAGCGTCAACTAAATATTCCCCGTCTGATCCACGTTTGCAATCAAGCGTTACTGTTGTTTGCTTTGCGGAACTCTGGTCCATTAAGTGACGGCGTCGACGGCAGTCGCCGGCGGCCAAATGCCATTGGTGACTTTTCGCACTCGATGCTATACTATGCGTCGAGACGGTCACGTGTCGCGGGCCGTGCCGTAATTGTATCTATGAGATACAATTACAATTTTTCAATATTTTTGCACAGCGGGCGTTGAGCTCCGTGTACCGAGCACCGTGTTTCCTTCATGTTGGGAGCGTTTTCGTGGGCGTTATTATTTATTTATAGTGACACTTTATTGCAACTGAAGCCGCCGGCACGCCGGCTGCAGGATATGCACGCAGGACACGGTCGAATGTAATTGCGCACTTGCGGCATCTTGCTTACAATGCGAGGGGTAGACCTTAACCGAGACAGAGTTTGGTGAGAGCTGGCGGGGGCGGGGATAGACAACGAGAACACGAGAATATGTTGCATCATCGCTCGCCCGTGGCCTTAATGTCCTTGCCAGTTGCCAGTTGCCAGTTGCCAGTGGGAAGTTGGCAGTTGGCATTTTCGTGTCGCCTGTTTAATGTTGCGTTGCGCACTGCACGTCCTTCGGAGTCCGTGTGCTTAAATTTACTGTACCCACACAACACAGTTCGCTACCCGAGCATTATCATAATTTTTCAATTTATTAACAAAGTCAAAACAGTTTAGCTCTTCAACCCCCCGCCCCATGCGTCCCCTAAGAACGTCATTTATTATCAGAGCCAAGGAATAGAGAGAGAGAGAGAGAGAGAGAGAGAGACAGAGAGAGCTCCTTAGTCTGGGCATCCTGCGGTGCCTCGGCATGAAATGCGCGTTAAAATGCCTATAATTGTTTCTTATTTATGCTTCCGTTTCGGTTTGACTTCCACTTTGTGTGTTTGAGTTCAACTTTGCAATTGTTTTTTGCTAGGATAATGGAACGTGAAATTGGAATTTATTATTATTGAGTTAGTGCCTGGGAATGGACTCCTCATCGCTCCCTCTAGTTTTTTTAGTTCGCTGCTAGTTTTTTTTTTTTACATAATTAATTCCCATCACATTTTTAAATCGAAATTCGGACTGACTTGCCCCACCCAGCCGTACACAACTCAAATGCTGATTAAGACAAATTTTCGTATCGCTTAAGCAATTTTCTACCATATGCTTTGGCACTGGCCGAGCGACCAAATTATTCATTTCCTTCCTCTCGACTCTCGAAGCATTTTGAAGAACATAAATAAATACGTACACATTTAACTATGTCGCGTTTTGTTCGAGGGTCTCTTCAGACAATTGCAGCAGTTGTATTTAATTGATTGAGAGCAGGCTTCAGTTTAATTGACCCAAAATTTGAAAGATTTAAATTAAAGGCACTGGCAAATGAGCGTAGATTGGGATTGGTATGGGTTGCGGTTGGGGTTGGGGTGGGTTGGGTATGCCTACATTATTTGTCAAGGCCCTACTTATAAGGCACCCACGTAGCCGAGAACGCCATCAGAAAACTTTAACGCTCGAGCCGAGTGCGAGTTATGAGCGCGCAAAAGTTCTGGAACTTGTCTTGAGCTCGAGCAAAACTCAAAAACCAAAATCCAATTTGCAAGTTTTTCGAGTGCACACACGCAAAATTCTTCGGCCTGCTGTTTACCCAGCGCCCCCAACCAGTTCCAGTTACGGGTTCTCGTTGACAATCACGCACGATTTCAGGCAAATCTAATTTAAATACGACTACACATCAGCCCAGGAAGACACGCAGCGAGGACAGGATGGGCGTCAGGCTGGCAACCTTTGATGGCTTCTATACTGACTGAGAACTACTGTTCCGTACCGACTGCCAGTTACTTTAGTTAGTTAACTGCTTATGGAAGCATACCCCTGGCTAGCCTGCACGCGCCCCATATACCAAATGGAAGGGGCGTGGCCGGGCACTTTACACTTTTGTGCACCAGCTCTTCTAAAGTAATTAAGTGTTTTTCCACATGATGGCTTCATAGACGCCACCGGGCACAGCCACGGAATGGGAACGGACCGTGCTATGGGGTATGGCTAGAGTGGCAGGGTCAGAGCAGTGGAAGTGTTGCCAGGCAGCAGCTTCAGTTGGCAGCCAGCTTGTGTTACTCCGGTGTTCCAGCACTGCATACTCTTATAATTGGTTTAAAAAACGTGAAGGAAACGTGAAAGCAAAGTGTTGGCCTGGTTTGATAGTTGCAGATACTTTCCTGCCAGTCAAGGCACTCGAGCCGCATACACTTTAATAAACTTTTAGTATAAGCAGGAGCACCAACAAAATCATTAATAAACTATTACAGTATTTCTTCGAGAGGAGGATCGAGGGGAGAGACGTGGCTCAGAAACTTTGATAGACCATGCAACTTGATATGGGTAAGCCACAAAGTCTCTTTGGCTGGAATGGAAATTATGGGAGCTGCTTAAGCAAATGGGATAAAGAGGATAATCAGAGGATACACCAGAGTTGAAGCTTAAATTTAGCAAGTAAATTTATTAATTTCGCAGCTGTAGAGCAAAAAGAAAGTTGAAAGATTGGTAGTCATAAATAATACAAATACAAAATTAATGGTATACCTAACAAAAGAAAAATAGTTTGGAAGAGTAAGCGCTGTTAAAATTGGACTGGATCTGCTTAGGATTTGTGGATCAGCTATTTTAGAAATTTTGTGATAATACCTTTAAACTATGAACCATTTATTTCCAGCATTATTCTTTACCTTTATCGACTTACAATTTTAGGCAAATTCTACAAACGTGGAGTGAAAACTAACAATCTGCTGATAAGTGCAGTGCATATTATTGTAAATCATACTTTAACATGACTCTATTTATAAATATTTATATTTATTTATAATATAAAAACTAGGCAGAAAATGTCCCAACAATTTTTGCTCAAGCATTCAAATATCAATCACAACTTATATTGAGTTTTCTATTATGGAACTTGTTGCAGAAAAACTGGCTGGCAACATATATTAATGTCAGACATTATCACTTTTTAGCATTAATAGATCAAAATGCATATTTTACCGAGCCGAGAGTTCCTAGTAGCATTGCATTTGCCATACAAAATACATTTGTAATCAGGGCCAATTAATCTTTTGCCGGCAACGTATTCAAAGTCGACAACTCTGATCTTTGCTGCTGCTGCTGTTGTAGTTGCTGTTAAAAATAATTTCTGTTGACACAAAGATTGAATGCCTCGGGTTGAGACAAACTGGCTGGCTCTCCCTACACCCTCCCTCCTGGCCATTGCCAATGGGCCTGTCCTGTCGCTGGTTTGACTCTGCCAGTGATCTGCGATCTCGTTGTGTGCATAATTTATGCCTTCGATCACATGAAGACATGAAAAATGTCGCCACAACAGCGCCTGAGCGATGATGACGACTAGCGGGCCCAGTGAATGCGATCGCAAGCGATGGATGAATAGCCATTGCCATAGTTGAGCAGTCTTGCCAAATGCGGCAGGACCGGCTAAGGGCACACTCTGTGAGCGGGCGCTGCTGGGGGGACGTGGGGCACGGAATCGAGCATAAATTAAGTTGACAAGCTCTGGGCTGCGAGGAGTACAAACGTGTTTCATGTAGTTCCGCTGCTGCTGCTGCTGCTGCTGCTGCTGGTGCTGCTGCACCAGTGAGTGCAACGCCCAAAGCAAGCGAGCAACAGAGTTGCCTTCGTCTGTCCTCCTCTCTGTTTCTCTCTCCCTGTTACCTTCAATTTAATGTGTGGACATAATTTTGCTGTCGCATTCAATTCATGGCGAGAGACAAGCGAACGATAGGAGTCTAAAAACAACAAACATAAAAACACTTGCACGTGTATTGCATCACTGATGCTGCTGTGGCTGAAGCTGATGTTAATGCTGATGATGATGCTGATGATGATGCTTATGCTGATGGTTGATGCTCCTTCTCTCCTGCTCCTGGTCCAGCTCCGGCTGCTGCTCCTGCCTCACACTGCCTCTTGTTGTTGTTATCGTTTGGCTGGTGGTGATGAGGCTGATGTTACCGATAATGGCCATGGCAATGTGCACACGTTATATGCACATTTGTGACTACTTATTTGGGATGTGGGCATGGGACGGGCATGTGAATGTTTGATTTGGCTTCGTTTCAACTCAATTGCATTGCAATTCCAATTCCAATTTCAATTGTACGTTGTACATTGAACGTTGTTGCTTGAGGTAATAGGTGTCTCTGTCAAGAGCCTCTAGCAGAATTCGATTCGCGTTATTGTTGTCAAATACATACAAACTAAATGACCTTCATGCCCCCTCGCTAGATGAATTGAGAAAAGAGATAATTAAAATTTGCTTACCTAAAAGAAACATTAAGGTTAATCGAAAAATAATAACAGTCAAAAATCAAATAAAATGCAGTATTTATATAGTTTTTGTTTACACAATATTTATATTGAAAAGTAAGGAAAACTCTGGAAATTTCTAAGCAGCTTGAGCACCGACAACTCTAGGGAGTTTTTCTGCTGTTAGCTAAGCCCACTGAATTTGGGTTATTAACATCTGCACAAAAACGTTTCTATATAAAGTGTGTGCTGCACTTTGACCTTTTGCTTGATCAAACCATTGTAGGGTTTTTAATTGGTCATCCAACTGTGCACTTCCTGTGCTCCCCTTTGCCACCATTTGCATGTCCACTATTCGTGTTTCTTTAAACCTGTCATTGTTCTCGACATGCTTAAACTGTTAGTTAATGAAGTGATTTTCTAGTTGCTGCTTCCGTTTAATTGTGGGTCGCTGGTTCTTTGTGGACACCGCTTTGGGGCCTATCGCTATGGGTTTGTTGTTGGCAGACCCCCCTGCCCCTGCCACCGGTGGCGATGACGGCGACCCACGTTGAATGTCAATTGCTGATGAGCTTTTAATAATGTTTTCACTTTGCCATCGTAATTCTTCTTGCCGGCACTTGCCGCATAATTCGATTATGGTGCTGGCGACTTTCAAGTGACGTCGCACCGTTTTTGCGGGCGTGCAAATTGCCGGAGGAGTTGCAGTGTGGCAGCTTGGCAGTGTTGCAGCACATCCGCGCACCGGCGCTGGGCTGCAATTTAATTAAGTGAAGTGCAAGTTGACTCGACGGGTGGAGAAACACAGAGGATGAGTCAAGTTGTCGCTTTTGCAAAAAGGCCGACGAAGTCGACAACGCCAACAACGTTGCCGATCAGCCGCGATTATTGGCGTTGGTTGTTGTGGCTGGTTGACTGCACCCACGCTGCGAATTGCAAATGGGTATGGGAATCGGAATGGGTGAACGTCGCAACGATGCCACTGCCACGTGCGGCATTTGCGTTTGATGCACAGACAGAGACAGCCAGAGAGAGAGAGTAAAAGATTCAACAGCAGCAGGTTGCCGATGCCGCCTTTGCCTGCCACGCCCACATAATTATCGCTATCGATGCGAGTTGCACGCGTTTGCCTTTGCCGCCTTTTTGACGTTGCCTTCCTTGTGCGGGAAATCCGCTGTTGCGTTGCTTATGACTCCCTCCTCCTCCCATCCGTTGCATCTGCGGCTTTTCGGCATGCCACAAATGCCTTTGGCAATGCCGACGCCCCGCAGGCTAACAATGACAATGGCGTCGCTTCCACAGCAAAAACACTTTAATATTTTTAAACCTCAGTTAGATGTTGCAGTTGCATTTGTTGTTTCATTTAATTGAAATCATACTTCGTTGTTTGTTGTTTGTCCAACTTGATTATGTAAACTTTGCACTCAGCTTCATCAGCTCTCTTTAATGGAGTTTTCATGTTTGGCTTGTGAAAATTCGCTCCAATTATGTTCACTGCATGCTCGCTGACTTACATGAGAGTTTTGGCAAACTGTGTGTAATGCAAAGCCTTAAGGGAAACATACTACAGAGTATAATACATATCAAATTAACAAATGCTAACTGGGGGCATTGCTGTGTTAGTTTAGATACCCAAAAAAATGATAATATTTATCATGAATGGTTTAGCTACATGTTTAGTTTCCTATTCTGTGGTTTTAAATAATTGAATTAGGAATGGCTTTGATTAGGATTGATAATAAGTTAATTTAAATTCTGCAAGTCATTAGAATTCTGTAATTTAATTTGTAATTTCTCACTTCATTTACAGATTGACCGGTTTCAAGTAGTGTATCGTGACCACTTGACAGTTTTCATTTGGGTTAAATTAGTCGCTTGCGTTGCGATGACAGATTTTATCGAGTCGCTTTGGCTTTTGAATTGGCTGCTGCTCTTGCTATGGTTCTCGTTTATCATATCGAAGTCTCTTGTTCAGCTTAAATCCCAAATCAATTGAGCTGCTGTCCCCTATCGCCATCGCCCTTTTTGCCGCCACTTTGCATTCTCGATTGGGCGGTTGGCCTATTGACATTCCCATTGCGATTTGTTTTCAACTCACTTGACAGGTAATGGCAATGCTGAGATCTCTCTCTGCTCCTCTCTTTCCCTCTGTGTGTATTACTCTCTTGCCAGACAATGGCGCTTTTGTCCTGTGCTCCTGAGTCGGTGAGTGGCAACCCCTTCTGCCCCGCCTGCCGCATCTGCTTCGTTCATTGTCACTATGCGGCGGCCGTGACAAATTGCTTTAACATTGATTTAAAGACAAAAATGCGACGTCGCAACTGCGACGAGGGGCAGCAGCATTTCACACAACTGCCACGAAATGTCACTCAGACGACGCCCTAATCCCAAACCCCGAGTCGCATCCAATCTCGGCACAACCCCCGCCGCGGAGCTGTTCAATCGATTTTGTTGAATGAGGAGACGACCTTGTTGTCGACTGGCGACTGAATAAATTGAATGCGTTTTCAATTTTTAATAAAGCCCAAAAAAATATAAAACAATAAAGCACGGCTATCTTAGCCACGCCGAGGATTGCATACCCTTGTGACCTATCTAAAATGTACTATTAACCATACCAACCTATTCTTTCTATGAAAACTATTTGTTATAGTAGTCTGATGTTGATAGTGTTGTTGTTCAAATATTATGAGCGATATGGCACTCATAACAGAAGAGTTTGGTTGGGATAACTTTGTAACAAAAAACGTTTTACATACAAGAAATCATCTTTCGACAGATTGTTCCTATGGCAGCTAAATGATAAAGTGATCCGATCCGACCGGCTCCGATATACATATGTACTGCCTGCAAAGAGACGGATATTTGCCAAGATTCATCAAGTTACAAGCTTCACGACAAAATAGTAATACCTTCTGCCAGGTTATAACAGGCATTAAAAGCAAAATCCAAGCAAATGCAAAAGCATCGAATTACGAATTTTAACCGCACGCCGACTCGACGACGCTGCCCATTATCCTTGATTTATGTGTGTATCCTGCTGGTCTATCCGGCTCTCCTGTGCGTCCTGTTCGCGCTGGGCTTTGCCATAAACAATTATTGCCTGCCAGGCAGCTGCGGCGTTTTCGCATGTCCTGCCCAAAGTCAATGTTGGTCCTGCTGATGCCCTCTCCCTCTACCTCTCTGCCTCTCTCCTTGCTTCTGGCTTTTGCATTTTAAAAGCAATTAGCAGCGCATTTTTTGGCAACGTTGTTTTTGCTTTTCTTCCATTATATATATTTTTTTTTGTTGTGCTGGCGATTTTCAATAATAAAAGAAAGCAAAAGTTGTTGTTAACGGCCTGTTTGCAGCTTTGTTCTTGTTGTTCTGCGTGTGTGTGCCTGCGTATGTGTGTGCCTGTGTTTGTGTGTGTGCCTGCGTATGTGTGTGTGTGTGTGTGTGCATTCGGGCAAAAAAATGTGCTGCCAAAGCTAACAACAAAATGGCGCGGTCACGTGACGAACAACATCCCCGACCCTTTTCCCTTGTCGTTTTGTTATAACTTATTTGTAACAAAAAGTAATAGTAACAACACAGAGTGATAGAGTAATAGCTAGAGAAAGAGAGAGTGAGAAAAGGAACGAAAACAGAATATAGGAGAACCTGTGTGTTATTTACATGTCGATGCATTTTGTTTCACGATTAGTTGCAATGCTTTTGTCTCAATTAATTTGCAGCAATTCGATTAAATCTGCTTTGTGCAGCAGCCTGTCAAAAGCTGTCAGCTACAACAGTGCACTCAAGAGCCAACAAGAATGCATCGGCTGCCTTTGATGTTGAATGTTCAGCAAGGGCGACTTTGCTAATTGATATGCTGCTCATATAGCCCTCAATTCTCTTGGTTTAAAAACACAATATTAAGATAAATATAGAAAATATTTTGAAAACATTGTGCTATTTTATAAAATTAGAATGTAGAATATTTTGGCATGCAATTAAGTATCCAAGTCAGTCGTGTGTGAAAAATGTATAACTTTATGACATTTAACTATGGCTATCTGCGTAGCTTGCTTGTCATTCAGTTAATTAATGGATGTGACTCTTAAATATCATAATATTTAATTGTGGAATCAATTGGAATTGTGTCAAACGCAGTTTATCGACTCTTTAGCATTCTGTCATTCGATTCCAATATCATCATTGGCACTTTCTCTTTGACAGCAAAAAAACGAGGCATCAGTTGGTTGGCCAAACAACTTTCTGTCTTAGTTTTACTGAATCAGGTGCCGCCGAATCCAGCCTCAAAGCTGCCGGCGCCTTTTCCATTACTAGCCAGTGTAAATAGACCAACTGCCAAACAGGCAAAGAGGCAATGAGGAGAAGAGGCACCCACACGTCCAGCACATCCTTCATGCTGAGCAACGTGGCGTCAATCAAATGATTGATCACTTGAATGCACAGAAATGAACGTTGCTGTGGGTGGGCGAGAGGAAATAACGGCCAGGGGGATTTTAATCTACCACAGTCGAATTAATATAACAAAAAGTCTCGTAGAGAAAACAAAACCAGAAAACATTCACAAAGAAACAAAAAGAGAGAGGTAGAGAGAGGGAGAGAGAGGGAGAGAGAGGGAGAGAGAGGGAGAGAGAGGTCAAGACTCTGGGAGTTGGAGAAATCAGTCAATTAGTAGTCATTTTGATATGTCCACAGAAATGAGTCGGGCCTTAGCTGGACTCTTGGCAGGGGGGAGCAGGCAGATAAGACAACGGTCTGGCATCCAAATTTATGCTACAAATACTTTGTAAATAGATAATAAATTATGGGACTGCCAACGATGTTTGTAGGCTAGTGAGGCTGCCTTGGCAAACAGCAAGTCAATTTTGGACTGCCGCTGCTTTCAATCCATCCATCAATCAACTTGCAACTATGTATCTGAGGCAATGTAAATAGTTCTGCCGGTATTGGAGCAGGGGAAGGGCAGGAGTGGGGTCGTCAATTATGCGCCTGTCTTAATATTTATGAAAATTGATTTCGAAGGCACTCCGAAACACTCAAATGTCAATGTCAATTAGAGGCAGTTACGGATGGTATTGGGTGATTCGGTTGTTCGCCGGCTTAAGTACCAGCACGAAATGAGTAAAAATCCGCGTATTTGGAAAACTCCTTTTGAAGAATGAAGCAAATTTCCTGAGACACGCTGTCATCGAAAAAAAGAAACGAACCCTCATGAATGTTATCTGTACTGAGTATAACTAATGCTTGGAAATCTCATTTACCGCGTGACATATCCACAAAGGTGTAGACAAAGGGAGCCCACAAAGACCAGCTGTAAACATTTCGCTGCGAAAACCTCTTTAATTGATTTTTAAGCGCTCTATAATGTGCAGTTGTAGCTGTCGGCGACGGATCGGAATACCTCATTATGGGCACAATAGGGAAAGGTGTCGACTGAACAATGGGCATCGAAATGGAATGGAAGTGAAGCCGACGATGGAAATGGAAATGCCACTGCAACTGCAACAGCAAACCGAAAATGAAATTCAAACAAGCCAAACATAACTGACATAGATTTTTAATCCGGTTTCGTGATGTCGAAAGGTGTAAAAGTCCGAGCACAATGGATGCGCAGGAACTGCAAGGATGGAGGGTGGCTTGTGGGTAGGTAGCGAATAAAGGCCAAAGAAAATTCAATCAATGCGACAGCTTAGAAATGCGTTTGTCATAATTTCAACGAATGATTGCGAAATATTTCTCATTTCACAATTTTATGGGGCTCCTTGCTGTGTGCCACGTCTTGTAATATTTTTTCTTGGAAATTAAATGGAATGAATTTTCGAGATGCGATTTGCGGCAATAGCTACGAGCGAATGTGGGTGTGAGAGGGAGGGAGAAATAAACAGAGAGCGAGAGAGAGAGAGAGAGAGAGAGAGAGAGAGAGAGAGGAAGAGAGACTAACAGCTCTATGGACCATGTTGAAAGCAACTCAATGCGGTGTTGGCCAGTGTTATTGACATACATTTGATGTGTTGAGCACAGTGTGCATTGTCTGGCAATGAAGTACGACGTCTGAGGAGCTCATCGGGGGCTTTGAAGAAACGTCTGCAGTTGCTGAATGTGACAGACGCTCTGCCATTGAAGGGGATTACCATCAACCCATCATAAGCATCGATGGGCAAAGGTGTTTTTGTAAGGGAGTTTAGCTGTACATATTTCCACATTCTAAATAAATAAATAAGTAAAAACTGGAATTGTTTTACTTTGAGAAGAATCAATAAAATGCTCGAGTACCTCTGATGGGTTTAACTGGAACTGAGCCACTTAGATAGCTCAGCTCAAAGATGTTTGCTATCGAGAGAACTCACTGTAGCCAGAAACGTGACGTGAAAATACTTATAGATCATTGATTCCTGATAATAAAACTATCAGCAGCGACTTCGCAGCGCAGCATCGCAATAACACGAAGAATAAAAAGCGTATAGAAAACAATAAAAACTCAATAAAAGCAAACGCTTATGGCTTTTAAACGCTGCAAGGACGATGATGTTGACGTGAACGACACGCCGACAAAGTGCTGAGGCACAGCGCCAAGAACAGGCTCAGGCCCAGGCCGAGCACGATGACGAGGATGAGGACTAGACTGAACCTAGAGTAGGGAGCTGGCAAAATGACAATAGATTTGATTTTCCAAGGCAGGAAGCGGAATGAGATTGGGAATGGGAATGGGAATGGGATTGGCAGGCAAGTCAGCAAAGGCCAAGACACAAAAGCAAACAATAAAAAAGAGAGCGCTAGGGAAAAATATAACAAAAATTCAAGAAGCCTGGCAGCAAATAGTTCAACAGACAAAAGAAACGACCAGAGTGTGAGAGAGGGGGGCAGTCACAATAAGCGCACATTTAAAAGTGTCAAATATCCTTTTTATGCGCTTTGGCCTCCGACCAACAAACACTTTATTTTTTGTCACGATACCGAGCGGAGAATTGTAAAGAAATGTTAATGCGATTTGATTTAAAGAATGAAAAGGCAAAAGCATAAGCAAAACCAGAAGAAGAACAAGCAGCAAGCAGCACAAGCAGCATCATCATCAGCAGTAGCAGCAGCAGCAGCAATAGACGAGGCCAAAAGATCCCCGGGGGCAATCTACGACCCTAAGCATATATTTCCATATTTAAAGGTTACACAGCTGCCAGTTCTTTATGACTTCATCTCTTCATGGCAGCCCGAGCAGTACGTAGCAGGTAGCTTCACGTCACCTCACCTCACCTCACCTCACCTCACCTCACTTCACCTACAAACAATTAAGCGTTAATATTGCCGAGTTGTTGATGCCCTCCGGGAACATGGCTATTGTCCACTTGCTATGACATTAATTTAATCCTTGAATGCATCTTTGACAGGCTCGCCTCGGTTGCAGAGAAACAACTCATCTTAATTCAACTCAGTTCACCATTCAGGCAACTTCTCGTTAAGCCTGACAGACCCAGCTACCAGCTAGCATCTCCCATTCCGAAATATATTCCCATCCAGCTCGATGGCTGGTGCCGGCGTGTGGCATTGTCAAAGGAATTAGTTTTGTGTTTTTGATTTGCACAAGGAGCAGAGATGGCTCCACACCAAGTTCAGCCCAGCAGCGGTCTGTTGATTGCTTAAATAAATATGAGTCCAGTTTGGGGCGTGCATCAGACAATGCCTTTGAGTATTTGCATTTCATATTTCCTCAAAACGGGCCGCGCGGTTGGGTAGAGCGTGTAATTTCAGTTTTTGTCACTGACAGTTTTGGGCACTTTATTAAAATCTTTGTGCTGCTGAGCATCATCAAAACGATTGTTTGGAGCGTTACCAAAAGGTGTTGTGTGTTGCTCAATGTGTGCGGATATTCTAGAAACTCATCAAATCCGCAAATCTGCTAACAGATTCACAGAGATAAAGCGCTCGCATTTTCGTTTATATGAGCCCTTATAAAAAATCAAGGCGAGTTTAGCATTATATTTTTTTTTTATTTATTAAAATGAAGTACAATTAAGCGTACAAACAGGTTTGATTACAAAAATGGGTTTTAATTGGGTGTTTAATTGAATTGTGTGTTCTAATTGAATTCAATTAAAATCGGTTTTCCAAAATTTCCCCATACTATGGAGACAGACGAACCTTGTGGGTTCGGGCATGTCTTCAACACAATCGCTGACAAAACTCTAATACCCTCGTCAACGGCATTAAAATTTAAATTAACCTGACAATGGGCCTATTTGGTTTAGCCTCTGTCCTAATAATGAAAAGTAATAATGTTTTAATTATAATTAGGCTTATCACGCAAACGTGCCTTACTTAAGACAGCTCAAACAAGAGATACTCTGTAAGCAGAACTTTGTTGTGGACATATCCACGAAATGACTTTCCTGACATTGGGTTGAATCCCAGCTAGTTGCCCAGCTTCAACAACTTCTGCTTTTTGTGAACTTAAGGAATAGAACATGCCTTATAAGCAGATTTAAAGCAGAAGTTCAAAAGTGAAAGACGTTTTAAGATCATTTAGATACCCCGAATAATAACGTATTACTTGAGATTGGATAATTAGTCGACTTTCGATAAAAGCAAAGTGAATTTTCATTTTAATTAACAGGAATAATTTTAATTTCAATTATGTGACAGCATTTTCCCCAGCGCATTCACTTCTTTCGATGTAGTCAATTAAGGAGCTAAGTGACAAAATCACTTCTCCCACAATCTCCAACGATAAACATGATTACACTTAATGACAGTTGTACAATATCTTGGCTCTTATTTATCACAACACCGTCTAGTTATACGGTGTGGCAGCGACTTCGAACCAGTTTGATTGATCATCTGTCGCATTTTCAGTGCAACAATCATATTTCAAGTGCACTCTAATGAGTAATACCAACACCGGCAGCAACAGCAACAGCAGAAAGCAGAACGGCTGCCAGGAACAACTTCTGAACAACATTTACTTTTCCACTTGTTGCCCCAGTCGCCGTCGTTGTTGCATTTACAGTCGTTATGCAAAAAGATAGTTGGGCAGAGGCTGGCAGCGTAGATGGGTGGGTTGGTGCTGCTGTGGCAGACACAGTTATTAATTAATTAACGAACGCTCAAATTAATTGCACTCATTTGTTGCACAGTCAGCTGCTTTCCGCTGCTCTGCTGTGCTCTGGCCCGTAACGGCCTCCACTCGATCGATCATAACGAGGCGGCGCCGAACCACTTTGGTGGGTCGAACTGGCGCTTGGAGTTGTCGTTCGGTGTTCGAGTGGCACTCAATTGCGGCGCTGGTTTTTGTTGGAGTTGTGTCAGTTACAGTTTGGGGTGTGAAGCTCTTTACAATGTGCGCTGATTGCCCCAGAAACTGCTTTATGGGCCAGAAAACTAACCAATGCCCGTGCACCACTCCCCCACCCTACAACGCACACAATGAAAACTTAATTAAGTTGTCAGTTCGCTCATTCCGGTTAGGAGGAGCATCCTCATAAAATGCTCATTACTGCAACAAAGCGAAAAAGCCAACCCAACCAAACCAAAACAAATCAAATGGCAAATGGTTAATGTTAAAGCTCAAGGTCCTGTGCGTTAGTCGTTGTCACCCTTTCGTCCTTGCAGACAATAAAAACAGTTACAGAGTCATGGGCGCCATCGTTGGTCCTTGTTTGGTTGGCTTTGTGTTTGCGTTTGCGCTGCCTGCTCTTGCTGTTTGTGTTGCCTACTAATTTGAATATAAACAAGTTCTGCTTTTGGCTACCCATAATGAAAATGTTGCGTACGTCCTTCGTTGAATAATTTATGCATATGAACATTACGACGCGAAGGCCCCTTCCTGTCAAGCAACCTTCCCCCACCTCCATTGCATATCCTTGTCAGGCGCCGCTGACATCGCCATTGCCGCTAATGCAAATTTATTTAGACATCGTGACTCTTTTTTTTTGTTTCTGTATATATTGTAATCCTGGTAGGCGTTAGGCGTTAACTGACATTTGTCGCATTTATTCATTGGGATGCCAGCATCGGGAATACAGAAGTCGGCTTTGGTCCTTGGGGGTGCTTGTCTGTGATATAATCGTAAACTGAGATTTCCTAGTGGGCTGAACTCAACCCAACATATGACTCATTTCTGTTGGCCGCTGCGAAGGGTTGAAGTTGCTTCATTAGAGCATATTATGTATTTACAGTGAAAGTAAAATCGAGTAAAATATTTTAAAAGAACCAATTTAAAATCAGCGTAATTACTGTAAAGTCTTTCGACCATTATCTGAGATGCCACGAACATTTGACCCACTTTTTGCAGCTAGTGCAAACAGAAATCAGCGAACAAACAGCGGAAATCTCCCAAAAAAGGAAAACGCCAGTTGCCTAATGAACTCAAGGTTTTACTTTGCTATATATATATATATATATATATATGTACATACATATATGTATATATATATATATATATATGTATGTACTTAGGAGAACTTACTTGCAGCTAGTTCTATCGTCAAAAAAAAGTAATTGAAGAAAAAACGAGCGAAAAAGTTAAATAACCCTTCGTAGCTATTTCAAATTATTGGAGCATTAAAATTGAAATGATTATTGTGTGTTTTGCTTGGGCAACGGAGAATAGCGAGTGCTGAAGAAGCCAAGTGAAAGTGCTGCACCAGATGAATGAAAATTGCCCAACTTTGAGTGGGGTGGATGGCTGAGCAAAGGAAAACACATTCACACCTCCGAGGAGGGTATTGGGTTGGTGTGCTGTTGGTTCAACCTCTCCCATTTGCGGGCTGCTGTCGAAATCGTGGTGCGAATATAAAGTAAACAAAAATAAAAACATAAAAAGCAAATTCGCATTTGCAAATAAATCAGAAGCAAATCAGTTGCTGACAGGGGAAGTATTTATGGTTCAATGTGGCAAGAACGAGTGGACGCCGCAGGCTTTCGCATCCCTCGAGATGTAAGCCCCTCTCCACCACTCCACCTCTCCAACTCTCCACCTCTTCCACATGCATCCTCCTCTTTCACCCACTGCGTTTTGTCGCTGTGTGTTTGCGCAAATCCACGAGCATAGAACAAATTCGTGAAAATTAAGAAACAAATCGAAAATCAAGCGGTATACAGAAGTCCATTGGAGGAAACGGGGAAATCCAAAGAAAATTGTACAGAGCTTGTTTGCCCAGCTTCCGCCCTGGGACCAGCAACCCTCACTGAGATCCGTTTGTGGCGAAGGGTAGGAAGGCTGTTTGCCTGTTTTTTTGTATGCATTTTTATGGCACAAATTTTCAAATAAATTTGCCAAGAGATTAATTCGGACCGTTTGGCAGCGTGTAAATAAAATTTTCATGAACTTCTTGCGTGGGTATTTTGTAGTTTCCTTGGCTCTGGCTTGGGTTACGCTAGATTTGGCAATGTGTTAAATGTTCTTGAAATTTCAACTGCTCATTGGGGTCGCTGGAGTAGTAGCCACGCTTCTTTGCCCATTTGAGTGGCATGAAGCAGCTGCCAAGTTGGTTAATTAAGATGTCAAGGTTGCTCTGCTCCTTGGAGCTGACTTCGCTAGTTGGGGGTGTTTAATATACAGATATTTATCTTATACATTTTTGTATACTTTACTGAAAAGTACACAAATTGCTTGAAATCTAATTTCGTGGCTTAACTTTGTGGAATAATATTAACTGAAGAATATTCGATTATTTACTTTTTGCTGTTTAAAATTGCATGTGTTAGTAATAAATTAAATGGTAACAATTTGAATATAATGCTTAATAAGCTAAACATGTTTTCTCATAACTTTTGAGTTTCTTCATAAAGTAAAATAAATGTTAGCTAATGCAGGAAAATGTATTTGTTATGGGCGCAATTTATTGTTTCTTACAGATACTTAAAGGCGTTAACAAAATATTCGTTAAAATATTTTCTTAATAAAATCCAAGAAATGTGTAAAACAGCAAAATATTTCGCTGCCATAATTTCACACTTCGTACAACTGTTTGAAAGAGCTTGCCACAATTACTCGACAGCTTCATAAAATAAGCAAAATTACGATTCCGCATTCTGAGAAGGGAATTTAAATAATTAACGAAATTTTTCTACAGAAAGTATAGCTACATGCTTCTTATGTTTGCAACACGGCGCATTAGGCATGAATTTATACACTTAACAATGAATTTAAGTAGTCCCATTCAAATGCAAATTTTGTGGCATACAACAGATAGCGTTCAGTTCATTATCTTTTAATGCCGCATCGTTTGGGATAAACACAATTCAAAATTCACACAAAAATAATGCGTCAAAATTATGAATTCAACATTGCCGAATCAATCAAAATTAATTTCAAAAGCAAAACCAACAGTATCGAAAAACAAACAAATGTTTTGGGGGCGGTTGGGTGGTAAATTGAAATGATTGAATGAATTGGCAGATCTGTTCGCAAATGAAATTACATTTTCATTATTTTAGGTTGTGCTGTGGTTGTGCATTGTAGATAAAATGAGCTCTCTGCATGGAATACACAATGCGAAACAATTATAAATGCGCATCTATTTAAGTTGTTGCTGTTTTAGTTGTTGTGGATTTAGCTTGTTGATATGCCTGTTGTTGTTGTTGTTGTTGTTGTTGTAGTTGTTGTAGTTTTTGGACATTTTGGCGAACTGAATGGCAAATCAAATGATCCAAGGACCACGTACACAAAGCGGCGCTTGCAAATTCATGCAAATCAAATGATTTTTAAATTTTTCAATGTGCAAACCAGCAACAACAACAATAAAAACAGCAACAACAACAATAAAAACAGCAACAACAAACAATGCAAAGCAGACTAACAAATAAACAGGGCAACAAATGGCAGGAGCCGCCAGATAGCCAGACAAATAAACGGACATATTTACAACTGCATTTACTGCTGTGAGTGGTGCTGCTGCTGTTGGTGGTGGTGGTGGTGGTGCAGGCATGCCCCCCACCCTTGTTGTTGAGAGAGTGGCATGGTTGCAAAACAGAATAGATGCAAAACCGAAGCAAGCTGGTTTGTTGTCTTGTTGAACTTTGCGCATAATTATTTTTGCATATTATATTAGGCTGCGAACAAATTACGAGCACAGAATGATAAAAATTGAGTTTGAATTATGGTAATAAATAAAACATAGAGCAAGATGAAGAGCGCGAAGAACGCGAAAATGTGTAAGAACCAGCGAAGAAGAAGAAGCAGGCGCCGCTTGAGTTGCAGCTTCTTGTTGTCGTTGTTGTTGGCAAGTTGTAATTTGTTTTGATAGTAATTTATGTCAATTTCTGCCCAGTGGGTAGCATGTGTGCATGTGTGGATGTATTTAAGTACGTATGTATGTATGTGTGAATATTGATGTTCTTCAATTGAGCAACGCCGCTTGTGGCCCCCTAACTCAAAGTTAATTAGCCAACACAATGACTGTGTGTGGTCTGTTTTCTTGTGTTTTATCGATAGGACAGAATAGCCCCGAATATCTTAAGTTAACATAGCTTTCAAGAGATTGCCCTACTCTTGAGAGAGCATTTGATGTGTCTATGCTCTGATTTTATATTTCAGAAAAACCATCGAAATGAGTGAAAATTTACAACAGAATTTCAAGATGCCATCAAGTAAGTAGAGGAAACTGGAACATAATAGAATAATTTAAAAACGTTCTCTTTTTCTTAGATTGTTGACTTTTGCCAACTCAGTGGCACTTTAGTTAGCGTACTTAACTTATAGTGGCTAAAAACTTTGCAACTGATTTGAACTCGATTTAAAATACCAGCCACAGAATCCATATACACTTTTCAAAGTTTTGGTTAAGTTCGCTCTCGCAAACACCCACACCCACACACACCATCAACACACAGCTAATGCACTTCCGATATTTCGATACCATTTTCAGCTGAGCAGTCTGCATAATATAAATGCAAATGCAGTAAAGTGAAAAAAGTTCAACCTTCAATTTGGTATTTATGTTATTGAACTCACCAAGATTTATGAGTATCTACTCAATTTCTATGTGAAACCAAATGCCTGCAACGAAATGGAAATGGAAATTTATGTGCGCCACATAAGCCAAAGCTAACCGAACTCTGCAGGAGCAGCTCAAGTCACCTCACCTCCCTCCCTCCCTCTTCGCCTATCCTCCCTTGCAAAGTTTGCCCTGTTCGATTTACAGCCACTTTCACCGCATAAAATGTCGTAAAGTTTATGCTGTTAAATCCAAAAAACACCAAGTGAAATGTAAAAATTTATAAACCGCAAAAATATACACATATACATAAAAATAAGTGCAGCGGTGAGCAGGTGCCGCGCTGTTGCTACGAAGATGCCAACCAGGTGGCAGGCACGCGTTTGCCATTCCCCTGAGTGCCCCTCGACGTGCTACTCTCGTCGAAATCACCATTCTTATTCGCATTCACATTCGTATTCGCATTCGCGTACCCATTTGCATTTCTTTTAGCGTGGCTGCCGCCATGTTGTTGCCTGTACAAAATGGCGTTTGCGGCGAGCCAACAAAATGGCGGAGGCGTCAACGGAAGTTGCTTTTCGCAACACACCAAATAAATTGCAAGTTATTTGAGCAAAAGTTGCTGCAGTCGCCGAGCACAGAGACCTCAGTACCTGAGGCCGCAGTGAAGACGTACTCAACGTCGCCGTCGTAAATGTTGCAGTTGCTACGTGTGTTGCATTTCGACTCGCCCGCCCTCTCCTGCAAACACCGTCTCCTCAAACTCCTGTGGCGTACCAGTGCTAAAATTTATGGCAACATTTATGTGTCGTGTCGCGTGCGCAGTAAATACCGGAAATACCGGAAAGAAGTGCATAATAAATGACGTTATTAACCCACTTGCGCACCCACCCATCCATCCACACACACACTCACACTCACACTCACACACACGTCCACGTATCTACATATGGGTTCGGCTGCCACTGCGACAGCAATTAAGTACGGAAGTGTCCAACTGCAGGTGAAATACTGCAAGAGTCTTTAGTCTTACAATTTGGCTATCGATAGACCTTGTATTTTATAACAATTTCTTGCAGCTGCTTTCTTAACTCCAAGCCCCTCCCGTTCCATGTTTGTTATTATTTTGTGCCTGAGGGCTTTTCAAACTTGTTTGCTGCCTTCTACAAGACGAGAGCAACTTCAACTCATGGTTTCTTTGCTATCGCAACGCTTAAAATTAAATCGGCTTTAGGAGCTACCTACTTGGCCACTTTTCTTTCTTGGCTGACGGATGTTCCTCTTCTGGTTGCGCCGCCAGCTTTAATTAAATTTTTCCTACTTCCGTTTGTGCCTGACTGGAAGCCGCCTTCGTAGCAGCAGCAGCAGGAGCTGCCTTGTTGCTCACATCCTGGAGCCTTTCACTTTTCAATATGGCCACCGCACCAGCATTTTCCCTGAGCGCTCTTTGCGTTTGCAAACAAATTTTCTCAAGTGCCGCATAATGAGGACCACGCGGCGTATGATTAATATTTGTGCTTCTCTTTAATTCGCGCTGCATTATGATTACATATTACACATTATAACAACCGAGAGGGGGATTGGGCGGAGAAGGAATCACTTTAAAATGCAAATCACGTACGACTCGAACATGCCACATATGTATTTTGCCCCACTGCTCCTGTCGCCGCCGGAACAGGCATCGCTCTTATTTACTTTTCAACGGACTTTGAGCGCAGCTGCCAAATATATTTCAATATTTACGTTACTAGGCTAGGCTACTCCATCGACCCGCAACCCACGATCCGCCCGATGCGATATCCTCGTGTCTGCATGTAAAATGTGCAAATTACCTAAAAGAACCGCAGACGAACACAACGAGACCACAGAACAAATTTAAATAGACATATTTTTTCGGCTCGGCCATCCCGTTTCCCCTTCTTTCTCCCTCCCGCGTTTTTTTTTATGGTTTTTGGTTTTCAGTTGTTGTTTTTTAGACCGTGGTCGGGTCCTATGAAAATTTACAATATCTAACGTAAACTGTTTGGTGGCGTCTGCAAATTGATGCGGGCTTCGCGCGACTAGACCCCCTCATTCCCTCCACCGAGCGCTTTTCAGATGAGCATGAGCGTATTTTATTTGTATTTTTAGCGTTAAAACAAATTGAGGCTCTACACACTCTGTAGAGGGTTCCTCTGTCCCTCTAATTGCTGTCCCTAGCATCCACTAAAAGCGTAGGGTATATTCGAAATGCAGATCAAGCGACAATGTTTTCAGCTATATTGAAATTTATATGTGTGATACAGAGTTGAGTTGGTGTTAATAAAATCGCTTTTTGATTTTTGAAAAAAATATATTTGCCTTTGATTAAAATATATAATTTAATATATTTATAATTTAATAGTTATTAATGTTAAAGCAAACAATTACTTGCAATAACATTGCCACTTTATTAGCAACTTAATTAATATTCGGCAAAATACACTTGGAATTTATTCAATATCCAGACTTGAGTAGTTAAGTAATCCAAGAATCCAAACAGCAGTTAAGTAAGTTGATATGCTCGCTTTATTTGATGCCTCCAGAGAAGCGACCACTTCAATTTCTATTGCCGAGTTTTATTTAGTTTTATTGCGACCAGTGTAGCGCACACAAACGAACGCAGGGACAGCAGTTCACTTAGCATCTTCACCCCCCAATTTTTGTGTAGTTATTGTTTGGTTATTTAAGAGCAATTCAGCCATGTTTAGATATTGATAACAACCATCTAGCCGGACAGCCGGACAACAGTACAACGGGACAATTGGACCGCTTGGCATCCGGTCAAGTAGACAGCCAGACGAGGATAACAATTTCAGTTGATGCAATTTTTGCTATTTTTGCATATCGCAAACTATCTGGTATATATGGTCGTTGCTATTTTGCCTAGTTCTAAGCCATGGTAAATTGTTTTTCGTAATTAATAAAATAAATGTTGATGTGTAAATTGTGCAAATGCTCAGCCAACAATAAAAACGGATGTGGGGACGGCAGTTTACTCCAATTTGACAATGTGTGGCAAAAATAATTGCATGGCTGCACAGGCTGAAAAGTTTGCTGTTTAAATTGAGGCAGGTCCCCAGACACCAACAGCAAAATGGGATCAATTGTTACTTCCGCTGTGGGCACCACGTTGAATCTAAATGAATGGCAATCAAGACTCCCTTACCAGGTCAACACGGATTTTGTTCATAAGCAAGAAGCTTAGTTAAGCCGATGCCATTCTGTTAACATCACAATGCAAGTCCTTGAAGTAAACATACGTATATTTATACTGTTTATTTCGATAAAGTATTTTTAGTTGGTATGAAATTATTTAGTTCCAAATGAAACCTTGAAACCTTGGATGAGGTGAATTAGGATGAGATATGAATCAAATTTTACTAATTAATTAAATATTTCCAACTAAAAAACCGCTGTAAAAAATGGTTTTAAATTGTAACATTTGCCAGTACGCTAGCTAAATTATTCAGTCATTTAAAACAATCGTTTGTATTTATGTAAATTTCGATGTCAATGACAGAATAAAAGCTACGGTTTTCCATATTGGCTACAGTTGGACAATCATATCAATTTACATAGCACTTAATTTTAATAGCGCATCAAAACTTTTGCTTTCAATCAGACATGTTCAAAAAATAAATATGAAAATTGTACGCAGCCGGCACTTAGCCACAACCCTTACATTCAGTCTTTGGCTGGTCAAATCGGAATGTAAATTTGTATTTATATAAAGATATATATATATAGAATTCTTTGACATTTATGACACAGAGGACTTTGCTGAATTTGTGTGTCAGGAAGAGCTGTGCGATGGTTATGGTGGGTGCTGGTGAGGCAGGCTGGCCTGGCAAGAGCTCGTCGTTCATCATAAATTCATGCACTCTCTACAGCCTGCAGTGACCAAAATTACAATTATGACAACCACAAAAAGGTTTTCTGGTGCACCAACAAAAAGACAAGCTGCGAACTGAGAACGGCGAACTGCAGTCAGAATGGTTGCAAAGTGGGAAAAATGTGGGGTAACGTTCATAAAATGTTTAACACGATTAAACGTGCTGCAGTGCGCAGAGAATGGCAGAAAGGAAGCAAGAGGTGTTGGTGGCAAGAGATTGGGAGAAAGATGTGAAAAATGTAAAATATTTAACAACTTGATGAACTTGCCAACAAACTGAGCTGCCAAGCCGGGCAGTCAACGAAGCGTAACCCAGTTGAATTCCAAGCGGATTCCAGCCAAAGTCACTCGCTTGTGAATTCTGGCAAATTGTCAGCAATGCCTGCGATTGAGTTACGTCAAGAGCAGTGGCACTGGCACTGTTACTGGCACTCGCTCTTGCCTCATCCTTTGGTATTCCTGCCATACACCCACACGCCCACTATATTGCAACATGGCATAATTGCATACCGAAAGCTGAGAAGGAGAATGAGCCAGAATCAGCGACGATAGCGACAATTAACCATGGCTAACACAGAAGCGGAGTCGGTCTTTTGCCTTGACAAGTGCGGGCGGGCGGGGCGCTGGGCTATCTGTCAGCTGCTGTCGATGGTAATTCGAAACGTGAAACCGCAAAATCCAATTCCCAGACAGCAGCATTTTTTTTCCGAGTTACCTTCTCCATTACGTTCTTTACTCATCGCTGGTTGGCAGTTGGCGGCGTGATGTGTGGGCGGGCTTGAGCTGAGCATGGATTGGCATTGGGATGGGTACGAAACTGTTGGACATTGTTTGCAGCTTTGACTTGTTTTCTACACTTCATTGATTTGTCGAGTTGCTTACAAGTGCATTTAGACAATCAATTAATCGACTGCCGAGTCGGCTTACTGCTTTGTCAGAATCGAGGGAGAACAATGAGTCGGAGTCGGAGTCGGAGTCAGAGTTTGAGTCGGAGACTGAAGAACCGAGTAGCTTAGTTGAAGTGTCCAATTTGATTTATGGTATTAAGTTACGCTCGCACATATTTGAAATACCTTGCCATCTACCTGTTAGTCAGGCACAATCATCTTGTAATGTCTTTAAATTGCTTTTGTAAAGCCATAAAGCTGCCAAAGCTGAAACAAGTTTTGGGCATAAGCCCCTAAAACCCCCCAATGGAAGCTCATAAGGGGCAGTGAATTTGTTCCGGTGTCCGTATTCAATATGCGATTATAGTGTTTGCCATACAAGTTATTGACTCCTCAGCATATCTAGAGCTTCTGATGCTTGTTTTACCTATCGAATTATTTTGTGGTAATTTTCGACATTGGGTCTTCTTACACCATAAACAGGATTATGCAGCTAAAGTAAAACAAGACGAGCTTAAACATCGCTTTAAAAATGTCTAACGAAAATTGATATTATGTTTTTGAATTGAATACTCGAAAAAGAAACTATTCGCCATACTTATAAAAAAATATGTACTTATTTAATGTTGTTTACAACTATTGCACTTAATGGAATAAAAATAATGTTATACTAAATCTGCATTCAAATATGTTTGTCTGTTTATGGGATTTGTTGATGTTTTCTATTAATCATGCGCTTAAATATTTGAATAGAGTGTATTTACCAATCTTTATTGTCAAATTCGAAAAAGTTTTTATCGTAATTAGAAACTGTTTCACACTCAACTCGGCCAGATCAAATCAGTTTGAGTGCTTGTGCAGACACACCTCATTTCACTTCATATGGGCCCATACTAATAAATTAAATGCAACGTTTATTGCTTCATCTGGGCCAAAGTCAAAGCCAGTGCAACAGCATCCGCATCCGCATTCGCATCCGGAATGGGGAAACAAAATAAGTACTTACATTTTATGTTATTTGGCCATGCAACTGGTGGCTGCATGGAACGGGGTGCACCCTGCCACCCGGGCACCTGACGGCAACTTGCAACGCATACACCATAAAAGTTCACAACGTTAAATTTCACAGCGTCAGCGGTTTGAAAACGTCGCAGTCGACTTCGCAGTTGCTATTGGAACCGCAGAAGCCATTTTGCATTTTGCAGCACATTTTATGGGGTCCCATTGTATGGCCATTGCTAAAGCCATTGTTGCTCATCGTTGTTGTTGAAACAGTTGTTGTTATTGTTGATGCTGCTGGGGCATATTTACCTTTTAGCCGCTCACAGGTATGGGCACACTTCTTTTTTTATCACACACACACAGTCACACAGAGGTAGAAACTTTAGAACAGTACACAAATTTGCTGCAACCCAAAAGCGAAAAACTTTTGCGCAATTCACTTAACTTTTCGGGCAGCCGACGTCGGCGCAAGTTTTTGGCAGCGACGTCGTCGTCAAATGGCTTTTGGGTAACCCATTTATTGTGCGTTCACTTTGCCAGCTCTGATAGCAACACCTAGACACGCAGACACGCCCAAGTAGCGCCCGCCTTGCCCCCTCTAGCACAATAGATCATTTCAAGTTGCACGCGGCTGGGCCAAAAATATGCACAAAGTTTAGCAGAAACTTGCAACGAGCCGACGTGCTATTATTATCAGCTCGAGCGCATTTGGGGCACAGTTGCATTTAGTGCGAGTTCCCGGTTCCCTGCATTAAGTTATATGTCAAAGAGCTGTAACCCATTAATGTCTATGTTCACCCCCAACTTGTTTTAGCTTGGGCTCTGCTTACAAGCGACTTATTCACTGGGCCACTGCAGGAATGGAACTATAATTCTGAATTGTGACAAATCATACGCTTCATTTGGCTAATGGTTCGACCCGCCTTCAGTGCCCCTCCACTCACCACTCCACACTCTCTTCAGCATTGTATATACTTTTTGCTTCCCGCTGCTGGCAATTAAACATTTTGACAGCGTCGCTATCGTTTCTTGTTCGCTTTTTCGGCACAAACTTCATTAGAGAGTCAAAAGACAAACAAAAAGAAGGAAAATAGCAGAAATATTATTAATGCTTCGAATACAAGAAAACACTTTCCGGCACTGCCCCCACCGAGAGAGAGGAGCGCGCATTATTTCAATTAAACTCATCAGCGACGGCCTCCGCTGCAATTAACTGAACGGCGGCGACTCTGCACTTGACTCCGGCCCCGGAGACTGCAGCCGGGCCCGGAGTCGAGTGCGGGTGTGCATGGGCCTCTATAAGCATATATATGATGTGTGGTCGTTATATCTCATAATAATAAATAATGCAGGCGGCACTCTGCGCACTCTCTTAAGTGCAATCGAATGCATTGGGCTACAAGTTTCAAAAATTCTCTGTGCTCGCTTATCAGCAAAAAGCTAAAAATATATATGTATGTTCTCAGTATGGGGGATTGATCTAAAAGAGAAATTCATTTGACAATTTATGATAGCCAAAAGAGCAATAATTATTAGAAAATGTCACCGAATAGTATCATAAAGCATAAGTAAGTCAAGCCTTCGTCCAGAAGGTTTCAACGGTCCTAAATCATGCTTTTGCCAGACATAGAATATGCAAGACATATGCCGCAAAATGTATATATTTGCCAAAACGGAAAGTGTTTCGAAAGCTGAGCAGGAAGTCGAAAGTTCCGCTGCCACAGATTAGCAGGAAAATATTTTATTTTCGCATACTCAAAAATGTCAGAGATAAAGTGCAAAATGCACAAGCGACTTTAAAGTATTAAAGGTACAGTGGATCCCAGATATGTGATTGCTAAACTGATCATGCTTGCTAACATCTTTTAGCTGCTCAAATTCTGCATTTAACAAGTTAGCGATTTGATGAGCAAGGTTAAATAATACCTTAAATCACCTTATTAGTTGGAATAATAATTGAAATTTTCCACTTCGCAGGGAAGTCTGATGAGTTTACAAATTACTGGCGCATTTACGGAGTGTGCACTGTGGTCATCCTCTAGCTGGCTGCCAACAATGCCAGCGACAATATAGTCAACAATTACGAATATGAATTTTTGAAAGCGACAGCAGCCGCGCTTCCTACACTCCTCTTGTGCCACACGTCGCCTCTGAGCCGTTGCCTGTCTCCACGGGCATTTGGACGGCAACGGCTGCTCCCGCTGGATGCAAGGGGAGGCGAGAGCGAAGTGTGGCACTGGTCAGCGCAGCTGATGCCATTGTTGTAGGGGATGGTGGCGGTGCTGCTGCTGCCACTGCGACTTCCGTTTCCGTACAGTTTCCGCATTTTTTCCGGGCAGCAGCTGCGTTGACTTTGAAGTGCTCCAAAATGGGGCAGCACAAATGCAACTCCCCAGACTCCAACCAATTCAACTCAACTCAACTCGACTCATAGCCAATGTCAATTGAGTTAAATTTACACAAAAATTTTGCACTTGCTGTCAACCGTCCCTCGGCCACGTCCTCGTCCTCTTCCTGGTGTCTGCCGCCAGAGGGAATCCTTAACCCATTTACCATTTGGATTTGCGAGTGCGGTGCTAAAATTTATGGCAAGTTACTGGGTTTCTGGGTGCTACGGTCCACATGCACAGTCGCAATAGCATCCGCTATACAGCCGGCCGCATAAAATGTGGCACATTCCCAGCCAGGGTGGTGCACATGCGACTCGGTAGCCGGTATCCGGATGCGGGAAGGTCGTTCAACTTGTTTACTTCCGGTTATAGGCCGCCATTTTGTAGTTGTGCGCGAATTTACACAATAAATTGTATAATTAAATTGGTGCGAAGCAGAAACAAAAACAATGCGAGTGCAACAAGGCGTGGCAGGCATTGTAGCAAGGGCTGCAGCAAAGCCGAAAGTTAATTGAAACGTTGTGTAAATAAATATTTAATCTTTATTATGCAATTAATTTAAATACATTTATTGCCCGTCACACATGTGACAGGACTAACGAGGAGTCGCCAGTAACAGCGTGCCTCACATTTATTTATGCATACTTTTCTTCATAGCTACATATATTTACATTAAATAATTAATAATTACATCAGCATTTATGTAATTGCTTATTATTGCCGGCTTTGTGTGCCATTAATTACGCGTCCGAGAAGTCGACAAATGTGACAACATCGCAGAGATGCAAATCAGTTGCCCAAAAAATCGTTAGTAAAGAAAATGAAATATTAATTAATATGTACTGAAGATAAAATATTCAAGCAGATGCAAGATATACAGGCATACAAAAGTACCTCGATTTTGATACAAGTTGTACAAAATTATACGGAATTATGTAGCAACTTTCAACTTTAGTTACTTAAAGTAAAATTAAATGTGTCTTGTATTTAGTTATTTATACTGGCCGAGAACAGACCACATGCGTTCCAAAGAAGGAGAAATTAAATTAAAAATAAAATGAAATAAATAATCTATGGCAGACGCTGAAATCTTCTGGAGAGTTATGGCAAAATTGGTGTACATCTACAATCGAGTCAAATTATTGGTTTTCCTTTCTGTATAAATATGAGATCAGTTAATCCAGATAAATTACATTGTTAGGCCACATTTTAAAAATTGATAATTGATAGCTGTGATTCAGATCTGTATCCAATTTTAAATAAAATGTGACTTTCATTAAATTAGTTTGCTGTCCATTTTAAACAACTCAGTTAACTCTGTTAACATTCCCAGTTAACTGATATAGTGTAAATTACGTGCTAGTTAAGCTGCAGTTCAGAAAATGTAGCATTGTGTAACTCCTTCACTTCCTAGGTGGTCGTATTTGATATATTCTCCAAATGCCAACTTACCTATCTTATAGCTAGCCTTTGTATTTTCGTATTGAAAGGTCAACTTACCTACTTAGTAAGTACAACCCAATGCAATAGAGGAATCTCTATTTAGCATTTGGCACAACATACTTGGCGGATTTCATTAGCTGGAGACTGGAATGCACATGCAGTTGCTTCAACATGATGCACTCGCCTTTGACTTACTTCGAAGTGGCGCCACTTGAGTCTGGGTGTTTAATATGCAGCTAGGCATCTCGAGGCTGCTGCCTGCACCGTGCTCCCTGCTCACGACTTAAGACGTCAATGGCGGCAAGCTATTTGAGATCAGACGTCTGCGTCGGAGTCGCAGCTTTGAGTTGTTGCCTTGAGTTGTTGCCGCGTTGCATGAAGTGTTGGGAGCTCGTGTCAAAGCGCGCGGCCAAGTCGCGTTGCCCCTCACTGCACCCATTGATGAGGGCGAAAATGGGTTGTCAGTTGCAAAAAACATAGCTGGCATCCAGTCAACGACTCAGTGAAGCATAATCCTTTAATGGCAATGCTGTTATTGCCACTCGACACTTGACATAATTTAAAAGTGTTTGCTGGCTTAATGCGTTATGTTAATTAGTTTGTAGTGCAGACGTCGCTCTCAAGTGACTCTTCCAAATACACTAAAGACTGTTAATGGGTCAATAGATTTTGATAACCAAAGTCAGCAACAGTAACAGCAACAGAGGCTGGAGTATAGAAGCCAACAGACTTCGCAATGCCTGCCAAGAGTCCTTTGCATAATTCATGGCATTTGTGCGAAACCAAAAACCAAAAACTTTTTGTTGTGAGCCCAAAAGTCATCACAGTGGAAATTTGATTTCACGCGAGGCAACAGCCAATACCAGTTGGCAATAACAATGAAAACTGGGTGGCTGAAGAGTGTGGTCGGCTGTCGGTGGAGCAGGCGGCTGTCCCAACCAAACATCTAGCTAGACAGCCCGTCCGCCCGCTCGCCTGCCAGGCACATAAAAACGTATTAAGCATATTATCTGGGCAGGCACAGCAGACACCAGCCAGACGACAACGACAACAGCGATGGCAATGACGATGAGCAGAATCTGTTCTGGCTTTGCCGGTTTTTGACATGACCAAAAACGAAAGCACAAACATGCGAGAACAGTTTGTAGGAGCAGGAGTCGCAGGAGTCGCAGTAGTCGCAGCACATCCTTTCGTAATGAAACTTCAGATTTTTGGCTTTGTTTTGCTTTCACTGTGCGTATGAGTGTGTGTGCTTTATGGAAATGAGGCAGTGACATGGACTAGACCAGACTAGGGACCAGCAAGCCAGCCAGTCAGCCAGCCAGCCAGCCAGCCAGCCAGTCAGTCAGTCAGCCAGCCAGCCAACCAGCTAGTCAGACAGCCAACCAGTGAAACAATGTTGTCAACAGCAGCAACTATGAAAGCATTGCAGGTGCAAGAGATGCTTTTTGGTGCAGGGAATGTGTGTGTGTATGTGGGGTAAGGGGGGAGGTGTGGGAGTGTCGATTGGTTTGTGTGGCTGGGTGGCTCTGTTGAAGAACAGATTGAGAGGCAACAGTGCGTATGAGTGTCATCATCAGAGTTGATTTGGGTTAAAACGGATAGCCGAGAGTTGCGAATCAAATTGTTATTTAAAGCAAACGACACTTTAAGAGCGAATGAGAGAAAGAGAGACAAATGAGCTGGCCTGAAATGGACCCATAATGAATGGTTTTATCCATGGTATTACTCATGGTTAGCACTTAATTGGTTGGCCATCTCTAATTGATGCTCAATATACACAACACACATGGCACAAACAGGAATCGACACCGAACATTTGGCCAAGAGGGCATGAGAGGTGCGAAACAAATCCCAGAATAAACCTAATTAGCGACAGATTAAATCGGATTAATTTTCATTTAACGCATGAATCAAAAACAGGCCGGCAGTCAGGCTGTCAGGCACGGCACCAAACACACATATGCACACACGCACACACACACACACACTCGGACACCAGCAACATTTCGAGGACTGCTTATTCAATGGATTCTTTTTATTTTTGTTTTCCATTGGTAAAAGTCCTGGCAAGCAAGAGGGTCCCTTTCAAGTGGCGACAGTCGACAGTGGCCTTAAATACACACACACAAAGACACACACACCCACAAAAAAATGAAATATGCACGTAAAATTGAATTCACTCGATATTAATATGGAGTTCTGGGAGCAGGGAGTTCCAGTCGAACGGTGTGAACAATTTGATTTATGCGCATTTGAAGCAATTTGTTGAGTAAATACCAAAGACAGCAGCATTTTAATTAATTTTCTACCAACACTACCCAATTTGCTCTTCCCCCATGCACTCTCACTCTGTAGCTGTGTTCTTTGGGGCTGGCCAATTAGTTGGAAATAAAAAATGCTGCAATTTTGTTTATTTAAGGCTGCATCGCAACCCACATTTAGCTTACCACATTGGCCTTGTTGGCCAAACTAATTGCGAACAAAGTGTCAACAGTTGCGAACTACGTTCTGTGGAGTGTCCTCGCCAAAACAAACTTCTGGGAAACCGCCAAATTGCAAATGCTTATGATTAAGTTAAATAACAATTAGATGCAGTCGCTTCCGCTGAACACCGAGCAATTTGTTTGTCAGTTTAGTTTTAGCAAAAAAAAAGTAAAAATGCTCAAACTGTCTAAGACAGACTAGAGCGTATTTGAAAATATCCACATTGCTGACCAATTCTGCTTCACTTTATGCCACATATGGCGCAATGAGTGTTTTTTGAACAAACAAGGATTCGATGTCCCTTTAAAGGGACTGACGAATAATTTAGAGTGTTCACTAAGGCATGCATTAAGATTGGATTCTGCTGTACTTTGGCAAAGATATTTTGCAGATATGTCTGTGTTTGCTTTTGCATCATACTCACTTTTGGTATTCTTATCATTGGACTATTTTTCTTTCCCTTTCAGATGTATTACAAAGTGGCGCACTTTGTTTGGTCTGTGCCTAATCCTTTGCATGCACAGGCAACTACTCGGAAAATGCATATCCAAATGTTTTAAGGGGCTTGAGCCTTTGGGCGTCTGGCGTTATCAGGTTCAGCTACTTCAATTTGCCACAAAAACACATTGGCAACATTTTAATGAATGTTGCATCAGGCGCAGGAGGCACAAAAACGAAAATGCCTCCGCCCAAGCCGAGGCCGACTGGCTTGACTGGCAAAACGGTCGGCAAACATTGGCCAAGGATATAAGTAAGTAAGAAAGGATATGGAAAGGCTGTGGATGCAATTTGTGCAAATGTTGTGGCAAGCAACAACAAGGCAGCCAGGCAGCCAGGCAGCGCAAACAGGCAAACACGCAGCTAGGTAACCAGGATAGCAGACAAGCTTGCAGGCAGCTGGGCAAGCGGATCCGGAGCACTAGTGCAGCCACTCTAGTCGAGCATCCTGCGCTGTGGCATAGGCATTTTTGCATGCACCGCATGGTTGCATTTTTTGGGCTTACCAGTGGAGAGGAGACTGAGACTGAGGCGGCGACTCTGAGTACAGTCAGTCAGAGACGGAGACGACGGCATGATAAACGTGCTGCCAATAAATTACACTGCGTCAAGGCAAACAGCAGCTAGTGGGTCGGGAATAGGGGATCGGGGATCGGGAATCGTGGATACGCTGCACATTTTTGCTGTCGTTCCATTTAAAATTTACTACAATTTTCTTTTGGCTTTCACGTGCGTTCCGCTCACACGGTAAACAATTTGAATGTATTTGCAAGCAGAACACGTAGCACGGCAGTCGGAAGAGAAGCGAAACGGGCAAGGATCCACCAGGAGGATGCACTCCATTCAGGGAGTCTACCTTCGTCGTCTATTCTCTAACTACTATCAGCTGCTGTGTGCAGCAACAGGACAAATGCAGAATAAAAAGTTTGTGCCCCTCTCATTGTTACCCTGCAAATACAATCGACCCCCTCTCTCCTCATTCACACACACACTCTCCACTCTTCTACAACTATCACCCTGCCCCAGCCAGGGGCAAGAGCAAATGCAAACAGAACGATAGAGCAAGGCACAAGGCGAACCGAAAACGTCGCTGACTGTTTTGTGGGCGCCTCCATTGAGGCATCCAAGCACGCATCGCATTGTGTAATATGCTCTGCGATTTATGCTGCCGCAAGCTGTGGGCGTGCGGCAGCGGGGCGGCATCATGTGGGGGCGTGACATCTGCATGTAACTGGCATATTGAACAGGCCAGCGAATGAACATAAATTGAAATGCGCTTGCGAAAAAGAATTGAAATCTTATTTGGGGCAAATGCAGACGTAGTTTACTTACAAGTAATCCCCAGAGCATTGCATTTATGCATCTCTCAAATCTATGACAATTTTTTTATGGCTTTCTCAATCATATTTGCCTTGTTTGCACACATACACGCACACACACAAACTCACAGATAAATTCTGTAAGTGGTTTGTAGTAAAAACGAGTCTGTCCTTGCGCTATTCCTTGAATGCAATAAAAAATCGCAGCAATTGTAATGCTTTAAGTATGTTCCGTTTATAATCATTCCATTAGGCCCTAACAAATCTCAACTTCAGCAGGTTTATTCCTATTATAATAGTTAATGATCTCGGGCATGTCAAAGGCAATAAAGCATTTTGTGCACTCCGCAAATGTGAATTGAATTGCCTTGACCGCACATAAAATAAGTGCTTTATCCAATGGATCCACTGTGTGTGTCCTGTTTCAGTTTTATGGCTTAATATAATTTTTATGTGCGGCCATTTTGAAGAGTCAGCGGCACTCTGAAGGCGTCTCCCATCAATGCCACCTGGCAGAGTGGGCGCCACCAGAAGAAGACAAAAACATTGGTGCGAAATTTCGGTAGCCACCAGGTGGGTAAACGCCTCTCACGTGTTTATGGGCGTGCATAAAACGGTTTTATGTGGGGCCTCCAGCTCGCAGCTAACTTTAATGCTAATCGCCGTCGTCATCGTCGTCGGAGTCGTATTTGAAGCATAAACTGCCCAAATGTTGATGCAAGTTCGCATGATTAGCGCAACTTAAAGGGAGTCGAAAGAAGGCCAAGTGGGTGCGGTTCGGCACTCTTTAGGGTACTCGTTTTAATAAAATCAAATTGGCTGTAAGCGATTTTTGATAATGTTTTGCGGATGAGGTGCACATAAAATATTGGCAATGGAATGCGGTGCCGATAAAAAGTAAGTAGGAGGAAGAAAGCCGCCAGGCGTTTTGGGCATCAAATTTGATGGGTCATGGAAGTAAGTGGGAAATATTGGAATGAATGTACATCAAATAACGATTTTTGTAAGTATCAATTCGTCCATGTGCACCAAGTTCTGCGTCTGCCTACTTACATTTGCCTGCAGCTATTATCCTTTATAATTACACATATTTCACAAGCCGAATGTCAGACGTTGGAAATTGTTTTAGTTTGTGCTTGCTTATCTTTGTGGCTTATGGCATTTGAAACATCCCAATCTCAAGTTGGCAGCAATAATATTTGCATGCATCGCATTCATTAGTAGACAGATGCGAATACCGTAATTGCATTAACATGAATACACAAATAAATGGTCAGAGGGGCGGGGCTACACTACTTTAAGTTCAATAAATGATAAATCTATTTATGTTCATTAAGGCTCCAGTGCATGATTGCAATAATGCAACAGCAGGGGGCTTGCAGCAGATCAATTTCAAAGCAACCCAATACGAAATAATGGCAAGTGGAAATTTGCGTACTTCTTGCAGGGGGGAGTGGGATGATTGTTACGGATGCATTCGTTGTTCATTAATAGTGCAGTAAACAATAGAAGTTATATATTGCATAATGAGAACAACAACAATTACAATGATAATAATAGTAATAAGCACTGTGACAACGACTGGGTTCATGTGTCGTATGCTTAATCTTGTTTAACATATCAACAGCATTTATTGTCTGGTAGCTTAGTCTCTGGGCTACGTTAACTATTTTCCCAGCAGCACCATAAATTAATAGGGTTTAACTTCCTATTTATGAGTGTGTGTGTGTGTGTGTGTGAGTGTATGCGACTGGAGCCAGAGATTGGTCAGTTGGCTAAGCATACAAATCCAATTCATAAAACTGACAGCAGCTAAATGGTATGCATATTTATGTGATTATGTTTACATAAGTATATACCCATGTGTGCGTGAGTATATGCTAAGTTGAATTTATTAGTTGCTTAGAGTTGAGTCAATGAAAAGCACAAAGCACAAAAAGTCAAGAAATATGACTATATTTTAGCTTGTATGCATTTGAATTATTATTCACATCACTGGGATCATTTAATCGTTAGAAATAAGTTGTTTTGGGAGTATTCAATTAGAATATTTCCATTATTGGAATCCAAATTATGACCTACATATCAAATGGAAAATATGTTTGCATCAGTCACTGAGAATGATCATATCAATAGATTGCTTTATTTCCCTTATATGTTTCTTATAAGTAGCTTACACAGAATCTACTTTGAAATGTGGAATATTACGTTGAGGGAGATTTCAGTGCAAATCACAGTTGAAATGTTGTTGAAATAAATTGTTTTGTGATTGCTCAGCACTATAAATTGTGTAATGTAAGAAAAACATTCTCAACACTAGGTAGTTACTTTACCATCTAATATTATGCCATCAAAATCCTTTCGAATGACATTCAGTGCAAGTTCACTGAGAAATTGTGATTAGGAATCAATGTCATTCAAAACATGCTCTCTTGCCAAAGGGCACAAGTCAGAAGCTGGTTGATGTCAGAGTGAGTCTCGCCACTTTCATAGCAATTATTTTTGTTGACTACTCTGGCTTTCAGATGCTTTCAGGGCCCGAACCCATTTACATTTTACATACTTAATTGTTTTCACATTACAAGCTTGCCGGAAGCCTGCTTGGGCCTCTTTTAAATACACACACGTGTGAAGCCTGCCTCTATTAGCTGATGCTGCTGCTGCTGCTGCTGTTCTTGCAGAAAGTCAGAGCGATTAATGTCAACTTTGTTAATAGCATTTCAGGCAGGTTGCGCTTACAAAGCGGCTCCCAAAACTCAACGGGCATGCTAAGACGGGCAACACACAGCCACAGTAATTTGCAGTCAAGGCCCAGTTGCCCCACCCCTTCCTGAGATGGCCAGCTTAAATGCAGGCTCAACTTGTCATGTCACTGCTCGCTTGGCAATGGGCAAAGCGGGGGCAGTGCTGGCAGTGGGGGTAGGGGAGTCTGCGGTTGTTCGCGTGATGAATTACACACTCGAAGAAGGACACGATGATGAAGTGCCTGTCATTCGAAAGCCAAAAGAATGTCCATCTGTCGCTCAGTTCTCGACTCACTGCTCCCGTCTCGCTGCCAGCTGCGCATTGTAAGTTGTTTGTTGTGAGTGATTTGCATAGCAGCTTCCTACTCGGCATTTTCCATCTTCTATCTTCCGCATAATTTATCGACACTTGTGCAAAACTTTAATTACTCGACAAGGAGTGGGTTTTTCGTCTAGTGTTATGCCCCGGGCAAAGCTGGTTCTACGGAAAGGCAGTGAGTTGAGTATTTATGCATGTATGTGCGTATGTTTTATGTGAAAACTTGCATATGGAAATTTTGGAATGCCTTGGCCTTTTGTCTGCGTAATTCAATGCGTGTATATCCTTTGGCCATACACAACACAGCCAACAACGAGGGGAGTGATGGGATGTGCTGGATTGGGGTGCACCAAGTTGGTGATGTAAAGCTTTTTTCGATATTCAGCTAATGGCTTTTAATTGAGCTCTGGGAACATTTTCAAGTGTTTGCGGCTGCTGTTTGGCAACATTTTTGGGAAATTTGATATTGAATATGAAGTGAAGCTGCAATGAAGACGCTTTTTGAGTGTGTTTGCTTGAGTGTTGTTTGCTGAGTGGCATAATGTGCCATAAGATTGTTTGTAGTAACAAGGAAACGATTAGGAGCGTAGCCAAAACGAAAAAAGAACAAATTTGAATCTTGGCAAAGCAACGCATATGAAAACAGTTGGGGAAAATTACAGCACTGTGAAAATTTTGAGCTTTTCCGACTCGGACTTGGACACATTAAAATGTTTCAATTGGGGATTAAAGTTGCGAAATTGGTCTGCAGTTGTTAAATGTTTAAAATGTCCTTCAATTAATAAAAACAATTTTCGTTTGCTGTTCCAATTTCTAACCGCATATATAAACCTACCGGCAGCACCCCAGCACACTCTGTAAATGCCTTGCCAGCCTCTGCAAATCCCTCGCCATCCGCAAGAACAAACCCACACAATTTCCTGCCCATTGCCACATTAATTCGCACACAAGAGCTGCTGCCATGGCGCTGCTATTTATGGGCCAGTTCCTGCAATATAAACAGAAATAAAAAATAAACCAAAAAACAAAAAAAAGAAAAGAAAAGTAAATAAATAAATAAAAAAGAAAAACGAAACTCAGCTACTTTTATATATGTATGTATGTAGTATATCCTGCGCCGATTGGAGACCGAGTCTAAAAAAACACGAACATAAATCCAAAATTGTCGTTTGTCGCATAAATATTTTAGCCTGTGGCTGAACAGTAAAGAGAACTAAAGGCCGAGTCTTCGCCCTTCCTTCAACACCCTTCACCGAATCTGTACTTGAGGACATAGACAATAGGCTCTAGGAATACGAGTACACAGAAGATGACATTATTTCTTATTATTAGAGCAGCGCAAATAAATGAGACTCGACATTTGGTGACAACCAAAGACGGAAGCCGGCAGGGAAAATTCTAAGAATTTGGACTGAGTCAACCCGACTACTTCTTTGTTTGCCCACTCGCCTGTCCGCCTCCCCGGCTGTCTGTCTGTCTGTTTCCCTGTTGAAACAGGCAACAGCAATTCCCACATGTCTGTCATCATAAATGCTTTATCTCTGGCCAACACACGCCGCAGCTACCATTTTGTTGGCTTTTGTAATTATGTGCATATAATAAAGTTGACCCAAATAAGATCTTATATTAAGTAAAGGCCAACTCACTTGATATGTGTTCCATATACACACGCACACAATATATCATATATTGCTGTGGTGTTTAAGTTGTTGTTGTTGTTCTTGTTGTTGTTCTGCAGTTCATTAAATGATAAGCCATCGACATTGCTTGACAATTGGGCATTGGCATTCAATGGAGCTCGCTGGTCTTGCCACAAAATTTGCGCTTCTTGCCGAAAACAATAAAGCAAGCTACCAAATGGCTACAAGCAACAGTGGAGAAAGTAAGAAAAAGTAAATTGTTTAAGCTTGTAACAAAGTCATATTTTACAGACCCTCAACTCGATAAAAACATGCTGCATTTCCAGAATAAAAACTTCTCTTATGCTTAGGGGCAACTCTTCTTCACTTCCTTCCGTCTATGTATTTCTTTTGCTGTGTCTCCTTCGCTTTTTGCGGAATATGCAAGCATTATCCATTAAATACGATGAATCAACTGTTGGCCACCATAAACAATCTTCGGCTCAGTCGCACGCTCATAAAGCGCTCTCGGTTGGCGGTCCGGATATTTATGCACGCCATTTTGCCATTGCCATGTTGTTATATGTATGTGTTTATACATGCGTGTGTGTGGGAGTGTGTGTGTGTGTTTCATTTGACTTCCTGTTGACATAGTTAAGTGTGTGTGCGAAAAACGCGCAGAGACAAGCGCTGGAAAGGAAAACCTGACAGTTGCAATTTGATACAACACACAAACTAGATGGCAAGGCAAATATTATTGCAGATGAATATGTACTTGAAATATGGTATCTTAAAATAAGTTTTAAGTTGTACTTAAGTTACTGTAAAGTTACTATAACACATTAATTCAAGAGTGCTGCATATAGTCCATAGTCCCGAATATTTTTGAAAAGTGCCTACGGCAAACGCAATTGGCCAATTTATCAGTCATCTGGAACATTTTTACTATCCTTCTTTTGCTGTCATTACCTACTGCCTTTGGTCCTGGCATTTTGTCATTTGAGCAAAAATGTTGGCAATGAAAATTGCAGTTGACTGGGTCGCAACAAGGCAAACGCAAAAAGGCAGCAGCGACAGAAGACAAGATAATTGATTGTTGGATTCAATCGCAAAATCAAATGTTGCTCTCTGGCTTAGCTTCGCTGCAGCATTTGGATTGATGTCCTTGATGCCTGGCTGCCTCTCTGCGTGATTGTAGAGAGTGTCAAAGAAGAGAGAAACAAATGCACGCAGCATCCAAAATTGTTAACAAATTCTGATTAGAAGCACCAGCAGGCAACAACAAACAGCCTGATGATGAAAAAAAGGATAAGAAATACCGAAAATGGGAAAAGGGCATTTGGTAGGTGTAGCAACAAAGCAAATTGAAATGTATTCGACATTTGGAATGGGGCCTGTGCCACATGATAAGACAAAGCAATCAGTCAGTTAACCAACTAATGGCAGCTGGCAGCAGCAGCAGCAGCAGCATCGAGGCAAGAGCAAAAATGTTTACAAGGACTTGCCAGCAGGCTCTTATAATTGCCAGTTAGAGCCGTAGCTGCCAAAATAGGCTGGGCAACATCGATTCGATTAATTGTGAACCAGAATTGATGACAGTCGTGTTTCGTATTTAGCCTATAAACATTTTCATTCAATCGAACACTTTTTATGGATTATTTCGGTTGTCCTTCTCATTTTCCGAGCATAGCAGGTAAATGTGGAAAACTTATATGGATATATATCCATTATGTAAGGCCAGTAAAAAAATCAATATATATTTAATGAGTAATATTTTAAAGGACTTTAATAAAACATATTGAATTAACTTATGTTGAGTAATTCAGATATATCAATAAATAATTTAAATGATTGATTCATAATTGATTTTTGATTGGTTCATGAACTTTTACTGAGAAGAAAATATTGTGTTGCCTATAACATATACTACTAATATGGTTAATTATGTACAGAGCCACTACATATAAATAGTTCGTTTCAATAACAATAGGCAATTTAATTACACATTCACAAGGTAGCAAAAGCATAACACACAATTAATTGAATTGAAGGTACTTTACACAATCGCTGACAATTTCCACTCGATTTCAATTGAAAAATCGCGCAATGTTTAAATACATTCCAACGTATGAGACTAAACCATACATACATATATCATTGCATTATTTTGTTAATTTCCGGCTTCAATCAAACGCCGCAAAAAGTGTGCAAGCATTCGATTATTCGCACATTCAACATCCTACATTTTACCAATTACAATATTGCTGATTGGATTGCTGCCATTTTGTTTGAGTTGCCGCATCAGATTGATGCACATAGCTGGCAAATATATTCAAGCAACTCAATTAAATGGAGCTGCAATCATATTCTACAGCATTTTCACCTGGCATACCTACATATATCAAAATATATATGTATATGTTTTAAGCTCGAATTCATATTACAGATTACAAATTACAAATTACAAATTCGCAGCATGTTTGTCATTCCACATTTTTCGTCTTCCATCTTGTTTTTTTACACAGCCAATTTTAATTGCATTGCATTGTTGTTGCTTTTGTTATCGTACGTGTGTGTGCTTGTGTATGTGCGTGTGTGTGTGTGTGTGTGGGTGTATCTTGCAGCCCAGTAACGCTGTCTCTTATTTGATTTCAGTTTCGTTTCGAAAATTTGTAATGCGCCACATGTAGCGGCTGGTCTGTGCCACGTCCTTGCTTCGTCTACCAGCCGCGGGATAATGAAACTATGCGCTCTCATTTCGTTTGTTTTACATGCCCTCCCAGTGCCCAAGCCTTGGCGCAACAATGCCTCCCTCTCGACCAGAGCAGCATATCGCGTATAGATTGCTGCGGTGGCGTATGAGCGATTTCAGTGAGCACAGTGAGCACTAAAGGCAAACGGACACTATGCTGTAGCAGCAGCAGCAGTTCGTATATGCAGAGGGTTTACTGTACTTATTTTTCGGCGACTGACGCCAACTGTCACCATCAGAACAGCAACAGCAGACATTTGTCCGTCTATCTCCCATTGTCTGGCTGTCTGTCTGTCTGTCTGGCTGTCTGTCTGTCTGTCCGCTTGTCTGTCTCTCTGTCTGTTTGACTGTCATTCCTATAGTGTGGTCTGCGGTATTTCCATTTCAATTTAATGCAAGCGACAAACAAACAAATAAAATGCATGAACGCCTCATATGAATATGGGCAATGAAATGATTCAACCAAAGACAGCAGCAACCGTTTGAGCCAACAAACTGGCCAGGTGAGTTTCATGTGCATACACAAAAGCACAACTCACTACATGATTCTTACACCTTAAATGTGTTTGCTCAAAACTAAGTACTTAATTGGCTTGAAAAGGTATATGTTTTGGGAGAGGGCAACTTTCATTAAGCCAGAGCTGCGCCCCCTTTTAAAATAAATGTAACAAAATGAGCAGCGCTGCAATGACAGCTAGAGGGGGTCCCCCTAGATACTATATACACGAAAAGTAAAACAATGATCACATTCAAAAGCGATCCCATGGCGACAAGAATGGAAAAGTAGGCGTTGGGGAAATTGTCTCGTTAAATGAGGCACTACTTTCAGATGCCCCCTGCTAATAGGGGGCTCCTCTTTGTAGACGCTTGGTTAAATTCGTAGCTAGATAACAAATGTGTTGGGAAAGTTAAACAATTCTTTTGCGCAGTCCAAAAACGTATTTAATAAATAAATAAACGAGCCAACAGCATTTAATTTGATTTATCAAAGCGTTGCTGGTAATTTACACAATCGAATCCTATTTAATAGATTATTATCTAAATGCGGCCACTTCACTTTTTGTTTCTCTCTAATGTTGGCAATGCACTTCATTTGGTTGGCAACACCATGCATCATTTTGTATGATAACTGGTCCAATCGACTATTAAATTTATTGTCAATTTGTTCGTTTAGCGAATGTCCGTTTAATGTTGATGTTGTGCATACGCCACGTTGGGTGCACTGACACTGAGTCTGAAGTGCCACACGCATAATGCAGCGCGCTGACAATTCGATTAAGTTGCATAATTATTGTGCAAATTATCAGAATATTAAATCTGTTTTTATCATTTTCCAACTATCAGCGCATTAAAATGTCAATTATGTTGAACATAATCTTTCGGCTTACTGCCTCACACCCAAGAAACTTCCATCCAATTGCCATCTAACACCCTTTAAATGAAGCTGAATTAACGCATACAATTTTATGATATATTTTTGCTTTGTTTTATTTATCGAGCAAACAATATCTGAAATTACCCAAAACGTGCCAAGTATGCATTAATTCAGGTGCTTTTGTATTTTAATGTTGATGCTGATGCTGTTTCTGTTGTTATTGCAATTTAAAACTCATTTAAATTGTTTTGAGAATGCCTGTGATACAGCAATCAAGAGCAAACTCAACTGCAATCTGTGATTATATTCCATCGAGTTCGCTCAAACATCAACAGATTTCATTGTGGCCACAGCAACAAAGTGTGGGCGGTGTCAGGAACCGCAAAATCAATTTCAATTGTCAACACAAAGTCACAAACAGGAAAAACGCACACAATAAAAAAATTACAAACAAAAAAACATCGAAAAAAAGCAAAAAAAAAAACAGCAATGGCACAAAATCATAATAAAACTTTGAGTAACATTCCAAGGACTACGAAAAACAACAACAAAGCATGAAAAACGAAAAGAAATTTGGAGTAAAAAAGTTTGCTACTTTTTTTGATTTAAGACGTTGAGCAGTGAAAACTGCTCTGCAGAGACTGCCAAGAGAGACCAGGATAAGGATTCACATAGACTGAAATTGGTTTGGTTTGGGTGGTGCGTGCCTTTAAGTTTTGTGGTTCTTATACTGACCTCAAAGGCTGCGTGTTCTTCAACTAATGAAGCTGTTTCACTGGCGGACTTCCGTTACCAAGGCCCGCAGGTGCCGTACCATACCCCCCATATGGAGCCACCGGTTGCCACCAGGAGCTAAACGATTTTTCATCAAATATATTCAAATATAATATAAATAAATATATTGTCATGTGACCGCGTTTTAACCGCTGCCATTCTTTCTTTAATTTGATTTATGGCATTAAATAAAAATGTAGCACATAAATAAATATAAATATTTGTAGATAAATGGTTGACTAATTTCAAAAGCAATGAAAAAATGTATAGATTTAATTTAAAAAATACATAACACAAAAAATACTTTGACGAATTTTGAAGCGCACTTACACAGTATAAATAATCAGCTTTATTTATATGTCGACTAAAATTGAAAAAATGTTATATGAACACTTCAACAATTTCTGCTGTCACTGGCCAGAGCACGAATTGCATTTTGAACATAAGAGTGTACTCAGTGCACTACATTATAATTGAATACAATATGCTTAATTGTATTACTGGATCTGTATCAACTGTATCAACGGATGAGTTTCGCTCCTACTAATAGATACGAAGTTGATTTGTGGTAGATATACTGAGACCTGATATAAGTTGATCAAATTTCATGATGAATGAAAACTTCATTAATGAAAATATGTTTTCGCTTCTCTACCAAGTATGTAACCACACTTGCAACACTGAAAATTCATTTTGTTTATTTAATAATAAAGTAATTTCAAAGTGAATCAAACGAAATTAAATTATCAAAATATCTCATGTTTTCACAAGATGACCAAAAGAAGAAGAACAGAAGAGAAATCGAATACAAATTCAATTCGATTTCCTTGGAATGCGATTGTTGCTCATGTGGGAGGCGCAGGACTTTAAATTTAACAAAGCCAAAGCAAACACATCTGGCGTTTGCTGCGAAGCGCGATTGTGACCCGAACATCCGGTACAAAATATTTATTTGTGCAACAGGAAGAAACTTCTGGCCAAGGAAGAGGACGAAACCAGTTCTATAACGGAAATTGATTTCGCTTTGAACCGAACTAGTGGCACCTATAGCAAGGACTCGGCATCCTCAGTTGTGCCGGCAATATACGCATACATTTCCTGGGACAAATTTGGCAATCGAGTGAGGCAGGGGTTGAGGGCGGGTAAGGACACAAGCGGACAAACTGTTGGGAGCCTGTGCCTCTTAAGCGAACTTTGACTTCATGTTCGGCACTCAATTTATGGGTCTATGAGTTTGTTAACTAAAAGGGCACATAAACAAGACTTTTTGCGTCAATTTTAATGGTAAACAATAAATTTGTAGTCGCAACCGGTTTCCGGTTTCCGGATTCCAAATACCGCATACCGTTTGAGGGCCATTCCATGGATCGATGGGTATCTTTAATAACGTAGCGTAAAGTGCCACAACGCAACGCAACGTAACGTAACGCAACATAACGGAATGTAGTTATTCGAAATGAAATATTTGGCAAATGAACATGACAAATAAAAAGAAAATAGAAATTGGCGAGAAATGTGCATTTCCCAAAAGCACAGACAACCTTTCATTTATATTGAAATTAATGTACAGGTCAAGTCCACGCACACACACACTCCCACACACACACACACACACACACACACACACACACTCGCACACACAATATAGACGCACAGACAGTGGCAGCATTGCATATCTGCTGGTCCCGTCCTGCTGCTGATGTTGCTGCTGCAGCCTGGTCTTGTTTCTGCTGCTGCTGTTTTTGCTGTCTAAATATTTATATTCATTGTGTCAGAGTGTTAAAGCGATAAAATGCAGTGTAAATACAAAGCAGGAGAACTCCCCTGACCAACCCGACAGCGACCCAACATCCAACCAAATTGGACCCTACCCCTGATTAGCCTGGGCCATTTTGTGCTGTTGAGACCACAGCAACCATTCGAATTATTCATGCATTTAATTTCTCATGTAATTTGCAGCACAAATTTCATGTACCGAGCCAACTCAAAGCCAACGGAGCAACAAACCAAATGTTCAACGTTCCTTCTGAATCATTTGCATAGTTGTTATTGCAGTTTTGTTGAATGCTTTTGCATTGCTGTTGCTGATTTTGCAGCATCTTTGTGTTTGGCAAGTGATTGGGAATCTGTGTCGTGGTTTTGTGGCTTAGCGAAAGTGCTGGATGCGGTTAGTGCTGTGACACATCGGTCAGAGAACTTCAAAATGATTTCATATTGACAGAGGTTTTGGTTCCTGATCAAACAAAAATTATTTAGCTGTCGCTCACTTTGCCTTTAAGATGCTCACTTTTGAATTTTGCCTTAATGTTTTACAATTTAACCTAGCTAGCATTTGCCAATCTTTTAATATATATTTTGGTAACCATGCAGAAGCCCATGAAACCCATGAAAAATACAAATGCCATATTGAGTCAGGTATAATATTTACATATTATTATATTCTGACAGTTCATGTTAGGGTTCCCTCTTGGCATTGATATCAACTAGAGATCTTAAACGTTTCCAATTTCAGTTAGCAAGCATCTTTTGGCCGTAATCTTAAGCAAGTTTGCTAATCGGGCTGGCTTTATTCGCAGTCACCTTCCCTCTCGCCCCGCTGGTAGCAGTGCTAATTAACGTAACCACTATGGCAAATAGCTTAATTTGTAAGCCCTTTGCCACAGCCGCATAGATTCACAGAGCAAAGAGTACGTGCAGTCAACTAATTAGGCTACCCACGTTAAGACGACGGTAACACGGCTAAGTCGAAGCAGACATACCAGGGAGCTGGGCACCCAACTAGCACAGCAGTTGCGAACCAGGGAGAGCTGAAGCTTCTCACATTAATTATTTTCGCATCTAAAATATTGAGTACGGAGCTTGCCTTGCGTCGCAGTTATGATAATTTTCCATGTGCCTCAAACCAGGAATGGGGCTGCAGTCAGTCGGCAGTGGAGCGTGGTTTGATGGCCACTAGTCGCCATCCATGTCCAGTTTAAGCATCAGGTCCGCCTTCCAGCCCCGGCGATGTAGTGTATGTGGTGTGAGTGGAGTAGTAGCAAAGTAGTAAGTACCTGATATTGCTGGTTTGGTGTATTACAAGTAATTTCCTTAATGATGTTGCGCCGCTGTAGCATTATCTTGTTTGCTGTGCAGCACTCCTCTGTGGCCAGGTCTCTGATGATAATTTATGCAAAATATATAGATATGCATATGGTCTGACTCCCCACATTTGTGGTGCATATGAACCACTCTTTGTGTGTCTCAGAGTCGCTCTCATGCAACTTGAATGCACACAGAACTTTCCACAGTTTCGGAGGTGGTGCTTACAGCCTGGAATGTATGTCTGGTTGGATCTGGTCTGGCCGTAATGTTGGCTTGTTTTGGTGTCTGTGTGGTCCAATTTACACGATTTCACTTTGGCATCTGGTGCTTGTAGCATTTGCTATTGCTACTGCTAACTGCTGGCCGATAGCTGCTGCTAATATCGCCCCTCTCCAGACACTCTAGTCTTACAAACTATTCGCATTTATGGTAAGTCGGGAAGCTTGTTGTATGTGCAGTGAATTAACTAATGACCAATTTTACATACACGCATTACACACAGAACGAACTTGTATGTGTACACATATTATTTCGGAGGTGGGCGAAACTGTCCTGGTAGGGTAATCACTCGAGCGTGTGCAACACGGCCATGCATACATATATATTAATTAACTTAGTTGCCACATAGG